>JAOTON010001349.1:0-627500 GCA_034440635.1 Lepas anatifera | reverse complement strand
ATCGAAGGAAAATTACTTTTAACATAGCTCATGAGACCAAAATTTTCACTACATTCAGTACAACGCAAAAAATGCAAAATGTCAAAACAGTCAAAGCCTCAGATCGAATATGCTTTAAAGTCATGGTGGGCAGCTCGTACATAAGTGTAACTGTTACATGAAATTGTTTCCAACTGTATCTAGGAGTCCGTGGTCTGTACTTCCCTGAATGATTATCACCCATAAGTGAAAATCACTAATTTTTCTGGTTTGGTCTCGATGATATTTGAAAGGTGAGCTCTAATGATCCTTTTTAGGGTATCAGTAATATATACGAACCAAATACGTCAAATTTTGCAAGGCTTCAACCGTGCATAATGATGGCAGTTTTATAAATGAAAAAATTAAAAGACTACAGGAAATACTGTATCAACTTGTCATGCCCTGTGGGGTTGTCTCGGGTTTTTATCGGAGGGTGGGCCGAAGGGAGGTGATTATATAAGGCGGATATGAAAGTGCAAAAACTTTATGACCAGGAATTTTTTCGATTTCGCTATTTTGCAACGTGAAGTTATGAGCGTGCCCCGAGACAGGATTTGACTTGCGTCCTGCGTTTCGGCGGCAGCTTGTAAAGCATCCGGTTGGTCCCGGCACGGTGTGAAGTTCCTGGACGTAGGGAGGTTGTAACATTACATGTCGAGCGTGCCCCGGCACGGCATGACGTTTCTGGTACGTCGGCAGTTTATGACATGTCCCGCGTGCCCCGGCACGGTATGACGTTTCTGGTACGTCGGCAGTTTATGACATGTCCCGCGTGCCCCGACACGGTATGACGTTTCTGGTACGTCGACAGCGCATAACATGTCCCGCGTGCCCCGGTACGGTATGACGTTTCTGGTACGTCGGCAGTGTATGACGTGCCACGTCACGGAATGACAGTTCTGGTACGTCGGCAGTCTCTATCGTGTCACGGTAGAATATGACAGTCTGGTACATCGACAGTGTCTTTCGTGTCACGGCAGAATATGACAGTTCTAGTACGTCGACAGTGTCTGACGTGCCACGGAACGGAGTGACAGTTCTGGTACGTCGGCAGTGTCTATCGTGCCCCGGCACGGTATGACAGTTCTGGTACGTCGATGTGCCACGGCAGAATATGACAGTTTTGGTACGTCGACAGTGTCTGACGTGCCACGAAACGGAATGACAGTTCTGGTACGTCGGCAGTATCTGTCGTGCCCCGGCACGGTATGACGTTCCTGGTACGTCGGCAGGGTGTGACGTACCCGGCGTGCCATGGCATGTGGAGGAACTGGGCGCCTCCCCTGGAGCGGACCCGACTGGCCACACTGGCTCTGTGCGGCTCCTATGCAGGGGCGGTGTTCGGCATGCCCATATCGGCGTGGCTCACCGACGGCATCGGGTGGCCCGCTCCTTTCTACTTCTACGGTTAGTAGCTATCCCTTCTACTTCTACGGTTAGTAGCTATCCCTTCTACTTCTACGGCTAGTAGCCTATGGTGGTGCTCTCTTCTACTTCTACGATTAGTAGCTCTTCTTTCAACTTCTCCGGTTAGTTATAGCCTATAGTGTCGTCAGTGGTGCTCCCTTCTACTTCTACGGTTAGTAGCTATCACTTCTACTTCTACGGCCAGTAGCATCCCTTCTACGTGTGTAGTTAGTAGCCTTTGTTATCGTCGGTGGTGTTCCTTTCTACTTCTACGGTTAGTAGCCTTTAGTGTCGTCAGTGGTGCTCACATCTACTTCTACGGTTAGTAGCTATCCCTTCTACTTCAACAGTTAGTAGCTAGCCCTTCTACTTTTACGGTTAGTAGCTCTCCCTTCTACTTGTGCAGTTAGCAGCATTTTTTGTCGTCGGTGGTGCTCCCTTCTACTTTTACGGTCAGTAGCTATCCCTTCTACGTATACGGTTAGTAGCTAGCCTTTCTACTTCTACGGTTAGTAGCTAGCCCTTCTATTTCTACTTCTACGATTAGTAGCCTATAGTGTCATCAGGGGTGCTCCCTTCTACTTATACGGTTAGTAGCCTATGGTGTCGTCGGTGGCGCTCCCTTCTGCTTCTACGGTTAGTAGCTCTCCCATCTACTTCATTGGTTGGTAGCCTTTAGTGTCGTTTGCAGTGCTTCCTTCTACTTCTACAGTTAGTAGCTCTCCCTTCTACTTCTACGGTTAGTAGCCTAAAGTGTCGTCAGCGGTGCTCCCTTCTACTTCAATAGTTATTAGCTCTCCTTTCTACTTGTACGGCTAGTAGCCTGTTGTCGGTGGTGGTGGTGTACCATGTGTGTGCACTGTGAAAAGACAAAACTTATACAAATGAATACCGCGCTTTTCTCAAAGAGATGTTAACCACAAGCCTCAGTGTGAAAAGTTTTGCCTCTGTTTCTGAAGAGCCGGGGGTCCGCTACTTGAGTCCGCTACTCCGTTTCTCCGCTACTTGCAGACTCCGCAAATGGTATTGTTGTTGCGGTAGCGGTTTCTAGAGCCAAAAAGTAGCGGATTAGCGCGTAGAGAACACGAAATTCAAAACCGCTTCCGCTACCGACAGTCTGCTAGGGGGACCGACACTCAAAACCACTGGAAAAGGAGCTGGAAGGGAAATGGTTCTCTGTATCATATAAACAAGAGGAGGTGGAATTAATATTTTTGTTGTTTATTTCTTTGCATATCTTACAATAAAACTGGTTTTGGCCCCTTAAGTCCTGTTTCCCTAGAGGATACACCACTGCCAGGTATGGTGGGGGAGGGAAGGGAGGCGTGGGCGATAAAGTAGTCCCCCGTCCACTCTCTGAGTTTCGGATACCTATAAATTGAAGCCATGTGTTTTTTCGTATGCGCTACCCAAAAGACTGATATATCGATTCCAATTCCATCGCAGTGCCACAATCCTTTAAAACAGTGTTAGACGAATATTGTTTGTGACTGTCTGAAACCAGCTAGCGGCTGGGCAAAAGTTGTTGTGCAAATATGTGGTTATCGACCTTCGCCTGAAGCTATTGTACTGTTTAAGTCATTATTTCACTTCGGGAACCAGGGAACCATAGCCACGTTCCTCAGTTTGCCAAACCAGCGACCTGCATCCGGCTGGGGTGAACGTTCCCGGCCTTCAGCGCAGCTCCCCTTACTTACGCTGCCAAATCCGACAGAGCTCTGCTTATTGAGATTTTCCTCACTTTGATTCCAAATAAGGCTATAATTGAGACTATGATAGCTAAGTCAGGACTCATGATATATGTAAAAGCATATATCATTCATAACTGAATTCATATTTGAAAAAAGAATGTTTAGCCTAAGTTAACTTTCGCCAATTTTGTCTTACACAATTCCAAGAAAACCGGAAGTCACAAGGCAGAGGCCGCACGCAGGCGTTGCTTTGGAAACACCCCAGGCTGTGGGGGTGGAAGGTACCGGCAATAGCCCGCGGCGGTCGCGGATTATCACAGCCGCGCGGCGCCCACAGCCGTAAGTGCCAGTGGGGCCTAATGGCGCCGCCGGGCAGATGGAGGACCCCGTCTGGCCGCGCCCGAGGGACTGAGTGCAACCACCCGACCGGCGGCAAAACCACACATCAGCGGAGAGGGAGTGAGACGCCATCGCACGAAGTCAGCATTAATCTGTCAGAGTTATGGTCCATGTTGTTCTTCTTCCTATGGGAGGTGTGGCCCATGTCGCAGGTGAAACCTTTATTAAACAGAGCGTCCCAAAATTGATTGCCCCTACTTGATTTGTGGACTTATCCACTGTATGCCCAGAAAACCGTCAGCATTGCAACGAAAGCCTGCCTCGGGTCATTCGGCGAAGTTGTTGGATGCTGGGTGGGTGACCCATACTATGTCCCATAGCATCACCCACGACGAGAGAACGGAGGCCGGTTTCCGAGGGACACTTCAAACCAGTGCCCGAAACCAGTGTCAGCCATGATGGAGGAGTCATCTTTGAGTGCACGTGGTGGCGCCGTTGGCATATACAGTGTGGCATGACCCTTATCATGACTGACCAAAAGTTTTGGTATTTGTGAGGGCGATCAAAGGGTAACTTTTACTCCCAATCGTAACGCAGTATCACTAATAATAAGAAGAAATTGTGTAGATTGCGTGAGTCGGTTGGCCGTCCGTCCTCAGTTGTCCGTCCGTCCTCAGTTGTCCGTCCGTCCTCAGTTGTCCGTCCATCCTCAGTTGTCCGTCCGTCCGTTGGCCAAAACCATCCTCGAGAAAGGGTTGAGGTAGAAAACACCATTCAGCGCAAAAACAGGCTCAAAAGCGATACAAAATAATCGTCATAGTTTAAGTGGCCAAGTATCACCACTTAACCAAGCAGCTTCGCCTGAAGCCGCTCCGCGCCGCCTGTGGAAGAAGCTCACCAGGGTGTAGCAGCAGAATAGGGGCCTGGCTCACAACGTCTCTTGTCCATTGGTGGGTCTCCTTTCCATGTCTTTTACATGCCGAGTCGCCCAACCCGCCGCGTCTGGAACCACAGCAGTGTTGAGTACTACTCCTCGAGATTGCTACGTAGCCGGGAAGGATGCTGGCCTCTGGACAGGGCCATGACTGGCTACGTAGGGCTCTCAGAGATGTTTCTCTTCCCTTTAGGACAGATGTTGACGGCCAATTACTCGTGGAGGGAAAAATGAAGAAATAGGATACATTAATAATGCAGAGTGACGAAGAAAATAGGCCGGAAATCTCCTTCGACCTACGGGCGTTGATGTCAAAAGCAATTTACAGGACAACACTCTTGGTCAGAATAGCTCCCGGAATCAAAAGTGGTTCACTGCCAACTTTCCAGCTTTCTGGGATAAAGCAGTATAGTCAAGTAGCATCCGTACCATCTCAACAAATCCCCTGGCCCTATTGCAGTGGGAGCTAAAAAGCGCGACACTTGCCATTACCGAACAGAAGCTGATCACAAGCTAGAGGAATGCTGAATGAACATGTTGAGCATCATCGGAACCGAAACGCTAGACAGGCTCTTGTGTGATATGTCCAGCCAGATCCGAGAAGTGCGCAAGACTAAGTTGAAAATGTATTGAGAAAGAAACCTCAGTCCCACCTTTGCTTACTTCCTGTTGTAAACATTTTGTGGATGGAAACAAATTTTGAAATGCCCTGTACTAGTATGCCACCATAACGGAGTAATCATTCCTTACTTCCTCTTACCTGGCTTCCCTCTTACCGGTGTGGTGTGTATGGCCCATGTCACAATATATGACATACTGAATGACAACAGAATATGTGACATATAATCAAAACAAAAAGTTTTTGCTTCTGCATTCAACCATTCCGTTAATTAATTGATGTGGTAGGCTGAAAAATATCGCGTTTCTTCCAGTCATTGATTTTACGCAAGAGAGCTTTAAATCACTTCTTTGTTGGATCCTTTCATTGTTTTTCATGCTATTGAAACGCTATATCAATGAATCCACACATCTTGACTGTGTCTATAGTCCATGTATCATAGACCTGTTGATGCCACGTCGAATGATCTCGATAAAACGAAATCATCCATTAACGTTCGATGAAAAATCATGAGCTATTGTGTTATTGAACCATTTTTTTACTAGGACAAGTGATATCAAATCCATCCAAGTTTACATTTTCCATTCCTCCAAGCGCACTATTAACCCTTCCATCAGCAAGCTTGCTAACACGCGCATTGACGGGGGGTACCTGCCCATCGGGTATTTCAGAGACAGAACAAAACGGCGACCCGTAGCGCCACCTTACTTTGTATACATTTTCTCTGATAATTTGTTCAACTTGAGGCAAAATTTTAACGTTGGGTGATCTCAGATCAGGTCACCAGTGCACATCAGGTGACTTCGCCTCAAAAGAGTGTAAGATAGCATAAGTAAGAGCAAGATGAGCATATCCAATTGAAACTCATGTCGTATAATTGGCCCACTAAGTACTATAAAAGTATTCCGGTGTTTTTATATCGATGACCTAAGGTCAGGTGCGAGCCTCGACCTCTCCTTTGAAAATGCATGGGGACAAATGGTTCAAACTGAATAATTTAGTAATGTATAGTTGTACAGCGTTTATTTTTACAGCCTTGGTTTTCTTGTATCCTTGCAGTTCTAATGATAGAGATTTTGACCTCATTTGATCATGACCTGGATCAGGTCAGGTCAAATCTTAGATTTCCGGTCAAATCTTAGACCATGATCAGGTCAAATCTTAGATTAGATAATTGTAGGTCAAATCTTAGATTTGACCTAACAAGGTCATATTATATATAATTTAATTCGGCTTGCTATGAGGATCGCAATGGTCTAATTGTTTTGCTCCATCTCTACTAGTTCAGATGTAATGACTGCAAACCTTCATTTACATGCTATCCCTATGGTGGCATGCCTTGACCTCTAGTGTCCTGAAAAAAATGGTTCAAATGTTTGTATAGAGATTTGGATGGGCTATCCAACACCGCCTACCGCTTTTTTCTATCTAGCGTGGTTCTCGAGATCTTAGGAAGGGGCGGGTACCCGCTTGTTTGACGGAGGAGGTGGGTACCCGCCCCCTCCGTCAAAACAAAGGTGGCTCAGACCCTTGTCAATGCGCGTGTTAATGAGCCTGGCCTTGACCCGAGGGATTCGCATCAACTACGACTGCCCTGCGTCCATTGTGCCGCACCACAAGCGACTAATGCGTCACATGGATTGGTCTCGTAGTAGATGCAGTAGTACAAGAACACAATAGCTTCGGTTAGCATCAGCCAGATAAATGTACACAAACATATCGTATCTTCCTTTGTTCTGCAAAATTATATGATTTATTTGGCTTTTGCTGTTGTATAAAGACAGCCACATTTTACCTATTCATTTCAGCGAGCGTCGACTTTTACATTTACATATGCACAATACCATTAACATGAAGCACCATAGAACTGAGGCAGCAGGTTTGTACCCGACGCACCACGTCACACTCGTGCCGGCTTCTAGAGCGGCGGCGACGGTGGCCGTCGGCCGCGCTGCCCCTGTCGGCGGGTGAGTCAACACCGCAGTCCGTGTCGGCACCGACGGGGAGGGGACGCCGAGTAGCGCGTTATTAAACGCCAATGTGTGATCTGTGGACGAATATAGCGCTCACCAGCCGGGAGCTCTCGGCTCTAAAGCAGTCTTTGATCAACTGCAGGCCGCGGCGGCTGAATGACGCGGGAAGGGAACATCCGTGGACATTGAAGAGACGTGGGGCTGGTGGTAGATGTGGTATGTGGGTAGATGTAGATGTGGTAGATGAGATATAGATGTGGTAGGTGGGTGGAGATGGCCGGGGATGGGGCGGAGCGTGAGTCTGAGAAACCAGTGCGTGGAGATGTGAACATGCATTATCGTCTGTTAGATATTCAAATATTCAAAAATAGTGTTATCATTCGGTAACCGATCTTATCGGTCAGCGACATATGTCTTGGTCCAATTTGCAAAGGTCTTGGATTTTTGGACACATTTTGGTAATTGTATTGGTTTTGCCATTTTACTGCGAAGTATTCTTAAAGAGAATGTAGCACCTTTATAAAGTGATTTTAAATGAGATAGCCAAGTTGTAAAGTATGCCGGAAAACCCGGTACTCAATATATCATTTGTCTTGAAACTCAAAATTCCCGTGGAGAAAAGCTAAAAGCCTACCTGAAATGTACCCAAATGTACCCCAGCCAGGCGGCCACATTTTTCAGCTGTTGATGTGACGACAGCCCTGACGTCAGCGTGAGTAATCAGCCAATTGAAGCCCTTGAAGCCTATTGAATACGGTAATAGCTGCCAGATCATGACGTCATCCACAAGCAGAGGTTTATTTTTCGCCCTAGAGGAACATTTTAAAATCAAAATATTAAGTTCATTGTACATTTGTCAGAGAAATCATGGACGTTTTCGTGGTTTCCGGTTAAAAATACCCATAATTACACTAAATTCCTTGATTCGACCAAGGTGTCACATTCCCTTTCAAATGCTAGGCAGCTTTTCCAACTCGGACCTTCCTTTTCTCCAGCAAAATGTAGAGTGTAGCCCGGAGCAAGGGTTCCCCGTGGTGACACTAATGTTTGGATTTAGGATATTATTTACATGTCTTATATCTAAGGCCCTAGAAGGCAATTTTTGCAGTGCCATGGATCTTTTGCAGAGTTCTAAGCACGCTATTGGTAAATGCCAGAAATGTTTTATACATGGTGGACGTGAGAAAGTTCATATGCGAGCAGATAGCTGCAAAGTACCTGCGAGAAAGATAAAATCCTTTACAGAACAAGTGGCAGAGTTCCTACTGCCACTTACGGTGCTTTCCTTTCCAGTTGCTTCCTTTTTCGCCGCTGGTGGCTCGAATTCCCGGTAGCGATTTCTATGCAACCACTGAATTTCTTATGAGTGTGCTGTGTAATGTGTATGTGTTGTGTACTCCAAAATGTTGTGAGATTTTTACGTCAGGACTCTCTAACAATAACGGTTGCAATTCTCTCTAATGAAATGTCACTGGATTTAGCCGGTCTGTAGTAGGAATTAACATAAACATTATTCCAGTTGCACGGAGGCCGGACAATGGAATTTCTAGTTTGTAGTATGATTGCAGGTATTTATTACATTTTTACTATTTTTCTCCTCGTCATAGTTCCTCTCCTTGCCTCACGACGTTACCTTGTTTGGCGTAAAGTGAACATTTCGGGGAAAATATGCCAAGGTTGAACACCATCGGGAAGGCCGCCACACTCAAACGTCCCCCGAACCAGGCTCAAGTCCTCTCAGGAGGACTTCGAATATACAATAATTGACTGTCTTGGAGAGCTTTTACTGTTGTACCTTTAGATCTGGCTTATTTTATGGCAATCTACTCCCTGGTTGTCTCGTGGCAGCGACAGAGCTTCGTGCTTCATCCCGGTGACGGCGGCTTTGATCGGTAGGCTCGTTCGCGCTCATTTGGTACGCCTTCTGGCTGTGGCTGTCCTTCGAGAAGCCGGCCGTGCACCCCAACATCAGTGAACGCGAGCTCAGCTTTATCGAGGACAGCCTGGCAGGTGGGTTGGAGCCGCCGCCGAATCTGCATGACTGGGTCACAAACCAATTGCTGTAGTATTCACAGAGCATGTCAATTATTTTAACAATAAAATCTTGAACGGGTATTCACACCAGCAATGACGAGATAGAAGAGGCCAGCTCGATTCGCGACGACTTTGCATAAGGCCTAGTGGGCCGTGGTGGAGGACTAGTATTCGCCCTGATAATTTCCAGGGTTGGCGTGTATCTTACTGAAATAATTCATTATCCTAAAAGAGCAGGTTTTTCATTCAATTCAACAGACTAAAAATCCAGCTCTTTGGTTCACCTGCCTTCTCTGTTACAGGTCAGAAGGGCCAGAGTGTTCCAACCATCTACAATACGCCTTGGAAGGCGTTCTTTACGTCTCTGCCACTGTGGGCTATCCTTATCGCCAATATTGCCAGATCATGGACGTTTTATTTATTAATTCTGCTTCAAGTGCGCTACTTCGAGGAGGTCTTTCACTACGATACCAGTGAGGTAAGGATGTTGGCGTTCATTCAATGGCTTATGGACTGTAGAATCTCCTTCATAGTGGGATCCCATAGCATGGCAATAGTTTGAAGAGTAAATAGCCATATCCATTGGCGGATCCAGGATTAATTTTTGGAGGGGGCCAAACCAACTTTTGGGGAGGCCAAATCGAGAAAAAATCGCGAAAACATAGTATTTTCAAAGAAATACGGCTACAATTTGGTTCTTGTGGGGGAAACAGCCTATTGTAGGCTTTGGAGGGGCCACGGCCCCTTTCCCCCTTGGATCCGCCTGTGGCCATGTCAATGCAGTATGCAGTGCGATTCTCACAAATTACAGGTCCTATGGTCAAACCCAGATCCATGTTCTCAGACGATCGCTGCAAACTCACTACAGTATGCCTTCACCGAACGCTGAAGTACCTCCTTTTGGGGAGCCGATTTTACCATGCCGTTTCCGCGTCGCCTGAATACAAAGCCTCCTGGAGAGACTAAACAAAACTTTTTCAGCGATATTCAACATAACCACCTTGTCATACCATGCCCACAGTCTGGGACGCTGTCGGCGCTGCCCCACATTCTGATGACGCTGGTAGTACCGCTGGGAGGTCAGCTCGCCGACTACCTGCGCCGCAACAACATCCTCAGCACCACCAACGTCCGCAAGCTCTTCAACTGCGGAGGGTTCGGCCTGGAGGGCACCTTCCTGCTGGTGGTGGCGTACTCCCGCACCCCCACCGCCGCCGTCGTCAGCCTCATGCTGGCAGTCGGCTTCTCCGGCTTTGCTATATCAGGTCAGTGATGATGGTCAGGATGTCAGCGGGAGGGTGATAAGGTGATGTGGTGTGATGTGTTGGAGCACTGGTCATCTCTAGCGCTTACCGACACATTTACTGTCAAAGTGGTATGGAGTCGCTAACTATTCTCCATTTGGAAGGCTTTCGGGGAGTCAAATTGCTCCTTGTTCAAGGGATTAGCCGGCTTTGATCCCAGGTCAGCTATGTAAAAAATGGAAGCACTGTCCACGACATCACTACATACCTCTCAAAAGAACTGCGGATACTTTTTTGATTTGATGGCTAAAGGTGTGTTAATGTCACTGCATAGATTGTAGCTAAATGTATTCTTCTCCAACGGCGCTTAAAACTCGCAGCGGAGGGGTCCTAAAGTGTCCCCCATATAATTTTCTATGGTAGCTGGAGAACCGTTCGCCGCCGGTTAACGCTACTGGGCCACATTTGAGATAATTTATGATCGCGTTGATTGGTGAATAAATTAAAAATAAACGGTCTATAATATTTTGACTTCTGGGATTTCAAACTCAGACCTATATTTTGAGACCGTCGAAATCGTGCGGTCACAGGAGTTGTTTGCCTGCGCTGTAGACCGAATAATGACGTCACAAGGTCATAAAATCAGGTTATATATCAACCTCATTTTCATTTCATTTTCATTTTATTTACTAAATCATCAACGGGGAAGTCCCCAATTACAGATGAAGTCAGGTTGTTAAGAATATATACAAATGCATACACAGTCGTCATGATAAGACAAAAATCAAGATTACAGAAATAAAAACACTGATAAATATTACATTGTAGTACACTAAAAAGATCAAAGTTTATATGCATGTAAAGATGAAAGAGTAAAAAAGTAAATTGATAAAGCCCTAAAAAGTGAATCACAGCTATGCCACATATACCCGAACCGACGAACAAAACGCATTAAATGGATCGTGAAACAAATAGATCCCCTGGCATTGTCTTAAAAAAGACGTTCATAGCCGTTGGCAACCTCACAAACAAGCCCTCCTTCACAGTTCTCACCCTGGCGAACGGAACATTGCATAGGCTGCGCTGCCTTGAGAGTCGGGTGGGTACATTTTTTATAAATTTTAGTTTGGGGCTGCAGTCGGAGTCTCACTAAAGTCATCAAGGGACTGCACAACACCCACACCAACAGTAACTCAAGGAGGGTTAATTAAACCAAAGTTTAACGTCCCAAAAGCACGGGACGGCCGCCCCGATAGGTCACCCCCACCAGTCAGTTGCCATCCGACCGTACGTCTAAACTATTGACGCCGGAGCGTCCAGGGAACCGATCCAAGCCGACATGCACTGCCACGCATGCTAGCAGCGGCCGGAGCCAACGCTCACCAACTGAGCACCGGGCGGCTTACATACAGATTAAAACAGTTAAGTAAAGCTGACGAGTCTATCCTACCCCTAAAAACATTACGTAAAAGCATTAAATCATAATGCATTCCTCGAGCCTTCACTGATGACATATTGAAATGGTTGAGCAGGTCATTGTACGCGAGCGATGCTGATTGATTATGGGAATGCACGTTGAGCCACATTAAACAATTTATGCTGAGTTCGCTCCAGCCTATCAGTGTGAGTCCCTGCAGCTCCTGCCCAGATCACACAGCCGTACTCAAGTATCGAGCGACCATTCGCGCAGAACGATGCGACCGCTGCTGGTCTTCTGAAATGTCCTCTCGGACCAGCTACTTGAAAAGACCGGATTAGCAAACCTAGTTCCCTATTGGCTTTTTTGGCAGACATATCAAAGTGGTCAGTAAATGTTAACTTGGTGTCCAAGACAACTCCTAGGTCACGAATGGTTTCGACGTGTTCCAGGGCGGTATTTTCAATAAAATATGTTGTTTCTATTGGCTTAATTTTTAGGGTCATCCGAAACGCTTTGCATTTGGTCGGGTTCAGGTTGAGCTTCCAGGTACGGGACCACTGGCAAAGCCTCAGAAGGTCTGCTTGCAAAGCTGCCGAGTCAGAAACGTGAGATATTTTCCGGTAAATTTTTACATCATCCGCAAACATTAAGCATTCGGAAGATATTTCAACCGGCAGGTCATTGATGAATATGGCGAAGAGCAGTGGTGATAGCAACCCGCCTTCAGGCGTCCCAGATGTTACCTGAAGCCACCTGGAACACTTGCCATTTACTACATCACGTTGCAGTCTATTGCGTAAGTATGAAGAAAACCAGTTCAGAGCAGCGTCAGAAATGTTGAAAGACTTTCTGTCCACATGAAGGTCAAGTTCAAAGTCAAAAGTCACAGTTCAAGGTCATTGACCCCGGTATGCCTAGGTCAGATGACATTATTCAGTATGACGTATGTATGCTATGACTTCATATTTAAGGCTGCTCAAGGTCAAAGTTAAGGGCACAGTTCAGGGTTATAAATCTTTTCAAGGTCAAACCCTCATGTCCCGTCCAAAGGCTGCTCTAGCGCCACTTATATTGTGCAATTATTGTGGATATGTCATATTGTTATTTCATAGGTCATCGACTTTGAATGACCTTGACCTAAAAATTTCGAAGAACATTGTGTGGGATCTTCTTTCTCTGACCTTAGATTTTAGTGTAGTAGCTGTTTGTTTCGCATAACCATGAAATCTCCCGGTAGGTGTCTCTAGTAGGGCCCAGATTTAACATTTAAGACCTTGTTTTACCTTAAATATATTAAGCTAAGTCAATAAAACTTTGCCATCAGTTAGATTATTACCGCCCACCCAAACGGGAGTTTTTATAACCCTCTTGGTTTTTTAATCTCAGGGGGGTACTTTAGGACACCCCTCCACTACGCGTTGACGCCAGTCCCCTCTCCACTGTGCATGTTAAAGTAGTGCTGTTTTTTACACCCTATATTTATGGTTGAGCTCAAAACGACATGCTGTCGCTGTGAGACAGGTTTATGAAACCAGCTGTCATCATCGATTCTGGCAGAGCAGGATGTTGTTTTTTAATGGGGCTAAAAAATCTAAGGATGGGAGAAAAACCGGTGACGTCAATGAACGTGATCCTTCGGAGAAATGTGATGAAATGGCAGTGCTTCTTGTACTTGAAATTTATACTACTACCATAAGCGGATCCAAGATTTCCGACCGGAGGAAGGGCATATGTTCGTGGGGATGCCATGCGGACCAGGGCAGAAATACTTTTGGGCAGAAAACCTATCGGGTGGACGTCAAATAATATTGCCAGGACCCCGATACTCGCATCCTTAACACGCGCATTGACGGGGGTCTGAGCCACCTTTGCATTGACGGGGGGGCGGGTACCCGCCCCCCTAAGATCTCGAGCACCACGGTAGGTAGCGAAAAACGGTAAACGGCGTTGGGCTGCCCGTCCACTTCTCCATCGAAAACATTTGAACCATTTTTTTTGTCAGGTCACATTTAAGGTCACGAGAGGTCAAAACATGCCGTCATAGGGATAACATGTAAATTCAGTTTTTCGGCAATTAAATCTGAACAAGTAAAGATAGAGCAAAACAACTTAAACTATATGAATCCTCTCAGCAAGCCGAATCGAATGATATATAATTTGACCCTGCTAGGTCAAATCAAGGATTTGACCTGACCTGATGTCAGGTAAGGGTCAAATTATATAAAATGCATATCATTAGAACCGCAAAGCCCAGGCAAGTCTAATGCACCTAAAATAAATGCTTCTATCACCACCCGTTACTGAGTTATTGCGTAAAAAACATTTTCCCATGTATTTCCAATGGAGAGGTCATGCCTCGTACCTGACCATAGGACATCGATATCAAAAATACCGGAATATGTTTTAGAGAACTCGGTGGGGCCATTATGTGATACGAGTTTCAATCGGATAAGTTCACCCTGCTCCGACTTATGCTATCTTAAACATTTTTTGAGGTCGGGTCACTTGACCTGTACTGGTGACCTGACCTGAGATGACCTAACCTTAAAATTTTCACAGAAGTTGTAAAAATGATAAAGGAAAACGTGTGCCAAGTACGGCGGCGCTACGCGCCGCCGTTTTTCTGCTCTCACCGAAAACCCGAGGGGGGCGGGTACCCGCCCCCCCGTCAATGCGCGTGTTAAAGGGCGGGGGCGGGTGACATTTCAGGCGAACGCTATCAACCTTTCAGAGGGCACCACGACCATTTCAAAGGGCGCCGAGGGTTGGTCGGAGGGGGGGGAAGTACCCTTCCCCCTGGATCCGTCTATGCTAACTGCTTTCATGTTAATAGCAAACTTCTGCCCTTGCCCACATTTGAGCCCCTTCACCTAAGTTAGCATCAGTCTAGAAATAACAAAAACTTGTTGCTTTCCATCGCAACGTTCGAACTAGGGGGAATCCAATTAATACTAGAAATAAAGACCATCACATGGTACATTTGGAAATGAGTCCTCATTTTTGGCTTTTGTTTAATTCGGTCCGCAAACTGACAGTACGTTTTACACATGAACTGTCGTTCGGAAACTGCAGTAGGTAAATTTATCCCTCTTTTACCATGAGTTTCATTCCAAAGTTTATCAGAAACCTGCACAATAGTAAGAAGGGGCATAACATCAGTTAAGAAGACAGATAGAAGAGGAAAAACCCGGATCAGTTTATAAATTGAGTAAATTATATCCTTTCAAGTGATTTAGATCTATCTTAAGGCGCTGATAACCTTGGCAGTTGGTGCACTGCTAGAGGGAACGTGTCACCTTCATATTAAGATTTGAACTCAGATTGTCATGTGATAGAAAGTCATGCTCATAAACCGTTACCCTAGTAGTAACCGTAACCATCTACCCCAGTACTTACCGTTTACGAGGAAAAAACTAAAAATTCACCGTCGACCACTGGTGGTCGCGTGGTTTGAATTGATCTTGAGAACGTGACGTAATGCTCAGGCCCACTGCGTAAATAAATATTTCTTACTGGTATATCTCGTTATAACTGACGAGTTAAACGTGCCATCGGTGCTAGTGACTATAAATACGGATAACTTCTTTCAATGTCCGATATTTTTTCCATTTTTTATTGCGTCAAGAAAAATAACCGAAATCGAAAAGTGATGCTTTCGTTTTTAATAAAACAGCTTTTAGCCCAACACACTTCATTTGTATTTGCATTCATTTACGGTGCATATCAAAAAGGTCAAATTTGGCACCAGGCATTACATGCGCAGGTTTTACGCCGGTTTGACGTAACGCAGTTTGGAGACTTCGTTCTTCTAAGATAGGAAAATCAAATCAAATGTATTGTATGTATTAGGCTTATTAGATATTTCTCAGCATAAGTAGGGCCATATCCATTATTTCAACAAACTTTGCCCCTAAAACCACCACATTCCGTAATTGCACCAATAGGCCATTTTCCCTTGAAACCCGAAAATCGTTACCTTAATGTGTTTTTATTATAGAAAATATACCTTATCTGTTATTGTATAGCTTGTTATTACGAATCATCTTCAGAAATGAGAAAACTACGAGTATGAGGGCCTCATCCAGTGTCCTCCAAGACCGCTGCCCCGGCTGGTCTGTAAGATCAATGCAGGGTGTCTGACCCACATTTTGGGGAGAGGAGGCCTGCCTGGCCCGGGCTAGAGGCGGGCCACCGCCGAAAACTATCGATCGGGTAGACTGGGGCCGGCGGGGACACTGGCTGCTCTGAAGGAGGAGAGAGAGAGAGAGAGAGAGAGAGAGAGAGAGAGAGAGAGAGAGAGAGAGAGAGAGAGAGAGAGAGAGAGAGAGAGAGAGAGAGAGAGAGAGAGAGAGAGAGAGAGAGAGAGAGTCGCTTCCATTCCGAGCCCTCTTTCTCTCGAAACGGTGCGTCTTCCCCGGCTGTGTTGCGGGGAGACGCCGCCCTGTCTTCGCCCCAGCGTGGCGGTGGGGGCAGACCATGGTGAGGGGCGCTGGGGAGTGGGAGCGGCGGCGTCAAATACCGGGGATCAGGCCAGCCGGCGGCCGCTGATGGCTCTGATGGCCGGGCGTGCCCGTGCATAGAGGATGGTGCTTAGCGGCGCTGCTCTCACGCGGCCCGCCTCAGACCAGCCCTGTATACATCAGCGGTGAGCAACAGAACCGGGTATGAAGCGTTGAGGGAGCACTGCAGGTGTCTGAGTTTTGAATTCATATTGCTGAAAAGGCATATATATTTAGTTTTACTCCTGGTATCGTTTGCGATCCCTGCAGATTGAATATGTTCCGTCGCCGAATCTCCTCTCCCCCGATTTTTATGGTTTCAGTATGTTTTCATGGCTTATTGTACCTTGTTTAATGTAGACTTGAAATCGAGCGTGCTGAATAAAATATTTAGAAGTGCTAAAATTGACAAGAATTTCAACACAGTTGACTGTGATCTTCCTCAGCCTTGAGGTCAGCCTTCAACAAGGTGTGCACCATTCGGTTCAGTTTGTGATATTTTGGGAAATCGCAGCTCATTTCTCGCTAACGCATGCATATGGTCCAATTTCCTCCACCCAGGTGTCGTGCGTATTTGCGTTAATGCGTGAGCAAGGTGTGGTGGTGGCAGGCTATTGCGTGGGCGGGTCATTGATTATTTGTAATCACGTTATTTTCTTCCACGAAGAGAGCGGGCGGTGATTGCCTTTAAATTGGACAGGTCGAGGTAGCGATTCACGGTTTCTAAAATTCACATAGTAGAATAAATAACCAGGGTCAGCCGCTTTGTATCATTTATGCTACAGTCGTAACTGAAATGTCCATTGACTATCGGAAATGAAATGAAATATCGCACATATGCCACCAAATATTTCACCAGAGATCATCATGTATGCAAGGATGACGCTGATTGTTTGATGACAAACTGGAGGGCATATATATATTCGAGCTCATATTTGTAGAGGCCGTTTAAAATGTCCTCAAATGTAAAAAACGTCTTCAGTTCCAGACTTATATTCCTTACTCCTTGACGGAAGTGCCATCCTGATGACTTTTTTGCTCTTCTTTCTAGTTTTTTCAGTATTTTTTTGCAGTGCGATTCCTTCCAGACTTCTTCTCACATGCGGATATTGTGATTACTTTTCCATCATAATGTAGACTTTGTTAAGCACTGAGCCATTCCAAGGGCAGAGGCTCGACACCAAAACCGTCCACGCGTCGGAAGTACTGTAGTGCAGTGGCGGATCTAGCAGGTTGGTTTGGGAGGGGCAAACCGAAGTTGAAAAGCAAAAAAAAAACAACGTCACGCAATGAAAAGTTGCGTTACAATATGCCTGTTCGGTAGGATTTTGCGAACTGGAGACAAAAAGCAAAAAAAAAAAACGCCACGGGGTGAAAAATATGGGCTCAATATACTTCTTTTCCTATCCAAGCCCCGATATTTACACAGAACTTCACTAATTCTATTTGAAGTTGAGAGTTGAAGCACCAAAATCTTGCTTACAAGCTAAAAAGGAGTCGGGGGAAAAAGGAGGTCGATCGCTTTGGGGGCAAAAACATAGTTTTGCCCCGAGCTTTTCCGTTTGGAGGGGCAATTGCCTTTTTTGCCCCCCTGGATCTGCCACTGCTGTAGTGGTTTGGGAAGAAATCGGTAACTTCGGGCAGCGTCGGCGCGGTGTTGCCGTTCCCGGCCTGTTCACACAAGTGTGTGCAGCACACCGCGGCTCGACAACGTAACAAAATCGCCACAACTAAAAACTATTGCATTACAAGCTTGCAAGTAGTCCTTCACGTAATGGCCAGATGTATGTGTTCATAAAAGTCGGAGTAAGGAGGCCCGGTGACCCTAGGAGCAACAACCCAGGGAGCCAAAGCCCCGGTTAGAATCCTGGTCGTCTAGCGGCAGTAACGTGGGCTGCAGATTGCAATCGGGACATACCCACGTTATGCACATTCCTATCGCTTAGCTAGTCGTGTCCAGAAACGGTGCCCGGGTTCTGCCGATACGCGAAACATATCTTAGTGGAATGTCGGGACTGCTCAACACCTTTTATTAGACATTTCCTGTCACTAACAATTGGCGAGTAGGTATTTATCCCTGGGTGGTAATTGTGTACCCATTTGTTAAGCCAATGAAGGTTAGTTTGGAAAAAACTGTCTTCGACCGCACGATAAAATAGTGATAATTTCTGTGAAATTTACCGCTAAACAATCCTTTAGAGCATTTGTGTTAAAGATGTGGACTCCATTGAAGGTGCCCCTTGGACGAAAATGTTCCGTCACCGCCGATTACGGTAAAAAGTAAAGAGAAATGTTTGAAAACCTCACTTTGAATTAGCTGAAGATGTTTCTTCCCACCCTTATGAATAGACCTAATATAATCAAAGTAGTAACGATTACGAATGTTTTGTGTGCTGTATTTTGGCCCAATATTTCTCAGTTCAGCTAAAATAATAATTGAGCAATGCTTTTTTCTCATAAGCTGCTGGCAAGGCACGGTCAGTGATAGGTTTACCACAAGACCGCTTCTCCAGCGTCGGCGCTATCCGGCCACCAGCGCCTGATCGATTTCTATTTCACTTCCACTCTCAGTTTCCAGCCTTTTGTCTAGCTGACTTTGTCATCCCTGTCCACTGCAATGGAACAGGCGCACTCTCTGTAACCCCCCCTCCCCACTCACTCTCCCCATCCCACTGTCGTCCCTCCACTGCGCTCTCTTCTTTCTCTGCCTCGTTTCTATAATTTGTTTTCTTCTCTTCTGTCTTTGTTGAGACTCAAAGATTATTTTCTACAAAAGTTATTCCATTAAAATTTGTTTAGCCTTCCGCGTTGGCATTTATCATGATTTTCAGTTCCGCCACAGCATCGTCTCTGCCTCAGCTAGTGGCGTGTCTTCTCCTGGCGCCACGCCCAATCGTTTTGCAGCTCTCCAGCGTAATGCGGTCCCGCGAGACCGACTGAGCCACGATAAACACGACAGCGGCAACGAGTGATTTGATAGTGTCGATTCCCCAGCGATTCAATTACGCGTGGTCGGCTGTCGCCGCCGTGGCGGCAATGAGAGTGGGCCGCTGCGACGCTGAGAGAGCGCGCCTCATTATTCAAACTGTCGGGCCGCTATTAGCGCGGGCAGGAGAGCCGCACCAGCGGTCACGCCCCTCGGTCGTCTGGATCCGCTGAGAGGCTTGTCATTAGCAAGAGAGACTGTGTGGCTTTTGGCCACGCTGGGCTGGGTCACTGATGTCATGAGGTTTGTGATGAAGAATGGCTTCATTGGGGATACATCTGAAAAGGAAAATGTTTTTGGTGGTATAAGCGCCTGGAGAATGGCTAGGTGTACTATTTATTTACAACGATTGGGACTGCAAAAAATGAACTACCTTAAGCTAGTTAAAGGGAATGTGGAACATTGGTCGAATCCTGGAATTTAGTGTAATCAGGGGTACTTTTAGCCAAAAATTATGGCATCGTCCATGATTTCTCTGCAAAAATGTACAATAAGCTCAATATTTTTATTTTTAAAATTTTTATTTTAAAATGCGCCTCTTGGGAAAAATAATTATCTGCCTGTGGATGATTTCATGATCTGCCTAACCTTTTGTAGCCAAAAACTTTTGTTTGCATTCATCTTCCTTATTGGCACAAATCAAATAGGTAAATAACATGGCCAGCTCATGGGCTAATTTGATCTCACAATAATTTGGGTACTTTCATTACTAACAGAGGAAAATTAACTCAAACAAAATATAAGAAGATATTAGTCCTAGCAAAGCCATAAAAACCTAGCAGTTGATGCATACTTAAACCCTTACCCTTTATTGAAATATCAGTCTTATAAGTTTTTTTGCAGAAATGGGCCAAATCCATTATTTTCAGCATGGATTGTCCCTAAAAGCACTACAATATTGAATTGTTCCAAGGTGTGAACTTCCCTTAGAAAACAAGAATCTCAACAGGCAGCTAGGAAATAAAATGGGCTGCCCCTGTCCTGGTTTAGCTGTACTCTGCAAAATTTTGAGAAGCTTTGCTTGAATAATAAAACCAGCGATTGAATTTTCCTTTAAATATTTGTTTGAAATTCGCAAAGCTGCTTCTTAAAAATGTGCTTAAACCATATTTCCAAATGTCAGTGAACCATATATGTAACGAATATAAGAAAATATAAGTCTTAGGGAATATAACATGCTAAGGAACTTAGCTTAACTGGAGTTTTAGACAAATCTACGACCGACTTTCCAAGCTTTGTATGTTGTGTTATACCACCATGCAACTTATCCTTGGTGCGACAGTTTTGGTCATATGAATTCTGGTTTGCAACAGTTTTGACACTTTTTCTTCCCTGCTTTTTGCTCGTCACAAGTGATCCGAAAATTATTTCTGTAAGCTTAAAAGCCCGCTGCCAGAGAGCAGCCCTGGGTCGAAAGGCTGTGCCAGCAGCGGTACAATATTTGCTTCCTGAGGCTTCTGAGGGGGACGTATCTGGACGGAGAGCCACGCTAACCGACTCCGGTAGTAATTCCGACTAAATAGAGCCAGGAGTGGATACAGTGCAGTGGCGCAGGATGAAATTACTTAAAGTCAAGCGCATAGACAACAATCAACACTCCTAGCTTTCCAGAAACCGTTAACTCTTCACGTCAAGTCAGTCTTACCATTTCTAAAAATGGTTGTCTTCTCTCTGAACTGTCTGTCCTGTCTGTTTCGGGATGAGTTCCATATGCCCAAAAAGCCAAAGCTGCATATTTTTACATCTGTACTCATCATTGATCAATAAAACAGGAAGAGGGTGGCTAGACACAGAACAGAGGGTAAAAAATGACATATGTACAACAAAGAAATCACCTGACGGTGTCATCATATATCTGAGTGCATATAACGGTCCTCCTGTACCATTATTTCAATGTTCAGCGTATGCTTCCATGGCATATTTAGCATAATGCTTTGAGTTATCAGCCGAATTGACATCATTTTCTGATTCTTCGGCCATTCTTACCCCTGGGGACAACAATTTGGGTCAATATTCCTGCCAGTCGATTTATGACCGCATTTTGAAGGCTGCTGGCCCATAGTGGGGGAGGGCGGGTACCCGCCCCTCGTCAATGCACGTGTTAAAGTCAGATGTGGCCCTCCCTGCTATTCACACAATATCTTTGTGTTAGAGGTTTATCAGTGCAACCTCGGAACCGATAATATATTTCTCTCTTTGCTCTGTGTGGGATGCAAATATAAATGTGCATGGCATGATGATGCTAATGATTATTTGGGTAGATTACCGTTTTTTTGCTTTGAGAGCGCCTTAAAAGAGCTAGTGTTCTTCATCATTCATTTTTCGAAGGTATTCGGTCAACGAAGAAATCATGAATACGGGTCGAGATGAAGTGATGTACACAACTTTCAAATTTTGTTTTTTTTTCGAAGCAATGGTCTTATGTAGAATCTCATTTTAAACAATTTCTAAAAATAACTTACTTGATAAAAGGTTTATGTTCAGTCCTGGTGTCACACATTTTGTGCATGTAAACCCGTATCGATATATCGTAGTCATTAAAAATATAAGTTTTGCGCTCCGTCACCCCTCAAAATGAGTCTGGTGTACAAACCTGCGTACAATAGTAAATCAAAAAGCTGATTTTGAACTGTCGCGCTGACATTCTGAAACATTTCCATTTTTAACAATTTCTACGCCAAAATAGGTTTGAGTTTGAGCTTCCCACCGAATTAAAGCAGAGGGTTTGAGTTTTATCTTGTATTTTATTAGAGCTGCTCCCAACGGCCACTCTGTGCCTAATTACAGGGAGTATTGGCATGGGTGTTTAATAAATATTTCCATCAGCCAGATGGGTCGCAATAGCCAGTCTGCCATCTTGGAGATTAAACCAACTTTAACCCACGCTATTACATTTTGGATGCAAGCAATGCAGCCAGTAGGTCAACCGCCCCCCCCCAATATAAATTTAATCATGATTTTGAGACGCCCAGACTTCAAATGATACAGGCTACTTTGTTGGTCTAGATAAGTGGAGGACCTTGCAGGGCATATCAGACAGCCAAACCGATCTTAATAATGAACAAATAGACAATTTTAAAGTTTTTAAAATCTTAGCGGGATAGAAAAATGATCTCAGATTAAAAATAAGTGGTAAAGATTTAGTTGGATGCACAGATTGAAACGTCAGATTCATTTTTACTGTTGATCACAGTTTAAGGCCCGTAATTCTGCTCTTTGTTATTTTTGCAATGCAAACACAACTGGGCAATATTTAGACCAAATGCCAATTTTCCGACGAAATTAACGGATGAGAACCTTGATTGAGAACCAAATTTTGTGGATTAAAAGATCTCCGCCAAAACCAAAATTGTTTTTGCTTAGTTTTGCCTGACCTTGAGCCACCCTCTTGTCATGCCTTGAAAACTGGATAGGCTTAATATATCTTCTGAGGGTCTCTTAACACGCGCACTGGAGGGGGGCCTCGGAGGCCCCCACCTGTTTTTCCGAGGTGGCCAGAGAACCGCTTGTAGCCGAAACGCGACATGTGACCACATTTAACAGAATTTAATAGCGTGTCGATTGGTGAAGACTTTTTGAAAATCGGTCGAAAATTTTTTGGACTTATAGGCTTTCAAAGTCAGACCTGCATTTTGAGATCGCCGTAAACGCGCGGTCGGACTAGTTAGCTTGCATTGTAACCTCATAACGTCATATAAGCGGGACTATATGTCAAGGTCACTTCACATGAAAGTCAAGGGCAAGGTCAAAGGTCACAGGTCAAATCTGCATTTTCAAGGTCACTGACCATAGTGCGTCCGGCCAAATGACGTTACCCGGTCTGACATATATTATGCTATGACGTCATCGGTAGGGTATCCCATTACAAAGGTCAAAGTCAAAGGTCAAGGTCAAAGGTCATTGGGAAAGGTCAATCCTCATTTCCCGCCAAACAGTGGCTACAGTGTTAGTCAAAGTGTAAATAATAGGTAGTATACCATATGGTGACCTTGAAGGTCAATGACCTTGAATGACCTTGACCCAAAAGGTGTGGGGAAGCCTCTTTGAGACCTCTTCCCTATGAACCTTGTCTGCCTTTAGCTTTGTCCCGCCATTTTCCCGCATAATCACAGCATTTACCAATCGATCCCCAGCATGGCCTATATTTGACCTTTACGACCTCGTTTGACATTGAAGATATTGACCTAGGTCAATGAAAATTGGTCATCATGTAGATCACCATAGCCCCCACCCACCTACCAAGTGGCGTTTTTCTAACCCTCTTAGTTTCCGAGATCTTAGGGGGCCTACCAGGCCCCCTCCAGTGCGCGTTAGTGCCAGACCCCCCTCCAGTGCGGGTGTTAACTAGAATGTTCCATTAAGCCAAATCTGCAGCACAACTTTCGCAAGCATTTGTGTGTTTGAATCGTTACAAACACGACAAATACCTGGAACTAGAACTAATAGAGTTAGTATAGCTCCTTTTCCAACTTTTCCTCTGTCATATCGGTAGCCAGTTTGACTATCTAATATACCACTTCTGAAAAATGAAGAACTTCAGTACGCTGCAACGTTTCCATCATTTTGATTTCATGAGAAGCTAAATACACCAATTTCCCGCCAGCTGAACAAAGCCTTTGTCAGAAACTGATACCGCCACTAATCTTTCCAACGTGAGATGTGATGCCCTTTCTGTAATGACCATTAATACTCCCAAACTCAGATGTAAGCCTCCTCGCTATTGACACCATATCTTCTATGGTTGTCTTCCAGTGGTGGGGCCAGGCCGGAGCCTAGCTTTGTGCTGGCATATTGATCTGGCGTGCGCCTATCACTGTCATAAATGCCCCGACAGCAGAGCAGCCGACAGCCCCTTCAGGGCGGGTGCAGTGTCATCATCGTCGTCAGCGGCGACGCTCAGCAGCCGTGCCCGCTGCTGCCGAGTCAGCGACGAAACCCCCGTTTTTCATGCGATTGTGAATGGGCTCACTCGCAGTCTTAAGCACTGATGCGTCTACAATGAGGTGATAACGCCTTGTTATTAATCGGCGACGTCTCCCGGCTGTGTTTAGTCACTTGAGATTATCGGTGCCGACGCTAGAGTAGAGCCTTTTTATCCGTCAGATCGCCCCGGCCGATAACGTGCCCTATTTCAGACGAGCAATTACGGCTGGAAATGGAGATCAACAGCTTAATCACTGGAGGCTGGCCCTCGCGCCAGTTAGGTGCTTGATTTAATAGCTCTCGGAACAAAGTGAAAGCTCCGAAAATTGTAGCTATAAAGACATTGGAAAGTAAGATATCGGTTGTAATAAAGCACACTGGAGACACTGTATCTCTGACAAATTTCATGCACCGGCTTGGGGAGAGACTGCTGGTGATACAAATATCCGATATACTATATACTATATACTATATACTAGAAACAAATATCCGAGGGATACCTTTTAAAAATTGTGTTTACCATTTTTTGCAACCCTGAACGTTTTTCATTGAAAATATACTCGTCGTGGTTTTATAAGTCAGATAACCAATCAGGAAGCACAGCACAGGGTTTGTGAATAGACACGAGCAGGGTCTTGTTCCACCCCGAACCGGACCCGCGAGTCGACAAATAGACACGAGCAGGCGGGAGAGAAGGCTTTTATATAGTTCAGTCGGCGGCGCATTGAAATGGAGTGTGCAACGCATCGTCAATGCTCAATCCAGCTATTTAAAGAGAGCTCCTTTAAATAACCGATACGAACATTGACGATAGGAGCTCTCCTCCAGCTGGTACTCAAGTTCTGTCAGCGTCAGCTGCTCCAGCTCTGCCTCTGCTATCCAAAAACTAGCGGAAAAGGGTAGAAAACTTTCAGGCATTTTTCAGGGTTTCTGACTTAAATCTAACTGGTTCAATGTTTTAAGGGACAGGATACGTGTTTTGAGACGTGTCGAATTTGTTCGCAAACCTGATGATGTGAGCTTGTGACAATTTTATTAACATAACCTTCCCTCCACTCAAGTCTACGCCGGCGCTGTCGGAATACGTAGCTACCGAAGGGTAGTGAGATACGCAGCCGTAGCGTCCCGGGGACTGGTCATACATCATTACACGCGTTACCAGTATTACCGGAATCGCTCACAGGAGCGGATCCAGACACTATATTTTTGACGCCGTATCTGAGGGAAAGTATAATTCCCACACATTTGTACAGACTCGTGTTTCCTTTTACAATAGACGAGAGGAATCTTAGGGCGCATGTGACCCGGTTCGGATGACTGACGCCACCCCTGCCGGCGCCGGCGTCTGCTGCTGCTCGGGAGCTGGGTGATGGGTCCCAGCAGAGCTGTGCCTTGGGGAGGGGGGACCATCCGTCCCGGCTAACGACTGGTACGGACAACACGGGCGTACACACACAGCTGATCCCTGATGATGGTGCCCCGAGACAGCCCGGCTGCGATGTAGCCGCCCTTGTCTGATTCCATCGCTGTCATCAACCGATAAGTTGATCCGTGCTAAAGCTCCTTTCTAACGCGCGCCGCAGAAAGCCTTCCAGATACGGAAACAGTGCCGTGGGGTTCAATCTGCCCGGATTGGTCTCAACTAATACAAAATAGAATAGAACCTTGATTTAGGCAGTGGGTAGATGGTTACGGGAACCTCAACATGCAGAGTTTTCTGAAAATATTGAATTATCTAGTGTATTGGCCTTCAAAGGTGGACGAATTCCCGGTAGCGTCGCCACAGCTTCATCCGTTTCCTGTTCCGGCAGTTAACGAGCTGGTCATGTATCTTCACAGTGATTTACGTCCGTATTCCAAATACATTATAGGTGAACTGTCCCGATAAGGCTCTTCTGGACACTCGTGATATATGTGATAACGCTGCAGTATAAAGCTTAGACGGTGCGGCATCACATCACATTCTGAATGAGGGTGGGCCAAGTCTGCAGCGGATATTGTCACGAAACGTTTTCTGTTTGATAAAAAACGCTTCAAAATAAGCACTGCCTATTTTCACGCTCATCGTCGATAACTAGGAGTACTTGTGCTGGGTGCTGAGTTAAAGAAAGATAAGGTGTCTTGTCGCCTTCGCTTTGCTCTTAAGGACAACTTCAGTCACGTTTGGTCAGAAAACTCACCTGATTTAGAGCTAAATGCCACCAAAGTGTGTATGTTTTGAATCTTTGTATATCATAGGCGGGTTCAGGGAGGGGGCAAGTCAGGCACTTGTTCAATCATTGACCCTCGGCATCCCCTGAAGTGATCACAACGCCCCCTTGAAATGTCGCTTCCCAGCCGCCTCTCCCTAGGATGCGAGTATCGGCGCCCCTACGATAGGATTTGGCGTCCACCTGATAATTTTTGCCGTCCAAAATGACACTCCACGCTGTTCCGGATGGTCCAGGTCTGCCCCCCCGCCATGTACCCCATCGATCGGCAACTCTAGACCCACCCATGCGTACCCATATATGTTTTTATGCAACATATATGCGTAGGCATATACCTTGCTTGTTCATTATATGGTATCTCAGCATGTTTTATTCCGGACTTTTTGCCATTCAATTGCCTCATTATTTATTCCTAACATCAACTCAATGCCACCCTACTTCCACATTTGATCTTTTTTGTAACAAAGTGGGTCGTTACGCTTTCTGAAAAGGTGAAACGACCGACTTTATAGAAAAATAAGAATACAGATTGTTCCACCAATGACAGGCACCACAGACTAACCCACGGGGGAGGGGGGGCGGAAACAGATGCGTGTGTAATCAGGGATGTGGATTTATATCTTTGAGGAGATGCCCAGCCCGTGCGCCCTCAATGAAACACCTAAGTATTTTTGAAATATCCTCTTTATTTTCGTAAATTTCCTTTACGAACTCTTAAGTGGTTTTGTGCGGCTAAGGGCGCCCTTGGGAAGGCTCAAGCATATTATATTACACTATCGCATCTTAATATGCTGCTTTTTGACGTTGTCTCAAGTTTAGACACCCTGAAAATTTTCAAAATTCACGCCTTTGCCCACAATTTAGCCTCGGTGCTCCCAGAAATGATTTTGTCTCCCCTGAACCGTCCTCGGCGGCCGCTGAGCCCTCACTCCCCACCCCTTCGCAGTCACCATAGGAAACTAGCAATGGCTTTCCTGCGACGAAATTTCGCGCCCCCTGGTAAATAACGCCGGCATAAAGTTGCACCTCTCTGGTTCGAATGGGGCCCATTCTGCGCAACCCCCTTCCTCCGAAACCGTGGATCCGCCAGAGACCGGATCATAACCATGTTTGGTGCTTGAGGCCACTTTGACTGCATTGATCATTTAGCGCCCATTCTGCGATTGAATCTGCGTTTGCCCTAGAAAAAGACAGATAAGTTATGCTTATCTGGTCAATTAAACTCCCCCCCACCACTGAGCGAGCGTTGTCGAAACACAATGAGGTCTACAAGAGAAAAAAAGTCTCCAGGTTCTCACTTCTGGGGCCTTTTGACTTTCCATAGCGCGCTAGTCCTAAGGTGCTGTTGATGAGTGATAACTGACGGTAAGCGTTTGGCCCTCGCCAGGTTTTAACGTGAACCACCTGGACATAGCTCCGCGCTACGCTAGCATTCTGATGGGCATCACCAACGGCTGCGGCACTCTCTCCGGCATGATCTGCCCCATCGTCACCTCCAGCATGACGCTGCACAAGGTGTGTACCTCCCTCTGGTACTTTTACATACAGCGTTAAATCATGGAAACGATGTCTGATTTTTCATGGCCCACGTGATCTCGATAGCACTAGCTCCTGCCCCGGCGGGCCTCCGCGCCACCTTCGCCATGGTGAAGAGGGGGGGAGGTGTTCAAACACACTGGTTTTCGCCTGAGTGTTAACCTAGCTATCGTTCCAGGTTCAGTCGTTTTCAGCATCTAAGATACTTATCATTTCGCATATAAGTTTCCAACATAAGACGTTTTCAACCTTTTGTTTGTATTGGACGGTTAAGGTTGTAAGGTGAAGGTTGACCCAGGCCCGTCAAGTCTGCAAGAAGTGGCCATGTTAGCGAACTCCCAAGCAGTACAGTTGTGCGGGATATGCGACAACAGTATGCGATGGGATGCTAGGGCACTGTACTGCAATGTATGTGGCCAGTGGTATCATCCTCACTGTCAGAGCGTGGCTAATTCCTCTTATGAGAGCAACATTTGGTGTTGCGCTGTTTGTGACGGCCGAAACACGCCATTCGAATTTGCGGATGAGAACGACTTGTCGGAATCCGGGTCATATAACACTCCATCCAGACTCTTGAGTAGACCACTACATGCCTCAACACCAAAACGGTCAAGTCATCAGGACAAGTGGAAACATCAGCCACTTCGATTTTTAAATATTAACCTTCAATCAGCTCCTGGGGAGAAGCCTGAAGTCCTTCAGCTTCTCGAAAGCATAAAACCAGACATTATCGTTAACACTGAGACCTGGCTCGACCCATCGCAGTCAGATGCTGAAATACTTCCTGACAGATTCAAAGTGTACCGTAAGGACAGAAATCGGCGTGGCGGCGGAGTGCTGATCGCAATGAATAACGCGTTTGACAGTTTTGAAGTCACCGAGTGGCAAGTAAACTGTGAGCTGATATGGGCCAAAGTAAAAGTTAAAGGGAGGAAGACTTTATATATTTGTCCGTATTATAGGCCGAATGTAAGCGATGAAGACAGTTTAAGACAGTTCAGCGAATCAATAACTCGAGCAGCTACTGTGCCAAACGCCCACCTATTGATTAGTGGCGATTTCAACTTTCCGAGCTGGGATTGGAAAATGATGTCACTAAAGCCTAACCCGGTTTACCCAAGACTACACAACGATTTTGTCGACATCCTTTGTGATCATGGTTTAGAGCAGCTGGTCACCTCTCCAACACGTGCAAACAACACACTAGATCTGGTGATAACCAACAGTCCTCATCTTGTCCCAAGAGTTGAGGTACTTCCAGGTCTCTGATCACGACGCTGTGTACTGTGAATTTAGCATTTACGCACAGGAACACAAACAGACACCCAGACTTGTTCCATTGCACAATAAGGCAAATTGGCAGGGGCTGAAGGAGGTATGTATTGACCTTCTCGTCAGAATGGGTCCGTTGAACCGCACGGCCACTGCTGATGAGCTGTGGAACATGTTTAAGGACACCATCTCAGATGCCATATACAGGTTTATACCACATAAGAAGACGCGCTCTAAAGAGAACAAGCCTTGGATACCCAGAGAACTTCGCCAGCTAATAAACAGGAAAAACCGGCTTTTCAAAAAGATGCGAAAAAGGGGAACTGAAGAGCTCAAAAAGCAGTATCAGCAGCTTCGAAGAGAAGTTCAGCGCAAGCTGAGGCGAGCTTATTGGCAGTATCTCAAGTCTATTTTTGAAGGTGATGAGTCGGCACAATCGACCAAAGACAAAAGATTTTGGACTTATATTAAGCATATGAAGTCATCGAACATCGGAGTTGCACCACTGAAAGACGGTGAACGCTTAGTATCAAACCCGGAACAACAGGCGGAGATACTCAACAGACAATTCAAATCTGTTTTTGGTGAGGGCAAAACTTACAGCTACGAGGAATTTCAACGCAAGTGCGGCATGCCTCCGAACACCTTCCCAGTTGTTGATGGAGTGATTATAACCGAGCACGGAGTTAGAAAGCTTCTGTCCAACCTGAACCCAAGGAAAGCAGCCGGGCCTGATGGCCTGAGCACCCGTGTCTTGAAAGAACTCGCACATGAAGCGGCCCCTTTACTCACGATGATTTACCAAACATCGCTTGACTCCGGTCTAGTCCCGATAGACTGGAAGGACGCCCTGTGACACCAGTGTTTAAGAAAGGGCAGACACACGACCCAGCCAACTACCGCCCAGTTTCCCTCACCAGTGTGTGCTGCAAGGTAATGGAGCACATTCTGACCAGTACAATAATGACACACCTGGAATTTAACAGCATCATGAATAACAGCCAGCATGGATTCCGAAAAAAGAGGTCATGTCAGACACAGCTTTTGGAATTAGTAGAAGAGCTAAATGAAAACCTGGCCAGTGGCTTTCAAACTGACGTCCTGGTCATGGGTTTTCCTAAGGCGTTTGACAAAGTAAACCATAGCCTACTTATTCACAAGCTCAGCCAGTATGGCATTAAAGGAAGGATTGACAACTGGATATCCGACTTCCTGAAGGATAGAAGACAGGCAGTGGTGGTTAACGGAAGCAAGTCCGAGTTCATTCCGGTCACATCCGGAGTCCCACAGGGCAGTGTCCTCGGCCCCTGTCTCTTCCTCGTGTACATAAATGACCTCCCGGACACCTTAGCAGCACGCACGCGGTTGTTTGCTGATGATACTTCAGCCTACAACGTAGTTTCCAACACTGCAGACCAGTTCAGCCTACAAAAAGACTTGGACAAGCTTGCTCGCTGGGAGGAGAAGTGGGATATGCAGTTTCATCCGAAGAAATGTACCTCACTTCCAATCACCCGCAGCAGAGAACCAATGCAGTACCAATATGTCTTACATGGGCACAATCTAGAAACAGTCAGCTACGTCAAGTACCTGGGCGTCACACTCAGCAAGGACCTGACCTGGAAACTGCACATCGAGAATGTTTGTTCAAAAGCTAACAAGACATTAGGTTTCCTGAGGAGGAATTTGAAAATCAGCTCACGAAAGGTAAAGGAAACCGCCTACAAAGCATATGTGCGCCCTTGCTTGGAATATGCTAGCTCCGTGTGGGATCCTCATCATCAAAATGATATCAACAGAATCGAAGCAATTCAACGCAGAGCTGCGCGGTTCGTGATGAGGGACTACAAACGCACCTCTAGTGTCTCAGTCATGCTAAGTCAGCTCAAATGGCCACTGCTTGAGCAACGACGGAAGGCGGCACGCCTAACAATGCTTCGAAAGATCGCCAATGGCAACGTAGAAGCAGATGAGCTAAGAGAAAAGCTAACACCGCTCCCTGAGCGGGCAAGACGAGGGCACCACTAGCAGTTTGTCATGCCGCAGTGCAGGACCGATTACTGTCCGCACTCATTCCTTCCAAAGACCATCAGGGACTGGAATTTACTGCCAGAAGAATCTTTGGATCGTGATTCTTTGATTTCTCTCTTGTAACTCTTGTGTGATTATTGTTTGTTCTTTTGGCTTTGCGAGACACGAGCTACAGCACTTCAATTGACAAAATAATCAACTCGATGATTGTGGTCAATATACGGTAGAAGAAGTAGAAGGACGAATTGCATCACATATTTTCTGTCGACCATCGCGTTCGCAAGGGAAAATATTAATGCTTATAGCGGGTATATTTGGATAAAGTTTGTTCGGTTTTACTACACAATATGTTTCCGGGTTGGAGCTGTCGATCTGAATAACTTAAGTCTTAGGAAAAAAACACACCAGCCAAAATATAACACGCTCTAAAAAACGACCAAGAACGAAAAGCTTAAACACCTTCAAAAGAATCCTGAAACACTCAAGCGGGGAGAGGTGCTTGTGGATACACCCTGTCTGCTAACCACCGGTCCCGGGTTCAGGGCGGAGCCTCTGAATAAGTCGATCTGATCCCCAAAACCCTCCAACAGGGTGAGAGTTGGCGACGCCGTAGACCGGCAGTTGGTGCGTCGTTAAACCCCAACAATTATTATTACACCAAGCGGGTGAGGCAAGGCAAGAGTGAAGGGAGGTAAAAGCGTTGGGAAAGGTCAATGCGTCTATCTCTCCGTCGGTTTTAATGCGCCCGACAGTTGCACTGCAGCTCATTTAACACGCACCCCGCTGGGGGCGAAATTCGCCCCCTCCTGGTTTTCCCCAGATAGCTCAAAAACGAATGGACGCAGAACAGCGAAACTTGCAGTACCTTATCCATGATTAATATTACACATCTGACCAAATTTTTGAGCTAAGGTCATGTCAGGTCAAGGAGATATTTAGGGTCAGGTGACCCGACCTCAAAACCCAAAATCACGAGTTTGAAACAGCGCCCAGGGAACATTAGCCAACCGATCAGTTTGAAACTTCCACAATATGATCAAGTCATTAGGATCTACAAATCCACTATCTCGGAATTTCGATATTGTTGACCTAAGCTGGGGTTGATTTTTTTGTCTCCCCGTTATAAGTCTATGGTAAAAAATAAAATAGGTTTGTTTTCAGTAAATACTGGATAGATAAAGCTGAAAATCCTCAAACCATCTTTTCTTACCACGATCTTGACTATAAAGCTGATCTTTTGAGCATCTGACCTCTCAAAGGTCATATCAGGTCACGAGAGCAGAGAGTGATTGTTTTGCCAATAGCTTCTCACTGAATGGAGATAAATCTCCCATTTTGCTTGCATTGTGCTTATATTGTCACGGGAAGTCGATTGATATGCAACATGACCATACCAGGTCACTCTGTGACCCTGACATAGGTCGAGGTCAGGTCATTTTGACTATTTGACCTATTAAGGTCGTATTATACATCATTCGATTTGCCGCGATGAGAGGAATCCAATGATGCATAAAAATTATTTGCTCTAGCTCCCCTGAGGGCAATTCTAGAGAGGAAAACGTACACTGCTCTGTTGTAAGCCTATGGAGCCTTCTTTGACCTATGCTGGCCTCAATATTGACCTGACATAAAAATTCTTCGTGTAAAATATCTTCGTCTTGTCAAGAGCTTTCGAACGCCGCCCGTAATTTTCCTTTAGCTTTCGTGAGGAACGAGATACGGAGGGGAGGGGGCGAAAAACGCCCCCCCAGCGTGGTGCGTCATGCAAGGGACCCCAGCGGGGCGCGTGTGAACCTTCACCCCACCTGGGGACATTGATGACCCCTCAAAGTAACAGAACGACGACGAAGCACAGTACTGCGGTTGAGGCTCTTCCTCTCACCCCATCATTTACCCACCATCCCTGAATTTTTTTCCCAGGGTCACACAAGTTCAGGTCACCAGGCGAGGTCGACCAAGGTTACCTCACTTTAACTTTTGAACTCTACCATAGCTACGTTTATAAGGCGATCGATTTAAAACTTCCTACGCTTCGAATACCATCCAGGGTCTTCACAAATTTGTATACAGGATTTTTTAATTTCGTGACCTGAAGTCAGGTCACGGGGGACATCTCCCATTGAGGAAGCATGGGAAATGCTGTCTTATGGTCTAAGTCACACAAATTATTGAAAATGCTTCGATTTCTCAGAAAAGTGTTCTTGGACACCCTTTTACAGTTCCCAGGGGTGAAATTTTCCCTTTGACCTATCTAAGATCATTACATGGCACCAGGGGTCAATAACAGTATTTTGACGATAACTTTTAACCTAATCAAGTTAGAGCTCTGAATCAAACGTCATCGTGTATGTCTCGTCACTGGGTTTTATCTGATACACGGCAAGGCTGCTTTCTGATCTTTAGTGACCTCATGTCAAACTAGGTCACGAGGTGGCCTCTGGAGGTCAAATCACAGGCAGGGAGGTCATTGTGTTCCAAAAAAGCGGGAAAAGGTCTGGCATTTTCCTATCAAATGTTTTTTTCCAGATCTCAATAGCCCTGATGGCATAAGAGCCATGCTCAGTTTTCTTAAGCATTGCATATTTTAGTCTAATTAGCCTATCGTGACTTAACTTGACCTCTGGAGGTCAAACCATTCAGCTTAAAATTGATCCGTAAAATCTCACTGAATTCACACAAGCTTTCTAATGTACTTTGCAGATATGCACTAGCCCCCATACTTTCGGAGTTAGAGGGGGCCATCGATGATCCCCGTGGGCCGAAAGTGGCGCCGTACGCCCGGTGGGGCGCGGGTTATTATGAGTGTGGAGGGAGCAGCTCCCATGCACCTTCGCCCTTAGCTCTGGATGAAATTCAATGGGTTCTAAAACCGAAGTGCTGATAACTTTCCATTCATAGCCATTTTCATCTGTTTCTAGCAGCTCTTCTAGCCATCGTTTCACTGAAACCCTAAAATTAGGTCTCATCACCATTCGTGGATCGGAGGCATAAAAAACTGCGTTTCGATGATACAGTGAAATTCATTATCTTTTCGGTGTGTTCAGAAACCAGCAAACTTGTTCACAATACAAAGCGGCTTTCGGGTTGCCATCAGGAAGTTGGCATGTTCATTTCCATAAGACCATCGCCCCTGCCCCCTCCCCTCCCCCTACCCACCGACTTAAGCTAATCGGCTGTCATTGGCGTTGTTTGCAGACAGCTGAAGAATGGCAGCGCGTGTTCATAGTGGCAGCCGTCGTTCACTTCGTCGGCATTACTGTGTACGGAATATTCGCCTCTGGTGAGTCGATGCAGGGTCAACAGGAAACACTGCTAATAGCCGACTAGCGGGGCGATGAGTCCGTTCACTGATGTTACACTACATACTTATCAACTGCCTGGACAGCGCTATACAGGGTGTCAGGTATAGGCTTTGTTTATTTGCTCTTCATTATCGCCGGTATTCGTTGATGTAAGACCCGGGGTAATACGCAGAAGTAGGTATTGAATTATCATTTGGACTATGAAAAAGAAAACATTGGCTTTGCTTGGGAAACACCTTGAATTGTTTGTGAATGTTAGGAGCGTTGGACGATTGGAAGAGGAGCAGTTGTCAGGACGTGCTATGTCGGCATATTGCATGGTCACGCGAGTCAAATCGCAAAGTTGGGCTAAGATACTCATGGATACATGACTCCAGGTTGGGAGGGACCAATTGGATGGATACTCTGGTGAGCATAGGCGGATCCAGGGGGCAGGGGGAACTTGTCCCTCCCTCATTGAACCTCGGCGCCTCCTAAAATAGTCACGCTGCTCCCCCAAAATGTCACTTCCCAATCCCCCCTCCGCCCAGAATGCGAGTATCGGTGCCCCTGCGATAGAATTTCGCGCTAGACTGATACGTTTTCCCACCCAAAAGTGGTGCCCCTCTGGTCCAGATGGCGCCCCCCGACAATGTGACCCGCACTGGTAACAATCTCCTGTCAGGGGGGGAGCCTGACGGGAAATCATGGATCTGCCCATGCTGGTGAGTGGGAAGGGGCGGGGGTTGGAATACAAATGACTTCCTGGGTGAATAGCTCTGTTGAACGCCGACGAGGGAAGGAGGGGGAGGGGGGGTCGTGCAAACCCAAGAGGTGAGTAATACATATGTGTTTTCGTTCCATTTTGCAAAAGTTCATTTTAAGCTACTTTCGAGGACAAGCTACTTCCGGTCTCTTACATGTTTTTTGTTTGTAACTTTTACTGAATTTATGAACAAACCATTAGGGGTAGACTAAACTGTCATTTTTCTGCCCTTAGGGGTATGGTCTTGTTCGTCCCATGGACCTGCCACTGGTCTAGGAGGAAGGAAAGTAAATGCTTCACCGTGCTTTGGCTGGCAACGAACTTTTTTGCAGTTCCTGTGTAAACAAGATCACATTCGACACTTAATGGGTGTTCTGAAACTACGAAACTGTATTGTGGGTGTGTTTGGCGCGAATCGGCAATCGGTGTCGATACAGGCCACTGATAACAAATAGCCGGAATTAACGAGGACTTATACAGTTGCGTTATCATTGCTTCCATGGCAGCAAATGTTTTCCGTCCGTAATGATCTGACCCCGCGAGTGGAAAATGAAACCACTAATGTTTGGATTGCTGAATTAAGGTCGGTGTTATGTAGTGTAGACCCGAGCTCATCGGGTGACTAATACAGAGTTCAATGCTGCCGTGTCATCTTTTTGTGACAATGCTGATCAAATTGTCCTGTCATATCGAGCACTCATAGCAATGATCAGAATAAATGATGCTCTATTACCTATTTAACTCATGAACTATGTTAGTAAATGCAGCCCAATTGTCTGTATGGTTCAGGTTTCTCCATCTCAGGCTTACAATGATGTGCCCGGATGGAGGAGGGTATCTGATTCTCCCACCTGCCAACAGGTGAGATTCAGCCCTGGGCCGTTCCTCCAGACGAAGCAGACCATACGCAGCTTACCAGCGGTGGAGACAAAAAACCGCCCATGGTGAGGAGCCGGTCCCAAACAGACTATAGTTCAACGTTTTTTTAATGTTGCAAACAGGAAAATTGGCAGCCAATGTATGCACGTTTTGGTTGCAGTGAAGACTCAGGCCACGAATACAGACTTGAGGGAAAGCTAAAACCCTAAAATAAGGCACCTCAAACCCCTAAAAAATCAACTCCTCTTATCCTGAACAACTTCATCCTTCATACCTAATTATTTTCAGAGAAGAGTCGCTTGCCAAAGTTCATTCGTAGTACACATCATGCTCGTTCTCTGGACAAAAACTAATAATGGGATGCAATTCGTCAAGTTTTAGCATAAATAAACCCTAAATTCTTCTCTGGCTCCTTTTTTGTTAAAGTGAGTTCTTTTCCGACCAAAATAGAAGACCTTATATCACATGTTTTTGTTACACCTTATTCACTGCACAAGCTCCACAAGCTTCTCGTACCTGTTTTTCACACAAATCGTTGTTGATTGTCATGTATCCATACTTTTAACCTAAAATTTCAGCATGCTTTGGTCACCAGGGGCAGATCCAGGGGTAGGGGCAAAACAAGCATTTCTCCCTCAAACCCCCGATTTTGGTCGACTTTTCCGATTTTCTTAAAAACGATATGGTTTCACAATTTTGGGCCTCGCTCCTCGCCCCCTCCCCCCACACTCCCTAACCATGGCATAGATCCAGCCTTGCTGGTTACTGATGAAGTTTACGTAAATAGAAAATATAGGCTGCTCGCATATCACATTTTTGAAATTGACTAATTCAATTTCCGAAATAGAGTTTTTTCCGCTACTTCTAGCATTGCAATACAATTTAGATACAAATAATTTCACCTATATGTGGCTCTAACCGTCGATACTGACACGCAGGCTGGTTACGAAATATTTTACAAAATGCAAATGGGTTTTTCCAAAAGACGAATTGTTTCGCAGGAGAGCAATGGCCATGCCGCCAACGGAGCCCCCAGGGTGATCACCTACGGGGCTCTGGAGGGTGACCCCGCCGCCGAACCGGTTATGAACGACTATAATGGAGTCGGCACGGCCAACTACGGCTCCGGAGACTACAGCCAGGGAGCCGGCCGCCCCTCCCGCCTACCCACAATACAGCTACGACCCGGTAAGGACGAAGAGGCGAGGCACAGGCTGGATACAATGTCCCAGTAGATGATTGAGGATTCATACTTTTAAAACTGAATAGCTGGCCCAATCGGCATTTGTTTGAAATCTTAAGAATCTTATTTTAATGATTGCTAATTTATTTTATTATACTGGTAACCAATGCTAAAATTATACATTTGTTTTTATTTTCTCTTCTAAGACATGTATGTTATTATTAGGTCGGTCTCCAATGTGAAATGTATCAAATTGTGAACAATATAGATGGTAAGCCAAAACTACCACTCTGATAAAATGGCATTACATAGAAGTTCCGTACTGTGTGTTACTGTGTGCCAGCACTTGAAAATCTCGCACCCGCACACAAGTGTCGGTCAGCAATCGTTCAGAGCAGCCCTCAGTCTGATCACGTGACCAATTCTCGGCAGAACCAGGCGTGGGGTGACCAAACCAACGGTATGGTGCCGGCTCCTCCGTACAGCAGTAATCCGTCAAACCCTTTCAACACAGCGCCTACCACGTACCCCCACACCAGCTGAATTTCCACCCGGCCTGGGACAACCCGCAATGACATCAAGAGAATCCAACTTCATTTATGTGAACCTCGACAAAATCCGAGAACGCCGTTAACAAAAAAAAAGACAAAACCGCAAACACCATTCATAAAAGAGCACGACAACCTTGAAATGCCCAACACTTCAAGTGTACTGTGCTTGAAACAGATGGTGGAAAGTTCACGCCACAAGCTCTTTCACCAGATGATGTTTGATGGCATGATGAATGTTCGTGATGATTGACGGGACGATGACTGATAATGATGGGGTGAAACTACATGGTAGAGAGGTGGCAGAGTGGCCTGTGATGTAGTGTTTGTTGATGTTTGAGTTTGCAATCCACAGAGCTTCCACCCATGGTGCGGAATCCTCTTTTAGCGGTTATCATATAGCCTGAGCAAACCCAGCAGGGCTATAAAAAGAATGACGTAGGTACATACATTCCTTCCCTGCCGATGCATGCCAAATCAGTCATGCTTGAACAGCCAGTACTAGTATTGGACCAGGCCCGAATAAAACAGTCTGCTGTGTCAGAAAATGCTTGCATCCAATAATCTTAATCATTCGGATGATCTACCCATGAACACAAAAAAGTAATTTGATCTTGATTAAAGTCATTTCCTTTAACAGCACCTGTCCTATTATTACAGGGAATGTGGCACCTTCATAATAGGATTTGAACTGAGATAGCTATTCGTATGTGATAGAGCATGTCGAGAAACCACTTTATGGATATTTTATTTGTCCCATAACCTACCATTCGCAGAGAAAGAAGTAAAAGTTTACACCCAATAGACCCTGCACCCCCTCCCCCGATGATCACGTGGTGTGAGGTAACCTTGGAAATATGCAGTAATCCTCAAGCCACGCTGCGTGAATAATTATTCTTGGTTGAAACTTTTAAAATTTCCGTGATAACAACTTATGATTAATGTAACTTTCTTCAATGAATAGTTTGAAACGTAGAAAAAATACTTGAAATGGCAGAAATTGATAAGTATCTCCGTGGGTCTTAATAATCGTCGTTTTAGCTATAATTGCTTCATTTGTGTTTGTGTTCATTTCTGGCTTAAGTCCAAGAGGTTCTGTCTAGAGCAAAGTATTACGAGATCATCATGACATGCGGATATTGAGAACTTCACCTCTATAAAAGAAAACAAAAATACTCGAACGATTGGGTTTTAGGCATTTTTCAGCAGAGGTCAATGAAAACGGTCCCCGAAATACTCCAGACTGAAGCTGCACGTACGTACCATCTTCCATTTAACGGTTGAGTAAAGTCGACTCTAAGGATGTATTGTGTCAGGGACATCTGCGCCAAGCTTGTGACAAAATTTTGATACATTATTATTGAAACAAAGCAAAATTGCTTCTGTTTTGTGAGCCCTTGGCACGAGGCTGTAAGAATGCCTATTCATGAACACATTTCTGAACATTTTGTGATTGGCAGTATTGGTATTTTTGAAATAACCTCATTTTGCTCAGACTTGTTGGTCAGCAGCTCATTTGATAAAACAATTATGATTAAGGTTTAACCTATAATATCGTGCACGCTGCGCTGAAATTACATTTAAATGCAAATTGGTTGGATTAAAAGACATCGAACGGTTGGGGGCGGGCTCGGGTTAAGAGCACAGGTGACTTTCTTAAGGCCTTCTTTGTAATTCATCGGGCTCGGTAATGCACATACTTTCTTGCTCACAAAATCAAGCCTTCATCATGGTATATCTACACAGCTCTGCTGTGAAAATATTTTTGGATGCTAAATATTGCCTCGTTCTAATGTTGAAACTATGCTCAGGTCGAGATGGGATGTAACTGTCAAATCTATGGCCAAGTCGGGTGTTAGGGCAAAACACAGCTGTTTTGCGTAAATTCGAGAATGCTCGTGATGTGGCGAAATTCAAAGGAGCATATTACGTTGGGGTTGTTTGGGGAGACATCAAATGACAAAAACAGTGACAAATATACCGTTGTTGGCTGTTTGGGTGCTTAACGGGCACCGGGGCAAGGCCCCCCAACCAAAATATAGGCGTTAGCAAACAAGTCAAGAGCCGGAATTAAAATACTCCATGTTTAGTGCCAGGCAATGGTTACCAGAGTCAAATAGGTCAAGATCGCATTTTCACCAAATACAATAATTAACAAACTGGGCATAACCTATGTCATAGAGCTATAGATAAAGACATATACAAATTCCAGTACTTTTCCGCATGGGAACGTAAAGACCCCCGCCAGTGGTTTGACCGCCAGAGGTCACCTCGTGACCAATAACCTGAGGTCACAAAAGGTCAAAAAGACCTCCGTATATCAAATGAAAGCCAGTGACAAGACAAACACGATGGTGTTTGTTTCACCCCAGCTCAATTAGGTCAAAAGTTATTGTCAAAATACTGTTTTACCCGGTGACCGGATGACCTTGAAAAGTCAAAGGCAAAAGACCCCGGGATCCGGAAAGGGTGTCCAAAAACGTTGTCGAGCAGTCGAGTATTGCAATCATTTTGGCTTTTATATCAGAAATAGCTTTTCCCCATGCTTTTCCAATGGGAGAGGTCGCCAACCGACCCAGGGCAAGAAATCAAAAACCGGAAACACCTGTAACCGGAGGTCATAGTGTAGGAAGTTTCAAATCGATCGACTTAATGAGCTCTACAGACTCTAAAGGTGAATGAGGTGACCTGTACCCTCGGACCACCTTGGGACCCGGGGTAAAAATTTCAGGGTGATGTGAAATGATCAGGAGGGTGGCCCCAACCCGGTGCGCGCCTCGTCGTTTTCCTATCGGAAAAACCTGGGGGATATGGCCCCCGGTGGGGTTAAATGTGAGCTAGGCCCTCCTCACCCTGATTCCCACTATGAAATTACTGTTTTGATAATTTCTTCCTGTGTTCTTTCTCTAGATTATTGGTTTTGTTAGTTATCTCTGAACTGGACGGTGCGCACTTGCATATTGTAGGCGTCGCAATCTTTCTACAGAATACGGTTAAAAGTATGAACTGAGAAACAAGACTTCTGAGGTGCGGGAAACAGGAGGAGGGAAATAATTTCATCCAACGATGACAATCTACTTGATATCAACCAAAACAAAAGGAAATATACAAAATAGATCCCCGTTGGCTGCGTTACAGAGGCTGTGCCTTTCAGTATGACAGCATTTCTGTTGGTGGACGGGCCACTGCTGTGGATCAGTTCTTTAGCCGATAGTCATTAGCATCGCAGATATTTATCGCGCTGCTTTGGGGTTTGTTGGTGAGTCTCGGCCAAACCTCTGTACTATCGCATCTTTGGGGAGGTTCCACCAAACAAGTGAAACGTGCTGCACAGACAGAAATCGTGTTTGTACTACTCTCGCTCATTTATTTATACATTAAAGTTCCACATGACACACCTCAGTTCAGATTTTCGGCATCTAGTTTATGAGAGGTCTGCGAAAATAAGCAGGGCACCTCTCACTCAGCGACAGTTCAATACAAAAATGTCGATTTCATGTCTCCGATTAAATTAGGATTGTGTGCTCTGGTTTTAAATCTTAACACGGTTGGATAAAAGCCGGCGCCAACCTCATCATTTTACAACTCGGAAAATTTAAGGTAGGTCATCAGGTAGGTCACCAGTACAGGTCAGGACCCACCAAAAATTAAGATACATAAGTGGCAGGGAAACATCCGATAAACACATCAAATGGCCCCACAGAGTTCTCTAAAAATGTTCCGTAATGAACCAAGGTCAGGACACAGACCCCATAAATACAGGAAAAATGTTTGGAAACCAGTAACGGAAGACATTATTTAGCTCATAACCACTTGCGGTTCAATGAAGCATTTATATAATACCCACCGAAGGTCAGGTCAAACCTATTGACCAGCAAGGTTCGATTCGGCCAAGAGGATTCATATAGTTCAAGTCGTTTGCCATCTTACTTAGATTCGGCCAAAAACAATTACATGTTATCCCTAAGGGCATGTTTGACCTCGTGACCTTAAATGACCACAAAAAAGTCAGATGTTTTCGATGGAAGTGGATGGCAACCCAACGCCGTTACCGTTTCGCACCACCGTGGTCGAATTTTAGGGGCGGGTACCCCCCCCGTCAACGAGGTGGCCAGACCCCCGTCAATGCGCGTGTTAATAATGACAAGATGTTGGTAAAGAGCATCATCGGTAGCGTTTCCAGATGGCCAAAATCTTCCAATTTCCCCCAACCTCACCTTCCCCCTGGTCATCGCAAACCCCGGCTCCAGCTCCCCTTCCCAGTAAACAGTCCACTGGGACGCCCCTGCCCCCTCAGGTAGTTTTTCTCACGGGTCCCGCACCAGGTGAGTTAGCCTAGTGCAAAGTGAACGTTTTATGTCACCCCAACCTCTATCACAACCTCTAAAGCGTTTACCACGCATAGTTGTTATCTCTGGGCTTCGGGAAAAATTTTGGTGCTCGCACTGTGATGAGCTGAATTAAACTATATTTAGCGAGACTCGTCCCTCTGTGTATTTTTAAAATACAAAAGGTCTCTGATGGGCTCACGTAACACAGTATAATTTCCCCGTTAAGAATATAACAGCCGATGTGTGCTATATTCGGGCTCAAAAACGTAGAAAAACTACTTTAGTAGCTTTCGACAAGTCCTATAGATATATTTGCATGGATGAATGGTGAAATTGTTATGTTATGTGTGCGTTATGTGGCGGTCATGAACAGGTGCGATGGAGTGGTTGCTGGGAAGCTACAGTGCACAATGGCTCCGTAGTAAATTTCTGAGACACGGCCTACAAACTTCTATTGACGGTGGTATTCTGTAGATTAATTACTTTGCTTTCGAATTCTGTCCGCAGAGACCAAAACTAAGACAATGCTGTCAGAATTTTTAGTTCACACCATCAGATTTTAAAGAGTTGACTACTGTTGGTTCTTTACTGCTAAAAAGACATACTTTGAGCTGACTGCAAAGCATTCCTTGCGAGGCTATTTCAAAAAGTTGCATCGCATAAATACAAAGAACAGACCAAAACATTTAAAGACAGATTGTATTGTGTTGTATTGCATCAGCGATTGACCAACAACTGGCGATATTCATACTAAAGGCCCGATCACAGCGTTTCCGTGGCAAGTTTTGGATCGCACGGCTCGCTCGCTCGGAAGGCCAGATGCCCACGATCAGCTAGTCAATAAAATTTCTGTTGAAAATAGACATTCACATGCCCAAATTTAAGTAATTAAATCACTTGAAATAATTTTCTTGTGAAAGCCTTGCCGAGCATATCCACGTTATGCCACCTCAAACTTCCAAATGATATTTGTAGTGAGTTTAACATGCGCCCCGCTGTGGGGGGCGGCGAAATTCGCCCCCCTCCTGGTTTTTCCCAGATAGCTAAAAAACGAAGAAACGCAGAACAACGAAACTTACGGTGCCTTATCCCTGATAAATTTTACACATCTGACCAAATTTTTGGGTTAAGGTCATGTGAGGTCAAGGAGCTATTCAGGGTCAAGTGACCCGACCTCAAAACCTAAAATTACGAGTTTGAAGCAGCGCCCAGGGAACATTAGCAAACCGATCAGTTTGAAACTTCCACAATATGGTAAGGTTACTAGGGTCTACAAATCTGCTACCTCGGAATTTTGATATTGGTGACCCAAGGTGGGGTCAATTTTTGGCCACCCCATTATAAATCTATGGTGAAAAATAGAATGGACTCGTTTTCAGGCAATACTGGATAGATAAGGCTGAAAATCCTTAAACTGTTTATTCTTACCACGATCTTTACCATAAAGTTGAAATTTTGAGCATCTTACTTCTCAAAGGTCATATCAGGTCACGGGAGCAGAGAGTGATTGTTTTGCCAATAACTTCTCACTGAATTGAGATAAAGCTCCCATTTTGCTTGCATTGTGCTTATATTGTCACGGAAAGTCGATTGATATGCAATATGACCATACCAGGTCACTCTGTGACCATGACCTAGGTCGAGGTCAGGTAATTTTGACTATTTGACCTATTAAGGTCATATTATACATCATTCGATTTGCCGTGATGAGAGGAATCCAATGATGCATACATATTTGCTCTAGCTCCCCTGAGGGCAGATATAGAGAGGGAAACGTACACTGCTCTGTTGTAAGCCTATGGAACGTTCTTTGACCTATGCTGACCTCAATATTGACCTGATATATAAATTCTCCTTATAAATTCTCTTTGTCTTGTCAAGAGCTTTCGAACACCAACCGTAATTTTCCTTTAGCTTTCGTGGGGAACGAGATACGGAGGGGGCGAAAAACGCCCCCCAGCGGGGCGCGTCATGCAAGACACCCCAGCGGGGCGCGTGTTAAGTTAAAAGCAGCACGAGTGTAATGTTGTTTAGTCCGATAAATACGAACAACTGGCACAAGTCGCTTATAGGCAGTTCAGAATAGCGGAATGCAAATGCGTTCGGATGATTCAAATGGACCTTCTCTGCGAAAAATCGGAGTTGAGTCATGCGATTATTTCACAACGTGTTTGACCAGCCATCACATGCGATTTTCGTCTTGCGGAAATGCTGCTACCAGTCCTTAAAATAATTCACATTTGTTGCGTGACTTTCAAAATATGTCCTCTTTTAGCCCAAAGATTCATCATTTAAATGAGCGTGAATGTGTGTGTAGTTGAGAAGAAGCCAGAAATATTTTTGTTTAGAAATTCCACTTGGCTTCTAAATGTCGTATGAAGAATGAAAGGGGTTGTAGCATCTGCATTAGCTGTACATATACTAGAAGCGTGTGAACTATGTAATCGATGAGTGAACATGGCAGAGCAATTTGCCGATGGGCCCTACTACAGAACTCGGTCGAAATAACTGTACTACTGTGCTGCCATTGAAGTGTTGGTTGTTGCTGTGATCGTACCGTAGCTGATGTTTTAAATGTTTCACTAATTATGCGCAGGCTGGTGGCGACGCTTCGTCTCCCATACCCTTTAACGGCGCATGTACCTGCACATTTATTCTTTGCGGTGCATTTTGCCGAAGAAATTGGTCAGTTTAGTTATCACTTCAACTGAGGATACACATATGTGATTGCGATATATCGTATAACAAACCGCATCTTGAACGATTCGTATGATTTTGGAGCTTGGTCTTAGCTGTGCCTACGATGTTTGGATTGATTGTGTGGAACGCTTTTTTAGGATATTTTATGTGATACTATGATATGTTTTGGGAGAGATTGCTGCATGATTACAGTATCAGGTAAGTTTCTGGGTGTGCAATGGGTCACATGCTATGTGTGTATATTTAATTGTCATGAATTAAGGTTGTAATGGATGATCCTCGCGACTTCCCTTCAAGTATGTCCTGTATAAATCCAGATGCTGTAAGGATATTACTGTTTTGTGTTAAAACTCCGTGGATGATTGTTACGAAAGATTATACGTAGTGTTCTTTGCAGAAATGCTAAAGTTTAAGATTATGGTGTTGGCGTGTTTGTGCGTGTTCACGCGTTTGACGCTGTTTTAAGAGGATTTCAAGTGAGGTACCGAATGGTTCTCTTGTTATTTTCATTGTCATAGCTTAAAGTTCACAGGTTTTCATTGCTTCTCCTGTTAATGCTGTAAGATAGATCAGTAGGAACCAGTGGCGGATCCAGGACTTCATTTTGGGGAAGCTAGGAGGCTTGAGCCCCCCGCCATTGCCTCGGATCAGCCTCCGCCTATGTATTGACTTTAGGCACTCGGACATTTGGGGGGAGGGTGGCTTGAGCCCTCCTAGCTCCCTTGTATCTGTCACTCATAGGAATGCTACCTGTATGATGTTCAGCGCAGTCTTTAGATTCCCGTCAACGGATGAATATGAGACGAATTGTGACCTAATTCGATCATTTAGCTGGTCTCAGGCCTGTTAGTAAGGATATTATAGTTATTCAAACGTTTATTCGTAAAATGTGTAGAATAACACGGAAGCGTAAGTCTGCTCCTGCACGATCTTGTCCAGGATTTTGGCGTTGACCTCCTCGATCTGGTCTGGGAGCTCCATGGTGTCCAAATTGGTGAGAAATTCCAGTACAGCATCCTAGCCCATCAAGTCGCACCGCACTGAGTGACAGTTGCCCCGTCTTGCCCACCCTGGACCATGAAGGGAGGCCATCCACCTAGCTCTTTCTTTCTCTCCGCATCTGTGACTCCAGCCGCATGGCCACCTGTCGGCGCCCCGAGGCGTCCCTCGCAGAGGAGGAGATGAGGCCTACCCTGGCCAGGAGGCACATAGCCTGAGCCCTGACGATGCTGGTATCAAGCATCGACGTTGTGACTGCTGTTGCTATGGTGATGAATGACCCAACATGGAAAATGATATGATCTGCAATGAATGGTGTGGAGATATGGATCTGAGGCCATTCTGAGATATGCGGAGTATGCCCCGGCTTTTCTTTTCTTTTGAGAGCCGATGGTTCTATATAAATGAAGAAATGTTAGACGTCCTAGACTCTGCAGTCTACCAAGCCCGGAAGGGTACCTATACTAAAACTATTCGTTCCATACTCCACCTTTAGGGCGTAGGGTGCAAGGCTGCTCCTGTCGGCTGTTCCATCTGTCGTATGTTTCAAATTACAATGTCATTACCAATTACGACTACACACGCAGCATTCTGGCGAGTCTTTGAGCATCCCATCCGAGCCATTTTGAGCTGAATGGAAAAAGAACATCCGGGAACTCCGTACTGCACATAATAGCTGAGCATATATACAGTGCAGTCAAGAAAATTTCAGTTGTGGTTCATGACGCGAGAAGCCACGGTATCGCACCAAGTGACTACATAGTTAATTTAGATTATTTTCATGATAACATGCGATTACTGATTAATATTACTTCGTTTTTATAAGCTTTAAAATTGAAAATTTGACAGCAAGTGTGAATGATATTGGTTGGATCAAAGTCTCAACACCCTTCGACCCACCTCCACCCTGATGGGTGGGGGGGTTCAAACACCTCCCCCGAACTCGGCTCATATGCGGGATAACGAAATATCGCGAAAGCTGGTTTAAAGCTAATAAAAATTCACGAAGAAACGTCATCAGTAACTTTTGGCCCAGGTCAATATTGAGGTCATGACAGGTCAAAGAAGGTGACATGTTAGAGAAGAGTTTCTGGCTTTGGTGTCTCACAGAGTGAAGTTAGAATACATTTTAGGCTTTCTGTTGTTACAGCAAATCGAATGATATATGAAATAAACTTAATAGGTCAAAATATAAGGATTTCCCAACCTAAGGTCATGTCAAGGTCACCATTTGAACTAGCATAGTCAATACACATATGAATCAGTTCCCAATAATGATCCAAACGTAATGGTATCAAAATAAAAGCTTTATCACCATTTCCTACTACGTTATTGACCCAAGCGTGAAAACCTGCATAAGTAGCCCCAGATGACCTCTCAGAGGTCACAGGTCCATAATTGCAACATGAACCTAGAAAGGGGCCTAGGATACTATGATCTGGAGAATACAAATGTTTTCCAAGCTATATCTACACAAATAGATTCAGTTTGCCCAATTCCATTTGATGCATTTCCCATTGATAGGTCATGATCCGTATCTGACCCTAGGTCATCGATGTAAAAAAATCCTTGAATATATTTTATAGCGCTTGGTGAGCCCATTATGTGATATGAGTTTCAATTGGATAGGTTATCCGTTTTTTACTTATGCTATCTTAAACTTTTTGGAGGTGAGGCCACTTGTCTTGCACTTGAGACCTGACCGGAGATGACCTGATCTCAAAATTTTTGGAAACGTTGCAGAGTTGATCAAAAATAAGGAGTACTAAGTGTGGCGGCGCTTCCCGGCGCTGAAAAAAACCAGGGGGTGTTAAAACATCCCCACCGGGGTGAGGGTTAAGGGCATTGTTTACCCTCTATCATTTTGATCAAAATATAAATTCCTCAATTATCCCGTTCGCCATGCAGTCCCATAAAGGTGGGAAAATTCTCATCCAGGAAGGGAAAGACAACTGATATAGTCTAGTCGTCGTTGAGGAGTAGCGTTTTAACCTCTGGCGTGCCTGGGCGGTACGCGTGCTGTATCTTTGAGTGAAGAGCTGTTAGATGTTATTCCTCCATGAACTAGAACAATTCCAATTGTTGGCTTAAGTACTCTGTCAAAATAGCTGTGCATGAACCTCTTTTTACCTCCATCTAGCTTCTGCGCGTTGGTCATGTGCTCTCTGTTGGTCTCTCGCTCGCCGTAAGCAATAATTGAGTGGGATAGGGCAAGCTGATGGATGTTTTGTGGAGTATGGAAGGAATGAGCTGGTGGCAGGCCCAGTGTGAGAGCTCGTGCGTCCCTGCTGATGACACCAGATACTTGATGGCTTGCCTGAATCAATAAAACGTGCGTTTCATGTTCTATAGGCATCAATACATGTTGTCATGGGCGACCAGTTGTCTGTGCGTTTCTGCTTTTTACTGGTCTTTGTTTAGTGGGGCTAAAGTAGATGCTGTACGACAGTGCCCAGCATATGGACATTAGCACCTGGTGTAATCTCACCCCCTCTGAGATTTGAATGCGTCATGGTAAATTCACTTCAATTTCAATCCGGGCCATGCCCCAAGTTTCCCCGAGGCATCCGGACCAAAACCGTTTGCCCACCATCTATAAAACCAAATCCAATCCATACCGGAAAAGGCGACAAATTTGACATAAAATGGAACTAAAATCCATTTGCTGATCCCAAACATCCCAAATTCTCCAGATTCGAACTCGATATAAACCGCAATTTGTTTGCCTATGCATTTGGATATCCATCAATATAAAATCCATATCGATCTCTTCCCTCTACACAGCGTCTATTACCGGACTCCCGAGGACTGAACTTTTAATAAAAGCAGGTTGCGTCATGCCGACTGGCGCGGATTCGGTAATCTATAGCTCTGCCTACAAAAACTAAAATTTGTAACTTTCGATAACATAAAGCAAGAATAGAAACCCACGCAACTAGAAGCTAACTGAGGAGTTAGAATCAAAATAATATATGTTTAGGCAGTGATCCACACATGTTGTGGTTTTCAACACTGACATGTCATAAAAAACACAGCAAATTTTGGGGCACAATAAAAGAGGATAAATATCAAAATAAACGCAAAATCACACGACTGAAACTTCTTAAAATTTCAAATCAAACGAGACAAGCTCATAAAAACCTTCTCGTGTAAAACCCACCCCAGTGTCACCACACGTGCAGCTTTACCAGTCTCCTATTTGTAACACTTGAGTAGCATTTGTCACACATCCATTGTACGACACAAGCCAACAGATATACACATCTGCGGGACAGGTGTAGAACTCAATATAATTTTTGGGCAGTAACTGCAGATATCTGGACATGAATATTTAAAAGATAGTTTGCAGTTATACAGTTTGAAGCAGCCAGTAACCTGCTTTGAAAATATCGGAAAACGTACCTATGTAAAATGACAGATAAGCTGACAGCATGCGTTGCAAGCAGTTAATCGGCTGTGAGGATTATGCTTTTAGCACCCCAGTGACTCCATGGGACTGTTAGAAATCAGTCCCTCACCAGGGGAAGTAGGTAAAGGCACATCATATCCTCCTGTTTTCGAGATAATGCGGCGTCTTTTACGAAAAAATGTTTGGCAGGTAATAACTGGGATCTCCCGACAAATATTACTGACAGACCATTTCTAATCAGCAAAGCTGTACCAATGTACAGTAACGTGACCCAGAAGCATCTCACTTCAAACAAACCAAACGCTGTTGAAGATGAGCGAAACAAATCTGAAAAGACAGGGAGCTTCGGAAGAAAAGAAAACAGAAAAACGTTCATTTCTGGCGCTAAGGTTAGCCTCGTTTAGAATGAATCCAGTTATTTACTAAGTCAGCTTAGTGAGCATTCTTTGCACGCCAAAGGTGCCTCAGTCGGTTCCCCTAACTTTGTGCGCTAACGCCAAAGTTTACACAACAAGTAAAATGGAAATTGGTGTGCTTGTTAGGGGTTCATTTCCTTACTTATTCTTCAAGCATGATATACGGTGTTTTCCGTATTCGTTACCTACAGGAAACCAAAACTACGCAGCAAGAAAACAAAGCATCGCGCTCAAAAATTATATGAGACAAAAAGCCGCTCCGTGAATGACAAATAATTATCAATGTCCTTCGACGAATACAGAAAACTCGGCCAAGCAATTGTTTCTTGCATCTGTGATACATTGTCCCGCGCCCCACTGGGGTCTGGTGCCACCTTTGTCCCATCGCGGGGGTATCGATGGCTCCTCCTCTAACTCCAAAAGATGAGGGTTAGCGTACATTTTCAAAGTAAGCTGGAAAGCTCGTGTGAATTTATTATAGGTTTACTAAACAAGTTTAATCGCTCAGTTCAATGGTTTGACCTCCAGAGGTCAAATTGGGTCACGATAGCCTATTTCCACTAAAATATGCAATACCTAAGAAACCTTGGAAAAACTCTCATCCCATTAGAGCTATTGAGGTCTGCTAAAGTACATTTGATAGCAAAATGCCAGGGCTTTCTCCGCTTTGGGAAACATAATGACCTCCCGCCAGTTGATTGACTTCCAAAGGGCACCTCTTGACCTAACATGGCCTGATCATGGAAGGTCATAAAGTGGTCTTGCCGGTTATCAAATGAAAGCCAGTGATGGAACATACCCGATGACATTTGATTCAGTGCTCTACCTTAAATAGGTCCAAGGTGATCGTCAAATACCGGCTTTGACCCCTGGTGACCTGTGATGACCTCAGATGTCAAAGGGAAGATATTGCCCCTGGAATCCATGAACAGATGGCCAATGACGCTTTTCTGAGACATCTGAGCATTTGCAATCATTTTCTTGTGACTTAGATCCTAAGACAGATTTTTCCCTTGCCTTTTCTATAGGAGAGGTTACCTCGTGCCCTGACCTCAGGTTACCAAATCGAAAAATCCCGAATATAAATTTTGTAGACCCTCAAGGGGTCATTAAGTGTATAACGTTTCAAATTGACCAGCCTAGAAATTTAGCTATGGTAGAGCGTAACCCTCGCCCCGGTGGGGGTGTTTGAACACCTCCTCGGGTTTTTCCAGCGGCACGAAAAAACAACGTCGTGAAGCGCCGCCGTACTTGGCACACCTTATCATTGATCAATTCCGCAACTTTCCTAAACATTTTAAGGTTGAGTCATCTCAGGTCTGGTCACCAGTGCAGGCCAAGTGACCGCACCTCCAAAAATGTTTAAGGTGGCATAAACAAGAAATGGGTGAATCTATCAGATTGAAGCTTATGCCACATAATGACTCTACCGAGTGCTAAAATAATTATTTCGGGATTTTTTTCATATCGATGACCTAAAGTCAAGTACGGTTCATGACCTCTCCGTTGGACATACATGGGAAAACAGAAATTGGGTTGTATTTGTGTAGATACAGCTGAGAATACCTTCATGCTCTCTAAATCATAGCATCCTGGGCCCTTTTCCAGGTTTATGTTGCAATTTTTGGTCTGTGACCTCTGAGAGGTCATCTGGGGCTACCTGATCAGTTTTCAGACTTTGTCAATACCTTTCCATGGAATGGAGATACAGCTTTTATTTTGATATAATTGCGTTTGTAATGCTATTGCGAGTCGATTGATATACATATTGACCTTGCTAGATTAAAGTAACCTTGACCTGACCTGAGGTCAGGTAATTTTTGTGTTTTGACCTAGTATGGTCATACTATACATCATTCGATTCGCTGTGACGAGAGAAAGTGAATGAGCCTAAAAATGATTCTAACTCAACTCTGTCAGATGCTAGAGCCCAACAACTCTACTAAAAATGTCACTTTCTTTGACCTGTCATGACCTCAATATTGACATGAGCCAAAAAGTGACTAATGTAGTTCCTTCAGGAATTTGTATGATCTATCCACCAGCTTCTGCTTTTTTCGCTATCGCGCATTCTCTATTCTGTATTCTGTACTAATAGCTCGAGTCCCATCCAATTATTTGGTTTTTTCAGGTATCGTCACAAATTCCATCGTTATATAGGCATAGGTATTCACAGATACCACACATTCGTACATCAGGTGTCGTAACGCCTTTGACACACAGGTGATGAGCAGGACACATAAAATACACGCTATAACTAAGCATACCATCCAAGTTATTATTCATCGTCTAGTTTTCTGTGGAAATACTTCTTTATTGTATTCAGCTTTTGGATCCGAGTGACGTCTCTGGAAAGCGTGTTCCATGGGCAATAGCCCTGTACGGAAAGGCACGCTTCGTATTCTCCAGTCGACCCATAGGGGCATAGGGGCCGAGCTCGAGGGGGTGGTGTTTAAACACCCCCATCAGGGCGAAGGTGGCTCGAGAGGCCCACCGGGGGGCGGTTTGAACTTGAAGTGAGGTAACTGTTCGACTTCACCTGGTGGCCTGACTTTGCGTGGCCCGGGGTAAAAATTTCAGGGATGATGGGAAAATGATGGGGCGAGAGGTAGACTCCTTAACCGCGGTTTTGCGCCTCGTTGTTTTTTCGCTCTTCTGAAAAAAACGTTAGGGGGCTATCGATACCCCCGCGGTGGGACGAGGGTTAAGTGCATCTGTGTATTAACAGCATCATTTTCGACCTGCCACAGTGAACTTCTGAATTTCAGAGGTCCTTGCACACCCCCGAATTCCCACAACCATACAAGGCTGCTTCTTATTCATCCGAATCAAGGAAACTGCATTTCTCTACCTCTTAAAAATAGCACAAACAAGGTACCGTCATTACCACACCCGCACACCGCCAGACTGCGAAACCAACTCTAACATTCCGTCTGGTTTGCTGCACCAGTTGTGCTCGGCGGCGTCGCATGCACCCTCGTCGATGGCCCGCGCCGACACGACCGCGCCGTCGGCACCGACGCGCCGCTGTCGGCACTGGCCTGCGTCGGCCAGTCAACTGGAAGTTGATAAGCCCGGAGAGGGTGTCACGCTGGCTGCTGAGGGTGCATCCAACAAGGCAGAGTGGCGGAGAAATAGCAGAGAGGGAGAGCAGCGTGAGATGGATCGTGGGGTTTTATCGGTACAACGGGGGGATGGGCCTCAGGCACGGCATTGTTATGGCACGTGGATTGCTTTAGGTAAAATGGATGACTATTTTTTGTTTTATCTTACCCGGCTCAAGATACACATTATTGGAAACCATCTGAGACTGGTGACGACGCTTCACAATTTCGGCGGATTTGCATCTGCTTTCCATTGCTCATTTTCAATCAACGTAACTAAGGTAACATTCAGATGTTTCCGTTGACTTGATATACATACCTGGTATACATTTCCAATACCAGCAGTTATTCTCACATGCCAGCTTTAAATTAAAGATTACCCATCCTATAAACTCAGGATCTTGGAATAGATAGGGTAAGGGCGGGTAAGAGTACGCAGGAGATAAGAGTACGCAGCAGCTGTTTTGGTTCCTTAGCAACCACTGAGATGGTGGATACCCTGGTATAAAAAAGCAAGGCCAATGCCTATGCTGCACATCAAAATTCAACGTGCTCCTGTTCTTCCCGAGGGAGTACAAAGCAAAATAAGCTTCTGGGCACCCTTGAAGTAATATTTCTTAACTGGGTAGACTTGTAGACCATGCTTCTATTATCAAAAGTATTGTATTACGGCCTGTCATCAGTAAGAAAGCTGAGCTAGGAATGTGCTCCAGGACCGGAGCTCACGCTAAAACGCCTGCCAACATGTTTATGAAGACTTTCTTCCCAAGGGAGCATGTCCGGCAAGAGTACGCAGTAGACCATTGGGCAAGAGTGCGCATGCTTAAGAGATAGGAAAATGTAATTTTCGCTCGGGACAGAGTCCACAATTCATATTTGGAAAGCCAAACATTGCAGCATAGTTCTCGTATATTCAGAACGATATAAAATCATACAATCGCCTAGTTTGGTGACACAAAAAATTCGCGACATGGCCTGTGCACCTAAAGCACGGCGGGGCATCAATACGTACCCCAGCCGCCTCTCTTGCGTACTCTTACCGACCCACTCCGGCACGAGTACGCACCTGACTTTTATTTTTGATGGGCTCGTGGCGAGTTCCTTGCAGAGACATTGAGTTGAAACATAGACCATACATTGACAATTCTTCAGGCTAAACAACCATATAAAATTTTTTGCTGTTAGACTTTTAGGAGAAAAGTGAAAGCCTTTAGAAAGTTAAGTACGTACTCTCGCACGGACGTCTCCTATTACTGGTCAACAAAATTTAACTTTTGTCCTGGATCCAATACAAAATAGTCCGTTTCTAGAGTAATCTATGGCGCTGAACACGAATCTGGCAGCAGAGATGCCGTATCAGACCAGAATTTTGAGATCCAGTATTTCTGTGTGTCGTCTTTGTTTCAGCCTACTTGGCATCAGTGACATTGACAGTGCAAAACCCAAGAGGTCTAGGAAAATGAACGTTTGGGTGTTTGTGTATTCTACCCTAAAACCGATTTTCATAGACCTAGGTCAACATGTTCAAGGTAAAACGAGGCCATATAGGTCAAATTCTGTCCGCGCAGGGTAGCCATTGGGAAATGCCGGGATTATGCGATGAGAAGCCGGATATGGAGAGAAAGTGACCTAAAGTAACGGAGAAAAGGTCTAAGGCAATGTTCTCTGCAACTTTTAGGTCAAGGTCTTTCAAGGCCATTGACATTTGACGTCAAAATATTTCGTTTTGCCTATAACATATACTGCAACTAGCACTATGACAACCGTTGGGCGGGATATCAGGTTTGACCTTGACCTTTGACCATTGACTTGAACCTGCGACTTTGAGCTCAAGATTGAGTGACCTAGCGTATGACGTCATACCATAATATACGTCATATTAAGCGACGTTATCCGACCGAAGACACTAGGGTCAATGAACTTGAAATGGTGGTATAACCTTGACCTGTAGCTTTTTACTTGGACTTGACTTTCAAGGGAGGTGACTCTGACATAAAATCCTCATCATATAATGTGGCGACATCACCATTCGGTCTACAATACCGGCGAGCTTGTGCGACCGCGCGCAAGCCTTGTTCAATGTACAATGTTCATGCACTTTAATGCGAGGTAGTCTTCCGTTGCAATAAATTAACATGTATGAGTGATAAGCTGCATTGTCTGGGTGCAGATAACCCGGGTTCTCGACATCCTTGATCTGGATTTTCCACAAAAGGCTAGGCTCAGGACTGTGTGTGGAAAGTGTAAGGGCCATACATTAGGTATGCTGTGGAGAAGAAACCAGGTCCGATGGCAAAAAACGGTTACTAAATTTGAAATCAGCGGTATCGAAATAAGTAGGAACAGGTGCTCACGTGCCGGATCCAGTTTGGCAGTTGACCAGTGTATTTTGGGATTTCCAGATGGTTGCTGAATGCCTCTACAAATTCTACATACCGCCATGGAGCACTCGCAGAAAGCTGGGGGAACGAGATGCATTCTCAATTGGTGTTCGCTCCATTATAAAACTTCCTGTGCCATTGTATAACGCAATATTGTCCATTGTAAGATTTATTCACTCGTATGGCTCGCAGCAAAAGGCGAGACACCTACTGAGTTCGTCTTAGAACTCTTATTTTCTGCAAACAGTTCCAGTTTAATAGACCTAATATAACTACTCCTTCGATACATTTTCCGAGAAGCACCCTGGTTTTTCACAACGCTGTGCTCTGCCTGCACACCATCTCGACTCACCGCCAACGGTGAAGAATATTTCCAATTACTTTTCACAGACGATAGAGAACACCAAAAGACAAAGGAAAACTAGATGAATCTGCGCTAACAAAATATTCAAATGTAAACGAATGTTGGCATTTGAACAGGTGAGCAAGGACAGGGGCATACTCCACGATATTTAAGTTTTCAAAGATCAACATGCGCAATGAAGGGGGAGGGGCACCACCTATTTTTTGCACTCGGAGACGACCACCTATTTTTTCAACGTGGCCTGAGGACCGCTCTAGTCGAAAACATGATAGTCGGCCACTTTAAGGGACTTTGACATGCACCTCAATTGCTGACAATACCAAGAAATCAGTCGAAAAAAGCTTGGAACTTATAGGCCTTCGGGGTCAGACTTCCTTTTTGAGATCGTCACAGTCTCGCAGTCGGCCCAGTTTGCTTGCATTGGAAACCGAGTGGTAACGTCATAACGCCATATAAACGGGATGATATTTCAAGGTCACCTCACATGAAGGTCAGGGTCAAAGGTCACGAGTCAAGATCATACCAACAATGTCAAGGTCATTGGCTGCAATGTTCCCGGTCAAACAGTGTTACCTGGTCTGACGTATATCATACTATGACGTCATAATTACGGTAATTCCGTGTAAAGGTCAAAGTCAAAGGTTATGGGTAACGGCCAATCCTCCTTTCCCACCCAGCGGTTGCTGTCGTGCTAGTTATAGTGTGCATGATTCCCAGCACAGTCAATAGTTGACCTTTATGACGTCGTTTAGATAGCCCTCACCCCCCCCCCCCACCAGCGTTTGTCTAAGCCCCTTATTTTCCGAGATCTCAGGAGGGTCCTACCACCCCCCTGAACTGTTAAGCTGTACCTTAACCCTCTCGAGGGGTGTGGATTTCTATCTCCTTGGGGGTGCTTCGGCACCCCCAATGATGTGCTGGGATCTCAAAAATAGTGATTTAGGCACCCCAACCAAAAGACGCAGCAAAGTCCTTATAAAGTGCGTAAATAGAAGAAATGATCAACAATAACTGTTCCACAGCGCTATGTGACATTTGGCATCTGATCTACAACATAAAATTTCATCGAACAACAGAAGGCCTCAGACATAATGGATAATAAACATCGATGATGTTTCGAGTCACGAATTAGATTTTGTGCCTTCTCACCATCCAACACGGAACAAAGCAGTACGTGTTTCCCTCTTCAGGTTTATCATCTGGTTGTACTTTGGAACAGGGCCAAGTCAAACAAAAACCGAAAACCAAAACCTTGGTAGGGTGACACAAACAAAAATCACGGAATATGGCCAATAACATTCCATCAAGCCCCATATTAACAACATCTTTGGTGAGGTGCACCAAATTTCTACACAAAAGGTCGGGGAAAGGAGGCGATCGCTGCAAACATAGTTTGCCCCGAGCTTCCGTTGGGGCTGCCTTTCACCCCCGATCCGCCACTCTTGGAAGCGCTCCCTATTAGTCCTCACTCTCCATAACTCACCCGAAGGTCAAGTTTTTATTTGTGAACGCCTCTCTCCTCCTTCCCTCGGTTACCTTGGGCCGGGCCCAACTCCTTTTCGCTCAGCAGAAACCCATCGCAACACTCCCTACTTCAGCGAACTCGGCCTCCGGCTAGCCTGTGCTGACTGCCGCCGTCTCGCCTGTACCGAAGAGCAGCCTCGAATGGTGTGGCAAATAATCAAACCAATAGAGAGCAAGATATGGCTAGAAATGTTTGAAAAATATAATGTTAATACATATCCTGTTTCATGGTTTAAAGCTCTATCATTACCATGGAGAAATTTCTGCTGAATTTCTCGCGACACAAGTGAACGCGCCTCCACCAATCAGCGGCCACCATCCGCCAGCAGCCGCGATTGCCTGCGGGCACAGAGGTTACAGAGGTCACGCTGGGCGCCGCTGACGCTAAGTCCAAGCCCCGGTGGGGAGGGGTCGCGGGCACATTGCAATGCCTACATGTGTGGTGTTGAAAGTGGTAATCACTGTGCCTGGTGTCAGACTGAGAGACGGGGAACTGGTGAAGGGTATATTCTGTGCACGTGAGTAGATTAAGAGTTATACGTTTGTGCAATGTGCAGTGCTGATAACACTAGAAAAACATGAGTGTGAGTTCATGAAATGAGTTCGGTAAGTGAGTATGCTTGGCGGACATAATTGCAGGCACCAATTTCGGGTATAGTATTTTTCGGCACCAGGATAAATGATGTAGTTTTTCAAGACCTTTTAAAATTGACACACTGACTAGTAATACAACACACACGGTGTATGTGACATACATGCCTATCTGGCATTTATTGTGTAAGCAGCAATAGAAGTTTAAAATGCTAAAATGAAAATTTGAGACGGTGAGATAAGTAGTTATGATCGTGTAAACAAGGAGGGTCCAAAGAGGCGCACAATACACCCGAGGGAATTAAGTGATAAGCATGTATATTTTAATGGCATGAGCATCACTGTATTCCTTTAGCATACACCATTCGCATGCCAGCTACCACATCCTTTCGATGTCGCCACCACTCAGTCTCCAGGCAGCCAGAAGCCACTGTGCACGGCCGTATAACCATGATTGTCCGACCTTCTATCTTCAGGCCTATAAAACTCGGTTTGTATGCTATAATACTCCGCAAATAATCTCCAGGGTGACGTTGCCGTTCCTAACTTGTTCTTGTTTATTATCATTATTTGTGAAAAGTTAAGTACGTTGTTAGATCAAGACCTTCAACTCTCAGCGTTCGCATTATACTTAATTTGGTGGAATTGAGGCAAAGGGTGACTTGACAAGTGGTGCCGATCATTGAAAAGGCGAGTCCTAGCGAAATAAATTATTTTGTTGGTAGAGGCTGATTTTTTCAGGGCAAAATTTCCGTCATTCAGCGGTACTAGAATTTTAATACGAGAATGGGAGAGGACAATAATGAAACATCAAGTAACGTTAGTAAAATCCTTTCGAGCGGTGACAGATTTTTAACAGTTATTTTTATAGTTTGTTCAAAATGTTTAAAATCGAATATGGAATCTTTTTAGCACGGCACATGCCAATGAAAACGGTAGCTGAACAGTTTCTCAATACAGCAGGGGTGAGTTGTTGCGTTGATTTTAATGAGCACTACCATGCAGGGCTGTAAATGTATATCTCTTTGAGCACTCCCTCTTATATCTCTTTGTATCTCTTTGAACTTTTATCTCTCATCTGTCCGGATGAAATATCGAGTTAGTTTTAGAATACAGTATACGTTTTATTGTTCGTCATTTTCAGGATTCAAAAGGACTGTGTGATGGCTAAAACAAATATCATTTTATGCTATCTCCTTTCATATGGTGGCCATTAAAATTTTCCCTCCGCAAGTTTGGGCACTCCTAATGATGTTCGCAGATCCACGCCCCTGCCCCTCTCCCCAATATCCTGGATGTTCTTGCAGCAATGCATCTGGCCATCACTGATCGGTGATGTTCTAAATATCCCGTGTGTGAGATAGAAAATCAGAAAATGCCAGACCCCCTCCCTCTTTGGTCACTGACGTCACATATGAACAGCCCCTTAACCCTCGCCCCACCGGGCCATCAATGGTCCCCTAAGGTTTTTTTCAGAATAGCAGAAAAACACCGAGGTGCAGTACAACGGTTGAGGGTTTTACCTCTCAACCCATCGTTTCCCACCATTCCTGAAATTTTTACCCCGGTCCGCACTAGGTCAGGTCATAAGGCGAGGTCAAACAAGGTCACCTAATTTCAACTTTTGAGCTCTACCATAGCTACATTTCCAGCTGATCGGTTTGAAACTTTCTAAAGGTGTTTTAATAATAATTTTGGGGGCTTATCGACGCACCAACTGTCAGGGTCATATGGTGTCGCCAACTCTTTCCCTGTTGGAAGGGTTTCTCGGGAGCCAGCTGGCTCCTTGTTCAGGGAAGCCACCGGACCTTGAACCCGGGTCGGCTGCGTGGTAGCCAGCAGCGCTGACCACTCCACTACTGCATCTCTTCTAGAGGTCTTGCAGTAAACAGATCACCAGGGGTAAAAAATATATTGACGATGAATTGTGACCTAACCAAGCTAGAGCGCTGAATTAAAAATCATTGTGTATGTCTCGTCACTGACTCATTTTACATATGATATCATCACTTTATGACTTTACGTTATCTCAGGTTATGTTAGGTCAAGGGGTGCCCTCTCGAGGTCAAAACCACTGTTGGAAGGTCATTATGTTTCACAAGCAGAGAAGGCCCTGGAATTTTCCTATAATCTTACTTTACCAGACCTCAATAGCTCTAATGGCATGGAAACTATGCCCAGGTTTCTTATATATTACATGTTGTAGTGGAAATAGCCTATCGTGACACAACTTGACCTCTGGGGGTCAAACCTGAGTGCTTAAACATGAGAAGTAAAACCACACTGTTTTTACCTGAGCTTTTCCACGCACCTTGCAGATTTGCGCCAACCCCCATGTTTTCGGAGATGGAGGGGACATTCGATGACCCCCCTGAGGTGAAAGTGGCGCCGGTCCCCCGGTGGGGCGCGGGTTAAGCGTTGAGAGATTGTGGCATGCTTTGACTTATTATTTAACTTCTTTTAGTCAAAATGTTCGATTCTGGAATAAAAATCGCTGATTTTGATGCAACAAATAGTCCGCGATCGCGATAGCTGTCGTGGAATTTCATAAAATCAAATACAAATTCTGCGATCGATTTTGGGTTGTCCGCGATTGCGGTATCGCAGAATCACGGATTAAAATTTCGCGATGAACAGTACTGCTTATAATTTAAAAATTTCGACCGATTTTCAAAATCCTTGAACCAACTGACGCGCCATTTGAATTTTTTAAGTGGCCAAGTATCGTTTTCCGGCCACGAGCGGTTGTCCGGCCACATCGGTAAAATAGGCCGAGGGGGAGGGGGGGTCTCTGAGGCCTGTGTGAATATGTGAATGATACTGTATGCATCTTTTTCCCCACTTCATATTCATCTATCAATTTATGACACGAGCCATGAAAACCCAAAATTGTTTGAATGTGCTTAAGAATGATACAGTACAATATAATACTGTCCCGATCAGTCCAGCCAGCTCAGGTCTTGCGATCTTTGTGGGAAGTCCCAAGGTTATGCAGGAGCCTTCCAAACAATACTGAAGACCCCTGGAGAGATGACAAACGGGGTCTCAAGGCCAGTACAGAAGGGTCTGTGACTGTTCGCAGTCTTTGACGTGGTGCGGAGGGCCGCTGAAATAGCAACAAGATCCGTGAGGTTATGCAAAGGAGGCCCCCAGGACTAGAGTTAGTCACACATCACATCACACAGCTCTGTGTGATGCCTAATAAAGCACCGGCGCTGCATACTTTTGAAATAACTATATTTTGGTGTGTTAGGGGGCGCGACTGACAGTATAGCAAAAATTAAGTTTCAAGAGCACCAGGCAAGGGCGTAGGAACTGTTTGAAAAGTCGGAGAGGTCCAGCCTTGGAGCAAGCCCCACCTCTAGGGACCCCTAGCCCAAGGGACCATAATAATGAGCAGTTTTAAAACCACTCATTTCGTGCTGATAAGGTGCGCATACACACCGGCCTACAGTAAGCATTTCAATACCTGTTGTTTTCCGCCGGTCTTATGTTCCTTCATCGAACAGCTCCATGGCGTTTTTTTCACTTTGTGGTGGAAGGCAGCCGGTTTCGTCACACCTGTCGATGGCCGAGGGACGGCTGCTGCTCGGCGTGTGGTCCGGGATGAGTGCTCGAATTCGTGCTCTGTGTTGGGAGCGGTCTGGGCTGGAGTTTGATTAGGTCCAGTTTTCGGGACCTATTTGGATGCACTCGGGGGCTTATAACTCAAGTTCTAATCATCAGAGTACAGTGCAGTTGGAACCAGGATATAAACAATTGATTACTCTACCAGATACGGGTCACTTGTATGTGCCCTGAAAATGACTTTTGACCTCCGATGATAAAATTTTTAAAATTAATGTTTGACACATTTGCCCCAAATGATTATTTTCCAAATAACGATGAAGACATAGCAACACATTTGAATTTGGATACTCAAGGAAAATTCTAATGGGTGCTTCATAAATTCACAGTCAAGTATGACATAATTTGTCTCCAATCGTGGTTGACTGGACATGCCCAGAGGCTATAAACGGGCATTTGCTTGCTGTGTGGGCTTGTATTCGTTGGATATGAATCAAAATTGGCGTGTGGTATGTTGGACAAGTGGTCTTTTAATGACAACGCGTATGGCGTTTCAGGTAAGGTCATAGGTCAAAGGTCATCGATATATTTTCACGCATATGAACAGCCATATTCAGACATTTCGTGTTCTGGCTGCCGCCGGGTCAAAAAGTGCAGCCAAATTTCTTTTGCACTTCAAAATATATCCTCTATCAAAATTATTTGAATAAACCCGTACGAAAATAGAGCTCAGGAAGTAACAAACGCTTCAAGCATAATGAGACATCAAATACCAGCTCACGAGACCTCATACCACCCCAGGGCCCCCAGTTCAGCGCAGAGGGGCATATTAGCTTTGGGTGGCCCAGCCCAGTGCAAGGGGCCCCAGGTCGCCTAAAATTGAGTCTCAAACTAGCTCAAGGAGCCCTATTTAAGCTCATGGCCCCCAGCTCAGCTTAGAGACCCTAGAACAGTTCAGAGCCCCAGACCAGCTCGAAGTTTCCAGTTAAGCACGGGGAGCAGCCAGATTAGCTTAGGGGACCAGGTGAGCATAAGGCCCAAGCTGAACTGAGGGGGCCCAAGTCGTCTTATATTGGGTATCAGAAGAGTTCAATGGGCTCATTCAACCTCATATCCTCAAGCGAAACTCAACGGCCCTATAACTATGAAGGGACCCCTATAACAGCTCAGGGGCTGCCTGACAGCACAGGGAGCCCAAGGTCTAGCTTAGAGCACAGATTAGCTGTGAGGGCCCAACTCAGTGCAGGTACCCCAGGTCGGCTGACATATGGTTTTGGAATAACACAAGTGCCCATAGGGCCCCCAGATCAGTTGAAAGACTCGAAAGCATTTTTGGAAGCCCCAGTTCAGCACAGGGGCCCCAGATTAGCGCATGGGACATTAGAGGCCAACTCAGCGGCCTATGAACAGCCCAGGGGGCCCATATCGACTCAAAGGATCTCACATAAGTTTAATGGCCCAGAGCAGCTTAGGAGGTTGGCCAGGCCAGCTATCGAGCCAGTTTGGGTTTCTTGTTTTATATTACAGTTGCTGATATCTTTATATCTTTTGTGGGGGGCTCACCACAGAAGAGTGGAGGGGGCAGTGGTCCCCCTGGACCCCAATTCCTACGCCCATGGCGCCGGGAAAGCTAGAAATGGCGAACCCGGAAAACAATTTGCTATAAAGTAGACGAAATTCTTTCTTTGTAGCTTTTAGGGTCTAATGATAACTTCCAAAAGTCGCAGCTTTCGTCAAATGGTATTCATAAGGGCATTTAGCTCTAAATGCAGTAACTGGGTTTATATTTTCGCTCGACGCTCGTATCATAAATACGTTACTTAACATCCGCCCCGGTGGGCCTCCGAGCCACCTTCGCCATGGTGTGGGGCTGGGGGGGGGGGGGGTGTTCAAACACCCACTACCTCGAACTCGGCTCCTATACAGAACAGAGACATAACGCAAACGCTGGTAGATAGCTCATACTAATTCATGAGGCAACCACATAAGTCACTTTTAGGTTCAAGTCAATATTAAAGTCATGACAGGTCAAAGAAGGTGGCATGTTAGAGAGAGTTTCGGGGCTCTAGAGTCGGACAGAGTTAAGTTATAATAATTTTTTGGGCACCATTCGCTTTTTCTCCTTACGGCGAATTGAATGATGTATAATATGACTATACTAGGAAAAAGAGCTGACCTGAGGTCAGGACATGCGCATCAATCGACTCGAAATAATAATCTAAATGCAATGGTATAAAAATAAAAGCTTTATCGTCATTTCCTGCAAAGCTATTGATCCAATTCTGAAAATGTGCGTAAGTGGTCCAGGTGACCTCTCAGAGGTACCAGGTAAAATATTGCAACATGAACCTGGAAAGCGGCCCAGGGCACTACCATGTGAAGAATATGAACGTATTTTTAGCTTTCCACAAATAGAGCCCAATTCCTGTTTTCCACATGCATTTCCAACGGAGAGGTCATGATTCGTACCTGATCGTTAGGTCATCTATATGAAAAATCCCGGAACGTATGTTGCAGTACTCGGTAGGCCCATTATGTGATATAGGTTTCAATTCGGTAGATTCACCCTTTTCTTACTCGTGTCATCTTAAACATTTTTGGAGGTGAGCTCACTTGACCTGCACTGGTGACCTGACCTGAGATGCCTCAACCTTAAAATTTGGGAGAAAGTTGCAAAATTGATCAAGGATAAGGTGTGCCAAGTACGGCGGCGCTTTGTGTCGCCTTTTTGTGTCGTCCGTAAAAACCATATGGTGTGTTCAAACACACACCGAAAGCATCAGAAGACTTTCCAGAAGAGTTCCTTGACCTATTGAGGACAAAGAAACCGCGGGGAGTTCTCGCTTCAATTGATGTAGCTAGCTTGTTCACCAATGTACCAATTAACAAAACCATAGACATCATAGTAGATGAAGTGTATCACTCACATACTAATGGCCTCCCAACGCTTAACCTACCGGATAAAATTCTCCGAGACCTCCTCTATGCATGTACAGCAGACTCTTCATTCAGGAGTCCAGATGGTTATCTGTATGTCCAAAAAGGCGGAGTGGCCATGGGCTCGCCCCTGGGACCACTCTTCGCAAACTTCTACATGGCCCACATTGAAAACAATGTCTTGCGGGAAACGAAAACCGCCCCACTAACATATGTTCGATACGTTGACGACATATTTACAGAAATCACAGACTTAAAACGGCTTAATCACCTTATCAATCAACTTGAACATGCATCGGTGCTCAAGTTCCCTTTTGAGCTCGGCCGTGACAACATGCTACCATTGAACAACATGTTCTCATTGAAGCAACCGACAATAAATTTTTAACCAATGTGTATAGAAAACCCACAAACCAAGGTATTACAATGAATGCGGATAGTGAATGTCCTGAGCAGTATAAACGTAGCGTACTTAAAGCCTTCATCAAAAGAGCCCTTAAACACTGTTCCACCTACCAAAAGATGCATGAAGAGCTGAATCGCACAAAACAACTTCTAGTATCCAACGGCTACACAAATCATGGCATAGACACAGAAATAAACAGACAACTATCGAAAACAGAAAAAACAGAGACAACCGTTACACAGACACACCACATCTACTACAGAAACAACATGAGCAGCACACACAAAACAGATGAGAGAATACTTAAGGATATCATTAGGCGCAACGTAGAGTGCAAAAACCAAGAAAGACTCCAACTTCACATATACTACCAAATACAGAAAACACGCAACCTTGTTATGACTAACAAGCCAGTCGAGACAGTGCCGTTGAAGCGCACCAATGTGGTGTATAAATTCTCATGTCCACATGAGAGTTGTAGACCTCATGCCGAGCACTACATTGGTGTGACTACAACGACATTGTCTCGACGGCTCACCATCCATCTGCAGGATGGAGCCATCAAGCAGCATATGCAGACTACACACAACACAGAACTCACGAGGCAAACACTAGTCCAGAACACACACATCATCGCTTCCACCAATGACACACGAAAACTAGCAGTCCTCGAAGCACTACATATTTTTTTTTTGAGAGAGAGAGAGAGAGAGAGATTTTTTATTGTTTTTCATATAACACACAGACATAGCCAGCACAAACAGGACACCCAACCCCAGCGACAGCGCACTCCCCGGCTATGGCACCATCACAACCTTTAAAGGGGAAAGAGAAAATAAACAGAAGCGAGCAAATGAAAAACGCAATGAACACTGAATTTATGTTAAATACACGTCAGAGAACAAATAGTCACAGAAATATCTTAACAAGGATACTTCCAAGTCGAGGGCCCACATATGTTACAGATGCAATAAATAGGACGCGGGGGCAGCGCAAAAAATAATTAATTACCAACTAAAGAACGAAGAGCAAGGGTTTCCGCAGCACTGAGAGAAATTTTCACAATGTCTATACAAATACAGCCCTGATATTGGGGTTTACTAAAGCACAACCAACGCTAAAGAAGGACAAAACCCAGTTCGTGTAAAGCAAAAAGTAGTTAAGGCGTTGTTTTAAAACTAGCATTAGTCGTCCTCTCATAATGATATGAACACGCAACTAAGCCAGTACAAGGGTAGCAACGCTGTCCCGTATGATCAAAGCCGGCGGTAGGACAGCCTTGCTAATACATTGGCAAGATGGTCGTATCCTTAAAAATTCCGTACACATTTTGACCTGGTATTACTTTTGTCGCGGAAGCACCGGAAGTGTAAGATGCACGTGCGCTACTGCATTTTTCATTCGTGTCGTGATCAAACGCCTCCATCAGTCTTAAAGGGACATTGTCGCAAAAATTTTTATTGTGGTTTCTTAATATTTGAAAAATCCTGATTCTGGTACTATCAATCATTTCTTTATCTTCAGCTAAATTTTTGGAGGCCACTCAACAATTATTCAAATTTGCTAACAATATCAATAATAGGCTGTAACCTGCTCTTCACCTCTATTCTATCAATCAAAGTTTTAAGTTCTATAAATGATTTTTTGGGGGTAAAAAACGTTTTTATGCTGTATTCGTATTCAATTTATTTTTATTAACCCTTAAAAATACAAATATTAGATTAATTTGTCCAAAACATTCTGCTTGAGAAAACTAATCAGGAAAGTTTTGAAATCGGTCAGTTGTCGTACAGCGGGGATGGTATAGTGGCCTCCATTCCCGACTCTCACACGGGTAATACGGGTTCAAATATAGGTCGTGGAAGTTTTTACTGTAAAAACAATTTTTCTGATTCTCTTCTTGTTTGTTCATGCGTACTAATGGATGAAGCATAGTCGGATCCATGGTTGCCGATCGGGGGGGTAACTTCCGGGGAGGGCACCATCCGAACCAGGGGGGCGCCACCTTTGACCGGCAAAACCTATCAGATGGACGCTAAATCCTATCAGTGTGCGCCGATTTTCGCATCCTGGGGGAGAGGATGGGACGCGACATTTTAGGGTTCACCGAGAGTTGATCAGAGAGGGGAGGGGGCACGTGCCCCCTTTACCCTCCTGGATCCTCCTATGGGATGAAGTAAATATTCTAAGGACAATTTCTTCTGGTTATCCCTCCGTCCGGGTAGTTGAGGGAAAGGGAATATTAGCCCAAAATATTTTTCTAATCTGACCGGCGTACCAAACTGGAACCGGCTTGTCTCCAGCTCCCTGCAATGGTTCTCAATCCGTCGGATTTCCCTCTATTGGAGACCAGTTCCCCTGTTTTCTGACCAGCGGGACACGCTGTTCGCCGTTCGAAAATGTCTTTTGTGTCCTTTGCTGAAGGCCATTCTTGAAGGCTGACCGGTTTTCGTGCAAACCAAGAACCGGAAACCGACCCAATAAAAAGCAGGGGTGGCTCTTCGAGATTATATGTGTTAATCTCGAGATTAATGTGTCTCGAGATTTATTAATCGTTTAACCCTCGCCCCACCGGGGGCCATCGATGGCCCCCCTAAGGTTTTTCCGGGATAGCAGAAAGACGATGAGGCGCAGCACCGTGGTTGAGGGCTCTACCTCTCACTGCATCATTTTCCCACCATCCCTGAAATTTTTTACCCCGGGTCACCCAAGGTCAGGTCACCAGACGAGTTCAACCAAGGTCACCTCACTTCAGCTTTAGAGCTCTGTAAGAGCTACATTTCGAAGTCGATCGATTTGAAACTTCCTACACTTTATGACCCCTCCAGGGTCTACAAGGTGTATATCCGGGATTTTTCGATTTCGTGCCCTGAGGTCAGGTCACGAGGTGACCTCTCCCATTGAAAAAGCATGGGAAAAGCTGTCTTATGATCTAAAAGTCACAAAAACGATTGAAAATGCTGAGCTTGATCAGAAAAGCGTTTTTGGACACCCTTTCACGGATTCCAGGGGCCATATTTGCCCTTTGACATCCCCAAGGTCATCCAAGGTCACCAGGGGTCAAAAACAGTATTTTGACAATAACTTTGACCTGTATAAGCTAGAGCGCTGAAACAAACACCATCGTGTTTGTCTTGTCATTGGCTTTCATTTGATATACAGCAAGGTCACTTTCTGACCTTTCGTGACCTCAGGTCATACTAGGTCACGAGGTGACCTCTGGAGGTCAAACTACTGGCGGGAGGTCTTTACGTTTCCATAGCAGAAAAAGTACTGGCAATTTCCTATCAAATGTACTTTCCCACACCTCAATAGCTCTAAGGGCATCAGAGTTATGCCCAGTTTGCTTAAGCATTGCATTTTTTTCATGCAATTCTATTGCTAGAAAAGGTCCGCCATCCATTTAAACGGGTAGCCAGGCGTGCCCCCTCCGCGATCCCAACGACAACAGTACCCTTACGTTAACACCACCCGAACATAAAATATTACAAGTCGCGGCACGCCCTGCTAGGAAAAAGAAAGTAACTTAAAGAAAGCATAATAAATATCATACTATTAGTAAAAACTGCCAGTAGTAGCTCCCTGTAAATATACAGGGAGCAGGAATACAGGTCTATTTAGGTTAAATGCACAATAATTTAGCTCATTACCGGTTAGATTGTTAGTCTTTTTCCATACGGGACTACCCAAAACTGGAGATTCGTGTTAGCCCCTCCGAGATTCTGGCGAAAAGATAGAGGCCTAGTAACATTCGCCAGAGAACTCGGAAGACAGAAAGCAAATTAGGGCAGACATGCAGGCATAGGCAAGCAAGCAAGCAAGCAAGCAGGCAAATTAGCAAGCAAGCGCAGCAGGGAGTCAGACACACGCACGCACACACGCACGCACGCACGCACGCACGCACGCACGTACACACACACACACACACACACACACACACACACACACACACACACACACACACACACACACACACACACACACACACATCCGAATCCACGCACGCACGCCTGCCTACACATCCACACACACGCGCACGTACACACCCACACACACCGAGTACCGCAGTCACCCACCCACGCACGGCAGACATCCACCTTCCCACCCACAAGTACTCCCTCTCGCCCACCTACAAGCACACTATCCCACTCACATACACGCACGCCCACACCCACACACATTGTGCTCCGGTGCATCATCACCACCATCAGCGCCGGTCATCGAGGCTCATTATTAAGAATTCTATAATTGCAAAAGAATACTTCTCTGATATATTTTTTAAGCACATGTTTGTTTAGAGGAACTTCCGTTATACATTTAAAGGTTGGACATATAGTTTTGTTCCAAATTTCAGGTGCAGAGCATGCCAGAGCAAATTTCCTATAATTTGTTGTAGCCTGAGGTATTTCAAAGTGTCTAATCAATCTCGTATTTGAGTGAAAATAGCCGATCTTGACCTAATTTGACCTCTGGAGGTCAAACCATTGACCTGAACACTAAAACATGTGAAGTAATTTCTTACTGAATTCACGCGAGCTTTCTAGTGCACTTTGCAGATTTGCGCTAACGCCCATATTTTCGGAGTTAGAGGGGGCCATCGATGGCCCCCCGGTGGGGCGAAGGTGGCGCCGGACCCCCGTGGGGCGCGGGTTAACACGCGCATTGACGGGAGGCGGGTACCCCCCCCGTCTGGTTTTTCGGATAGAACATAAAAACGGCGGCGCGTAGCGCCGCCGCACTTGTATCCATACGCGTATATTAACAGTAAAAACGCAGTACATGGTAAAACATACACTCCTAACACTAGGCAAAGAAAACTAGGCAGGGGCGCCGCCACGGAATTTAAGCCATCACATATTTATTAGGTAGGTACTTAACACACTCGGGTTAAAAATAAACTCGGGTTAAAAAACTTGACATACCTTCTCCCATTATTTTTACAACTTTTGTCAAAATTTTAAGGTTAGGTCATCTCAGGTCAGGTCACCAGTACAGGTCAAGTGACCTGACCTCAAAGTTTAAGACAACATAAGTCGGAACAAAGTGAACTCATCCGATTGAAGTGACCTGACAAAATGGTTAAAATATTTCGATGGAGAAGCGTATGGGCTACCCAAAGCCGTTTACCATTTTTCACTACCTACCGTGGTTCTGGAGATTTTAGGGGGTACCCGCGCCCCCCTGTCAAAGCGAAGGTGGCTCAGAGCCCCGTCAATGCGCGTGTTAATCTGGTAAAACAACGAGATAAAACGTTAATCCGTACGAGATAAAACGTGTTCGAGATTAAATGTGGCGGTCTCCCAGGGCGGACCACCCTGAAAGACCGCCTGGGCCTTTCACGGCAGGAGAGTGTGGAGGTGGAGCGCTTGCACATTGGCCACTCCCTTCTCCTGTGCAGCTACCGAAAGAGGATCGGCCTGAACCCGGAGGCCACGTTACAGGAATGCGACGATGGAGAGGACGAGATCCTCCACCACCTTCTGACCTGGTGCCCTGCGTGCGCTGACCTGCGCTGGGACATATTTGGACGGGACGACCCGCCCATCCGGGAAGCGCTGGCGGACCCACGACGGCTGGCGATGTTCCTGCGGCGGTTAGGGCGCCTGCAGGGTGCCCCCCCCATATGGCCGGAACACTCAATCAATCAATCAGATTAAATGTGTCCGTCGACATCTAAATCTTTGATATAATTGTAATTCTTTGGTCTCCGGAGAATATAAAAACACGTAGTCTAGAGAACCGGAGAATAGCTGAATGTGATAGGGAAGAATAACTCTTGATATGCGTCAGAACTGGGGAACCAGAGAGCAGCCACCACGATCCTTGGATGAACTAACAAAAGTGTGGAACGCACCACGAACCCAAACCTGATCACTTTTTGTTTCAGGGGGAACGTTTGTTGTGTGTTGCAGGTTGGAGATGGACTGGCCACCTCACTCCTCTGTCCGTGGTGGTAGCTCTTTCTAATTTTTTTCGTATATAGATATACAAGATTCAAGAATACATTGTTTTTTACTTCAAGTTGAGTTAGTTTCTGATCAGGGCACATCAAGAAAATATACCTCAAAATTATAGCCTGGAACAGTTCGTATTAAATAAAAAGGATTCTATAATTAATCTTAACATCGGTAGTCACAGAGTCTAAACCTAAGAAGACACATCGCAGCTTTAAGACAAGCAAGCTGCTAGCCTCATGAGTGACATTTGTTTATGAAAATGATAAGCGTTTATTTTTAATACTTCGGAGTTCGGAAACGGTCCTTTCTCATAATAGAACAAACAATTCCAGAAGCACTTCATATAACATCATATCATTATATAAAATAGTATATTAACCATTATTTTTATTAGATTGTTTATTAGATTATCTACGTTGATAAGATATTTCATGACCAGCCTCCTCGAATCATAGTTCCAAAATGGGGCTAATACACTGATAAATATTCAGGTACATCCCTTCACCAAAATTCTCATAATATAATAGGTGAACACATACATTTTTAGTCAGAGTGCTAGGATAACCTCGAATCGAGTTCCAATATTTGAATATTCCAGTACTGAACTGCATTATTCCAGCATTCGATTTCCAAATCAGATCTAAATTTCAAGCCTTGGTCACACTATGACCAAAAGTTTTCGCTTATTGTATTATGAGGATTCTGACGAGGGGCTGTGCCCGAATATGTGATCACAGTGTGATCACAGGCTCCATTTTGCGTCAAGAATTCGAGAGGCAAAGCCATGAAACATCTTACCAATTTATAATCATGCTCCTCGGCTACGCAATGCAAAATTCATCTACTTTTAAAAACCAACAGATATCAGTTGATCAATGAGGCTTATATTCAATCTCACAAAAACATGAGAAAATATAACCTACCAGGAAATTACAAGCGAGTGATAACCCTCGGCAGGTGAGAAACGCGTGCAACAATCAGGTCTGCAAGTCCCCAACGAGCAGTCTTCCGAGTGCAACGTGGACTAGAGGATATAACTCAATACGTCAGTGACGGATCCAGGCCAATGTTTTTTGTGGGGGAGGGAGGGGAGGACAGGGTCCAAAATCGTGAATACACATTTTTTAAAGGTCGGTGAAAATCGCAGAGTTTGGGAGGAAAGTAAATTTTCCCTAAACCCACCAGTGGGTATGCAGCTCCTAGCTTCCAGTCCTTGAAGTGCACTCTAAGAAGGCTGGGAGCGACCCAAATACTGAGTGTACATCAAAAGCATAACAGATTTTGCATCTGTCCACAATAAGTGCTACACGGTTTGATAAAATGTTCACCGCAATAGTCTGAGCACAGAGGTGTCACTTATTATTTTCGCCGACTTTCGCACGTACGACCACCAACAAAATCTGACCACTTGATTTTTTACTATAAAGACCCTTTGCATTACTAGTTTTCTTACCTTTAGGCTAAAAAATACTTCTAATGGCATGTTTTACTGAGGTCCTCAGAGGATTTGCCTTAATATACCGTGATAAACACCACTTACGCACATACATGAACGTATACTGCGGGCACACAGGCAGACGACCGAGGTGCACTCAGGCAGGTTCGTGTTCAATGCAAAAACTGCTGGCTGTGGTACTCTGCCAACTCTGGGATTCCATTGCCCGTTCTCTGACGCTTGTCTTCCAGCAGCAGGCGTAATTTGCGATAGTCACTGTCGAGGGGCAGCACCTGATTATTTCTGTTTTGCGTTCAGCTTGCTGGGGTAGGCTCTTCTTAAATTAGAAGATATTTTCACAGCAGGAACAAATGGGACCAAATAAAGGGTACAAATAAAATATCACAAGCCCACAATGGAAGCAAACAAGATATCACTGAATCTTGTTTTAAACATATGCAATATATATATGTATATTCAAGAACAAAGACATCCCCAAAGACGATCTATAGTCTAGATCATGGGTTTGTGGAGGGGTGAGGTGGAACCATGCAAATTCATGTTTTTTATAAATTACAATACATTATTTCAACACTGGCCCACAATAGGAAACAAATATTCCAAATTTCAGGTCTATGGGAGAATCGGTCTGATTGGGTTCATCCCATTCAAACTAACAAACAAAATGATCATACAGAAGCTGGTCCATTGGGACGATAGCTTGATGATACACAGCAGCTACAAAAGACAGGTTTTCTAGTAAACAAATTTTCTCTTTGAAGTGACCAGCCTAATCTTTCATATATTCTTCCAGGAAAACACAAAAAATTGCATCACCCAAGACTGCCCCCCTGTCATTCCTACATGACTATCCATACTCTTTGTTCACAATTATATTGTTGTATTGGGTACACTCCTAGTGTTTCAAATCATAATACATCTTATCCTAGTTTTCCTTCAGTTCATTTTTAATATCAATTATAAAAAGCATGCAGATGGGCATTTTCAGAGGGCAGATGGATGAATTCATCTGCAGATGGGCATGAATGCAGATGGGCATTTTCCGAGGGCAGATGGATGAATTCATGCTACAGTCACTTTCATGTCTGGAAACAAACAGTAGCACTTGAAATATGAGTAAATGGATCTGATAAGTAGATAGGAGTACACTGACTACTATGTACTGTATGGTACCAAAATAAATGGAAAATCTGTTTCAATCTGTAAAATTAATCAAAAACATTTTCATACTTAAAAGAAGGTAAGCTAAGAAGCAAATGCACTGGCATGCACACATTGTGCAGAGCCAGTATTTGTAACAGGTAGAAATTTGTAATTCAAATTACAAGCTTGATATAGACTTTTACTGGAGTGCACAAATATTGTAAATATAAAGTTAGACCAAAAAGAGAGGGAATATGGGTAATTCAAAAATAATATGCTTAAATAATCATTGGAGAATTGCCATCACCAAATAATTTTCACCTATTTTGGTACACAAGTTCACCTGTGCAACAATAAAATGAGGACTTTTTGGCATTGACACTGCTCATAAGCCTTGTTCCGTCTGCCAGCACAGTCTTGTCCGTGAGCCCTCGAGCCTCTCCCTCTAGAAAAGAAATACCACAACTGTCTCTAGTATGTGCTATGGCTAATCAGACAAAAATGAACCAGAATACTTATCTACCAATCACAAAAAAGTATGCTACCACTGTTGTGCTGTTACTGTTTTTCCAGCAGCACCACAGCAGGTAGCCAGCCTGTAAATCTAAGATTGGTTCTAAGATTGGTTCTCAGGGAGAGGCTATAGCCATGTGACATAGACTCAATCCGGTGTGCGAAGTATGGCATTTTCAACGAGATCTCGTCAGGGTGAGTGCCCTAGGAGACAAGAGTGAGTGGTGTGAAGTTCATCAACCTGGTGTGAATTTCCCAGACTGGTGCAAGGAAGGTGACACTGAAAACCAAACAAATAATGGCTGAATGGTTATAAAGACACAGGAGGGGACCTTATAACAAGTATTTAACTAACTAATACAAGAGGTAGCATTGCATTGTGTGGGTAGGAAAGGGTGCATTTTTCTCTATGGTATATAGCAGTTTAGTGTGAATTTTTGGTGTCTGGCAGTGCAATGATTTTAGGTGGCTGGTGTGACTTGTCTAGCCTGCTGCCATACTTTGCAGACTGGGACTCAATGCTGCTCGCTGATTGGTGTTGTCAGACGAAACAAGACCACAGCTATAACAGTGGGCCAAAATGAATAGTTATCAATTAAGCATACAATTTGCTTTTTGGCAACTTCATGAACCTAATTAATGCAGAACAGAAACATTAAATGCATTGTCCATACTTGATAGGATTAGTGTTTGACTAACTCACTACACTCACTACACAAGACCTCAATAAGCATTGGTGGCCAGCAAAGATAGATGGCAAAAATTCAAATTATTTCATCAACTTTTCACGCATAGATTTTTTACCTCTAAGAAAATCTCAATTGACCACATCAAAGGCTCAAAATATTCTACGTGCAGATTACCGACGATATGTTGATCCACGAGACCGGAGAGGCGACAATCTCCTCGTCCGAAAAACCACCCAAAGCTTTCTTCATGCCTCAAAGGAGGCTCTTCTGGATCGCGCTACCCGTATCTTTTTATTGTATCATTTTAGCTGCAATGCAATCATGGAATAACGAACAATTATTAATTATATTCTTTAGGGTATTAGGCCCTGACCGCAGCGCTAATTAGTGTTATAGAATTTGTATTCATATCTTCGCGTTTGCCGCGGTTTTTGAAATGGTGAATATTGATAGTTCATCGATAGCCATAATGACATCACATTGATGTAAGATAAGCCCACGTGACCAGATCCTATAAGGACTGGGCTTCTGATTGGTTGATGGTATTTCTTTAAAGTCCTATATTTCTCTTTCAAAAGCGTTTTGGAAATATATTTTTATAGAATAATTTTTGATGTTATAGGTTTTAGCTACTGAACTGCTTTAAAAGAAATGTTTGACATTTTTTCATATATAAATTAATAGCTATAGCCGGGTCTACGTCATTTTATCGTTACCATAAGGACTCGGTAAAGTCGTCTATAAATGTTGACTTTGAGGCCGATTTTCAGGCATTTTGAGCCTGAATTTGCAAAAATGAGAATATGACTTCTGAAACAACTTTTTGTAACCTTTTGATCTAGCCAATAAAAATTTTTGCGACAATGTCCCTTTAAGGACGCAGGCCATGAGGAGTGTACGCGGGACGGTGTTAGTACAGTTAGCGGATTGCGGTGGAAAAATTTATTTGGTTAGCGTATAGCCTATTTAGGCATATTCTAGACCAATCTTTTTCAGTGTCAGTGCCCTATGACATTGGGAGCAGGCAGTCGCTAAAGTGGTGTGAACATGGAAACGGATTGGACTTGCAAGGTAAGCAGCTGCATTTGAATGCGAAGTGTCCAATTAGGTACATACCTTACGTGTTTGGAAAATTCTTCCATTGCATACAAATGGCTTTATGGGTGTAGCCAGGGATTCTCAGACACATGGAACCAGTGACGGATCTGGCCGGTAGGTTCAGGGGGGGGGGCAACCAAAGTCAAAAAGAAAAAATAACCCGGTAAAAGATTTTGCACAAGATGTTTGCTTTTGCTATTCAAGGATTATTCACTCAAAAGCGGTTTTTGATATCAAGAGGACCTAGGTCCAATGCTTGCACTGAAGTTGACTGGTTCTGTTTGAAGTTGAATGGTTCAGTTAAAGCACCAAAACCTTGCTTATAGACTTAAGGAGCAGGAGCCGGGGAAAAATGACTAAAAGTCGACAGCTTTTGGGGATTATGGTTCTTCATTCAACTTTTTCGTTTGGGGGATCAACTGCATTTTTCGCTCCCTCCCCCTGATCGGCCACTGTTGGAACCTTCTTTGAGTTCTGGTGACCTCAATATTGACTTAACCAAAAAAGTTCGCATAATGGTTATTCGTCTCGTCAAGAGCTTTCGAACGCAAACAAAGAATACATCTGCACTCCGGTTTTCCGATGACCGTGTCCTAACCGCCTCGCGTCTTATTTTCATCCCGAGCACCCAAGGCCGTGGTGTGGGTGTTCGGCGAGTATATGATAACATCCAGGCTGTGGGTGCGACACTGAGAGCGCACACAGTATGTGGAATGACGTGGAGGTGGTGGTGGTGGATGGGCCAATTGAAGCCTTCCTTATGTGGATCATATGCCAGTTCGTCTTCAGTCTGGAAAATAAAGGGGCCAAAACAACAGCTCGCTTCTTGGCCTTCAATGTCCTCGCTGCAAAGGACGTAAACGTCCTCTGGAATCAACAAATAATTTCGGGATGCGCTGGTGATGGGAGATGGCTGAGCTGGAGAGGCTCAGGCGATTGAGCTGGAGTGGCTCAGATGGCCAAAATGATTGCAGTAGGATGTTCGTGTGTTATTTTCATTCGTGCAAAGATTTTGCAACTACTACGATCTGTGATAGTCACGTGTTTGATTTCTCTTAATAAATTGATCGCTCTTAATAAAAGAAAAACAACGAAGGAAACATGTTTTAAGGGAGTTACCACAGATGCGATCAGTGTTTTTCAACAGGAACGAAGAGGAGTTTTATTAGGGTTCAAATAGCATTCCAATCATGGTAATCATCTAGTTACGATAGGATGGTGACTGATTTAACACCAACTAAACCATGGTCAAAGCCTCGTTCTTGCGATAAGTTACTAGAGTAAGAAATGCTAGCACATTTTTAGGCCATGGTAAAGACTTCGCACAGACTTGGTTACTGCATTTTAAGCATTGTAGGCGCTTCGTTGCAATACGATGGCCGACGATTAACACCATCTCAACCCTGGTCAAAGCTTTGTTCTCGTGCTAACTTTTGGGCCCGCAATGTTAGTTTTTGGAGTACAAACTGGTAAATGCTTGCTAATGATGCAGACATTTAGAACACAAACTTTAGAGTTCTGCAGCCCTCGTTACGAGGTTGTAACTTAGTGGAAATTTCTCTCAGTGTAGTAATGAGCACAGATCAAACTCAAGTCTATACTCACATCTGAACAGCGAGACAAATTATGAGGCTAGTAAAATCAAATCAACAAACCAAAAAACTACGAAAAGCGAAACAAAAACAATAACTGCACATACACAACAGAAAAAGCGGAGATAAATACAGAAGATACCGGAAACATCCTTGAGAAAAACTAAAAAAAGACAGACAACTAAATCATGCGTATATAGTACAACTAATCAACTGTATATAGTTGATTTAGTCACCCTAAACATATACACGAAAAAAGCCCTCACTCAACAAGCAGATAAACACACACCGAACACTTACGCTTTGGGGGGGGTATGAGACGATGATCAATGTTCATTGTTAATGAATATATGCCACATGTAACTGATGTAAAATGTAATTAATTTATGTAATACGTGTATTGAAATGTAGTAAATGTAAGTGTAATACGCTCAAACTATGTTAATGTTCTTATAGGAATACCTAGATGCATCGTGTAGAATAGGTAAGGTAGCCAATAAGGAAGTGGTACTGTTATAATGCTCGTTCTCGCGATATTCAAACATGTTTTCGAATTGTGGAATTAAAACTATGAGCAAATATTTAATGCTGAAGATGACTGTTGAAAATACAGTGGAAACTAGTGCTAATTAATGAGTTTTGGTGACATTTTAAACGAATTAACGACTGATATCAAAACCAATGCACGAAAAACAGAATAACTCCAAAGAAAAATATCCAAGTGCGCGAGTGCTATACTATTTAACCCCCATTGCCTCAAAGAGAACATATTGCCGACCTATTTGAATATATATATATGTTACAGGGAAAGTGCGAAATCCGAGATTTCGCGAACTCCCTAGGGATTTCGCGAAATCACTGACCAGCCAGGGAGTTCGCGAAATCCCTAGGGAGTTCGCGAAATCACTGGCCGACCAGGGATTTCGCGAACTCCCTAGGGATTTCGCGAACTCACTGAAACTTCAGTGATTTCGCGAACTACCTGAATGCTTTTCAGGGATTTCGCGAAATCCCTAACATGCCAATATGTCATATAGTTTAAATCCGAAGAATGATCCTTCAGTGATCTGGTTTTACACTCCCCGTCCATGTTTTCTCTTTCTATGTTGTATTTTGCTTGATTTTATGTATGTCGGTCTGATATTTATTTTTTGAAAATTAATTTTACACACTCAGCACTACCTCACACCGGGTCCTTGTGCCCGCTGACGAACTATTCGAGTCACTAGCCTTCCTCGAGGTGCATGGTTTATGCAATATGAACCGTAGGTGTGGAGGGGGGCTCAAAACAAACTAGAGATGCCACTACTTTTTTCATTGTCATCTGTAATGAATATCTTGATTTCTTAACAAAGCAGACTCCTGATGGGAAGTATTGTGCCGTAAGAAACGGACAAAGAACTGATATACTTTCACAAAGGTCTATTTTAGCTATGTCTATGTTGGAATGTACTACGGACGTCCACAAATTTTCCAATAATAATACTTTGATACAGGAGGAAGTGTCGGCCTCGAAAAAGCTCTCGGTGTAAAAGGTGGCACGCCTGTCATTGTTTGACCATTGCCAAGGCTTTCAGAAATTTTATTGTCGATTCCGGCGGGCTAGCAAATGCACTTCAAGCTTAGGTGCTCCAGCCACGGTCATGACAATAGGCAATGAGATAGCACATTGCAAATATGCGTAACAATTGTATTATTCCGTGTCCTGCTTATGCCGACAACTATAGTTGTCGGCTTACGTTCAGCTGTAGCTGAAACTGTATAACACTTCTGATATACTGATAAACTGAAAACAGAGATATGGTCTAAGTTAATTTGCAGAATAACTATTTCGTTGTTCCATCTCTGAAAATTTATCTTAGTGTAGCCGAACCGTACCTGTAAAGATTGGTCAAAGTTTTGGAATACATTAATAAACTTAATGCAAAAAATAATATAGCATTATTGTATTTTCCTTACCCAGAAAGTAATACGAAATGGCCATCAGATAAGCAGCATTTCTCTTTTGTGTAGTAATGAGGATTGTGATATGATAATGATCTCTCTGCAGATGCTGGATAAGTGAGTTGAAAAGAAGCGCTTCAGAATTTTGTCTCTAACGGTACTCACAGTTGGTGCACCTGACCGACTTCGTACCGAGTACGTGAATGGCCGGGGCGGGGGTTGGGTAACCATACCCCTTGAGTTTTTCGCAAAGTCTTGAAAACGGCTACGCGCAGCGCTGCTGTACCCAGTACAGTTTTTTCTGTAGCTTTTTACAACTCCTGTCAACATTTTCGGTTCAGGTCATTTCAGGTCAAGACATCAGTGCAGGTCAAGTGACATCATCTCCAAAAAAAGAAGAAAACAACATAAGCAAGGAACAGCTTAATTTATCAATCTAAAATTCATATTGAATAAAGGGCCGATTGAGTACACAGTTGTTTTCAGGATTTCTGAAGTCGATGACCTAAGGTCAATTATGAGTCATGATGACACCGTTGGAAAAGTATAGGTAAAATGGTTTAAACATCATAATTTTGTTGGGAACGGAGCTAAATTGTATACTTTGGCATCATTGGGGTTGTCTTGTTTCTGCAGTTCTAATGATATGCATTCTGACCCAATTCGATATTAACCTGATCCAAGGTCAGGTCAAATCTTAGCTTTGACCTAGAATAGTCACATTATTAATCATTCGACGTCGCTTGCAGAAAAGCTTCAGATAGTGAATCATTATATATTGTATCTCTTCTACATCAGATGGTAGGACTGAAGAACTGTATTTCAGTTATATCACCAGATCCATATTGTGACATTGTTTGGCTTTCAATGCCCTCAGATTTTACCCGACAAAAGAATGCGTAGAACACTTCCTTTAAATTTTAGGTTGTGCTTCTTAACGCCATTTACTTTTTCGCTAACTAGCGTAGTTTTTAGATTTTAGGCGGGGGGCGTAGCCCACCCCTCGTCAGGGTGAAGGTGGCTCAGACCCCTGGCATTGCACGTCTTAAAAATTTTATCCCGCGAAACTAGTTTGAGACTCATACCAAACGTTTTTGACTGTGATGATTTTAAGCTATCAAAAGGCATAGTCATAAGAGACTTCGCAATTGCTCTCGGTGACCGGCACCTCATCGACACCACCAGCCAAAAGACACGTGATGAGTTTTCAAAAATGTGAGCGTCGGGCACATCTTTTTCGGATGGCGTGGTTTGCTCAAAAGTAAGTGCGTTGCGCCATTGCCGAGCATTTATACCATTTTTCAGTAGCGCAAATATTTCTGCCATTTCTTAAACTGTGTTACACCCAGATTTATTCTAGTGATCATGCCATGGATTTCGTACCATTTTCTTTATCGTATCCGTAGATAAAATTCCATAATAATGCAACCTACATAAAATATCGTAACGTTATTCTTTGATGTAGATTTGACATAAAATAACCGTAGCGTCACATAATTATGTAAGGTGGTGATAGCGTAGATCACTTTTTATTGAATACTTGGGTAGTTATGCTGAATCCATGCACTGCATATGTATAATATGAAATATACAGATCTATCATAGGCGGATCCAGGATTGTGCCGATCGGGGGGCATCTTCCCGGGGGAGGGGAGAGGGTGGGGCGCCATCCGGACCAGGGGAGTGCCTTTTTCACCGAAAAAACCTATCAGGTGGGCGCAAAATCCTATCTGTGGGCGCCGATTTTTACATCCCTAGGGACGGGGGATGGAAAGCGACATTTCAGAGTGGCACCGTGACCATTTCAGGGGGCGCCGAGGGTCGATCGGGGGGGGCACCTGCCCCCTTTGTCCCCCTAAATCCGCGTATAAAATATATCATGAATATAAAATAGCCAAGTACCAAATCACAGTGAAGGCGAAGGTGTATTCTGTGGGGGAGTGTGTAGGAACCAAATTTCAGGAATGGACCAGGGCGTTTTGGAACCGCCAGGGGCCAGTGTCTTTCTCTCCCGTGATCCACATTTGCAATCAGCAGCAACTGAACTTTTACATTGCAGTACAATATTGATAAGCGAAACTCGATAAATGTATCGCTACGACCTCAACATTACAATTATGACCTCCCTTATATTTAGCTTAAAACCTTCCTAATATTTAGCTTAAAACCTCCCTTATACGTGATTTTTACGGAAAATGTCCGGTTGCTGTTTGAAATAAATCATAAGAACAATAGTCCGCAATCCTAGCTAGTCATCCTTGAGCTGACTAAATGTCAGGGAATTCGCGAACTCCCTGAGTGTTTATCCGGGATTTCGCGAACTCCTGACTTCTAAGTCCAGGGATTTCGCGAACTCCCTGGCTGGTCAGTGATTTCGCGAAATCCCTAGGGAGTTCGCGAACTCCCGGATTTCGCACTCTCCCTGTAACATATATATATATATATATATATATATATATATATATATATATATATATATATATATATATATATTGTGTAGTTTGGCAGGATGTTTTCATTTTGGCACTGACCGTTGAATAATAAGGCACTTACTGCAACAACTGCACTCACAATATATACTTACCCCGTGGAGCACAGCAATCGCAAATTGACTCTTACGTAGGTACACGCTGCAGTTAGTGTTTTATCTCGCACTAAAAACAGCGAACTCCGTAATAATAGTATACATGTTCCGCGCAATGAAAAGTGTACTATGAAACATGTCATGTAACGAAGTGTGATATATTTTTCAAGAGACGTGTCGCGATTATAAAAATGTACTGTGATGACCTTTCCCGATCGGCTCGATCTGATTTTATCTCGATGTAATCGTTAACTGTTTGAGTTTATGTGAGTCATGTGTGTATGTATGCTTTTGATAATGGATTTATTAGATAATCCGAAACGTTAAGCAATAATATATCCACCACAAATGCCCCTAGGAAATTTTATATTTGATCAAAACACGAAAACGAAAAAGATAATCCGGTCGATCGAAAATACCAACAAGAAGATTGCAAAAACAAAAATTGTCTTATTGTTCAATGGTCAGTGCCAAAATGAATATATATATATATATATATATATATATATATATATATATATATATATACATAGGTCCTAAAACCAATCTTGATCCCACGTTCAATTTATTTAAAACGCACATTGCTGAGGGTCTGAGCCACCCATGAATAGACGGGGCAGGTACCCCCTATGATCTAAAAACATCCTAGTTAGTGAAAAGCGGCAATGGGTGGTAGGTAGCCTGACCTAAGCTCTAAAGAAAATGTTGATAAACATTTTTGTCAGATCAAATGCAAAGTCACCAGAGGTCGAAACAAATCACCATAGGAATATAATGGGGTGTAACGGGAGTTAGGGGTTTCCGTAATAGAATCTGACGTGGAAAAGCTAAAAGTATCTACACCTGTGTAATCCACGCTTTAAGCCGCGTTGGATGATATATAATATGAAATTTCTAGGTCAAATCTATCGTTTGAACTAACCTAATGACAGGTCAAGATCCAGTTGGGTCAAAATGCATATCATTAGAATCGCAGAGAGCGATAAGACAACCCCAAATGACGTCAAAATAAACGCTGTATTGTCATTCCCAATGGATTTATCAAACTCAAACCATTTTAGTCATGTATGTACTTCTAATGTAGCGGTCATTGCCGGTACCTGCGCTTATGTAATCGATGTACAAAATCGGGGCCAACATTTTGTAGCGACCGGTGGGTCCAGCAGCGTATTTTAATTTCAGATCAATAGAACATGCCTGATTTTGTGGTTACCCGCCCTGATTTTGTGGTTAGAGCTGCCATTGCTCGTGTTGGATGAATTATTACAAGGTCAGCTTTGCAGTTTCAGGGCCCGGCAATTTTAATCTTTTCTGATGTGACGAGTTCGACCTTGCAGAGATCAGTGGAAAATAATTATTATTGGCAACATATCTATTAATGGGAACGTACACACAATTGGGAAACCTAATCACAGCTTCCCCCTCCACTAAACTTCTATCTCACATATCAACAAAATGGACAAAGATGTTAATGTTAACATAGGATTTGGATCAACCTAAAAAATTTTGGTAAAGTGTACTGTAGGTAGCATTTTTATAAACATATTAAAATCTTAAGATTTGCCTCCCACCTACGATTATCACCTGCCTGGTCATTTTTTCTTGCAGTAAAAACTCTGAGGCAACTAGCCTGCATAGATGTAAAATTATGTCTATTGGCCTAACAGGTACAGAGGTATTGGAATTCACATACCAAAGAAAGATCCAGTGTAGTCAAAATCCTGCTTTAACACGCGCACTGGAGGGGGGCCTCGGAGGCCCCCCACCTGTTTTTCCGAGGTGGCCGGAGAACCGCTTGTAGCCGAAAAACGAAACCTGGCCACATTTCACAGAATTTAATAGCGCGTCGATTGGTGAAGACTTTTTGAAAATCGGCCGAAAATTTTTGACTTATAGGCTTTCAAAGTCAGACCTGCATTTTGAGATCGCCGTAAACGCGCGGTCGGACCAGTTAGCTTGCATTGAAGACCGAGTGGTGACGTCATAACGTCATATAAGCGGGACTATATGTCAAGGTCACTTCACATGAAGGTCAAGGTCAAGGTCAAAGGTCACAGGTCAAGGTCATATCTGCACTTTCAAGGTCACTGACCACTGTGCGTCCGGCCAAATGATGTTACCCCGTCTGACATATATTATGCTATGACGTCATCGGTAGGGTACCCCAATACAAAGGTCAAGGTCAAAGGTCAAGGTCAAAGGTCATTTGGAAAGGTCAATCCTCATTTCCCGCCAAACAGTGGCTAGAGTGTTAGTCAAAGTGTAAATAATAAGTAGTATACCATATGGTGACCTTAAAGGTCAATGACCTTGAATGACCTTGACCCAAAAGTTGTGGGGAAGCCTCTTTGAGACCTCTTCTCTATGAACCTTGTCCGCCTTTAGCTTATTCCCGCCATTTTCCTGCATAATCACAGCATTTACCAATCGATCCCAGCATGGCCAATATTTGACCTTTACGACCTCGTTTGACCTTGAAGATATTGACCTAGGTCAATGAAAATTGGTCATCATGTAGATCACCATAGCCCCCACCCACCTACCAAGTGGCGTTTTTCTAACCCTCTTAGTTTCCGAGATCTTAGGGGGGGCCTACCAGGCCCCCCTCCAGTGCGCGTTAGTGCCAGACCCCCTCCAGTGCGGGTGTTAACTCCATGCAGTTCAGGTCCTGTACGTTGCTTACTACCACTGGTAGTAAGCAACACACCCTCAACCAGCGTTTTCGAAGTATCTTTCTTTCTGAGATTTGCTGTGATTTTCTGAATGAGAAGGTCTACTAGGCCCCCTCCATTGCATGTTAGTGCCACTGCCAGGCCCCTCTCCAGTGTGGGTGTTAACACTTTGTGGAGAACTGCATTGACACACATTTCCTATCTTTACAATATTGATATGATAATTTGATCATGAAATCTCACCTGAATCACTGTTGTTGCCAGCCTGTTGCTGGCGCCAACTCTCCCAACTTCCTCCAGCTCCAAATCGATCTAAACAATCTATGGCACAAGCAAGCCAAGGAATGAAAAACCAAGAAGTAAGCCAAGGAATGAAAAACCAAGTTTGATTTGTGAAAGTGCATCAATCTTACAGTAGCCTACATTCATCTTGGATTAGCCATGGGCAGCAATATTTATTCTAGCTAGTTTTAGCCTGCACTTATCTCAGATATAGCTAATAAATATGCCGCGAAAAAATGCGGCTTCCCACCTGTTTGAATTTTTGGCAGGCTCTACATCTCATAAACATTTCTCGAACTTGTATTGTCGCTGTTGCGCAGTTTAAGTAGAATTGCTGCCCAGCTATGTTTATTTTTTCACTCATTTAGTACATTTCTTAGTAGCTTTTAGGCGTACTTTACACTAAATTCGAAGAAATAGGGGCCAATAAATCGAAGAGACTCAAACTATAAATATGATTTAACCTGAAAAAATGGGCAGAGAAGTACTTGATAGAGTATCTGCGTTATCGTTAAGGCCTTAAATATGCCCACAATCGTGTATTTCTCGAAAAAATTGACTGTCACATTTCGGGTATCTAGGCGACAACTTTCTGGCAACTACTAACAATCGGCACCATTGGGAATCTGGCAACTGTGACAGCGGTTTCCGGGTTTTCTGCAGCGGGGGTCCCTCGTTTTAGTAGAAACTGAAAACAGTACCAATATTGTATCACTAATGGTACACTGTGTAATTGAAGAATAGAGCTGCTAAATAAAAATATTCGCTACACGCTTGTTTCTGTATTTCGAAAACATGTGGTTTGATTTTGAACCATATAGTCAGGATCGCTGTTTTGTTACAATTATGCACCTCGATTTTCCTAAATGTGTCACAAACTCCAGCAGCCGAGTTGGCAAGTTTCTGCACCTCTGCACGAAGGGATCTCTCCCATTGAAAAAGCATGGTGAAAAGCTGTCTTATGATCTAGAAGTCACAAAAAGACACCATTTCACGGATCCCAGGAACAATATATGCCCTTTAGCCTATCTGAGGTCATCACGGGTCACCAGGGGTCAACAACAGTATTTTGACGATAACTTTTGACTTAATCAAGCTAGAGGGCTGAAATAAACGTCATCGTGTATGTCTCGTCACTGGCTTTCATTTGACATACGACAAGGTTAATGTCTGACCTTTTATGCTCTCGGGTCATATTAGGTCACGAGGTAACCTCTGGAGGTCAAACCACAAACGGGAGGTCATTATGTTCCACATAACGGAAATAGGTTTGGCATTTTTCTATTAAATATTTTTACCAGATTGTAATAGCTCTAACAACATGAGAGCTATACCCAGTTCGCTTGAGCATTGCACATTTTAGTGGATATGGCCCAGGGTAATAGAGGACGGGTACACCGAAGTTGAGTAGTGCAAGCCGCTAGGGAAGCAGATCAAAAATGCAAAAATTATTGCCACAATTTTCCCTTCAAAATTAAGAAATGGCTCAAACATGCAGCTAAAAGCTCAAAAAGAAAATTAGATGTATTTTTGTCTCCAACACTTAGAAGAAACTGGTAGATTCTTCCAAATTTCTTCCAAACTAAGACTAAATATGGGCGCTCCAAAATAGCGGCAAACTCTGCGCTTTTTGTTCACTCAGTTTTCAATAGAAATTGACAACAATTAGGTATCGGACGCAGTTTGTTTGTTGCAAAGCTATTTATTAGACAGTTTGGTTTGCAGCAGATGTGAATTAAGTTACGGAAACTTACCGAGATTGATTGCAGTCAGTTTGAACCCTCTCTCTTTTATCTTTTTTAAGAAAAAATGTATTTTTGTTCCTCAAGCGTCAACATACTGCGTGTTGGGCCATATTTGTGTGCCAAAAAAGGAACTCACTAAATAGAGTGAGTTCTTGCAGCTTGTTAAAACAAGTGATTGGAGTCCAATTTGTGGAGAAGCCTTCCTTCCTTCCTGAGTTCTTGGTCAAAAGTTCAATCTAGGCAGGTAAGTTTGTATTCTGACTCCACACTGAATGATTTTGGTTACCGAACAACTCTGATTGCCTGGTTTGCTTTAGTTTGAAGACTAGCAACAGCTATATTGCACTCTATAAAACCAAAATAGAGATGAAGTGAGACGAAATCAGTTAAACCTGTGCAAGGTTTCAGTAGTGTTTATTTTTTTGTTGAGCGGCTGCAGCATCAACTGTAGTCCACGCTGGAACACATTTCTTGTTTTTGGTGTGTTCTCCTAGATTTTTGGCATGTGGACTCTGATATCAAGGCAGCCTTGAGTAATCCAAAAAATTCTTTCTAAGGTGGAAAAGAAAATGGTATTTTTCTGATCCTGTTGCAGCTGTAATCCAAAAACTTATTATTAAGTGTGATTTCATTAGACGCTAACTTGTGAAAGCTTCCATATGTGATGCGTCTTGGGTATCAGCAGTGAGCTATTTCCAGCTGGCAAGATTGCTTAACTTCTAAGAGTGACTTTGTAGGTCATTGAGTTGCAGTATTTGTTTTTTCTATAGGTGTAAGAAATAGTCCCAGTTTCCATTCATAGTCGAGCGTGGCCACACATAGTTTTCGGATGCAATCAATATGGTTAGAGCTTTTGGCAATGGTAACCATTTTCAATCCAATTCTTGTAAATCCACATCCAACAAGATCTGGCAGGATTTGGCATTGTGATGGTAAAGATTTCCCTTACAGTGCAGAGATAAAGGAGAGTAGACTGGAGAGGGTATAACTTTCTTTTTTATTAGACAAAACTAAACAAAACAAAATTGTATCAACCCTTCAGAAAAAAATCATTAACAAAATTCATCAACAGAACAGTTAACCCTTAAACAAAACTATAAACATATGTGAAGGGAGAGTGAAAGAAAACTTGAATGGTGTACCAGAAATGTTGACAAATTCAAGATTGAAGTGTTCTATTGGTTACAGATCCTTTTGTATCCAGCCAAAGTGCCATCGAAACCGTGATTGCTGTATCCTGATTCTCAGGTCTATCTGAATCGCCTCTAGCCCATGGAAACTGAGCCTTTAAGTTACAAATTAGTTAAGAAATAGATGAGAAAAAAACAGTTAGGTAGGACTAGGTACTAAATTTGATATGTCTATAATGAGCTGCAAAAGTTGGCAGAACAGCATGACTCCTGACAGAAAATTTGAATATTTTGTCTGTGGGTACTGAACCAGAACTGGTATCCCACTTCGACAAAGTGGGATTCAATCTAAGTGCAATTCCCCTAGCTGATTAGTCTTGCCAAGTTGGGATTGTGTGTGTGCACATTTTTAGCTGCATTGCAAGAGAGATGCATGTAGTTTTGTCTAGATGCATATAGTTGCATGCAGGTGTAGTTCACCTGAAGATTTTCTTGGACCGAAACATTGAGTTTTACCCTTTCCTGATTTTTTTTAGCTAATTGTTATCCTTATCTGCACTGAGCTTAGCCTTTTTGTTTCCTTCATTGTAGATTTGGTCTAGACATGGAGTTTTAGTTCACACACACACTCACACACACAGTTTTAGTTTATGCACATATCATGCCACGTCTCATCTGTGCTTTTGCACCGATTTTCCGTGGCAAAAGTATAGCACTGTCTGCACAGCACTGTCGTGGCAAAAGCACTGTCCCTTCGCGTTCTTGTTTTTTTTTTTTGCTCATTTTAGCAGTGTCTGGCAGTGTACTGGGTGGGTTTTAGCTTTTGATCTTGGTCTGGGGTTTTTCTTTTTCCTTTTAGAATTTCAAGTCCTGACTACACTGCACACTTTTTAATGAGTTGGTTTCATTTTTTAGTCACTGCAAACAAGTTTGTGCCATTGAAATGTATTGGGCAAGCTACACTACGCAAAAGGAGAAATCGAAAAACGTCATTAAAAACGAAAAAAATGTCCTCATGAAACGATAAAATGTAGTTGAAAAGCAAGAAAGTGAAAAACTATTTAGTTTAGTATTTGAGCCGTATTTCGTTTTTTTCACTTTATGATTATTGTTTACGAGTGTGAGGAAGTTATTATAGTCATTACTGGAGCAATTGGCTGCGTTGTGGGGTGGTTAATCAAATATTGAAGATATTTGGATAATTATTGTGTATGCTAGGAAGACCGCATTGTGACATTTGGCAATACACTTGCGTGGAATCAGTGGTGGATCCAGGACTTCATTTTGAGTTGGGGGGGGCTAGTGGACTCGACCACCACCCACCAACGCCTCAGATCAGTCTCCGCCTATGCACTCTCTGTATATGCCAGTCTAGCTAATATATTATATTATATATTTGCTTTCTCAGAGATACCCACGTTGTCGTGGCAATTACATCTCTGTTTACACTTAACTCAGTGACACAGATCATCGTTTAACATCGATTGTGCTAATTATGGATGACAGACTATTACCTATTATAATTATTGAATGAAAAGTCATGGATTTTACTGATAATGGATTGACACAGTAATAAAGATTATGATTTAGGGTCGGATGAGTTTCTTTATTTTCTGTTTGAAGCTTTACCTGTTCTTGGTGTGTCTTGCAGTCGTAGGCAGTGCGTTCCAGGTTCTGACGGCTCGGTGCGGGAATCTCTTGTGTGTTGTTTCTAAATTTGGTTGTCTTGTGTTGGAAGTTTGGATGATGGTAGTGTCAGCTGATGCACGTGTTGTCCTGCATGATACCTCCTGCCTTTTCTTGATCAGATAGTTGTTTTTCTGTGGGCCTTCAGTTATGGCCTTCAGTTAATAAAACCAATCTTGGAATGAAGGAATGATGTAATGCGTTACAGACGAACAAATGTAGCCTCTCCAGCTGAAGTGCCCTAAAACTCAAATTATCATCAGTCTCCGCCTGAGCATTAGCTATAGGCACTTAAACATGGGGGGGGGGCTTGAGGCCTTAGCCCTCTGCCTCGTATCCACCACTGCACGGAAGCTATCTATGAGTGATCAGTAGATATTGCATTGAGATGGTATCTTTTGAATGCGGATGTTTGCAGTGTGAAAAAATCGCAGGTGCCTGAACTTTTGCATTCTCGTAGACGTAGGCGGATCCAGGGAGGGTTGGTCCAGGGCCCCAGGTGGATGCAGGGAGTTTGTCCAATGTCCTTCAGATTTTTGTCAAGTATATTTCGAATTTGATGATTGGATGTTGGTTTAAGACTAAGTTTGCTTCCTTTTCTTGTCGAGTTTCTTGCCGCTTCGTGAAAAAGCGAAATTATCGCCAGATTACAAAGAACAATTCCCGTGTCATCTTTATGAAAAACATATTGAAAGCTTTATTTGTGGCATCTAAAAAATCATGTTTTCCCCGCAAACGTGGAAATCCAAAAAGTACCGTCGTGTCAAAATTGCAGATTATCACTATCTACGCGGTTTTACGCAGACACGGTAAATTGAGGACAGGTATTGGTCCTAAAATTTCCAGCGTTCATCCGCGCGTTTATTATATTTAAGAAAGTAGTTCGGTCAGAGATGCCTTTTTCATTCATTGGTATTTGACCAGAGGCAATTTCAGAAATTCCCCCTTTCCCTGGTGATGTTTTACATAGGCAGATCTAGGATTGCCGATCGGGGGGGCACCTTCCCGAGGGGGGGGCGCCATCCGGTCCGGGGTCGCCACTTTTGACGAGCAAAACCAATCAGATGGGCGCAAAATTCTATCGGTGGGTGCCGGTTTTCGCATCCTGGGGGAGGGGGGAAGGGGTGGGAAGCGACATTTCAGGGGGCGCCGTGATCATTTCAGGGGGTGCCGAGGGTCGATCACGGGGGAGAAAACGTGCCCTCTTTGCCCGCCCACTGGATCCGCCTATGACGTTTTTTTACCATTGTTATATTACAATTATATTATTATTATTATTATTAGGTGACTACTGACATTCCTTGCTAAGCCCCGTTGGTGTTCCATATCGTCCGCTTCTCCCAATTTGGCAAGTGGGTAATAAAGTGGCAGCTCTATCTTTGGTCATGTAGTGAAACATCTGAATGCTCACGAAGAGTTCTAAGCACTGACTTGATTGAGTAAAACAACCATATCACTCACAACGCTTCACCCCAGTGGTTAAAAGCCGAAGCCGAGACTGGGATTCGAACTCACCATCGTCTGATTTCTAGACCATCGCTCTAACCGCTGCGCTACGTGACCGCCGGCGTGCGGGGTGTACACCGGGAAATTTGCGACTTACATTTGCATGGTTCTCGGAAATCGATTTTTTAGGCATTTCTGTACATTTGACGTAAAAATACCAAATGGAAAATGGAAAGGGCAGGGAACAGGCCTTCCAATGACGACGTTATATTTCTTCCAACAGCCATAGGCTGTGGCTAGCACGTGGTTGAAAATGAGCAATTTAACACGTAAGCCCTATGGAGCAGTCGCATTTGTACGCCGTAACAGTATATTGCTGCCAACTAACTTTGGAGGGGGCTGGATATAGCCTATTGTGACCTAACATTGACCTCTGGAGATCAAACCATTGGCCTTAGCACCGTATTTTACTTGTGACGTAATTTCAAACTAGATTCACGCGAGCTTTCTACTGCACTTTGCAGATTTGCGCTAACCCTAATATTTTCGGAGTTACAGGGGGCATCGATGCCTCCCGGCGAGGTGAAGGTGGCGTAGGCCGGACCCCCGGTGAGGCACGGGTCAACGATACATTTCTGATAGGCTCAGGATTGTTTTTCCTTTGTCCCACTTTCGAATCCCGTAACACCTTTGATCATTCTCATAATCCAATTACTTCCGAGTTCCGAGTTCACTCTAATACCCTTCGAGTTTCGTACCTGAGCACGCCTCTGCACACATCCAGGTTGGCGCCCTGCACTTCCCTCACTCCTCAACGTTATTGGGGGTTTTTGGCATAAGACTACAGAGTTATAAAAATACCCTTGTGCTATGTATCTGGTATCACCAAGGATTTCCTGCCACACCTGCCACACTTCCTTGGGACATGCTACTACACTGCCGACTCCAACTGCCAAAACTCAAAATCTGAACCATTGCAGCAACTGCTTAGCTTTTCAGTATGACAATAGAAAACTACCTTTTCTACAAATTTGTATCTTTTGGTGAGGTTTCGTTCACTAGAAACTGTTTTATTAGACTTTTTGTTACCCGGAAATAGGGTCGGTTACTGCCAGAACTAGGTGCCAAAACTCAACTAACGAAAGAACGTAACAATCGCTTAGAAAAGCTTTGTGCCGAGCTAAAAATAACAATTTTTAAAATTTGTACCTTTTCACGATGTTCCTTTCGAGAACAACTGCAAAATAATCGATTAAAAGCGTTACTACCTTATTACAGCGGAATACTTTCTATTGCTCTTGGTGTTCATGCCCGGAACCGAAGGCTGCATACCAGGATCAGAAATAACCCAACATTCTTCCCCATATCCCAAGATATCAATAATTCCCCATACCAGGAGCAAGGGAGTACTTAAAACGTTGTGAACACAACAGAGAACGACAGCGCATAGGCGGATTCAGGATTTCCGACGGGGGGCACCATCCGGAACAGGGGGCACCACTTTTGACCGGCAAAACCTATCAGGTGAGCAATAGCCCTTGTGGGGGTGCCGAGGGCTGATCGGGGGGAGGGCGCGGGACCTCTGCCCCCTGGATTCGCCTGTGCGACAGAGGCGTGATAAGATTGCTGGAAAGTAGTGCAGTTGGAAAAAGCGTGTCCAGATCAGTGCCGTAGCCAGAGGAATCGTTGGGGACCACGGACCCCCTTGGGCAGATCTTGTGCACTGGAAAATACGAGCATTGAACTCGAGAGCCTCTGAGCTTGGTCGCACGGGACCCCCGACCTTAGTCTCAGAGGGCCCCGGGGCTTGATCTCAGGGGCCCCGGAGCTTAGTGTACGACTGCCCTCCGAGCTCAATCTCGGGAACCCCTGAGCTTATTGTCAGGCTGCCCTCCAAACTTGATCTCGGGGACCCCGAGCTTGGTCTCAGTGGCCCTCGGTTGGTCTCGGGGAGTTCCCCGAGCCTGGTCTAAGGGGTACTCCGGTATCGAGGGCTCCCAAGTATCGAACATTGACCTTGGGGCCAACTGAGCTTGGTCTCAGGGGCCCCCGAGTTGGTCTCAGGTGCCCCCCCGAGCTTTGTTTCAGGAAACCCCCGAGCTTGGTCTCAGTGGACCCCCAAAACTTAGTCTCAGAGGACCCCTAAGCTTGGTGTCAGTGGCCTGAGCTTGGTCTCAGTGGGCTCCACGAGCGTGGTCTCAGGGGCCCTGATCGAGTGGGTCTCAGGCGCCTGAACACGGTCCCAGGGTCCCCAATTGGGCCCCTGGGATCTTAGTCTTAAGATCTTAAGAAAGTCCGTGGGACCAATCTTAAGATTGGTCCCACAGGCCTTTTGATCTTGGTCTCACAGTCTTTCGGTCTTGGTCTCAGGGAGCCCCGAGCATGGTCTCAGGGCCCCCCAAGCTTGGTGTCAGGGGACCCCGAACTTAGTTGCAGGGGACCCCCGATCTTGGTCTCAGTGGCCTGAGCCTAGTCTCAGGGGGCGCCATGGGCTTGGTCTCAGGGGCCCCATGATCGTCGGTATTGGGGGCTCCGAAGTATTGAACATTGATCCTGGGACCCCCTGAACTTGGTCTCAGGGCGGCCTGAGCTTGGTCTCAGGGGACTTCCTGAACTTGGTATCAGGGCAGCCTGAGCTTGGTTTCAGGGAACCCCAGCTTAGTCTCAGGGGCTTCAAACTCGGTGCCACGGGCCTTTTGATCTTGTTTCCACGGGTTTTTCGATCATGGTCTCACGGGCTTTTCGGTCTTGGTTTCAGGGGGCCTCCGAGCTTGGTCTCAGAGCCCCCGAGTTTGGTCTCAGGGGCTCCACGGGCCTGGTCTCAGGGTTCCTGAACCCCAAGACTAACTTCCGGATGTCGCTGAGACTGACTCTCGGAAGCAATCTGAGATTAACTTTTGGGTGCTCCCTGAGATTTGCTCTCGGGACCCCTTATACAAATATGGGGGCACAGCCTGAGGATAAGTCTCAAGGGCTCCCAGTATTGTCCCTGGAGGGCCCCTGAGACCAGCACTCTGTGCATCAAGTGAGACTATCTGTTGGACCCTCAGATTAATCTCGGGGCCACCTGAAAGTAAATATTTACTCCTGAGAGAGACGCCCGTGAGACTATGGGTCCCCCTGAGACCGACACTCGTGGGGTGGGACCCCTGAGACCAAATCTCAGAAGTCCCCTAAAACTGACTCTCGAGGTACTCTTGACCGACTCTTGAAGTTCTCAGAGACTGACTCTCAGGGGACTCGCTGAAATAGACTTTCGCGGGCCCTGAGAACCATTCTCTGGGGCTTCTGGGACTAGCTCGGCCCCCACTGAGACCGACTCTCAGGGCCCACTGAGACTGACACTCGGGCCCCTGAGACCAACTCTCAGGGGCCCCCTGAAATCTACTTTCGGGGGTCTTGAGACCAACTCTCAGGGAGGGGGTCCTAAAGCCGACTCGCGACACCCTGAGAGCGAATCTTCAGGGTCCCCTGAGACTGACTCTGGGGGCACAGTGATAAGAGAATCATTTGCAGTGGCTCAAATTAGCCCAAGGGGGGGTCCGCAGACTCCTAGGACCCCCTTGGCTATGTCACTGCATCCATACATTCGAGGGCCCTCCGGGATCAACATTTGAACGCCCTTGAAATCATTGCTTGCCCCCGCCCCCCCCACCGAGACCAATACTACTGAGGCCCTTGAAAGTAATGCACGGGGGCTCCTAAGACCAAGCTCAGGGTCCCACTTAGATCAGGCTCGGGGACACCCTTAGGGTCATGCTCGCGCTTACCTCAAGAGTAACTCGACACCGGTGTTCGGGGGGCTCCCCAGACGTCCATGAAGTTAGCGACGGATTCGAATTCGGATTCAGCGACGGATTCGCCCGAAATGGCATCTCCTGCGATTTCACTCAAATTCACACCATAGGCTCCCCGTGCCCTCAGCAACTCACCCCTAAAGTAATTTTCCGTCACATTCACCCGTTCACCCGCTAGAGGTGAAAAAGTGAAATACACCCGAAGCGGCGTCTCCTGCGATTTCGCTCAAATTCACGCCATAGGCTCCCCCTGCCCTCAGCAACTCACAGCTAAAGTGATTTTCCGTCACACTCACCCGTTCACCCGCTAGAGGTGAAAAAGCGATATTTACCCGAAACGGCGTCTCCTCCGATTTCGCTCAAATTCACACCATAGGCTCCCCGTGCCCTCAGAAACTCACCCCTAAAGTGATTTTCCGTCACACTCACCCGTTCACCCGCTAGAGGTGAAAAGGTGAAATTCTCCCCAACCTGCGTCTTTAGCGTCGGATTCAGCGACGGATTCGCCCGAAATGGCGTCTCCTGCGATTTCGCTCAAATTCACACCATAGGCTCCCCGTGCCCTCAGCAACTCACCCCTAAAGTGATTTTCCGTCACACTCTCCCGTCCACCCGCTAGAGTGAACGGGAGTGAAATTGACCCGAGAAGTGAAATTGACCCCAAAAGTGAAATTGACTCGAAACGGTGTCTCCTGCAATTTCGCTCAAATTCACACCATAGGCTACCCTTGCCCTCAGGAACTCACGCCCAAAGCGATTTTTCGTCACATTCACCCATTTACTCGCTAGAGATGAAAAAGTGAAATTCAAGCGAACCGGCGTCTTCAGCGTTGGATTCAGCGATGGATTCGCCCGAAATGGATTCGCCCGAAAATTTTCCGTCACACTCAACTGTGCCATTGCCTTTTGGCTCGTTAGAAGCAGATTCCAGCCTGGGCTTCTGGCCTAATGAAAAACATTTGTTTTGAAATATTCCTTTGACCGTCCGCGCAATATGCTGGAACAAAAAATAGTCAGGATTCCTTGTTTTTGCCATTTGGTGAACGCGTGCGGGTGAACGGGTGAATGTGACGGAATATCACTTTAGCTGTGAGTTCCTGAGGGCACGGGGAGCGTATGGTGTGAATTTGAGCGAAATCGGAGGAGACGCCGTTTCGGGTCAATTTCACTTTTTCACCTCTAGCGGGTGAACAGGTGAATGTGACGGAAAATCACTTAAGGGGTGAGTTGCTGAGGGCACGGGGAGCCTATGGTGTGAATTTGAGCGAAATCGGAGGAGACGCCACTTTGGGTGAATTTCACTTTTTCACCTCTAGCGGGTGAACGGGTGAATGTGACGGAAATCACTTTAGGTGTGAGTTTCTGAGGGCACGGGGAGCCTATGGTGTGAATTTGAGCGAAATCGGAGGAGACGCCGTTTCGGGTGAATTTCGCTTTTTCATGTCTAGCGGGTGAACGGGTGAGTGTGACGGAAAATCACTTTAGCTGTGCGTTGCTGAGGGCAAGGAGAGCCAATGGTGTGAATTTGAGCAAAATCGCAGGAGACACCATTTCGGGTGTGTTTCACTTTTTCATCTCCAGCGGGTGAACGGGTGAATGTGACGGAAAATTACTTTAGAGGTGAGCTGCTGAGGGCACGGGGAGCCTATGGTGTGAATTTGAGTGAAATCGCAGGAGACGCCATTTCGGGCGAATCCGTCGCTGAATTCGAATGCGAATCCGTCGCTAACTTCATGGACGTGCTCCCCAGATAAATATTTGGAGCCCCTCGAGACTGATGCTCTGTACTCTGGAGCCCCTCGATACCGACGCTCGGGGGCCCCTGAAGCCTGGGGGCTTCTGAGACCAAACACAACATTATATGAGGCCAATGCGCGTGCCTCACTCGTGAGGCCATCGATATAGATAGTTGGGGGCACTCCGATATCAATATTGCCCCCCCTTGAGATCAATGTTCGGCACTCCAGTGCCATCGCTACCGATGCTCGGGGGACCAAGCTCGGGGCCCCTGAGACAAAGCCCGCGGGGAAGGGCCCTGAAACCGATTTCGGAGGATCCCTGACACCAAGTTCGGGGAACCCCTGAGATGAATCTCAGAGGGCCCCTGAGACCAGGCTCGGGAGCCCATGAGACCAAGACAAAAGGCCCATGAGACCAATACCAAAAGGCCCATGGGACCAGGATCAAAAGGCCCGTGGACCAAGTTTGGGGCCCCGAGGTCAAGCTCGGCCCCTGGGACCAGCTCGGAATCCCTGAGACCAAGCTCAGGGGCCCCCTGAGACCAAGCTCGAGGGGGGCCCTGAGACCAAGCTCTGGGCCACCTGAGACCAGGCTCGGGAGCCCACGAGACCAAGACCAAAAGGCCCGTGAGACCAAGATCGAAAGGCCCATTGGACCAAGATCAAAAGGCCCGTGGGACCAAGATCGGGGCCCCTGAGACCAAGATCGAAAGGACCGTGAGACCAAGATCGAAAGGCTCGTGGGACCAAGATCGAAAGGCTCGTGGAACCAAGATTAAAAGGCCCGTGGGACCAAGTTTGGGGCCCTGAGACCAAGCTCTGGTAACCCCTGATACCAAGACCGCAATGCCGTGAGACCAGGATCAAAAGGCTCGTGGGACCAATCTTGGGGCCACTGAGACCAAGTTAGGGCGCCTAAGACTAACTCGGGGCGCCTGAGACCAGGCTCGTGGGCCCCTGAGAGCAAGCTCAGATTCCCCCTGAAACCAAGACCGAAAGGCCCGTGGAACCAAGTTTGGGGCCCTGAGACCAAGCCGGGGCCCCTGAGAACAACTCAGGGCCCCCTGAGACCAATGTTAGGGCTCCCGAGATCAATGCTCGATAATCCGGCGCCATTGATACCGATGATCGAGGTGCCCCTGAGACCAAGCTCGTGGAGCCCACTGAGACCAGGCTCAGGCCACTAAGATCAAGCTTGGGGGTCCTCTGAGACTAAGTTTGGGGATCCTCTGAGACCAAGCTCGGGGGCCCCCTGCAACTAAGTTCGGGGTTCCCTGACGCCAAGCTTGGGGGCCCTGAGACCAAGCTCGGGGGTTCCCTGAAACCAAGACCGAAAGACCGTGAGGCGAGGATCAAAAGGCCCGTGGGACCAATCTTAACCTTCGCCTGGTGGGGGGTCTTGTTAGACCCCCCTCGGGTTTTTCCGAAGCGAGCAAAAAACGGCGGCGCAGCGCCGCCAAACTTGGTCTAGCTGTTCCGTCGTCATTTTTACATCTCTCCTGAAAATTTCAGCTCAAGGTCATATCAGGTCAGGTCACCAGGCCAGGTGAAGTGACCTCACCTCAAAAATTCTTAGGATCGCATAACTAAAAGAAGGGTTAATCGATCAAGTTCAAACTCATACCACATATTGGGCTCCCCAGGAGCTACAACATATGTTCCGGGATTTTTTTTATATTGGTGACCTAAGGTTATGTGCAGAGCATGACCTCCCCATTGTAAATACATGGGGAAAATCACGAAATGAGCTTTTCTCAGTAAGTATGGATGGAATCAACTTCAAAAATCGGTTACGACCTGTTCTTAGTCCATTTCTGAAGCTCATGCCAAAAATGTTGAATTTTGACCTTTAAAAGGTCACCTTAGGTCAAAAAATATTTGTTGGTGTTTTACTCTATAAATTTTAAATAAACTAAGACAGAACTTTTATTTTGTCACCGAAGTGTTTGTATAGTCACTGCAAATCAAATGATATACATCATGACTATCCCAGGTCAAGTTGGGTCAGACCGTTGAGCTGGGTGAGGTCAAATTCTTAAATTTGACCTGGCATAGCAAATCATTCGATTCGTATTGACGAGAGGATTGCAATGGTGCATAAACTATGGCTGTATCTTGTTTAGTTTGGAAGCTATTAGCGAAAAAGTAAACGCCCTTATGCATGGGTGGCTATGGACATTCCCAAGAATATGCCCAATATTCAGTGACCTTTAGCTCCCTAGGCTTTGATCTGACACGACAATTAATGCCACTGTAATGAAAGAGCATCTCAAGGGCTTTCGAAAGGTGTTAGAAAAATGTTTCTAGCTATCATAGTTTCTGAGATATATGAGGTTTTCTTAGTACACCTCATATTAGAGATTTTGACCTATTTTGACCTCTGTTGACCTTGATATTGACCTGACAAGAAAAATTCAGCTATCATAGTTTCTGAGATGTATGAGGTTTTCTTAGGACACCTCATATTAGAGATTTTGACCTATTTTGACCTCTGTTGACCTTGATATTGACCTGGCAAGAAAAATGACCGAAGTATTTTCGATATCATTTTTGAAGAGCTTTCGATTGCCGTTTTGCGCTTTTTTCTAGCTCTCTTAGTTTTTGAGATCGTGGGGGGTCTTTTTTAGCCCCCCACCAGGGCGAAGGTGGCTGGTACCCGCCACCGGGGCAAGGGCTAAGATTGGTCCCAAGGATCTTCTTAAGATCTAAGACTAAGATAACAGGGACCCCAATTGGGGCCCCTGGGACCATGTTCAGGCACCTGAGACCAACTCAGGACCCGAGACCACGCTCAGGGGCCCCCGATATCAATGTTCGATAATCCGGAGCCCTTGATATTGATGATTGAAGGCCCCTGAGACAAAGCTTGTTAAGCCCCCTGAGACCAAACTCAGGCCACCGGAGGACAAGCTCGGGGTCCCCTGATACCAGGCTCGGGGGCCCCTGAGACCAAGCTCGGGGGGCTGCTGAGACCAAGATCAGGGGCCCCCAAGATCAATGCTCGATAATCCGGAGCCCTCGATAGCGATGATCGAGGGACCCCTGACACCAAGCTCGGGGAGCCCCTGAGGCCAAGTTCGGGCCACTGAAACCAAGCTCGGGGGTCCCCTGGGACCAAGTTCGGGGTTTCCTGAAAAAAACTCGAGGGTCCCCTGAGACCAAGCTCGTGGAACCCACTAAGACCAAGCTTTGGGGTCCTCTGAGACTAAGTTTGGGGATCCTCTGAGACCAAGCTCGGGGGTCCCCTGCAACTAAGTTCGGGGTCCCTTGACACCAAGCTTGGGGGCCCTGAGACCATGCTCGGGGCTCCCTGGAACCAAGACCGAAAGACTGTGAGACCAAGATCAAAAGGCCTGTGGGACCAATCTTAACCCAAGGTTTTGTGCAAACATCACACCCGGTGACCACGCTCATTCCATCATCAAATTTTCGGTCACAGGTAGGTCAAACAGGTCAACCAAGGTCACCTACTCACCTTAGACTCAAAGCTACATTTCAAAGTCGATCGATTAAACCACCGACCCAGGGTCAAAGTATATCGGGATTTGATTCGTGCCGAGGTCAGGTCAGGGGCACCCCATTGGAAAAGCATGGAAAGCTATTCATGATATAAAGCCACAAAATGATTGCAAATACCAGACTGCTCAGAACAATGTTTTTGATACCCTTTCACGGATCCCAGGGTCAATCCTTGACTTTAAGGTCATCCAAGTCACCAGAGGTCAAAAACAGTATTTACAAAACTTACCTAATTGAGCAGAGCAGTAAACAAAACCATCGTTTTTCACCTCATATATACGGCAAGTCACTTTACCTTCGTACCAGGTCATATTAGGTCACGAGGTGACCTCTGGCGGTCAAACCACTGGCGGAGGTCTTACGTCCACATAGCGGAAAAGTACGCAATTCTATCAAATGTACTTACCAGGCCTCAATAGCTCTAATGACATAAGAGTTATGCCCAGTTCTTAATCATTCATATTAGTGAAAATAGCCAATCTTACCAATACCTCGGAGGTCAAACATACACACAAAACATGCGTAATCTACAATTCACGCGAGCTTTCATTCACTTCAGATTGCCAACGCCCATATTTCGGATTAGAGGGGGCCATCGATGGCCCCCGGTGGAGGTGGCGCGGACCCCGGTGGGGCGCGGTTAAGATTGGTCCCACGGACCTTCTTAAGATCTTAAGACTAAGATCCCAGGGGCCCAATTGGGGCCCCTGGGACCGTGTTCAGGCGCCTGAGACCCACTCGATCAGGGCCCCTGATACCACGCTCAGGTGCCCCCGATATCAATGTTCGATAATCCGGAGCCCTTGATACCGATGATCGAGGTGCCCCTGAGACCACGCTCGTGGAGCCCACTGAGACCAAGCTCAGGCCACTGACACCAAACTTGGGGGTCCTCTGAGACTAAGTTTTGGGGGTCCACTGAGACCAGACTCGGGAGTTTCCTGAAACAAAGCTCGGGGGGCACCTGAGACCAACTCAGGGGGCCCCTGAGACCAAGCTCAGTTGGCTCCAAGGTCAATGTTCGATACTTGAGAGCCCTCGATACCGGAGTACCCCTGAGACCAGGCTCGGGGAATTCCCCCGAGACCAGCCAAGGGCCACTGAGACCAAGCTCGGGGTCCCCGAGATCAAGTTTGGAGGGCAACCTGACAATAAGCTCGGGGTTTCCCGAGATTGAGCTCGGAGGGCAGTCGTACACTAAGCTCCGGGGCCCCTGAGATCAAGCCCCGGGGCCCTCTGAGACTAAGGTCGGGGGTCCCTTGCGACCAAGCTCAGAGGCTCTCGAGTTCAATGCTCGTGTTTTCCAGTGCACAAGATCTGCCCAAGGGGGTCCGTGGTCCCCAACGATTCCTCTGGCTACGGCACTGATCTGGACACGCTTTTTCCAACTGCACTACTTTCCAGCAATCTTCGCACGCCTCTGTTGCACAGGCGAATCCAGGCGGCAGAGGTCCCGCGCCCTCTCCCCCGATCAGCCCTCGGCACCCCCACAAGGGCTATTGCTCACCTGATAGGTTTTGCCGGTCAAAAGTGGTGCCCCCTGTTCCGGATGGTGCCCCCCCGTCGGAAATCCTGAATCCGCCAATGCGCTGTCGTTCTCTGTTGTGTTCACAACGTTTTAAGTACGCCCCTGCTCCTGGTATGGGGAATTATTGATATCCTGGGATATGGGGAAGAATGTTGGGTTATTTCTGATCTGGTATGCAGCTTTCGGTTCCGGGCATGAACACCAAGAGCAACAGAAAGTATTCCGCTGTAATAAGGTAGTAACGTTTTTAATCGATTATTTTGCAGTTGGTCTCGAAAGGAACATCGTGAAAAGGTACAAATTTAAAAGAAATTGTTATTTTTAGCTCGGCACAAAGCTTTTCTAAGCGATTGTTACGTTCTTTCGTTAGTTGAGTTTTGGCACCTAGTTCTGGCAGTAACCGGCCCTATTTCCGGGTAACAAAAATTCTAATAAAACAGTTTCTAGAAAACGAAACCTCACCAAAAGATACAAATTTGCAGAAAAGGTAGTAGTCTATTGTCACACTGAAAAGCTAAGCAGTTGCTGCAATGGTTCAGATTTTGAGTTTTGGCAGTTGGAGTCGGCAGTGTGGTAGCATGTCCCCGCTTCCTTTCCACTCCGTTCGTTCGTTCGTTCGCTCGCTCGCCTTTGAAGGTAATTTGAATCATAATACGTAAATAAAAACTTGACGCCGGTGCTCTGGGCTCGTGATCTTCACCTTATATTTACATACCGTCTTGTCTTGTCTGGTCTGGTCTCCTCTCTGCCCTGGCCCCTGGTCGATTTGTTTGATGGACGCGGCCTACTTCACGGGATTTTATTAGGGGCCTGGTCCAACGCCTCCTTTAACTTCCTCAAAGCCCGTGTAAGCTCATCTGAAATCTAATCCAATCTCCTCTCAAACGAAAGGTGTTTTTGTCACTCTGTTAGCTATAGGAACTGTGGGAACTATGGTTTTTCAGAGAAGGTTAGAGAAGGCTCAATTGTGGTGCACAAATTTCAATTGAGAAACTAAAGTTGTTTTACAGAGAGAAACAACGTTTGTGGGCGGCTAAAGGTTTTGATTCTGTTGTTTTTCTGCATACTACTTTCACTAATATACATTAAATGAGCAATGTGAAATACAAGTACATAGAGAATATGAAATATAAGTACATTAAACTCCTGCCATATTGGTGCTGATCAGGAAAAATCAGGTGATATCTCATCCCAAACTATTCCAGCAGACACTGGGTTTTCCACCTGGTCCAACTTTTTCTAAGCTACTCTCATCTTTATATAAAGAGGCGCTGGAACAAACCCTAGATTTGTGTGTAATTCAAATGTGAGATTTCAGTTGGGAGCAGCATTTCTTTAGATGAATTAAGGATCAATTAAGGATTTTTTTAAAATTTTCTGTATGAGTGACATTCCAATGCATATGAAATGATTTCCATAGATTCATTTAAATGTTAAGCACGTACTCATTTAGAACATGTGAAAATGTTTATTTTTAGTTCATTTATTGCTTCTGTGCCACAAACAATGCAAGACATATGAGCTATATTATGTGCCCAAAATGAAAATACATGTGTTCAGTAATACAAAAATTTAACTGCACTATTTTCCATTATAAGGCCTGTTCCATCTGTCAGCACAGTTCTGCCACAGCACGTACCAGAGGTGGTTGTGGCCAAGGCCTTTAAATGTAAAGGTAGAATGCTCTGCTCTAAAAAATGGCAACCTCTGTTTTACGTTTGTGACGTAAGCAATTGCTCTCGAGTGGAGCTGCCCATTCATTCAATGTAAATCAGCTACGGATCATGGTGTTTTAAATGCGGTTTCAAGATGCATCTGGCGAGGGGTAAACCCAGGATTCATTACCCCACGTCATCAAGAAAGCAGTATTATTTCCCTTAACATGTAACATCTGCTGAGCCCCGTCTTCTACAATATGCAGCGGCAATGCATTGCTAAGCATTTCTAGGCAGTTGCTGACATCATTGCCATGGCAATTGCCAGATTTGAGGTTGCCATTCTTGGCCTATGCTATAAAGCCGGAGCGCAACCCCCTGGTTTTGGCTCTGATATTTCTTTTCCGGAGGAAAATTTAGAGGGTCTGCTGACAAAATTGTGCTGATGGGCTAAACAGGAGCTGCAGACCCTTTAAACTTTCCTCAGGAAAAGAAATATCAGTGCCACAACTGCCTCTGGTATATGCTAAGCAAACAAAAATTAGCTATAATACTTGTCAACCAATCCCAAAATAGTAGGCCACCATTATTTTGTATTTACTGTTTTACCAGCATCACAACAGCAAGCTGTCAGCCCTTAAAACCTCTAGGACCAGATCCTGGGACGAGGGAACAACCAGGGTAATGGCGCAACAATGCCTGCAGATTGGTGTTGACAAAACTGTGCAGAACAGATGGAAGAGGCCTAGGGCTACAGCTCAACTGAGCAACTTTTTCCATTGGGGTAACTTTGGTTCGCCACCAAAAATGATTAATTATTTTATGGAAATCTTTTGATTGGATGCTCTGCCAAAACTTATGGTGGGGGAGAATGTTCCCTGTGTAATACATTTTAATAATGTGAGCTATAATTTTAGTGATTACATGAAGTAGCAGCTGCTTTATAGATAGAGGCTACAGTGCTATGACAGGGATAGCACTGCTTGCTGATTGGTGCTGATAAAACTGTGCTGACAGATGGAGCCGGGTATTGGTCTATTACAGCCATAAATATGTATTTCTCTCCACGACCAGCAAGTCGTCACTGATAGAGACTCGGGGGGGCGATTTACTCTGAGAGTTAAAAAGGTAACTCCACGCTCCACTACAAAGTAGTGCGGCCAGACTACCAAACACAAGTTTTGACAAAATTGCATCACTCAAATTCTGGCTGATTCTCCAGCCTTTTACAACCCTCTTGTGTCACATCAAAATCATTTTCATTTGATCAGGTACCATTGCCTGGTCCAGTCATAACGATGATGTTTCCTTTTTGAGAATGACTCATATCCTCTAAATTCCCAGGTTTGGCATCATGCTGGCATTCTGTCCTTATTTACAAACTATTTGCTTGTGCTACATAAGCAGGCACAGAATGCCTCCAAAATTTTCCTTACATAAGGAAGTGCATTATGGCTTCAAACATTTTCCGCACATAAGCAGGGACAATGCATCTCTAGAATTTACATTGCCAATGTAGCTATTCATGAAAAATTTGCATGACAGGTATTTTTCTCCTGGTCCAACAGACCAGGAGAAAAATACAACCAGCTGAACCATTGCAACCAGCTGGCGAGGTGACATGGTAGTAAGTGCATCATATATCATCAAATAATATAATAGTAATATAGTAATATAATAGTTGGAGTTCACATTTGCGTAATCAGAGGATACCCCTGGTTCAAAAGGTATTATGTCTTCATCTTGTTCAAAGTGTCACTATCTTTGTGAAGGTAAAAGATGCAGTAACAATACTAAAACTTGGAAAATTCATGAAGGCTAACCAAGAACTAAAAGAAAAAGAAGGCAAAAATTTCGGCAAAGTCCCATAACTTTTGGGGCATATTTTTCCGAATTCCACAGTTTTAGAGGTCTATGTCCTTCAATCTGAGCCCAGTTCGCACTGCGCTGCACCAGGTCCGACGGACACCCTAGTATTGGACAATGTGTGGCAGTCCACATCATTGGTTTCTGATGTCTGCACTATAACCCGCCAGACAAATCATCCCCCTCCATTTCAATAGTATGCTCTCTTATAATTCTGGAATTTTATAGCATATTTTTCCCTGAACAAGGAGCAAGCTGGCTCCCGAGAAACCCTTCCAACAGGGAAAGAGTTGGCGACGCCATATGACCCTGGCAGTTGGTGCGTCGATAAGCCCCAATAATAATAATAATTATTATTATAGCATATTTTTTCATCCAATATTTTACTGTCGGGTAGGCATGATTGCAAAATTTATGTTTTGTGTTGCTTACTTAAAGGGAGATACGCGAAAAAATTATTGGCTAGATCAAAAGGTCACAAAAAGTTGTTTCAGAAGTCCTATTCTCAGTTTTGCGAATTCGGCCTGCATATGCCTTAAAATTGCTCTCAAAGTCAACATTTCTAGACGACTTTACCGGTACACCTCTTATCGATGTAAATGACGTACCCCCGGCTAAGGCTATCAAATTCTCTTAATAAACCGGTCCATTTTTCCTAAGCAGTGACTTGAAAGCTTAGAAATATTAAATAAAAAGTTATTTTAAAAAAGCTACAGCCAAAGGTAATATTAAAACAAAAATATAGGACTTTTAAGAAATAACAATTGACCAATCAGAATGTACAGCCACCTCATAGGGGTCACGTGACCTTTCTGACGCAAAAGTTTTTTCATTCTGGAGCTGAAGCAGAAAACGACTCAATATCTGAGGCACGGAACGGCTGAAGACTTGAGTAATTTTGTTTTTTTCCTTTCTTAGGCAAACTAATTCATTTTGTATTTTTTAAGGCTTTGTAAAATTAATTCAAATACAAATACAGGAGAACATACATTTCATTAAAAAACATTACTTTTCAACTTTAAATAGTTTACGAAAAATAAGTGATGGGTGAAGTTTTCAGAATTTTATCGGAACTGTTAAACCATTTCGATAATAAGTGATTGGCCTCCCAAAATTTTGCCGAAGATACAAAAATAATTGACAGTTCGTAATCAGGATTTCTCAAATAGCAAGAAACCACAATGATAATTTTTTGCGTATCTCCCTTTAAGAAAGAAATGGCGTGTCTATACTTATCTACCAAGAAAATTAGGTAGCGAAGAAGCCATCTTACCTCGCCAATACCCTCATTGTACTGATATTTGTTAATCTGCGCCCCACCGGGGGTCCGGCTCTACTTTCGCCCCAGGGCACTATGGGCCAGGAGCCTCCAAAATGCGGTCATAAATCGGCTGGCGGGAATATTGACCCAAATTGTTGTCCTCAGGGGTAAGCATGGCCGAAGAATCCGAAAATGATGTCCACAGATAACTCAACATGTTACGCTAGATTTGCCATAGAAGCATACGCTGATCATTGAACTAATGAAGCAGGAGGAACGTTATGTGCACTCAGATACATGATGATACCGTCTGGTGATTTTTGTTGTTGTACACACCCACACAATCAATTTTTTACCTCTACTCCGTGTCTATCCACCCCGTTCCTGTTTTATTGATCAATGATGAGTCCAGATGTAAACAATATGTACAATATGTAGCTTTGGCTTTTTGTGAATATGAAACTTATCCCGAAACAGACAAGACAGACTGTTCATAGAGAAGATAACCGTTTTTTAGAAACGGTATGACTAGCCTGACGCGAAGAGTTAACGAGTCAACTATTTGTAGAAAGCTGGGAGTGCTGATTGACTTAAAGAAATTTCGTCCTGCGCCACTGGACTGTATCCACTCTTGGCTCTATTTAGTCGGAATCATTACTGGAGCCGGTTAGCATTACTCTCTCTCCGCATATGTCCTCAGAAGTCTCATGAAGTAGATATTGTACCTCTGTTGGCACAGCCTTTCTATCCAGGACTGCTCTCTCGTAGCGGGTTTTCAAGTTTACAGAGATCATTTTCGGATCACTTGTGACGAGAAAAAAAACAGCGGAAGAAGAAACATCAAAACTGTTGCAGATCAGAATTCATATGACCAAAACTGTCGCACCAAGCATAAGTTGTATCCTGGTACAACACAACAACAAAGCTTGCATTTTCAGTGGGAGAAGTCTTCTCGCGACCTGACCTCAGGTCAGGAAAAATATAAATCCCGAAGATACATTTTGTAGACCCTGAAGGGGTCATGAAGTGTATGAAGTTTCAAATCGATCAGCTTAGAAATGTAGCTGTGGTAGAGTTCAAAAGTTGAAGTAAGGTGACCTTGGTTGACCTCGCCTTGTGACCTGACCTTGCGTAACCCGGGGTAAAAAATTCAGGGATGGTGGGAAAATAATTGGGTAAGACATAGAGCCCTCAACCGCGGTGCTGCGCCGCGTCGCTTTTCTGCTATCCCGAAAAAAACCTTAGGGAGGGGGCATTGATGGCGAATCGAATGATGTATAATATAACTATACTAGGAAAAAATCTAGAATGGTCAATATGTTCATAAATCGACTCGCAATAACAATATAAACGTAATGTTATCAAAATAAAAGCTTCCTTGTCATTTTCTGGGAAGTTACTGACCCACGTCTGAAAATCTGCTTAAAGGGAATGTGACACCTTCATAACGTGATTTTAACTGGGATGGCCAAGTTGTAAAGCAAGTCGGAAAACCCGGTACTCCATATATCACTTGTCTTGGAACTCGATATTTCGGTAGAAAAAGCTATAACCTACCTGACACCAATCCCCTCATCAACCCGTCGCCGGGCGGCCATTGTTGTGAGCTGCTGGTGTGACGACATATGCTGACGTCGCGATGAGCACCAGCCAATCGAAGCCCTTGAAGCGTTTCAGGTATGGTAGTGGTTGCCAGATCGTGACATCATCCACAGGCTGATATTTATTTCTTTTTCTAGAGCAGTATTTTTAAAAACCAAATATTGAGCTTATTGTACATTTTCAGAGAAATCGTGAGTGGTTTCATTATTTTTTACTAAAAGTACGCCTAATAACACTAATTTCCAGGACTCGACTAAGGTGCCACATTCCCTTTAAAGGGAATGTGGCATCTTGGTCGAATCCTGAAATTTTGTGTAATTAGGCGTTCTTTTAGCCAAAAATAATGAAACACTCATGCTTTCTCTGAAAAATGTTCAATAGGCTCAATATTTTGTTTTTAAAAATACTCCTCTATGAAAATAAATATCTGCCTGTGGATGATGTCATGATCTGGCAACCACTACCATACTTGAAATGCTTCAAGGGCTTCGATTGGCTGATGCTCATCATGACGTCAGCTTATGTCGTCACACCAGCAGCTCACAACAATGGCCGCCCGGCGAGGGGTAGATGAGGAGTAGGTGTGAGGTAGGTTTTAGTTTTTTCTACGGAAATATCGAGTCCAAGACAAATGATATATGGACTATCGGGTTTTCCGACTTGCTTTACATCTTGGCAATCTCAGTTAAAATCACGTTATGAAGGTGCCACATTCCCTTTAAGTAGCCCAGATAAGTCACAAGTAGAAAATTGTAACATGAACCTAGAAAGGGCCCCAGGATACTACGATTTGGAGAATGTGAAGGTATTCTCAGCTTTTTCTACACAAATGCTGCCAAATTCCTGTTTTCCCATGCATTCCCGATGGAGAGGTCATGATCGGTACCTGACCTTAGGTCATCGATATACAAATCCCGGAATATATGTTGTTCTCGGTGGGTCCATTCCCAGCCAGCAATTTACCTCCGGCCCCGACCTGGCACAGCTTGGGCCAGCGCGGGCACGGAGCTCCGGCACATGTAGGGCTGTTGTCGGGTGTAACTCAGGAGTTGAAACAACTTTCCCGACCTGGCCCAGAGCTGGCCCAGAGCTGGGACGGAGTTACCGCTGCCCGACTTGGCCCGAGTTGTGCCCGACAACGGAGCTGGCCCGCTCCGTGACGGAGTTATTAGCCATTCGTGTAACTGCGTGCCAGACCTGACCAGCTCGGGCCAGCTCCTCGAGACATTGCGGGCCTGGCCCTAGTTATTGGTAGTTGATGGGTTCTCGCCAGAGCTGGGCCAGAGTTACTGCTGTGCATTTCTACTGCGTGCCAGATCAGGCCAGTGCAGGCCAAAGCGGGCCTGGCCGTAGTAATTGGTAGTTGATGGCACTGTTCAGAGCTGGGCCAGAGTTCATTGTTTGTATTAATACTACGTGCCAGATCAGGCCATTTCGGGTCAGCGCGGTTCCGACCCTAGTTATTGGTAGATGGTGGTTACGACATGCTGTCAGCGCTTCCTTACTCTCATTGCTGTGTTGAGTGAGGCGTATCCGGCGAGCACAAGATGTGCAATGTGCATATTAGACCTGCCTAATTCTTTTATATTCACCAGAGACATTTAAAGGTTTTTTCATTCGGCCTGTACGCAATGAGCCTGATTTTTGTGTTGTACTAAAAATATTTTTGCATATTGCATGATTGTGGCTGTTTTGCAGACATTCAGGCTTGTGTGCAAATAGGTGAATAAATTGATGCACAAGCTCATGCTTTCCATCAAGCTCAATAATACGTACATGGTTAACCAGTACCAAAATCTTCATGTGTTTGACTAATTAATGAGGTCATGGTAGAATCGCTGATTCGTTGGCAAATTAGATAGCTAAAGTTTAACACAGTATATATGGGAAGATCCTTCCTGACCACAAACAATGAAACCCATTTCTGGAAACAAGCAAATATATATTCAACATGTATTTGAACGGCCCCAAAAAGGGTAAAACGAACAAACTAGCTGACCTGAGTTAATAAGAGATAGTAAAGTTGATAAGATGTTTAATGGCCCGCCTCCGCCAATCCTGGATGCAAGATGGAGCTAATACACTGAGATTGTATATTCAAGCACAGTCCTTCATCAGAATCCTTATAATACATTAGGTGAAAACATAGATTATTGGTCATAGTGTGGGAAGGACCTCGAATCTGATCAGCATATGTGGTCTTGCCCACACTATAGCCAATAATCGATGTTTTCACTCTTTGTATTACGAGAATTCTGATGAAGGGTTGTGCCTGAATCTATACTTTCAGAGTATTAGATCCATTTTACATCCAGTATTGAAGGAGGCAGGTCAGTAAACACCTTACCAGCTTAAAATAATACACCCATTAGCACACATACACAAAGCGAACTTATTCATCAAATAAACGGAGTCAACCATTTAAACTAAAAAATCTTCATAGGTGACCTCCCCCTCCTGGAAAGTCATGTCCTCGGCCTCCTGCGCCGGAGCAGGTTCGAGGTCTCCAGAGTAGCGATGGGTCGGCCTCCGGTTTGCTCGTCGTTCCAGCCGGTCGCGGCTTCCCGAAAGCCACTTGCTAACAGCGTGACAAATCCCGCCCCGGCTGACAGGGACGCCACTGTACCTCAGTGCCTCTGTGAAATATATTATCAATTTATTACATTAGGTAACATTTACCCAATTTTTAGTATGTGGGTGTCTCTTACATACGTAATTCATTTTGGGGAACTAACAATTATTGTATTTTGAAATATTAGCAGAAAGTAGGGTTGTATACTTTGATACCCATCCAAACATACGTTTGATACTAAGATATCCACATATCCAAATTTATGTCACTCCTGGGAGACCCTTTGGGTTACCTTAAACAGTTTATCAGGTTCTCATCAATAACCGTTTAAAGAGTCCTCATAGGTACGTGATTTGACTCCACGTCATTAGCATTGTAATTACCAATCAATCAATTTATATCAATGGATATTCACGGTGACTTCTTCAGGCCAGGTCTGAACATCTGGGGTTAGGCATAGTATTGTATGTACAATGTTGCTAGACAAAACACGTATTATTCACGTGTTGTTGAGTCAGGTTTAGGAAAATGTATTTAGACATATAGCTTTTTTAATAAGTTATTGATCTGACTTAAAAATTTGCAGGTAAATTTTCTTAATCACTTTTCGAAATGCAATAAATTACATCGCCTCTAGAGAGCCTCTACGGGTTCGTTAAAATAAATGATAACGTTTTGCACAAATATTAGGTACTTTATGACGTAGATACTAGACCACGAAGAACTAAAATTTTATTTCATGTAAAAAGATGTAGGATTTGATGATGTTTCATAAATACGATGAAACCAGCACTGGTTTGGTATGATGTTTCCCAATAAAGTCAAGTAGTTTGACCACTTGGTCAAACTACTTGACTTTATTGGGAAACATCATATTTAAACTAGACAGTGAGAGTAAGAATGCGGTGAGATTATAAGCAAAACTACAAATAGATTTGGTAAACCGCCGGAACGCGGCCATTTTTAACCGAACACACGCCCGCCCGCCCGCCCGCGGGCGGGCGGGAGGCTAGTTGTAAGCCAGCTCCTGGCAGATGAAGTTGGTACTATACATAAAACCACAAGTGATTCGAGTTTGTTCTCCCTTTGAATTTGATTGGATGTACATATTTGATGCCAGAGAAGCAAAATACATGAATTGATGCTCGTTTATAGATCTCAGCACACGGCTTCCGCGGGTGTTGAATGGGGAAATATGGTGAAATCAGAACTTTACATAAACAAACTCAGAGACGGGTATCTTCTCTCAAATTTGCATTGGGCACCAGACGATGGCGGATTTGACAGTGGCTATTTGAAAGGCAGGTGGAGGGGGGGCTGCTGGATCCAAAATCGTAAATAATCATATGACGTGTTTTTTTCAAATCTGTTAAAATCGGCAGGTTTGGGGGCAGATGCCTCTTTGTAACCCCCCTGGATCCGCCAGTGATACCAGCGAAAGAAATTGGCGTAAATATTTTTCTCTACTTTAAAAATATTGATTCCGACACTGCCATTTATTTTTGTATCTTCGGCAAAACTTTTGGAGGCCACTCACCTGTTATTGAAATATATTATCAATTTATTACATTAGGTAACCTAAAGTTCAAAAGTTCAAACTAACGATAGCGATAAAAGGCTTGAACATGCTCTTCATCTCAATGTTTTCAAAAGCTATTTTACTTTTTAAAGCAATTGTTTTTGTAATGAAAATGTCTGTGTTCCTGTACTAGTATTTGTATTAATTTTACGTAGCCTGTAAAAACTACAAAATGAATCAGTTTGCGCTTAAAATGAAGTATAAAATAATTGCTCAAGTCTTCAATCTCGGTATTTCAGCCCTTTTCTGCAAAATTCCCAGCATGACGAAACTTTTGCGTCAGATAGGTAGGCCACATGACCCAGGCATGAGAATTCCTGCGCTTCTGTTTGGCCAATTGTGATTTCTTTAAAGTTCTATATTTCTGTTAAAAAATGTTTTGGAGTGTTGTTTTTTAATAATATTTTCTGTGATAGTTCACAAGTTCTACACCACTCTTTAAGTCGCATATGACGAAGTTCTTAGAGCAATTGATGGCCATAGCCGAGGTTACGTCATTTAATCGATAGTGAGAATTCTTGATAAGTCGTCTAGAAATGTTAACTTTGAGAGCGATGTTAAGGCATTTGGAGGCTGAATTCGCAAAAATGAGCATAGTACTACCGAAACGCCTTTTTGTGACCTTTTGATCTAGCCAATAATTTTTGACGCATCTCCCTTTAAGGAAGACACCATTCCCTGATACCCCCCAGGTTCCACGACCAGTGGGGGCGATAATGGCCTTCATCATGCGCACAATAACTATTGGAGAACAAGGGACAGGTCTTCAGACATCTATTCTAAGCTAGAACGGCACTGGTCCAGAATGACCGATAACATGCTGGGCTGAGGACAATTTGGGAGGCAGATGATCATAAAGGATTTCAGTTTGCTTATAAAAATATACTGCTGTTGGCTACTCTGGTACTTACTTACCAATGAATGGTTGAAAGTAACACCTCTTGGAATTTCTTCAGCTAGACGGAGATATGTAGATCTGTAGGTAGGTATGGCCAGAAGCTAGACGTCCGCAGTGATGCTTCTTTGTAATTGGGATTATGCAGTGGACTTGTCGGAAGTTATTGTAGGTATTATTTGGTTAAGTTTCACACGAAGGGCACACTTATCAGTAGAAAGTCGCACGTCAAATATCCACATTTCCGCAAAAGATACCTTTTATCTTGATTTGCCTGTTACCTGGGCTGTAATGTTGCACGGTTAGAATATACACTAATATGTTGATACTACTGCTCTGCAAAGCCGCTGCTACAACCATGGCGGCAGAAAATTATGATTTTGAAATTCTGCTGCAAAGTCGGTTGTTTGCGCATGATCAGTACGGCATTAGCCTGGCCGGAGTTATCCGAGGTTACGGCAGGCAGTGCCCGAGGTGTGCCCGAGTTACGAGAGCAGCTGGCGACAGGTGAACCTGGCCGCAGCTGTGCCCGCTTTGCTGGGAGTTACGTCTAAAGCCCAACTCGGGCCAGCTCCGTGACGGAGTTATCCAGATACTGGCCCACTTTGGCCCGATCAGATGAGTCTGTCCAAGTCCATCTAAAGCGGGCCGAAGTCGGTTTAGGTAGGGCCGCCCGACATGCTTGCAGTTGATCCCACGATAATTGCTGGCTGGGTTATGTGGTATATATTTGAATTCGATGGATTCGCCCTTTTCTTACTTTCTTGCTTTCTTAAACATTTTTTGAGGTGAGGTCATTTGACCTGCACCGGTAACCTGACCTGAGATGACCCAACCTTAAAATTTTGGGAAAAGTTGTGGAATGGATCATGGATAAGGTGTGCTAAGTACGGCGGCGCTTTGCGCTGCCGTTGTTCGTCCCGCCGGAAAAAAACCCGAGGGTGTGTTGAAATGCCCCCTCGCCGGCGCGAGGGTTAATGGCAACCAGACCAAAATCCCTTATCTCATTGTGTCTTACTGACGTTCTAAAGTTGAGGCTCTTAAAAAGTCAGACTTTTTATCATTTTTTAAAATTTTTTCCAAGTTGTTCCCAGTCCGGCTGCTGGAGTCGGAATCTCACTAAAGTCATCAAGGGACTTGTCACGGAGACCCCGACCCCACCACCCGAACGAGCAACTGCCACAATGATGGGATGATTTAGAAGCCAAAGTTTAACCTTCGCCCGGGTGGGGGTCTTTTTAGACCCCCCCTCGGGTTTTTCCAAAGTAACCAAAAAACGGCGGCGCGCAGCGCCAAACTTGGTCTAGCTGTTCCTTCATCATTTTTACATATTTCCTGAAAATTTTGGCTCAAGGTCATATCAGGTCAGGTCACCAGGTCAGGTGAAGTGACCTCACCTAAAAAATACTTAGGACGGCATAACTAAAAGAAGGGTTAATCGATCAAGTTGAAACTCATACCACATCTTGGGCCCACCAGGAGCTACAACATTTGTTCCGGGATTTTTGATATTGGTGACCTAAGGTCATGTGCAGAGCATGACCTCCCCATTGACAATGCATGGGGAAAATCACGAAATGAGCTTTTCTCAGTAAGTATGGATGGAATCAACTTCAAACATCGGTTGCGACTTGCTCTTAGCCCATTTCTGAAGCTGATACCGAAATTTTTGACTTGTGACCTTTAAAAGGTCACCTTAGGTAAAATAAACATTTTTGGTGTTTTTCTGTATAAATTTTGAATAAACTAAGATAGAGCTTTTATTTTGTCACCAAAGTGTTTGTATAGTCACTGGAAGTCAAATGATATACATCATGACTATACCAGGTCAAGTTGGGTCAGACCGTTGACCTGGGTCAGGTCAAATTCTTAAATTTGACCTGGCATAGCAATATCATATATCATTCGATTCGTATTGACGAGAGGATTGCAATGGTGCATAAACTATGGCTGTATTTTGTTTGGTTTGGAAGCTATTAGCGAAAAAGTAAACGACCTTTTGCATGGGTGGCTATGGACATTCCCAAGAATATGCCCAATATTTAGTGACCTGTAGCTCCCTAGGCTTTGACCTGACACGAAAATGAATGCCACTGTAATGAAAGCACATCTTAAGAGCTTTCGAATGGTGTTAGAAAAATGTTTCTAGCTATCATAGTTTCTGAGATATAGGAGGTTTTCTTAGTACACCTCATATTAGCGATTTTGACCTATTTTGACCTCTGGTGACCTTGATATTGACCTGACAAGAAAAATGACCGAAGTATTTTCGATATCATTTTCGAAGAGCTTTCGATTGCCGTTTTGCGCTTTTTTCTAGCTCTCTTAGTTTTTGAGATCGTGGGGGGTCTTTTTTAGCCCCCCCCACCAGGGCGAAGGTGGCTCGTACCCGCCACCGGGGCAAGGGTTAACGTCCCACAAAGCGCAGGGACGGCCGCCCCGCTCAGGTCACCCTCTCACCAGTCAGTTGCCAGCCGACCTACGTCGGGTAAACTATTGAGCGCCAGAGCGTCTCAGGGGAACCGATCCCAAGCCTGGACATGCACTGCCACTGCATGCTTCTGAGCAGTGGACTGGAGCCCAACGCTCTACCAACTGAGCTACCGGGGCGGCATTCTGAGCTTTTGGGACACAGTCATTTCCTCTAAAAAATATGAATAATTGCCTGATTAATTGCCTCTACGCTCGCTTTGATTTCCTTGTCATTTATTAGCCATCCCGGATCTAAAAAACTTCCTTTATTTTTTCTTCAGCAATAATATTTTACTATATAACCTGCATTTTGGAAAATGTATTGCCCAGATAGCGCAAAATCAACCACATGATTGCAATCAGCAACCATAAATATATCTGGATTCGTTGTTATAGGAACGATATGCATGTTGCCTGCCTATTGAGTGACGTCATGAATACTTTTTTCGTGTAAAATATATCATAAGATTTTTCGACGTTATAATATTGCCATCCAAACTGTAAAGTAGTAATTATTTTAGGTTATGTAGTTATACTATGGGTTCATGGAAATGGATTCGGAAATAAAGTTTGGAAACAATATTTAGACAAAGTTTAGGCAGTTCTACTCCCATTGGGAAATATGCTCAGATTTTACATGAAATCTGCATTACTGTTCATTTTGTGACGTCATTTATGAAAATATGTCATACATAGCACGTAAAAGGATCTTTATTTCAATATGTCAATCCCAGGTTATTAAAGGAGAATTCAGCTTGAAATATTTGGATAGAGTAGGATAAACCTAAGGTACCTGTGACCATTTCCATATCTTTGCTTGGATTATGATGTGACTAAATATTTAAATGAGTAAAATGGCACTGTTGGCGTCCTTTTGGATGGGGCGATCAATTGCACAGGAGAAAATCGGTTATGGAGAAAATCGGTTTGGTATTTCTCGAGGCAAAAGCAACGCCGTTTTTGGACCTAAAAAGGGGATTTGATACCGTTAGTTTTGATATCCTTTTGACCAAAATACGACACATTGGTATTCAAGGATAACTTTATGAAATAGTTTGCTCATACTTATATCAAACAGAACTGAACAAACAAGCATTACGAATACTACATCAAATGCAATGCTGGTTGTTATGGGGGTACCACAAAGTTCGATCCCAGGGCCGCTGCTGTTTCTAATATATATATATATAAATGATCTTTCCGAATATTGATGATATGCCCTTGAAAAAGGTTACTCTGAAAAAAACACATTAGAAACTTCTACCTTCTAAAATATCGTAGAGATAATGAATAGTGAAACATGCCGAGGCGCTATAGTTCTTTGCGTGTGTGTGCGTGCGAATGAGCCGTGCGTGAGGTTCTGTTGGTGCAGGTGGAAATTTTTATTTTTTTATGTGTGTGCATGGTTATGCGTGTCATCATTAATATTCCAATTTTGTCTTATTTTCTTTCGTTTGTAAATCGCCTGCTTCTGTGTCATTCGCCTAATAACTATCACTTTCCCCCGCGAATCCCCCCTCAGTCAGCCCTCGTTTTCTAGTAGATGTTACTAACATGTCTATTTGTCTGCTAGATTCAAGGGAATTACTAGCTTAAATCCTCATGAGGTAGTCTGCACGGAAATCAGCACTAACACTATCGATTATATGTGACCGGTCTCTCTCTTTATTAATAGTGCGTTAACGGTCGAGGCTGCTGTAACATTTTACAGAAGCCTTCTTTAAGCAACCTTTTATAAAAATTACTTTAATAGTAACACATCATTTGCTATTTTATGTTTTGCTTCATTTCCTAGCTGGGCGTGCCGCGACTCGTTTAATTTTATGTTTCTGGTGTTGACGTAAGGGTGCTATTATGGTTGGGATCGCGGTCCCCACCGGCTGGCTGCCTTTTAAAATGGGGTGGCGAACCTTCCTAGAAAAAAGAAAAAAGGGGGAGCTAACCCCCTTCTTTCCGTGCATGGTACGTTGGTACGTTACAGTTCAGACCTGTACCAGGGACGGGTTAGGCGTTGTTTCTCTAGCGTAAAGTATATTTTGGCATTCATTTACCCCATGTTCTAAATTGACATTGCGCAGACCGTGGATATACTCATGGGAGCAACACTGGCGCCTAAATTTCAAATGGGCAAACGCTTCTGCACATGCTAGTCATTTAACAGTCTCCAGGTTTGGACTCAGTGCGGAGAACTGAGGCAAGACCACGTCCCAACTATCTAATACGTGAGAACTTGTGCATTATGAACCAGTCCAGTGTGGTCCCGGTTTTGTACTGATCGATGGGCGTAAGACTTGGATTATTTTGGGAAATATCTCGTAAGTGATGACCCGTGCCGGCACCATCTTAACCTTGAAGGGGATTGACACCATGGTGCGATTCTGTAGTAGTTTATAGGAAATTTTAGAGAGAAGAATGAATTTAGCCTTTTATCTGCTGAAAAATTGATGAACATTATATTTTGTTTCATTTTTCCCCGTGAGAGATAAAAGTCTCGCCATCAGCGTGACCTCAAGTTGGCGTACAGCGCGCTAACGCTTTGGCGCTCGGGCCGGTTTTTCACCCCGTACCTATGTGGCTGAATCGGTCTGTTTTTCCCTCGCTTACATAGAGCTATAGTACAATGCAACAATCTTACTTAATGCCCGGAGATTACAAAACACGTTCGCCTTGAAGACTCACCATGGCATGGTCATCTCGTTGATTGTACTGGACGCTTTTTTCCATGTGCCCAGCGAAAAGAGGTGGAAACGTCAGCTGCCGAGTGGACGTTACAGCCGAGTGAACACTGCAAATGAGGACCTGTTCGGCAGAGTGCCACGGACAGTAAACGGGTTATTGTGGACCATCCCTCCGACAAATGTGTGTCATGAACCTCTGGCTGGATTTGATGATTGATCATTGGGGCTTAAGGGCGCACCAACCTTAACGGTCATATAGCGTCCTGGCTATATTTTTAAACTTACTGTCATGTGGTATGTGAAAGCTTGATAGTTGTTAGTTTATCCTGGGCATTTATTGGACAGTTAGAAACACTATATTTTATATTTCCAGATAGTGTGTGAGTGCGTGTGTTTTTGCTGATTCATTTGTTTGGTTTTAGTTTTATTCCCGCCGTGGTCTACAAATGGATTGCAGTGTGTAGAGGATTGAGCAAATAAACGAAATCGAAATGAAATGTATTATTATCCCGGTCTCAGTGACGTGAGCTTGCTCTCTCTTGCGAGTGGATTTGCTATAACTCATATCTGCTTATTTTGTTCAGCGTTGTACCACAGCGCATGTGATTCCTGCATAACCGCGAGCTGTTCCGTCTGGGGACTTACAAACACCAGTACTCTGATTAGTCAGTCCTAACCTGGCGGACGGGAACGGCTCATCTCATACCGAGCGAGCCCGGTGCCCCTACCTGGCTGGCGCGAAGCCGTAACGGAACCATATTACTCGACGCGCCCGACAGCCCTACGAATAATGACCGAGCCGGAGTCACCTGAAATCAGCCGGCTCTGCATGGTTCTTCGAACCATGACCCTTGTTCGTCCTGACCGTCACCCTCCCCATCTGGAGATTTTGAGTTTAGAACCCTTTGAAACACTCCTCCAATGCCTCGATGCGTGACACCAGTCATACCTGCAGGTATGGGCGAAACGGATTCTCACTGGCCTAGCTCACGAATGTCAGGTTTGCTCCGACAGAACCGAAACATAAGGCTAAAACCAGAGCTGGTGGAGGAGACAAACGTGGGTAAAATGGCACTAGTTAACGGAGCGACCTCAAACCCCACCACATATGCGGGCGGCTTTAACAACGGTGCTGTCGTAAACTGGAATCAATTTTGTTCAGTGTCCAGGCGCTGGCGAATCCAGGGATTCCAAAACCATGTGATTCTTGATCCTCCTGCACTCCGAGCAATCGGAGAAAAAGCGGAACTCCAGAAATTGGTGAGTAAAACCATCTCGCGTTACCACCGAAGAGTGCCGCTCACGCGTTCTATCCCCGGCCGGCAGCCGTCGCCTCCCCCGCTCGCCGAGATATCGATCCAAGTACCTCCCGTGCTCTAATCCGGGTCCACCAGTGCCAGGGCGGGTCCGTTATTCGATTTCCTGAAACCACCACTACTGCAGTGTTATCGGGGAAGCACCGAAGTTTGGAGCAGGAAGCTGGATGTAGAGTCCGCAATATTGTATTCCACCACTTGGTAACAAGTAAACACTGGCGGGTTCTGGGGGATTTTGGCCAAGCTCCCATAAACGCTCAAAACATGGGGCCAACATATATTCCCCCAAATATATCCCCCTCCCCGTCTTGTGCATGAGAAAGAATTCAGGAAAGAAAACATCAGAGTGCGTGGAGGGCACTGCTCCGGTACATAGGCTGGGGTGTCGGTCCCATCCCCGCAAACTGTGCAATGACCCGCTGGGCAGATCGTCGTTTGATGCTCGAGTGTGCGCTTTCGTAACAACGCTATGCAGTCAAGAGCGTGGTCTGCCCACCGTCCAATGACCTTCTCGCGCAAGGCGGAGGCTTCCACTTGAAACCTGCACGAGGAGTGGAACACAAGACTTGACTTTTACCTGAAAGGCATTGTTTTAAGCTGACATTTATTGTAAAATGCTTGGTACGGAGTTTGCTATAGCCAGGAGCATTATCCAGCCACCGTGTACTGGCCAAGTGATAATTATCATTTATCTGTCTCGCTTGCTCAAGTCGGAGGCTTCCGCTTGAACGCGGAGGTGAAGTGGAACACGGAAATGATTCTACCTGAAATAGATTCTACTTTCTAGTGAAGTCGGGTAGCTTTGAGGGGGCGTGAAAGGAATACCTACTGCTGCTCCGATTCGTTTCAAAAGATATTGTTCAAAAGCTCTCCGAAATACTTATCCGGGGTTGGTTCTCAAATATTTCTAGCGTCTCGCTCCACTGCTGCCCCAGCGCACTTGTTTTGTTGGTTGGAGGCTGTCCCGTCGACATGGGTCTCGACCCCTCCCCCTCCAAGTCGAGCCCTGGATCCGCCAGTGCCAGCAAATGTAGCCAGTGGCGGATCGAGACCGGTTGTTTGAGGTGATGGGCAACAGGGTCAAAAATCGGGGAAAATGGTGCCATGTTCGGCCCCGTGGGGAATGTCGATTTCGGTTCCACCCAGAAGCATGCTTTGTGCCTAACCCAGTGTTGGACCAAACCTAGCTCTTCCCCTTTCCCCGACGGTGTGCGACTATCGCGATCGGTGATTGTAAACCTCGGAGTAGAACAAAGCAACACACCCGCATTCATCCCTGCACCACTACACGGATCTCAATTCCAAGCGACGTCGAAACACAGCCTTCATTTCACGTGGTGTATTCAGGCATTTATGCCATGTTTTGGCGGAGGTGACCTTGGTTGGCCGGCCAACGTGAGGTGTCGAGCAGTCGGACCTCGCACGGTGGTGGACCATCGTAAAGACACAGAGCAGCCTCAGTGTTACTTGATGAATTATCATATTGATAATGATGAACTATGGTTTTGGATGTATGGAAAGTTAAATCGAGATGGTTATGGTATCAAAACTAAGGTTTCGGAAACGCAGTTTCCGAAACGGAAACGTGCTAATCTTTCCTTTTCCCAGAGGCGGATTCGCCTCCCTAAACCACCATAAGCCACCTTGTGTCCGGAGCCGAACTACTCGGGGTTGACCTGCTTCTAAGCCCTTCTGAAAACCGTGGTCGCGTATTCGCGGTTATGCTCGGGTCGTGCACAGAAATGCATGGCTCATGATTCACAAATGTTTCATGCTTAACGACAAGGTAGATAATATATATATATATATATATATATATATATATATATATATATATATATATATATATATATATATATATATATATATATATATATATTTATATGTAGATAATATATTGTATTGTATTGTATATATATTATATGTAGATAATATATTATATTGTAGATAATATATATATATATATATATATATATATATATATATATATATATATATATATATATATATATATATATATATATATATATATATATATATATATAAATTTTTGCCAGTAACAATATCCATGTCAGCACCGCCACATGGGACTCGCATGAGGTGCCCAGCTCAGCTGAGCTGGGAACCAAATGGGCATGAACGGGGTTCTCTGTGCGTCCCACCTAAACCTTGACGTGTTAGAAAGGAAGCGTGCAAATACACTACATATTTTGAATGGGCCAGTCACAATTTACCTCCAAAGTTCGATGTACATACATACACTGCTCCTGAGATGAAAGAGGTGGCATCGTTGCGATTCGGCGTTCCCTGGTAGGCCGTTCCTAAACAGTGGTGCCACGATTGGCGCCGCCTGCCTAAGTGCCACTCCTCCGACTGGAAATCGTATTGTGTCACCTACACTGCTGACACATGTCTCTATAAATAGTGGGCAGTAACAGTCGTCTCTGAGAAAAGGTAAAACGCAAACGTTTGGTCTTTATTACGGAACCATATCATTCTATTGCGGTTTTGAACTTAGCCTAACCTCCGCGAGGAAATAGTCTGTTGGGCCTCGCTCTTCCATTCACGGGCGTATATGGGGATCCAGGAGGGCAGGTGCCCCTCCCCCGTTTGAACCTCGGCGCCACCTGGAATAGTCACGGCGCCCCCTCCCCCTGAGATGTCGCTTCCTACCACCCACCCCCTTCCCCCAGGATGAGAAAATCGGCGCCCATCGATAAGATTTGGCACCCACCTGATGTTCTTCCGGCCAAAACTGGCGTCCCCGTGGTCCGGATGGCGCCCCCTGGTAAGGTTCACCCCCGTTTGATGATCTTGGATCTGCCGACGCACGGGTGGCTTATTTCCCAGAAATGATTCTTTGCAAGCCTTGTTCTGTTCCGCTGCATATACGATTGTTTTATCACAAAATTTAGCGGCACTTCTATATGTGGATCCGTGATTGCCGATCGGGTGGTCTTTCAGCCGCCTCAGATATCTCCAATGGTTTATTTTTACCAATGGCGCGACAATTTACTAGGCACCTGGTGGCATCGTTGGGCGTCGATGCTTGTCCCTGGGGAGGAGAAGGAACTTCAAGGACTTTAGGTAGTGCCGTGACAGTGTGAGTTGGTGCCGTGACAGTTTTAGGTGGTGCCGTGACAGTTTCAGGTGGTCCCGTGACAGTGTCAGGGGGTGCCGAGTGCTCGATCGGGAGGAACTGCTCTCTCCCCAATGATTGGCTTATGCAAGCTTCCGATTACTTTAGGGGTTAGAACAGAGGTCAGGCCGCGAAAGATGCATCGGGCCGAGCTGTTAGAATCGGCGGCAGGTGGCACCACGGTCTTAAAAGGTGGCGCTGCGGAGAACAGTTGTAGGGCTGGTTGGAAAATGTCTACACATATGACGTCAGCAAAATTTGCGGTGTCTGGATTCCTTAGGCACCAGAACTTATCCAAATGGGGGGGGAGTTTTCACCGCTGGTGGGGTCAAGCACCGAATCGGCTCAAAGTTGGGGACACCGCTCCCCCAGTTCGAAAGTTAGGGGGGCAGCCGCCCCGACCCCCGGCTCCCGTGCCTGTGCCGGACCCCTCCCTTTTGCTTATTTTTTAGTTTTTGTGTAACTTTTTCTTGACCGCTCATTTGGTTTTCAAGGAAATTATACCCAATCTGCGAAAAATGTCATGCGTTTGGTCAGTTTCTATCCGTCGGAGGAGGCCAGAGTGTTTGTAATTCAGCCAGCGCTGGTTGCATCCATCGCCCCAGTTCGAACTGGAGTGTTTTAGGACTACGCGTGAGCCGTTTGAGGGGTGGTTGAATGCAGAACAAATCCACGTGATATCACGCTTTCAGCGCGATCGTACCAGTCCCGTGATACTGCTGCACCATGTCAGGCTATTTTCTCTGAAAATAGAAGAAATAACCCCAAATTTGGCGTTATTCGGACATTATAAAATGATTCCATTTTTAAGAAGCAATTAGAATAGCATGTTAACCTAGCCTTCTGTGTTATGTCCCACCAGAAGAATCTGCGTTTTCCTAGCAAATCTGACCACTGTCTGCCGAAACATGGTGCTTTGATTCGTACCTCAGCTCCATGCTACAATTCATTTAAATTTTCACGAGAGATAAATGAAACTACACAGAATTCTCAATATGCTCTTTGTTCGAAGATGACACCAGGGTGGGTGCACTTCCAGGTTCCTTTCGAGAGCTAAACATTTTGCTGCAAAAAATGAGATCAAAGGATTCAGTAGCAAATGATAATGTCTTGGTAATTACATTTTGGAGTATAACTGTCAAAAACTCCCATTTTTCTTTCCTCTTCAATAGTTTGAAGTAACGAACCGTGCCTTGGGACCGGTTCCGGTTTCTGCATCTCCTTGGGCTTCCGCAGCAGGAGGCAGCTGTAACCGGTGCGGCTGCGGGTGCAGTGACCTCTGACCAGGGGCGACTCCAGTTAAAGCTATCTGGAGGGGGGAATGACAAGTCGAGATTACACATACGTGGAAGGTTGCCGGCCGCTGGTAAAGCAAACCCCCGTCGTAGCTTCCGCCTGGACCTGCGCCTGTCTCGGGCCGGCAGACTGGGACCTGTCACGCTCGCTGGTGGGGACCAGGCGGCTGGGAACCACCATTCCATACCTGTCCGGCTGGTTAAGCTAGAGTCCAGCGGCAGCGGCCGACTGTCCTAGTCACGGCGGGTGTGGACCCAGGGTTTACAGCACGGCAGAGAATGTGCTGGCGCGCGTGGCAGCGTTGCCTCCTTGAAGAGGTCCGGTTTCTGCTGTTTTTGGCTTGTGAGCCTGCCTCCCCCCCACCCACGCGTCATCTACTGCCGCGGTAACGACTGCAAATTGTCTCGGTGGCGCCCTGAAAAAGCGCTAGTACTAAGCTGTGTGCTCCCTCCTCGGCCGCGCGCCTGCCCGCCGGGTCTACACGACCGGTGATAACGTTACCCGGAAACAGAGGTGCAGATACAGCGAGTTATAGCGGATTATAGCCGAGGTTATAATTCTTTACAAAAAGGTTCCTTTGTCTTATAACTTTCTGCAAGAACTGCTGGTAGCCACAATACGCGCACAATATGAAATAAGCTGGAGCAAGCCTAGCCTCTTCTCTCGCTGGGTGGCAAAAAAAAACTAGTTATCGGTGCGTAATGAACTCGAACAAAATAAAAGGTTGACCAAGAAAACGATGTTATTCACGAGGCTTACCGAACTTAATCCTCAGTGGTGCTCACTGGCTGCGGTGTTCACCACCGGGTCCAAAGTTGGATGGCAGCCAGGCTCGGGGTGCGTCACTCGGGGTGTCTGGTTCTCTCACACGTCACTCGGTGGGTCAGGTTTCGTGTCCCTGGCCGGCGTCAGTTCCGTACATTATCCAACACGTTTTTTCGAAGGTTTCACTACGGACCAGAGAGAAAATGGGACACTCTTATGGACTCAAGACAAATTTCGAAAGTAACAAGAAACGCTCTCAAGCAGTTTTGTTCCCTGCGTCGCAAAATGACCTGTTCAGCTTTCTGACTTATGTTGCGTACTTAACCAGACTGACCTTATTCTGTTGCCAAATTCATAGTTCGGTGGGGCAAGGGAGATGCGTGTTCCCATTTAATCCCTTCATGGCCCTGTCATAAACAGTTTTGTATATGCTAGCTGAGCTCGAGAGTTTCACTTTGAGGATATTCCCAGGCTTGCATACAGTTTGTGAATTTGTCAAGGAATCGAAATTATGTTACTGATGTTTGTTTGGCCTCGGGCATGCTGCATGTTGACTCCTAAGAAAATTATGCGTATGAAGTGACACGGCTGAACAGATTAAGCCACCGGCAGGGCATGGGGGCAGTGCCCTCCTATTTACTCTCTGGTAGGGACAAAAAAAAACGTTGAAGGCAGCCCGTTATTCACACGTAGATTCCAAAGCTGACCAGTCACCATTCCGACATGTGAGACGTAAACAAAGCAGCTCGAGAGTTTGTATATAGTACCAAGCCTGACTAAACTGGCTCTGACTTAACCCGTTTTCAGCCTTAAAATCGAAAGAGGCTCTTCGGGTCACGTCTCTTCCGTAGGGGTTTTCGGTACTCGCCCAGAGGGGGGAGGGAGATACACCTAGTCCTATGCATTGTTTTGTTTTGGAATATGAAGTAGCTATTTTGCTATGGTGCTGGAGCACGTTTCAGGAGCCTTTGTATTTTTATATTCATGAATTGCAAAAAATTAATGCTTATGCAGTTTCACAGCAAATCCTTGGCCGTCACTTCAGGAACACACAAGGTATCCCGCCTGACCATATTGAAGCCCCTGGGGAGAGGACTGTTAGGGCGGCGTGCCGATGGGCACATTTTCTGACCAGCCAAGTCTCATTTGACAGTTTTTTTACCTGCACGCTGGAGGGATCCTTGAAAACCTCTTCCTACAACCACGTATATTTTTTTCGTTTTCACCGGAAGCACTTCAGGGATGGAGATAGCACTTCCTGTGTCTCGGAAAACATGCGGATGGCGATTGAAACAGTGGTTGTATATGCAAGCTCATTTTTTCGTGAGCTCTCCAATGATCCCACTAGATAACAGAATCACAAATGCGCTGGATAATATTTAGCGTTTTAGTGTCCACCATTGATGTCCAATGTCCTGGTTCCGGAAGTAAAAAATAATGGACAACCAGCAAGAAAACGAAGGTAGTAGATAAAGTTCGTAAGCGCATTTTTAAGATTACTGATTGCCTTTGAAACAATCATCTGTGAGTGGCAGGCACGTATTTTCCCAAAGAAAATAAACACTAAGATGATCTACTGCTGTCAGTATTTGGAATCACTTTTTTTATCTTACGGCGGGCCCATTCTGGTGTAATAAATTTCTCTTGTGGCATTTGCAGGCTCCTCACACACAATCGTCATGGATCCGAAGTTATTGAAGAAAGTTGGAATTCTGGGAACTGCATTGCTGTCCTGCCACTTTATTCCTTTAATCTGGAATAAATTTTCAAGCAAGAAAATGACGGAGCGGAAAAACTCTTAAGTCTTCTGACCGGTGAGTTACTTCTGAGGACGGTACATTGACATATAGGCACGAGTGATAATGATAGAGGCCAGTGTAGCTCAGAGTCCGTCCCCTGAGTTAAGGGTCTCGAGTTCAGAACCAGGGACCCGCTGGGAAGGAGTGGGCTTCCGCGCTTAAACGTGGCCTTCTCCCGGCGATTACTGCCAACCGCCTGGTGGGACTTGAGCAATGAATAATCGATATTCCGGAATTCTTCCGCTGAGTGAGGAGGATCAGGCGATAACCCCTGATGTTGGCATAGGCCAGGAGCCGGAAAGTAAAAAAAGAAGAAAAAGTGATAATGGCGTTGAGAATTCGTTCCAATGCGTAGCTTAAATGATTTCAGGGCAACATGGTAACAAGTCACTCTTAATTCACGAGTGGAGTGATTATGTTAACTAAGGCTTGTCTTAATTTACTTGAGTTATCTACATGCATAATCCATGGTGTAAACATTGGCTTTTGAGATTTATACGGCTGGCAGCAAGGTGCAGCCACGTTAACTTTGTTCTGATCCTGATCAGTATACACCTTGGGTCTTCCACCATGCCTAGTGGCACTAAATTCCTTACTTTGCTGCTTTAAGCACGAACCACAGTGGACCAAAAATTAAAAAGCCGACTCGTGCGTTAGCGTGCTGTGCTGCCATTTTTTAGGTGCATGATTCGGCATTCATGGATAATTTCATACCAGTCGGAAAGGGGAGTAAAAGGAGCTTGACCCTCACTCCTAAAAAGTCCTGATTTCAGCCACGCTAGCAGAAAATCGGGAAGTTTTCTCACCAGTATGCGGACAGAAGGTAACAGGAAGCCCGCATCCGACAATTTTTTCGTGATAGAAACATTTATTGTCCGGAGGTTCTGGATTGGGTGACCCCAGGGGCGTCGCCATACATTTTTCCTGGCGAAGGGGCAACTCCAACTTGGCAACGACCGGGAGGAGGGGGAGGCGAAGCCAAAACTTCAGTTCGGGCGCGCGCTATCGAAACAGTTCACCCAAAACTAATTCTAGCACATTTGCGAAAGTTCGTAATGCTAGGTGTAAAAGGGGAAAAATACTCGACCAAGTACAAAAATTTAAGGGAGGACGTTCCCCCTGCTCGGCTAGTTAGGAGCATCCTTCCCCCATCTTCCGCTTTCTTCGCACATGGGTGACGCTCATCTTTTATTGGTAGCGACGGTTGTGGGCAGGGGTGTGGATTTCCGACAATAATTGGGGGTGCCCAAATTTGAAAGCATACCAATAACGATCACGCAAGAGCAAATAGCATTATATTATCTTTGTTTTGGCCCTGACACAGACCTGCTGGAGCAAACAAAACCACTTGTCCTGAACATGATGAAAAATTAAAGGAATTTTCAATACTAACTCAACGTTCACACCCCCCCAAAGACATAGAAATCCACATCCCTGGATGTGGGTGTTCACAGGTACAAATGACTGATTTGTAGCCTAGCATCAAAAGTTCAATACATTCTTGTTCTCACAGTATAATATTTCTGGTTAAAAGTCTTTGGGCGTTTGTTTCTAGAATACCTGCCTCTTTCGGTCCAGAAAAAGATCACTGAGACTGATCCCTTTGTATTGTACCCAGCTCTTGAGAGAACTATCACAGCCCATCGCCCAGAGCATTTGTAAGCAGACATTATGCGTTTCCTTGAAATATTTGAGTACCATTACAGATTAAACAAGCTTCAAATTTGTTCCAAATGCCCTCCATGGCACATTTGCCTTGCATCTCACATGAGTCTTAGTCTCATATCACCATAACAATCCACATCCATTTGTGACCACATTGTGATGGGATGCAAGCACACTCTGCACACACATACAATTAATGCTTTAAGCTTAACTTGCAAAGGTCAGATTTGTCCACAGGAAGGAAGTTATCTGCCAGCATATCCATAACCAAGGAGCAGAAGAGGCTAACAAGGCTTAAAATGCCAAACAAACTCTGTATGACATGTTTTTCAATCACTCACATTGCAGGATCTGTGATTTGAAAAACTAACTGTATTTCTGAATGTCTACAACATTGGAGATACTATCTATTTGAATGCAAGATGAAATGACCATCACAAATTTGACATTTAGTTAAGGTACTGACCAGCTATCAATGCCCAAAGAACCTACAGTTCATCTTTGCCCACCTTCATGTTGGTCTTGAGAAAGTTAGCCATATCATCCAGGCTCCTGTTACCCTCATACTCTTTCACCTTCTCTCCTTCATGGTACAGAATGACAGTGGGGAAGCCAGACACACCTTGCTGGGAACATAGAGGCCTGTTGTCATTGTCAGCACAGTCAACCTTAGCAATCTTTACAGCTACATTGCCAACCATTTTGATAGCAAGCTGATCCCAGGTTGGAGCAAGTCTCTTGCAATGTCCACACCAGGGGGCATAGAACTTGACAAACGTGTAGTCCCGACTGATACTGTTGTTGAAGGTTTCTGTTGTCAGGATAACAACAGGAGCCTTACCAGCTTCTTCCTTTTCATCCTTGTTATCAGCTTCACCAGAACCAGACATAGAAGATATAAACTTCTTCAGATCTTCCCCTGAGCGGTCTCCTTGATACTTTGACACCTTCTTTCCATCTTGAATCCACAAGAGTGTCGGATAGCCCTTAACTTCAAACTCTGAACATGACTCCCTGTGAGCAGTGCAATCAATCTTAGCGATGTTGACAGAGCCATCATCCTTTAATGACTCAGCAAGACTTTTCCCATGTGGGGGCAAGCTTCTGGCAGTGCCCACACCATGGGGCATAGAACTTCACAAAATGGCTGCCTTTGTCTACAGCTTTCTTGAAATTTTTGTCATTGAGCTCCATCATGCCATTGACAGGTGCAGGCACCTCAGCTGAGCTGGCATCCTCTTCATCCTCATCTTCAGAACCAAGTTGTTTGCTCAGGAATTTTGAAAGTGATGTGAGGTCTCTTGAACCTTTGTACTTTACAGGTTCATTACCTTCAGTGGAGAAATACTTCAATGTTGGGTACCCTGTGACTTCATTGCTAGAACAGACTGTTGAATCAGTGGTGCAGTCCACCTTTGCAATTGTAACTTCACTCCCATCCACATTGTACTTCTCAGCCAGTTCGTCCCATGTAGGGGCCAAACGCTTACAATGGCCACACCATGGAGCATAAAACTTGACAAAATGGTTGTTTTCCTTTATGGCTGAGTCAAAGTCTTTCGATCCATACTGTTTGACTGATGATTCCTTTTCTTCCTCATCAGCTCGAGTGAGGGCTAGGAGACCCCATAAAGCTAGTTGAAGGCACGCGATCTTCATGATAGAGGTTTCGTTCAGCTGCTAAATTCCACTCTCAAATCACTGGTCTGCCCCTGTCTTTCTATAGATTTCTCTTCAGATACCTTCAGCCAAATTTCAAGAGGAAACTCCTGCGCATTACAAGATTATTTCGAATCCAGACACACGCCGGTCATCCCTCCACCCCTTCTATTCGACAAAGAACGACACACGGGATTCCCTCCGCAACCGCCCGCCCGGTAGCCTAGCCGCGCCACTAATTGCCGTAATACCGGCATTTCGTAATCTGGCAATATATAGGAGTGTCGAGCGTAAGTCTTCATTAAAACCCTCTGATATTTTGTACAGAGCCTGTAACAGCCCTTTACGAAGAGAGAGAGAGAGAGAGAGAGAGAGAGAGAGAGAGAGAGAGAGAGAGAAAAAAAAAAAAAAAAAAAGAAAGAGAGAGAGAGAGAGAGAGAGGGAGAGAAAGAGAGAAAAAAAAAAGAAAAAAAGAAGAAAAAAAAAAAAAAGAGAGAGAGAGAAAAAAAGAGAAGAGAGAGAGAGAGAGAGACGCACACGCACACATTATTATTATTCGGGTTTGATGACATTCCCAGGGGCGGTGTGAAAATGGCATTTGCCCCCAGGGGCGGACGCAGACCCGAGTTTTTGGGGAGGGGGGCCAAACCAATGTCTGCCTCTCCTCTGGGGGGGTAGGGGCGAATATTTTTTTGCTCTATAGACGTAGTGCAAACACTTTTTTCAGTGCTCGACAGACCTAGTATAACCTGCCTCTCCAAGTACATGATCGCTCTCGGTGGGGTGGGGGGCGTGGGAGCAAAGATTTTTGTTCTACAGACCAAGTGTAAACACTTTTTTCAAACATTTCTCTAGCGTTTTTTTGGGGGGAAAAGATAGTTTGGCCCACCCTCCAGCGCTTTCGGGGAGCCATGGCCGGAATGGCCCCTCCCACCTGCATCCGCCAATGCTTGCCCCTCCTCAAAACCCCTGATTTTCATTGTTCATCAATGTTCATGCTACAAAATTGTATGCGCATGTACTCGTGAGGGGTTGTTCACATGTGCCAGTCACCAAAGGGTGAAGGGATCTGACATATTTTGACTATTCCTGACGAAGTGGGGAGGAGGTCTGGCTGCTTCTGATTTTTTTTTGTTGAGGCGGCCATGGGCTGTCGTTGAACTTATTTATCGAGCTAGGACTGCGCAAGCCCAGGGAAATTGAAGAGTGAGTAATTCAAAGTTTTGTGACAACATATAAAATAACTATTGTATGGCAGTGGCGTAGCTAAGGGGGTCATTGGGATCTGCGGACCCCCCTTGGGCTGACCTTATGCACTGCAAAACACGAATATTGGTCTCCGGGGCCCCTTGAGTTTGCTCTAATGGGGCTCCGAGCCTGGTCTCGCGGGCCTTTCGAGCTTGGTCTCAGGGGGTCCCTGATCATCGATATCGAGGGCTCCGGAGTACCGAACACTGATATCGGGGCCCCAGATCTTGGTCTCTGGGGACCATGAGCTTGGTCTCAGGCGGTCCCTCCGATCATGGTCTTACGGGCCTTCCGAGCTTGGTCTCAGGGGGCCTCTGATCATTGGTATAGAGAGTCTCCTGAGTACCGAGCATTGGTCCCGGAGGGGGAAGGCACCGAATGTTTATCTGGGGGTACCCGAACATCGGTGTCGAGTTACTCCTGAGAAAAGCACGAGCATGGGGCTAAGGGTGCCCCTCCCCCGCCTCCGAGCTTGATCTCAGTGGGCCCTCGAGCTTGGTCTTATGAACCCGCGGGCATCAGTATCAAGGGGCTCCGCAGTCAGGGGCGGACGCAGACCCGAGTTTTTTTTGGTGGGGGGGGGTAATGCCATTTGGGGGTACATAGTACCTAAATACATAGTGGGAGGCTGCTCCGATGCAATGGTGAGGAAGGCTCAAGCTCCCTGCCCCTCCCCCAAAATGAAGTCTTGGATCCGCCACTGCATACAAACATGTGTGAGAACATCTGCGCACGAACATTGGTAATGCAAATATCTGTGCTTACAAGCATTTGTCCCGGAACCGATAGCCTTTATCATGGGTAGAGATCCCTGGGGGGATGAGGGGTCAGGACCCCTTCGATTTTGGGTCTCCCATAGGCTTTGTATAGGCCTTGTATTGCCGTGCCAGATTTAACACACGCAAAACCCTCCAGCCTGGATCGAGAAGCGACCTCCAGCGCTGTTATTTATGCAGGTCTCCGTATTTGTCAAAAGTGGAGGTTTCTGGGACTGGCAACTCTGGCCGTGCTGGACGGCTGGACGACCGGCTCCGCCTTCTACGTTCCTGGCGCACCAACGCTGAATCGTATAGAGCCGGCCAAAAGCCTATCGCGCCAGTACTGAAGGACGCATGTACTTGTTTCAGACTGTTGTATGCCGCCTGGAACCCTTCAGAAATTACGTAACTAAGGAAGTGCAGGATACGGCAGCGGTGTGTGACATAAAATAATTTTGTTCATACGGGTCGGAAAAGGGGGGCCAGGGGGCCTGGCCTCCCACTTTTTGACCAAAAATTTCCTGATCTCAGTCAAAATGAGAGAAAGTCGGACATTCTTATATCCAGCCGGTGCGGAAGGCAACGAGGAGCCCAAATTCGAACAGTTTTTGGTCCTGATGCTGAAAGTTTTTTGTCAGCATCAGGTTGAAGTTTGGCGGCCCCCCTTTTTGCCGGTGGCGACACTTATGATTTTGTTCTTAACACGCGCAGTGGAGAGGGGTCTGGTGTCAACGCACAGTGGAGGGGTCCCAACATAGGCGCAGGAGCTGGGGGGGGCAGGGGGCTGCTGCCCTCCATTTTTTAGACTGGGGGACAGTGCCCCCACAGGGGTGGACGCAAACCCGAGTTTTGGGGAGCAAACCCATACCTGCCTCTTCTCCTAGGGGGAGCGAATTTTTTTTGCTCTACAGACCAAGTGTAAACACCTTTTTTCAGTGTTCGACATACCTAGTATAAGCTACCCCCAAGTACATGATCGCTCTCCGGGGAGGGGGAGGAGCGAATATTTTTGCTCTACAGACCTAGTAAAACACGTTTTTCAAAAAGCAAAAATGTCTCCGGCGTTTGGGGGACCAAAGATAATTGCCCCCCTCCAGCGCTTTGGGGGCCGTGGCCGGAATGCGAATCAAATCATGTTTGACACCCCCAGCGGTGACAACTTTGCCCTCTCCCCCAAACTTGGAAAAGTTGCTGTGCCTATGGGTCCTAAAGTACCCCTCTGAGGTCTCGGAAACCAAGAGAGTTAGAAAACGCCCGTTGAGGTGTGTGGGGGCAATGGTGATCAACATTATGGTATAGTTTTATTGACCTAGGACAAATGAGGTCGTAAAAGTCAAATATGGACCGTGCTGAGACCTGTTGGAAATGCCGTGATTATACGAGAGAAAAAATCGGGAATACACCAAAAGCGGACAAAGGTCATAGGGAAAGATCCCACTCAAAGTTCTCTGGAATTTTAGGTCATTGTCATTCAATTTCAATGCCCTATGATGTAAAAATATGACATGTTCCCCCCCAATATATACAATAGGGGAGGGTGCGTATGGTTCTGACACTTTTCGAAACGTATAATCTGGCGGACAAACTAATTGAGTCAGGAGCATGAGGTAGTAACGTAGGGTTCCTTTTCATCTTGGCAGTATGCTGACGAAAAGAGAGACCGAAACCATTCGGGGTTTGAGGAGCAAAGGAACAAATGCTATACCATGTCAAATGTGGGAAGAGGAAAATTTCGTCCGAGGTGGCATTTGAGGTAGGGTGCCAGTTCTGAGGTACGACCTATGAGAGGGATGCCAAATTACATAGTGGCAATTAGTAAATTGCAAACTGCACCAATATTAGCAACCTTGAGGGTGGGGTGCAGTGGTGGCGGAGCGTCTTCGTCCAAGAGGGGCCACCTTCAATGAAGTCCATCAGAGTTGGATCCGGGATTGCCGATCGGGGGTGGCACCTTTGGGGGCCATCCGCACCAGGAGGGCGCCACTTTGGACCGGCAAAACCTATCAGGTGGGCGCCAAATCCTATCGGTGGGCGCCGATTTTAGCATCCCAGGGGTGGAAAGCGACATTTCCTGGGGGCACGTGCCTCCTTTGCCCCCACCCACCCCTTAATCCGCCCATGAGGTCCATCTCATCGGCAGGAAAGTCCTAACGGGTCGTTTGGGGGCAAATTTCGCATAAAACATGATGACTTCGTAGTGCAGTCGAAGACGCGAAATTTTCCAAAACTCAACTATTTCGACATAAAAGTGGGTAGGGGAGACTGGGGTCAATTGTAACAAATTTCACATTTCTGGTTTTGGAGAAATAGTGCTCTGAGATAGAGCACTTATAGTTATATTTTCATCAACTTTGACGATTTTGCAATGTGACAGATGTGGAAAGATTTCAAATAAAAAAATAGGGGTCAAAATTTCACTTCTAAAAATTTACTTAAGCTGTTAAATTGATCCCACGTGAGGGGCAATTGTAACAGCACCGGGGTTCAATTGTACCATGTAAAAGCCGTATGAATTTTGACGATTTATTTGTACCATAAAAACATCCTAATGCGAACACTTCTGCATCTTTGCCCTTCACTTCAGCTTCATGGACCGTCTCCAGTCGAGTCCCGCGTTTGTTGGTGCGTGGTCGAAAACGAGGCATTCTCTGAAAGTGCAAGACATTTGTTTGAAAACAGCCGATGCAATTTATTTTAGAAAGATGAACACAAAAACGAATACCGGTGATTTGAATAATCCCTATAAATGACCTACATATACCGCGTTCAAAATTGTTGCAAAAATTTACTTGTCAGTCCGGTCAGTAAATCTTGAACTTGTTGCCGAAAAAGAATGATCCTTTCTAGAACCAAAAACGTATTATTTTGGGCACATTTGCCTATCGGACTGACGACGAACAAAAATGTATTTATAATTTGACTGAACTCTCGTTAATTTTTCAAACTGGGCATATATAGCTTTAGCAGCTGGCGTGCCCTTAAACCTCAATTATCATCTTTAATGTTTCAATATAAGAAATTTAACTGACGACCAACAAAAATGTATTTATAATTTGACTGAACTCTCGTTAATTTTTCAAACTGGGCATATATAGCTTTAGCAGCTGGCGTGCCCTTAAACCTCAATTATCATCTTTAATTTTTCAATATAAGAAATTTATATAGGGCAGCCCACATTGCCACTTATCTGAAACATATACCAACCTACGAACAAGCATATCATTGGAAAGCAATGTGATTATCATAAACAGTAGCGCACCCAGGGGGCAGCGGGCCCGCACTCCGCCCTCCCCTTCCCACTAGAGGATCCAGGGGGGTCAAACAGGGCAATTTCCCCCAAATCGCCCGATTTTTGTCGATTTTCCTCAAAATCCATGTTTCCCGATTTTAGGCCACTTTGCCTCTCCCAACGGTCGGCCTGGATCCAGGCCTGCCCCCCCCAGACGTGTTAAGTGCCTCCTCCCAAAAACAGTTGACACAAGGTCTGCGAAACAAAAAGTTTATCGCTCCCCCTCCCCAGGATATGAAGATTGGCCCCTTTGGGTAAACAAGTGCTGCCCCTTCATCGGCCTGACGTCCCCTCATCAGCCCCCCCAACGAACATCCTGGGTGCGCGCCTGATGATAAATCACTAATCTAGCTACTGCATTTGTGCATAAGAAGCAAGTTAAATACGTCGTAAGGCCATAGGAGTCAATTGTAACATTGTTACATTTGACCCCAAGAGAAATATCAGGTACAATTGTCCCCATCGCAACGCGCAATTTCTTAAACCAAATTGCCGCTCAACGAGCTGGCTAGGCAACAGATTCTGTGCTCATTTCGTAGCTAATTAAACACTCTTAATGCACTGAAACTGTTTCCGCTGTACCTTACGATACCCATAAATAAGTTAATCATCTTTAAATATTTAAAAAGTTACAAAACACCCCCAAAAACACTTAATGATGAACAGCGTCTGACTTACCCGCCGCACCGAGTTAAAACTTCGTTAACAAAGGCAGCAGCTGATTGCGCTCTTCCGGTTGTGCCACTAGCACCATCCGCTGATAAGTTTAGACAATATGGCCAGTGTTACAATTGCCCCGTGTCACATTTGACCCCAGTCTCCTACACATTTACCATTCAGAGATAAATGCTTAGTTGCCGATTGTTAGCGATAGGCAATGCCTAACAAAGGGTGTTGAACAGAATAAAGAGTTCTAACTTTTTGGGTTCCTTCGTTTTAAGTCGTCTTAGAGGGGCAAAAACACTGCGCGTGCCTGGAATTTTCGTTTGATACGCATGTCCATTGAAAAATAATAATTCGGGTACAAATTCGTTTCTGCGAATAAGGGGCAGTCCAAAAATACGTTCGTATCTGTATTTTTTGTATCCATAAAGTGACAAATGGACACGCATATCCAGACACGAGCCTATTAACTAATTGATGTAGTAAAAACAATAAAGAACTATTTATGAAGCACAAAACTTATGATGAAAATCTGACAATTCACAAGTTGAAACAGAAACTGCCACGAAATATTTTAGATTCTCTGCACATACAGCCTTGCCCAGACACAACTACGGTTATCTCACTGATCTTCTTCTTATCAGGTGCTGGTGCACCAATTTTCATAAATGTAAGACATGTTTCGGTTCCGAAGGTTTACAACTCAGCGTAAAATGTCTGCGGCAAGGAAGTTGCGCAACAGAGCGAAGTTGACCCGCCGGGAGTTCGAAAGTAAGAATTTCAACGCACTCTTTAGTTTTTTCAACTTCATTTTCGGAATCTGCCTTATCACGATCGTCGCTTTATGACTCCTCAGAAGTGGTGTTTCTTGGAAGAATGGATAGAATCAAGGAACTTGTAGGTACGTATTAATTCTCCGAAACAATGATAAAACAATGATGTTACAAGATTATAGACAGCTCTCCGGTGTGCTTTAAAAACGTGGTGTTTTTTAGGGTGGCTCAGGCTCTTCTATCGAATCTAGAGTCACTGCAAGGGAGGCTCGGTTAAGACGAACTGAAACTTATCATAATTTTTTCGATTGACCAGGGAACTTTTTCAGACTTTTTCTCAAGTCATAAACATCATTTCTGGGAGGTCTAAGACTGCGTCCCTCATCCACAGGGGCGCCGCCACAGAATTTTCGCAGGGGGGACGGACCCGGCTGGTGCTTACCGGGGAAGGCAAATTTTGAGCATATTCGGTACCTGACAGCATTAATGACGATTGACCCAAAAATTTTTGGGGGACGTCCCCACCTGGTTGGCCAACAGGGGGACGCGTCCCCCGCCCCCCCCGCTTTCGGCGCCCATGCTCATCCATTACCACCTCACCTCAGAGTTCCTGACCGGCCGTTTCCACGCGCGGAGGGCTCCCGAGCGCACGCTCGGCCAGGGAATGCATACATACAGGGAATAGTGTCGCGATTTGGTGATTTCTGTGAGGGACACTCCAGTGGAGCTCTGAAAGTACAGTGAGCATCATTAGACAGGTAGTCAGCGGCTATGGAATCAGCGGTAATGAATGAGCGGGACCAATGAATGAGCTCAATGAGCTAGAACAATATAGCATGAGAAATTGTGTGATAATAAACGGGGTTCCGGAGTGAGTCCCTGAAGAGAATGGCCTATGTCTGGTTCTGTAAATTGGTGGGCTTATCGGTGGGCCTTTACACGACACAGACATAGATAATGTACACCGCATTGGAAAGCCGAAAAACGAGAACAAAAGCCGGCTCATTGTCGTGAACTTTGTCCGACACATCAAAAGGGCCGAGTTCTACCAGGAGCGCAAGTCAGAACGAGTGCCTCAGGTGAACAGCCAGACGATTTTGCGTCTCGATATGATTTCAAACATATCTATGTCGGACTGCCTAACTCGCCGCAACAGTGCTATAATGTTTGTGGCCCGCCAACCTAAAAGAGATAGCGTGCTAGCACGGGCTAGACTGATCCGGGAGTTGTGAAGGTTCGTCTGAGCAGCGACGGGCCCGGAAAGAAAATCGGGGGACCAAAGACCTTCATAAACTTATGGGTGACCACCCCTCTTTGGGTCTAACGGACTACGGGATCCACGGCTTGCAAGTGTTCGAAATCCAAGGAACAAAAACGTGGCCGGAGGCGTCTGGTTCCACTCCCGCGCGGGATGCAAGGAGTCGCCGAGGTAGGGGACGCAGCAGGACAGCGACAAGGCAGCAGGCGGCGTCAATGGACGAGGATCCAGCGCTGGAATTCCCGCCGCCACGTGCTCCCGCGCTGGCGGCGCCTCTGGGACCGGTAGCGGTCACGCCACGCCCCCAACGAGAGCCGCACCTTGGCAGTCCGCGTCCGCGGGGCCGCGGGCGGGAGCAGGAGCGGTGGAGCCAGTGGAGGCAAAGGAGAGCGACGGCACCCAGGAAAGTACTGATGACACTGTTTCATTGGTGTTTGACTTAAACACCGATCCAGAACCTTGGAATTGATACTGCCCAATTATCCGGATTGCGTGTGATCTGCCGCATTAGGGCCCCGATTCTGTTTGATTTTGTTGAACAACTTCAATCATGACTTATGATAAATAGAAAATAACAGCAGAGGAAATCCCATTACGTTTAAATTCCACTCTTGTTGCTCCTGCCTTTGAACTGAACTTTAACGTGCTGAAGTTTCAATGGACTTGTATGCATTTGGTTTAATATATCAGCAGCGTAATCAAGCAGTAAGTACAATTTTGTTGCGTGTATTAGTGAATTTAAAGGGAATGTGGCACCTTGGTCGAATCCTGGAATTTAGTGAAATTAGGCGTACTTTTAGCCAAAAATAATGAAACCACTCCTGATTTCTCTGAAAAATGTACAATAAGCTCAATATTTTGTTTTTAAAAACACTCCTCTAGAAAAAGAAATACATATCAGCCTGTAGATGATGTCACGATCTGGCAACCACTACCATACTTGAAACGCTGCAAGGGCTTCGATTGGCTGATGCTCATCGTGACGTCAGCATATGTCGTCACACCAGTAGCTCACAACAATGGCCGCCCGGAGCCGGGCTGATGGGGAGCTAGTGTCAGGTAGGTTTTATCTTTTTCTACGCAAATATCAAGTTCCAAGACAAATAAAATATGGAGTACCGAGTTTTCCAACTTGCTTTACAACTTGGCTATCTCAGTTAAAATCACGTTGTGAAGGTGCCACATTCCCTTTAATATAATGTTCGCACGGTCGTGAGTGAACGATCCCCAGTATCGCCTTCGGTATGTCGCTGTCGTCTACACTGACTAAATCGTTTTTTCAATAACCTAGTTCCTGTGTTGATCATTCAATTTTAGTACCATACAAATGTACATGATCCTGTGTTATTGAACATCTAGCATACTTCTCGAACAAAACCTTGGAAATATTTTCTTCATCCCTACGTCTTAACTTAGCCACGTTCCCAAATTAACCCTTATTCTGTTCTTGACATGATGCGGGAACAGTTTGGTTATATTGTACTCGTGCCTCTGTTGATGGCTACCAGGTGTGCATCAATCCTCTGATCATAGTGTCAAGCCGTCTAACGTTTACTCTAAGGCAATTTTTAGAAGTAAAAGAGCGAGATGCGTGAGTTTTGTACTAAATATAGGCTACCAGCATTTACTTTTGTGTTCACAACTTAACGACTGCACATCTTGACTTGTTGATAATCTCGGCGCCTCCGCATGGCCTGTTCACCAGTGCTCGGCCGCCCGGCCCCTGCCTGGGAGTGTCCAGATGCGCGGCCCATCTGACTCGACTGCGGCCGCCGCCTCAGCACTGCTTCCGCCGGGCCCGGGTGCTTCGAGTTCTGACGCTATCGATATTGAAAACTTTCTCAAAATATGCAGCATTAACATAAACAGTATTACGGCATAAAACAGAAATGATGAGTAAGGTGAATTCGTAAGCCAAAACAACAGGAGTTTTAGGTCTTGTAGAAACTAAGCTAGACGACTCTGTTAAAAGCTTTAGGTATATAGCTTTTGTAAATTTCATGGTCCACTTTCCCGGCATAGAAACGGGAAATGAGGAGGTATCTTACTGTACTGTCATTCATCTCTTGCGATAAAAAGACTTCAGGACTTAGAACTAGGAAACGTGGAGTGGGTGTGGGCAGAAATTATATTAAAAGATGTGCTCTTGATCACATGGATTTAACTACCTCCAAACTTAAACGCTGAAGTTAGGTCCGCCACTGAGACCGGACACCAGGCTCGATATTGTTGGACGTTTGCTCTTTCCTTTGTCCAGCTTTGTTTTGACGGCACCAACGAAACTGTGGCGGGCAGCTGCTGAGAAGCCGACAGGGGCGTAGCCAAGGAGGGGCGCCTAAGGCGGCCGCCCCCTGAGGGGCCCGGAGGGCCCCCTGAGGATACCGGTCGCGCGAAGCGCGGCCCGCTTGCACTATGCTTTGGGGCGAAATGTGGGACTTCATACCAGACAGGGGCCCTGATCGGCAACTAAGATTCTTAGCTAAGACTGTCTTAGCTAAGACAGAGCATGCGCAGTACGTCTCACGCCACCCAGCTAGCCACCTAGCGGTAAGACTGGCGTTAGCTCGTACATGACGTCACAAAAGTATGACGTCAGCACTAAGACTGTCTTACTTGTCAGCTAAGACAGAAAATAGTGACTGCGCGCAGACTGAAATGTCGGCATATCTGGCGCACATGGGATGATTAGAGCAAGTTGCGTTTTGCGGTCCGGCAATCTGGTGCGAGTGGTTCACAGTCGTGGATAACGATGTATGTACCTTTTACTCACCGTCTAAAGGTAGAAAAACGCGATAACACCACAAGGGCGTTCCAGCTGCCCTCTAGTGCTAAGAATATGAACTAACAAATCGACTTGCCTGCCACCTGGTGCTAAGACTGGCGTTACACCGATGACGTCACTGTTCATGACGTCGATTATGACGCGTCTAAGCCTAAGAATATTCTTAGATGCCGATCAGGGCCAGGGCCCTCTTAAGCCCTCTCCAGCACTCTATTCTGTGACAATTGGGCCGTTTTTACCCATCAAAACCGTCAGTAAAAAGGTGCCCTTTGAACCACTGGTGTTCAGGGACCCCTATCCAAAGTAGGGCCCATTTTGGTCAGGAAGACACTCTTTAATCGATAAAGCCAAGATGGCTAGCGGGACTATTTTGGCAAAAGGGCCCAATGCGAATCGCAGGCTGTCAGAGCCCGGTTTTTAGCCGCCAGGGACCTGTCTGACCAGCTGGGTCCTCTTTTAGTGAGAAGGCTGTGTGGCTAGTAGGGACCATTTTAGCCCACAGGGCCCAGTCTGACAGGCAGTGCCCTGTTTAACTAGAGAAGCTTTTGAGCTAGTGTAACCGTCTAGTCTCCGCAGGGCCCTCTGGTCAGCTGGGCCCTCTACATAGGAGTAACCAAGTAGAAGCGGCTGATGCGGTGGCCCTCTTGAGGGCCCGGAGGGCCCTTCGAGGATAACGCGAAGTGCGGCCCGCCCGCATTATACTCTGTGACCTGCCGTGGAATTACATGCCCAACAGGGCCCTTTTAAGTCCTCTCCAGTACTCCATTTCTGTGACAAGTAGGTTTTTTACCACAGGGTCCTCTAAACCACTACCAACCCCCCCCACCCAAGGCCCTCGTCGACAGTAGGACCATCTCTGGTCAGCCAGACCATCTTCAACCGATAATACCGCTATGGCCAGCAGGGCTTTTTTGGGCCACGGGGCCCACTGCGAGTCACGTGGTCAGCTAAAACCTTCAGGGCCCTGTCGGACCAGCTGGGCCCTCTTTAAGTAAGGAGGCCACTGTGACTTGCAGGGATCGTTTTAGGCCACAAGGCGCACTCAGACTGTGAGGACCCTCTTTATCTAGCAAAGCTTCTGAACTAGTATGACCGACTATTTTCCGTAGGGCTCTCTATAGCCATCAGGGCCCCTCCAGAGGCGTAGCCAAAGAGAGGTGATTGGGACGGTGGCCCCCCTGAGGGCCCCTCGAGGACGCGCTGCCCCGCCCCTACCGTGGAACTTCATGTCAGACGGGGCCATCTCCAGCACTCCACAGCACTACATTCTGTGACAAGAAAGGCCCTTTGGACCATCGAAACTCTTTTAAAAAGAGGGTCCTTTGAACCACGTGGTCCCCAGGGCCCTGTGTCGACATTTGAGCCCTGTCTGGTCAGGTGGACCCCCTTTAACGATAAGGTTACTATGGCCAGCAGGTTTTTTGGCCGCGGGGCCCACTGCGAGTCCCAGGGCCAGCTAAAACCGTCAGGGACCTGTCGGACCTGCTGGGCCCTTTTTAAACGAGAAGGCCATTGTGGCTAGCAGGAACCACTCTGACCACTGGCATTGTGATCACTGGTCCACAGCGCCCATTCAAACTATCAGGACCCTCTTTACCTACAAAGGCTTTTGAACTAGCAGGACCGACTGTTCTCTACAGGACTCTATCGTCATCAGGGACCTCCTCTCTAGTCAGCTGGAGATCCTACAGAGACATAGCCAAAGAGAGGATGTTGGGTCGGCAGCCCCCTGGAGGACGCACTGCCCAGCTGCACTATTCTCTGTATCCCGTCGTGGAACTTCATGTTAGATAGGGCACGCTCAAGCTCTCTCTAGTTCTCCATTCTGTGATAAGCGGGGATCTTTTGACCATCAGAACCCTCTGAAAGAGGGCCCTCTGAATCACTGTGACCCCAGGTCCTCCTGTTGACAGTAGGACCCGCTCTGGTCAGCTGAGTCCCCTTAAACCGACAAAGCCACCATGGTCAGCAGGGTGTTTTGGGCACCAGGGCCCACTGCGACTTGCAGGGTCAGCAATAGCCAGCAGCGCTATATCTGACCCTAAACAGCTGTCCATGGCTGTCTGAACAGCTGTGCCCTCTTTAAATAAGAATCCATGTGGCAAGCAGGGACGTTTTTAGCCTGCAGGACCCACTCTAACTATCAAAACCCTCGTTAACAGTGGAGCCTTTGAACCAGTGGGATCCACTGTTCTCCGTAGGGCTCTATATCGTCAGAAGGGCCTTTCTAGTCAGCTATGCCTTCTATAGACGATGCCGAGGGCCCGTTTGGCCCTCTAAATCCAGTGAGGACCTGTGTAGCCTGTAGACGTATTTAAAACAGCAAACGATTTGTGACCCGCGAGATGTTTTGTGGTTATTATGGCTCTATAACCCATCTAGCCTATAGCCAGCACGGTCCATTGCAACCCACAGGGCTGTCCACAACCAGCAGAACCAGCTGGTCCTTCCTTTTAACCCTCGCCCCAGTTCACTGCAGTGGGGATCTTTGAACACCCCCTCGGGTTTTTCCGGTGGCACGAATAAACGGCGGCGCGAAGCGCTGCCATACTTGTCACAGTAGGGTGTCCCAAAATACCACTTTTTCGTCTGTGCAAGCTTGCCGGTTGACACCGCATTCTCCTTTGAGTTAATAATGAGCATGCAAAATTTGGATTCGATATTTTGAGGTTTGGTCCCCCGCCCCCAAAAAATGGTGAAAATCGAAAATCGTTGAATTGGCTCGAAAATGGATCATTCGAAAGCTTATGACAGAGGAAAATATATTTCCCTCATACAAATTGATGTAAAACCACTTCTTTATCGTTTTAGAGAGCTAAGAAGTTCCGAATTGTGGTACCACTGACCAGAGGCAGATCTAATAAACTTTTTTTAGGGGGGTAACATGAGCAAAATGGGAAAACAGTGTCTTTTTCAAGAAAATAGACCAAAATTGGCCAAAGCGAGTAGAGTTTTATCACTTTTAAGGGGATGGCTGGATTGGTTTTCCTTGCATCCGCTACTGGTATGGACATGACAAATTATAAATTGTACTTCGCCTGATTTCGGGAAACAAAGCCATTTGCGGAATCACTACGGATATAACTGCATGGTACCATTGTGACCGTTAGAATGAATATTCCATGTGTTCGTTCCTTTACAGAGTTGTTGTGTCATGAGTAATTTGCATTTAATGTTGAAGCGGTCTTCCTGAAGAAAATTGCGCGATGCCTTCAGCATACTCGAAGAAAAGATCCAATGATGAAGAAGACAAGTCAGCGACGGAAAAAAACATGCGGGCTGACCTCTGATGTACTCGTTTACACCGTTATGATCGTTAGGATATATATACCATGTTTTTGTTCGTTTACGGAATTATCGTGTCAGGAGTAATTAAGGTGTCCCAAAATACCACTTTTTCGTCTGTGCAAGCTTGCCGGTTGACACCGCATTCTCCTTTGAGTTAATAATGAGCATGCAAATTTGGAATCGATGCTTTGAGGTTTGGCCTCCCCGCCCTCTTTAAACCGATGAAAATGGAAAACCGTTGTTTTGGCTTGAAAATGGGTTCATTTGAAAGCTTACGAGAGAAAAAACCTATTTCCCTCATACAAATTGATGTAAAACCACTTCTTGATGCTTTAAAGAGCTAAGAAGTTTCGAATTGCGAGATCACTGGCCAGGGGCAGATCTAATAAACTTTGTTGGAGGTATCCCGGGAAATATGGGAAAAATTATTGACTTTTTCAAGAAAATGGACCAGAATCACCCACAGTCAAAACAATTTAACCGCTTTCAAGGGCATAGCTAGATTGGTTTTCCCTGGGACTGTCAGTGGCATGGAAAGTGGGCGTTCATTGCACAAATATTGTTTAATTTTTCACGACCGATCGGTGCAGTCAAAACAACACACCATATCATCAAGCCAATGGCTTTAATGTGTTTATTCGGAAGCCCATGAATGGGGAAGGAAACTTGTTCTCAGAGAAAATGTTGTTAGGCTACTCCTTCTAGTTCTATATTCATATTTTTACACGTGCACGTCATCCAGCTCTTTTTCGAGATTCAGCGCTTGGAGACGGTTTGCGCAGGCTATTGTCAGTTCCGAGCCCTCATGTCACCTTCACGGGCAACGTCGGCGTAGTCCATGATGTATTTCACCGATCGTTCCGCGCTGTCGTTTGTGACTGCTAGATTTTCCACGAAAGCGTTCATACTGATGAAATCTGCATCACTCGCCGATTCCTGGGTGGTAAGCACTGGTTGCTGACGTTCATCTACCTGAATGCCAGCCAGGAGTGCGGTCGAACGAAGTCACAGAGCCTCAGCTTATCTGCTCCTGACAACATCGGCTGTCCCGGTGCCAATGTTCCTGGCTGTGTGACTGTCAGGGAGTGCAGCTGCTACCTCTGCATTTTCATCTGTTGACACACCCTCACCAAACAACCAAAGACGGCGTTTTCCCCCGTGAGATACCACGGTTGGCGCATGATAGAGCACTGTGTGGCTTTCGCAGCGGTTGGTAGCTGCCCTGAATAGGTCTTCATGTCCTGGAACAGCCTGAGGTCAAGCCGTGGAGTTCCCGCAGTCAGTAGGGCCTGCAAGAAGTATGGGTCATGAAAGAGGGCGATTAGCTCTGCAATATGCTTGACTTGAAGGTGCTCGGCGGGGGCCATGGAGAGCTTGTCGAAGAGTATCGCCAGGAAAACAACAACAAAGAACAGCGTGAGCAGAAAATATTTTATCTAATTCTAGGATTAGGCACCATGTGTTGGTTCATGAAGAAACTGAAGTCCTCTTACGAAGAAGGATTGTTGTTAGCCCTCATGATCATATGCAGGTTCCTTAAGAACTTATCACTGTTACCACGAAAAGAATAACCGACTGCCATGAGCTGGCGATGAAATGAATAGAGCTGGCGCTGAAATGAAGTGTTTCTCGATTCAGATTTCAGTATTGCTTGAACCACACGCCTAGCGTATGCATGACACATTTTGACAGCTGCTGTAAACAGTATTGCACGGCACTCCAACGGTGACTTATATCGCCTGGACCTCTAAAGCGATCTGTCCAGCTAGTTAGTGCTTCGTTGCACTAGGCTCTTGTATGCGGAGGGCTCGGTACCTATGGAGGATTTTGCGCTTGGTCGGTAGCTGATTGGCAGGAAGCTGAAGGGATCTACCAACGAAGTCATCTCATAGTTTCAATCGATCCCTGGAGTACTTCAGAGGTCCGTCTGCATGGTTTTTTCCGTCGCCGACTTGTCTCTTCTTCATCATTGGATCTTTTCTTCGACTATGCTGAAGGCATGTACAATTTGCTTCAGGTAGGCTGCTTCAATATTAAATGCAAATTACTCATGACACGACAACTCTGTAAAGGAACGAAAACATGGAATATTCATTCTAACGGTCACAATGGTACCATGCACTTACATATATCCGTAGTGATGCCGCAAATAGCTTTGTTTCCCGAAATCAGGCGAAGTACAATATACGATTTGTCATGCCATACCAGTGGCGGATGCAAGGAAAACCAATCCAGCCATCCCCTTAAAAGTGATAAAACTCTACTCGCTTTGGCCAATTTTGGTCTATTTTCTTGAAAAAGACATTGTTTTCCCATTTTGTTCATATTACCCCCCAAAAAAGTTTATTAGATCCGCCTCTGGCCAGTGATACCGCTATTCGAACTTCTTAGCTCTCTAAAACGACGAAGAAGTGGTTTGAAATCAATTTGTATGAGGGAAATATGTTTTCTTCTGTCATAAGCTTTCGAATGACCCATTTTCGAGCCAATTCAACGATTTTTGATTTTCACCATTTTTTTTTGGGGGCGGGGGGACCAAACCTCAAAGGATTGATTCCAAATTTTGTGTGCTTATTATAAACTCAAAGGAGAATGCGGTGTCAACCGGCAAGCTTGCACAGACGAAAAAGTGGTATTTTGGGACACCCAATTGTCACAGCTCATTCTTGATCAATTCTGCAACTTTCTCCAAAATTTTAAGGTTGGGTCATCTCAGGTCAGTTCGCCAGTACAGGTCAGTTGACCTCACCTCGAAAAATGCTTAAGGTGGCATAGGTAAGAAAAAGGTGAATCTATCCAATCGAAACACATCCTCAAAGTGAACCCATCGAGGTTTGCAAAATATGTTCCGGGAATTTTCATATAGATGACATAGGGCCAGGCACGGATCATGACCTCTCCACTTAAAATCCATGAAAAAAACAGAAATTGGCCGAAAAACTGCTATATTTCTATAGATACCGCTTGGAATACCTTCGTATTCTCAAAATCATTGCATCTTAGGCCATTTTATTGGTTCATGCTGCAAGTTTGGACCTGTGACCTATGAGAGGTCATCTGCGGCTGCTTTAGCAGGATTTCAGACTTGGGTCAATAACTGTGCAGGATATTAGGATAAAGCTAATGTTTTCATATCATTACGTTGGATTGTTATTTTGAAGCGAGTGATATGCATATTGACTATTGTATAACAGTGATTGACAGGTATTCTCATTTCAACATATGCTGTTTTGGTTGAAAGGTGAGTATTGACTATGCTAGGTTAGATGGCGACCTTGAGCTGACCTTAGTTCGGGTCATTTTTGTTTTGATCTAGTATGGTTATATTATGCATCATTCGACTGGCGGTAACGAGGTGCATAAACGAAATGGTGCTTAAAATGATTATAACTGAACTCTATCAGACACCAGAACCCAGAAACTCTTCCCTAAAATGCCACCTTCTTGACATGTCAGGACTTCAATATTGACCTGACCCAAAAATGAAAACCAATGCAGTTTCGTCATGGATTTTTATGGGCCATCCACCTACGATCGCTTTTTTTCGCTATCTCGCTTAGGAGCCATGCTCGAAGGGGTATTTGAAACCCCCACCAGGACGAAGGTGGCTCGGAGGCCCACCGGCCACCGTGGTAATAACTCAACTCCCTTTGTAGCCAGCAGGGCCTACTGGGACTATCAGAAGAATCATATGCCATTATAGAACTCTTTGAAACCAGTTGGACCCACAATTGATCGTATACCCCGTTATCAATGGGAGAGCCCTTTTAGTCAGCTGGACACTTTGTAAGTAGATTCGAAGCGTCCTGGTGGCCCTCAGCATCCAGCATGGTTCTCTGTAACTAGTTACAGAAGGCCCGCAGATACCAGCAGAACACTTTGTGACCATTAGGCTCTCTAGAACCAGCAGAGCTCTCTCTGACCAGCTGGGCCCATAATGGTCAGCTGAGCTCCCTTTGTCCGCCACTAAATACCATTTTAAGTGTTTTTTCGTTTGAAGGAACCGCTTTGAAGGTGAAAGAAGCTCCTAGAAAAATTGTTTATTGCCAACCTATATTATGCCATACCTTAGTCTCATCATTGTATTGCAAAAATTCAAAATTGTATTGCAAAGTTATTTAACGCCGCATTCGGCCATTGAAACATTGAAAGAAAACCACTTTAACAAGGACTAAACAGCATTTCTGGCGGACAAAGCACGTACTCTGCTGCCTTGTTCACTTCCTCGGCCGGTACTTCCTTGACGCAGGCATCGTGAATGTGGCACTAACCAGCCTCCGACTGGTTCCAGCAGAATTCAGTCTAGTGGCTGATCTGGGGGCTGCCATGGTGTACTACCGCTCCATACAGGTCAAACACAAGGCTGTCAGATATCTGCGGATGCCCGAGGGCCTTTCAATTGAGGTCCAGGTCTCTAAGGGGAAAAGTGCCGTGAGCGAGGGCTTCGAACGATGGGCTGGCGCTGTAGATAAAACACTTCAGTTGCATAATCACCATATGTGGCAGGCGCCAGTCATCGAACTTAAGTTATTAATTGGCGTGCGTCCTCGAATCCTGGCTGCATAAAATGGCAAAAACAGAGCAAATGTATTCCAACACAGCCCTTCCTCAGAATATTCATGAAATTTATTGATTTGGAAGCTCTTGATCATGCTGTGAGCTGAGACCTGGAATTTCAGATTTCACCAAATTTCAGAATAATTTTTGTTCTTTTGCTTTATTATAAATCCGGATTTGAGGAGATAGAGTAATGACCAACTTTTCTACCCATAATTATGCTCCTCAGTGCAACACCCCGAAATCTATTTATCTTTCAAAGAAGCTTCTTCCGAAGAGGAAGAAATACTTTCGGCCTGTTTCGCTTTTCGAGCACGATTGGCTCTGAAGTACTTTGGTAGTCACACATATTACTTGTCATGGAGATATCTTAAGGTCGCTCTGGTTTAAAGTGACCTTTTTAGATCAATTGACGCCAAAACCGCGGTGGCGCTTTTTTTTGCTTGCTGACTTTTTGGGGCCCTTTTGGCGGAATTTAAGGGGCCTTTTTGGCCGCCGCCCCCCCTCTGAGCGAAATCCTGACTACGCCCCTGCGAAGCCGAGCAGATACCTTCTCATGTTCACTTTCAGCACACGCTCAAGCAGATGCTAAAAATATGCTCAGCACTATACCCCCTGAAACCAAAAACCTGGGGTTCTTTGAGACCAGCACCAAGGCGCCCCTGAAACCAACACTAAGGGTCTCCTGAGATAAACGCTTGCAGTGGGTCCTAACTGGGGCCCTTTGTAGTGATTAAATGGAATAACCATTTTGTCGGAATTTCAAAAAGGACTGTTTGTGGACAACAAAAGCCTGGCAATCTGGACCCTGGATTATATTTCCATTCTGAACCACTCTTAAACAAAAATGTTGCCTTTTTACTGTCCTGGGTTGACCTAAGCATGGCATGTAATAACGAGGCTGGCCGCTCATGACATGTTCTGCTGCTACAACGATGGCATTGTTCACATGTATCACGTGACGTGCGTGGCTGAATGGAAAGTGATTCCTTCATAGTTTGAAAAGGGGCCTTAAGGCCCTTCTAATAATTATTGGGGCTTATCGACCACCAACTCCAGGGCATGGCGTCGCCAACTCTTTCCCTGTTGGAAGGGTTTCTCGGGAGCCAGCTTGCTCCTGTTCAGGGCCGCCGGGCCTGAACCCGGGTCGGCTGCGTGGAAGCCAGCTACGCTGACCACCCACTACCGCGCCCCCTTAAGGCCCTTCATTTTAAATTTTAAATAGTGAAAAAATGTAATGCAAAGAACTTTGGGTAAAATAAAGTATGCCAATACTGATTTCTCGACTCGCTGTACAAAACTACAAAACTACTATTTCAGTTAAAAGCCCAGCGGGACACTCCCCTTTGAGGTCGGCTCAATCGGTTTTGAGGGGAGGGGAGGTATGCGGACCTCACGGACCCCAAGGACCTCAAGGTTAGCCACTAAGCTACGTCACTGCCTGGTGGGCTTGCCTGTCGCTTTTGTTACCTGCATGGTGGTGATTGCTATGTTTTCACTGTTAAATATAGGCTGAGGGGATCCAGTTGCGTGTAGCTTCCGCCCGCGCTCTCCGTACGCCCGCGCTGATTTGAGCGGAAGTTTGGGCGTAAGCGATTTGGAGGGATGTCCAGGAGAGAGCGATCGCGCGGAGCTCCACGCCCGCGGGAGTTAGCGCGGTGCATCGAGGGCAATCCGAGGTGGCGGTGCATAACTCTGGCGACCGTAGTAAATGGACGTTAATGCTCAAATTCCCATAGAATACGGTGCTTTTCTGGCCGTAGTAAACTCGCGTCATAGGTTACAGCCTGCTTACTGCTGAACGGTGTCGAATTTCCTGGCCGACTGTGGGGGGAGGGGATGAGAGGAAGACACGACCCCGCGCTGGGAGGTGAAGTGATGATAAAAGTGTTCGGATCGGATAAAGGGAAAAACTTTAGCCAGAAACGACAATTAGGTATACTTATATAGTGACCATTATAAAGTGGGATTTCCACATAAAGGAGACATACATGTGAAAACGATGTAATTTGCCTTAATCCAAATGTGTTTTTATGTTAAACCTACCTCATGTCAATTTATATGGGCAGGACACTGGCCTCACGAAATTGGATTAGTCAGAGCAATGTGGGAGAGATGAGCCGGGCAGGCCCCAGGAAGTCTGGCTCGGCGAGTGCAGCGCAATTCAGTTTGAAATTTATTCACGAATCGAACCGTTATTCGGTGCATTTTCTCAAACCTATTCAAGTCATGTTCATTAGAGGATCTAGGGGAGGGGGTTGGGCACAACAGGCAATTGCCCCCTGTTATCATCTATCGGCTCCGACGGGGGCTCACCGCCTGTCTTTAGCCTGTCACGTGTATGTTAAGACTGATCTTTTTGACAGTGGCCTTCAAGTCACGCCAAAGATGTTGCAAGTGGTTGGGTGACTTTCTATGGACACGGGGACATTTCTATGGATATCCTCACGGTCACAGTTCTCAGGGTGAACTGGGTTATCGCTGGCGTTCCATGTAATCCTCGACGAGACCGCTCGGGGACGGTGAATAGTACGAAACGTGAGATACGTCCTGGTCCGAAAAACAAGGTGTATTGGAGGGCAGTTAGCATTACGGCTGGTGATCCACTGTCACATCTGCAGTGATCTGTGTTTCTCTTCGCCTGTGTCTCTTCTGAGGATTTTCGAGTGATATGCTGGGAGTTGGTGGGCCTCGATTATTATTATAAAGACATGTTTTGTCGACCGCAAGTCATATAAATTGGATTCATTGACATTTCCAATACTTTTTCGTTGCTTTAAAAGGATCATGCAGGCTTCCGCGCTGTCTTCCGCGCTGTTGAGAAGACGCGGAAAGTTAGCGCGTAAGACGGCGAGTTACGACACTACTTCCGCCACAACTTAGCTGCGCGCTGATGGATCCCTCCAAAAGCCGCTCCGCGTTAACTTACGCCCCCGCGCAGCTGCGCACTGTCTACCGCGCGTCCGGATCCCCCAGCAATATTGTTCTACTGTCCCGCTCGTGTTTATATCAGCCGCATCTGACGCCTCTTGCACGTCTCGCCGTCCCGTAGGGTTAATCTGCCCCCGTCGGCCGCCGAATATGGAGGCGCCGGCTCACGCCTGCCCTGAGTGTAGGGAGTCGTTTCTGTCCAAGGCCGCTCTGGATCAGCACCTTCCCACCCACTCCAAAGGTGAGTGGCCGGTCAACGTCCTGGCCAAAACTCCAGACAAGTGGGATGTTCTAAATGTTCCGTGGACTGGCCATGGCGCTAACTGTGCCGTTTAACTGGGGATCGTATGTACTGGTTTAGTACCATGAGAAGAGGGTCGAAGATAATTTCAATAGCTAGCTTACTGGGTTTACTGTCCCTGGGAAGTTTGTGGCAGCGGTATTGGAGTCATGGAGGCCTGCACCGCCTGCAACAAACCTAGTGTAGTGGTGTGCGCTGTTGAGTTCACGAACGTCCACCGGGAAGGATGCTTGTACGTGTACGTACGCAAATATCACAGAACAAGTCTGACGAGAGGATCTAGTAGGGTTTGGATAATGGATAGAGGGCAATCAAGTTTTTACTCGGGCGGGGGGATTGGACGAATGCGAACTGATGATTTGGAAGGGATGGGAGGTGAAGCTAAAACTTACTGGCTCTCTGTGAGAGCGTCATTGAATTAGTTCGCATCCTACACATTTTGAAGTGTCTGCACAAACCCAATTGATAGGATGAGGTAAGGGTTGAAATAATCGGATCAGAGACAAAACTGTGGGCACAACCCATGGCTCAGAAGGGGGAGGGTGGATTTTTTTAAATGATTAGACATGCTCAAATTTAAAATGTCAGTTACTACCATATCGAAACGGTTAGTACGATATAAAGCGTATTTTATGCTTTCCTCAGGCCTGCTATACTGTATAAAATCAATTTATAGTCCTTAAAATGAAGACTACGAACATGTGAAGAGTTTTTGCAACACTTATTCGACGTTTCATTGCCCCAAAGTGGTATAAATCCACACCCCGGCGTGGGTCATGGTCTGGAGGACGGGTTCTCTGCCCCTCTCGCTTTCGACGCCCATGAGCGTTAGTGACGTGGCATCGCTTACCCCGGATACATGTGCAGTTTCAGGACGGTCTATTTGCGCACCGAACCAGGGGACCAATCGACTCATGTATCCCAGGTGTCTGGTACGTTTGTGCATTCGACCTTTGTACTCTGAAAAAGGACTTCTGGGTTAACTTGTTCCCTGTAATAAAGAAAGGAAATATAACATTGGAGACCAATTATTTGGCAATTGGACAAGATAAAAAAGGCAGAAAATAGTTTTATGGGCTTACGTAAAGGTATCATTGAAATAAATGCTCATTCACTTGTTTTTCACTATGGTCCGATCTGCCTCGCCATAGTTCGTCTGGGTCGCACCATATCTCGTCTGGCTCGTGTATGACGTAATAGTGCGTACCGAGGGCCGTGGTACCGAGGCTGCTCATGTATCCCGGGAGGCTGTCGTGCGACTGAGGGCCACGTGGGGTGATGGGAGCGCCGCGCGGCGGATACCGGCTCCCTGGAGGACTTACTGCCGGCCGGATAACGGGTAACCTATCGGGAGGCCTGCATACCGCGGCGGGGCCGTATGCAACCAGTTTGGAAATCTCCTCTGATGTCGTCTGGCGGTCGGATAAGAGTGCCTCGGTGGTACGCTGAGTCGCTGTGGCGGGTGAGGGGATGGCTTCAGGCGTCGCAGGAGCTGAACTGCGAACGTGACAGGCAGGGTTCAGGTGTCGAGGCAAGGGTGCTGAATTACGCACGGTAGACGCGACGATCTCCTTTAGTACAGCGTTGTCGAGAGAGATTCAATGAGAGATGATAGACATCTCAAGAAATTGCCCCTCTTGGCCCAAGTGGTGTCCCCCTGATTGAAGTTCCTTGCGATTAAAAAAAAAGATTCCGGATCCGCACGCGCATTAAAGGGAATGTGGCACCTTTATAACGTTATTTTAACTGCGATATCCAAGTTGTAAAGCATGCCGGAAAACCCGGAACTCCATATATCATTTGCCTTGACACTCAAAATTTCCGTAGATAAAAGCTAAAAACTACCTGAAATGTACCCTACATTTACCCTTAGCAGCAAGCCACAGTTGTTATGGCTGATAGTGTGACGACATATGCTGACGTCACGGTGAGTAGGAAAGTGGCCGACACCAACGAGGGAGTTTCGATGACAATAGCTTTTCGTTCCTATTTTGCTAGAATCAGACATTTATCACCACTGCAACAGCCAGTGCGTAATTATCGAATCAAAATTTCCAAAGTTTAGAAAAAAGTACAAAAGTCCATTTCGCCCATTTAATGGGGAACATGGTCACCCCATGGAAAGATGGACAAGATGAACAAAGTGATCGAACCAGGCCTGAATATTTCCATCGCATCCACCCACTAGGCGACTGTCGTCCGCCGCGGGAAGGGGTATTTTCTAGTTTTTCCGTCAAAGGGTCAAAGGGGTCATGCCTTTCTTAATTTTTAATGACGGTGGATAAAAGTACAAGGGCTGTCGGGAACGTGCATAGGTTGATCCAGGATCGCCAATCAGGGGGCGGGGACCTTGCGGGGGCGCCATCCGGATCGGGGGCGGGCGCGCACCCAGGGGAGGCAGCGAGCCCGGTCCCCCCTCAAACGCTTTGGCTCCAAGGTGCCGCTTCCATCCATGTGGAGCGCCGAAGGCGCCCATCGAGGAATGATGAGCCTTCACTTGACTTTTAGAGGCAGTGCTACACTGACTGCCGCCCCCCACACCGACTTTGCTGCCCCTGCACCCAACAAGCAGCCCCTAAAAAACTACACTAGGTCTGTGGAGCAAACAATCACCGCTCTCACCCCCCCCCAGGATGCAAAAATTGGCCGCGATTTGGGCGAACAAGTGCGTCCCCTGAGGCAAAATACCGCTCCCTCTACCGCCCTGCTGCCCCCTCTCGTCAGCCGCCCCAACCCCCCCTCCCCGCCCCCAAAAATCCTAAGTGCGAAATTCCCTCGCAGAGGTTAAGAGCGTTCGGTCTCCGGCTGTGCTCGTTACGTGGGGTCCCATCAGGTCACGTAGAAAGTACGGTCTCTGACAAACGGAGATATAAGCCCAGTAGCTAGACTCACTCCAATGTAACAAGCCCACTGCCCACAATGCAAGGCACCAGCGGGCGTGCCCGACGGCTGTAAGCTGCGATGCCTGGTGACCGACCGGCCCAGCACAGCCGGGACGGGTAGGGAGGATGAAGTGTCAGCGCAGTTTGGGATTGCAATAAATATGTTTTGCCGTCTCAGGGCACCTCACCTGTGAGGAGGTTCAGAAAAAATTGTTGTAATACAAAAAGACCATTTAGAGTTTTCCCGTGTGCTTCCCTGCTCCATTCGGTGGCGGCAACCAAATAATTCATAAGTCGCGATGTTACTTTGCATGTACACTGCCAAAGTGAAGAACGTCATCACGCCCTGAGGGAGGGGTTGGAAGGACACTTTAGGGGCCCATCAATTTCTCAGGGGGCACCATGACCATTTCAGGGGCAATGATGGTCGACGGGCACACCTGCCCCTGGATGACCCCCAAATTTAATTATATGTTCTCCAGCATTTCGGGCCATGTGTCCCCGGCCCCCAGCCATCAGCCTTTACTTATTTAAGCTTATATTATATGAAATCAAATATGCTCTCGTGCGGGATAACATGGACACCATGTCCATATTGCCCCACACGTGATGTCCGTCTTACCCCACTTTGCTCTTCCTAAACAAACTTGGATATGAATCGGACACGATTGCGATTACACAGTCAGCGACTGCGGTGAACAAAATGCAACATCTTGAAGAACTATATTACGTAGTACCAATAAAGTAACTATAGAAACATCTGTGCAATGATCTTACGAATTCCATTGTGAAAAAACACATGAGTTTCAGTTTTACTATTATGAAAATTGTATAAAGCCCAGAGAGCTCACCGGACCCAACGTTGCTATGCGACCGACGCGCCTAAAAGGAAGCGTATTACACGCTTTTCCCGGTCGTGACGCTGTCAGTTCGTCCCAAACAGGGGTGTCCGTCTTACCCGCGGTGTCCATGACCCCCACTTTCCCCTATCAGTCAATCGAAGCCCTTGAAGCGTATTGAATATGGTAGTGGCTGCCAGATCATGACATCATCCACAGGCAAATATCTATTTATTTCCCTAGGAACATTTTAAAAATCAAAATATTGAGCTTATCGTAAATTTTCAAGATCAATCATGGACGCTTCCATGATTTTCGGATAAAAGTATCCCTAATTACACCAAATTCCAGGATTCGGCAAAGGTGCAACATTCCCTTTAACCCTTGCCCCGGTGGCGGGTACGAGCCACCTTCGCCCTGGTGGGGGGCTAAAAAAGACCCCCACGATCTCAAAAACTAAGAGAGCTAGAAAAAAGCGCAAAACGGCAATCGAAAGCTCTTCAAAAATTATATCGAAAATACTTCGGTCATTTTTCTTGTCAGGTCAATATCAAGGTCACCAGAGGTCAAAATAGGTCAAAATCGCTAATATGAGGTGTACTAAGAAAACCTCATATATCTCAGAAATTATGATAGCTAGAAACATTTTTCCAACACCATTCGAAAGCTCTTGAAATGCGCTTTCATTGCAGTGGTATTCATTTTCGTTTCAGGTCAAAGCCTAGGGAGCTACAGGTCACTAAATATTGGGCATATTCTTGGGAATGCCCATAGCCACCCATGCATAAGGGCGTTTCCTTTTTCGCTAATAACTTCCAAACCAAACAAGATATAGCCTTAGTTTATACACCATTGGAACCCTCTCGTCAATACAAATCGAATGATATATGATATTGCTATGCCAGGTCAAATTTATTAATTTGACCTGGCCCAGGTCAACGGTCTGACCCAACTTGACCTGGTATAGTCATGATGTATATCATTTGACTTCCAGTGACTATAAAAATACTTTGGTGACAAAATAAAAGCTCTATCTTAGTTTATTCAAAATTTATAGAGAAAAACACCAAAAAATGCTTATTTGACCTAAGGTGACCTTTTAAAGGTCACAAGTCAAAATTTTTGGCATCAGCTTCAGAAATGGTCTAAGAGCAAGTCGCAACCGATGTTTGAAGTTGATTCCAACCATACTTAATGAGAAAAGCTCATTTCGTGATTTTCCCCCATGCATTGACAATGGGGAGGTCATGCTCTGCACATGACCTTAGGTCACCAATATCAAAAATCCTGGAACAAATGTTGTAGGTCCTGGTGGGCCCAATATGTGGTAAGAGTTTCAACTTGATCGATTAACCCTTCTTTTAGTTATGCGGTCCTAAGTATTTTTGAGGTGAGGTCACTTCACCTGGTCTGGTGACCTGACCTGATATGACCTTGAGTCAAAATTTTCAGAAAAGATGTAAAAATGATGAGGGAACAGCTAGACCAAGTTTGGCAGCGCTGCGCGCCGCCGTTTTTTGGTCACTTTGGAAAAACCCGAGGGGGTCTAAAAAGACCCCCACCCGGGCAAAGGTTAAAGGGAATGTGACACCTTGGTCGAATCCTGGAATTTAGTGTAATTAGGCGTACTTTTAGTAAAACATAATGAAACCACTCATGATTTCTCTGAAAAATGTACAATAAGCTTAATATTTGGTTTTTAAAAATACTACTCTAGAAAAAGAAATAAATATCAGCCTGTGGATGATTTCACGATCTGGCAACCCCTACCATACTTGAAACGCTTCAAAGGCTTCGATTGGCTGATGCTCATCGTGGCGTCAGCATATGTCGTCACACCAGTAGCTCACAACAATGGCCGCCGGCGACGGGGGGCTGAGGGGGGCTGGTGTCAGGTAGGTTTTAGCTTTTTTCTATGGAAATATCGAGTTCCAAGACAAATGAAGTATGGAGTACCGGATTTTCCGACCTGCTTTACAACGTGGCTCTCTCAGTTAAAATCACGTTGTGAAGGTGCCACATTCCCTTTACACTGCCTCTGCTGACAGACGAGCGTCGCTTTTGCTGCCACCTATGCGACAAGCGGTACCTGCGCAGCTGCCATCTGTCGGAGCACGTGCGCGCGGCCCACTCGGCCACCTGGCAGCACCTGTGCGATGTCTGTGGCCGGCGGTTCCGGCACCCCAAACAGCTGCGAGTTCACGCCGCGCTGCACACGGGTAAGCTTGGTCCGGCTATGATGTACCTTTCCCGCCCCTTCTGACACATCCATCTGAGGACAGCCAATTGAAGTTTTAATGCTTGTTTCTGCGTTGAGAATGCAAAGAGTGAGATTTATGCTTTATACTCTACTCTCTGTCTAAAAATTCTCAGCATTTTCTGGAAGGCTGCCGATTGCAGTACATTTTGAAGAGGCGTCTGCTCCTGCGTTTGCTTCCGAAAGACCATAATTCGCTTCAAAGTTGTAATAGCTTCCGCTTTAGAAAGATGAAGCTTCTTCACATCAACGGCTCCCGCTCTGGCAGCCTTACTTGCTCTGAATAATACACCACTACTGCTGCTACTACCGTTGCTTGCATAGAGTCCTAAGTGACCATTGGGTGTTCGGGCTTGGAGTCGGGTCTCCGCTGGCCTCCAGGTGAGAAGCGTTACCAGGGGTCTCTGCTGACCTCCAGGTGAGAAGCGTCACCAGGGGTCTCTGCTGACCCCCAGGTGAGAATCGTTACCAGGGGTCTGCTGACCCCCAGGTGAGAAGCGTTACCAGGGGTCTCTGCTGACCCCCAGGTGAGAAGCGTCACCATGGATCTCTGCTGACCCCCAGGTGAGAAGCGTTACCAGGGGTCTCTGCTGACCTCCAGGTGAGAAGCGTTACCAGGGTTCTCTGCTGACCCCCAGGTGAGAATCGTTACCAGGGGTCTGCTGACCCCCAGGTGAGAAGGTTACCAGGGGTCTCTGCTGACCCCCAGGTGAGAAGCGTCACCATGGATCTCTGCTGACCCCCAGGTGAGAAGCGTTACCAGGGGTCTCTGCTGACCCCCAGGTGAGAAGCGTTACCAGGGGTCTCTGCTGACCCCCAGGTGAGAAGCGTCACCATGGATCTCTGCTGACCCCCAGGTGAGAAGGTCACCAGGGGTCTGCTGACCCCCAGGTGAGAAGCGTTACCAGGGGTCTCTGCTGACCTCCAGGTGAGAAGCGTCACCAGGGGTCTGCTGACCCCCAGGTGAGAAGCGTTACCAGGGGTCTCTGCTGACCCCCAGGTGAGAAGCGTCACCATGGATCTCTGCTGACCCCCAGGTGAGAAGCGTTACCAGGGGTCTCTGCTGACCCCCAGGTGAGAAGCGTTACCAGGGGTCTCTGCTGACCCCCAGGTGAGAAGCGTCACCATGGATCTCTGCTGACCCCCAGGTGAGAAGCGTTACCAGGGGTCTCTGCTGACCCCCAGGTGAGAAGTGTTACCAGGGATCTCTGCTGACCTCCAGGTGAGAAGCGTTACCAGGGGTCTCTGGTGACCCCCAGGTGAGAATCGTTACCAGGGGTCTCTGCTGACCTCCAGGTGAGAATCGTTACCAGGGGTCTCTGCTGACCTCCAGGTGAGAAGCGTTACCAGGGGTATCTGCTGACCCCCAGGTGAGAAGCGTTACCAGGGGTCTCTGGTGACCTCCAGATGAGAAGCGTTACCAGGGGTCTCTGGTGACCTCCAGGTGAGAAGCGTTACCAGGGTTCTGTGCTGGCCCCCAGGTGAGAAGCGTTGCCAGTGGTCTCTGCTGACTCCCAGGTGAGAAGCGTTACCAGGGTTCTCTGCTGACCTCCAGGTGAGAAGCGTTACCAGGGGTCTCTGCTGACCCCCAGGTGAGAAGCGTTACAAGTGCGACCAATGCGATTACGCCTCGGCATTCCTCTCCGGCCTGGCGCGGCACCGGAAGAAGCACAGCGGAGAGCGGCCTCATCCCTGCCCAGAGTGTGAGGCACGCTTCCTCACTAAACAGAACCTGCAGGTGGGTGGAGGTGCCGCGCTTAGCAGCGCTCTGAACTCTGTGTTTGGTGACGTATTGATGATGAGTGGGCGGACCTTGCTTTATGTTTGCATCTCGCTTGCGATGAAACTTGTAACTTTGTTCGCGATAAAACAGGTATGGGATTCAAATGGTCGTGCTCACCTATTCCGCAAGGAAAAACGCACAGGGACAATGTTTTCGGACTGTTAATATTGGAATTATTGTCCTCGTTCGGTTAGCCCAGTCGTAAAAGTAGTAAGAGCCTGGGAAGGGACCTTCAAGTCCCACCATTTTAACTTAACTTCCACAGATAGAAACTGAGAAAAAAGCTCGACGGCTTTTCATTTTTCCGTGAGGCGTGCCGAGAAGTGAACTAAAGAAGCTTAAAAAGGACAAACCTTAGGCTTCCGTGTTGTCAAATTTAAGCTTAGATTGCGGCAGAATGGGTATGGAAGATGCTTACTGGAATACAATGACAGGGACTTGATAATTCATGTTATGGTAAGTGGAAAATCGAGAGTTATTTGCCTTGTCAGTCCGGGTGTGCATAGGTTCTTACAAGTATTTTTTGCACCTCAGACTGTTTTATCTGGCTTCATTAACATCCCTTTTTCATATTGCTGCATCCACGGCTTGGAGACATTTTGTAATTTTCACGAAACTCAGGTATACATGAATACACCATGCACTACACTTTACTACACTACACTACATGTATTCATGTTCACGAAAGAGTTGTTTTCTTTTCGGCTCTATTGGAGGGGGAGGGAGGGGGCAGTTACGTTCGCATGCTCCCTTTCACACGTCCCACCTGATGCTACATGAAAGCTATCTCGAATTCTCGGGCCCGATGAGATAGAGGACTGACCTGGTGTCACGTGACGAGACCGTGCCCTCGGGGCGTGCCGCCGATCTGGTGGTTTACCGCCATCTAGCCGTGCTCTCAGTGACAAGGGTGCTGGGTGGTGAATGCCTGCAGATCAGGCCGGGCCAATATTTTTCTCGTGTCAAAATGAGCACACTAGAGAGTGTTATCATGTTTTGGGTAGGAGGCCGCGCAGGAAAAAAATGCCAGAGGCCAGCTTTAATCTGCAGCCTCCCACATTGAACTGCGGTAGCAAAAACAGCGTCACAGCAGTACCGAGTCAGCTGCAATTATGCATACTTTACGCGGCGTTTGGATTTTCAAAGAAGAAGCAAAACTGTCATAAATAGTAAATGCTCCAGGGGCTGTCTCACGTCTCTGGCTATCATGAAAAATGTTTGGAATTGGGACTTTTTTGAGCCGTGAGTGGCCCTGTGACGACTGTTCAGGAGCACCGGCGGCGGAAGCATCGGCGACGCTCGGCTACCCTGCTGCTGGCGGTGGCCGCGCCGGCAGCGCCATCTGCGGCGGAGGGCCAGCCTCCCACGCAGAGGTGAGGGCGCCACCTACGACGGAGCTCGGAGGCGATGGCGCCACCTGCTGCAGCGGAGCGCTGTGTTTATTACTGCCTGGATAGAGCTCAGGTTTTCCATGAAGTGAAGTGTGCTGAGAAATTCAGTCAATAATTATTCTTGCTCTAAAAAAACTGGCTTCATTTTGTTTAAAAACGCACCCAGTTAAATAGAGGAATTGCAAACTGGGACCTCATGAAATTAAAGTTTTGTTTAAGTAATTGATAGCATGAATGACTGGAACCCTCGTTTAAAAAGTCACAAAATTATATTGATATCAGAATGTTCGTTGGTTGCCGCTATGTCATGGTGCCATTGTATTATCAGTTGCCGAAGAACCTATGACGTTTTTAAATACCTCTTTTATGAGCATAAACAATTTTTCGAAGAAGTTTCCCACTTCTAATATTAATGTTTCAAAAACATTTTATGAATGGTTACTCCACCTCTTCTCTCTCTTGCTTCGAGGAGCAATTGATACTGGTTGGTCAGCTGGCCCGCAGAAACACAAGGCATGCGTTTGTGGAATTATGATGTATAGTTTGTCTTGTGAAATCTATTCCTATCTTATAAGTGTTGAGCGGTACCTGATGGAGGAGTTTTAGAGCCCCATCCCTAATTATCATCATTGCGACTATAGGGCACCCCTATTCTGATGATCGCGATGACCGTTTGACGTTAAACTCCCGAACTTCGTCGACTTGACTGATCTGAACAAGACAGAATAAGAAGGATGTACTGTCGGTACACCGCACGTGCCCTTCTGGAATTTGAATGCTCTATCGGCGCGCTATTATTAGCGTGACGATAGAGCTCTGCACTCTGGGTATTAGAGGTCAATGGGCAACCGTTTCAATCCAAAACAACTGGAAAATGTCTGATTGCGATTCTGAAATCAGTTGGACAGGCCGTAAAATTTCAACTTCGTTACCGACTCTTCTGTCTCTGTATTTTTTCTTCTGATGCCGTGGATGACTCTGGCTCAGGTTGTAAATATCGAGTGAAATATTTCTCGCGTATTTTTGTTTATTAGATCGTAATATTTATATTATACCGGTGAATAGTCTTGCATTAATAATCTTTGGCATGTTTCAAAGTGTCCATTTTTAATATGCCACTATTCGGGCAAATCATTCAAGCGGATAATCATATTTTTCTGTGTAAAAACGAGGAGTCCATGTCCCTTCCATCCTCAATGTGCGAACCATTTTATTTTCGAAATGTGTGCATGGTATCTGACGTCCAGCTTCTACACTTTTGGCCAGGTTGGCTGCTGGTAATTTATAGCACGCTGCAAGCTACCTGAATGGTCCCGGACGTAAACCATGACATTAAACAAGGTCTCAGGGGATATTTCAAATGCCTTATGCTCAGTACCTCAGAAAAATCAGCGGTACCCGTGTACTGATGGTACTCCTTGTACGGTTAGTTATACACGCTATTTGGTCTTCAGAACCAGCAATGTTGGCGACGCTTTGTATCAAAATTAACCATTCGCTCGTGCTATTTAGGGATGTTACTATAATTAATATAACATCCTACAGTGGTTACTCGCCACTGCCCTAGCTGTACGGTGAGCTGTGGTGGGTTTTGTTTCTACAGCAGCTTCTCGCCACCAGCAGCGCCGGTGGCCTCAGCCTCAGATGAGGAGGAACGGTTCGCCGTCGCCATTCCTCCTCCTCAGGTCAGTCCTGAGCCTTTCTACTGCTGGGCTTCTTTTCTGCTTCATGTGGACATTTTGTAGGTGAGAATTTATTGCTCAAAGTAACATGTATTGGTTGGACATGTGGATGTTCTCGTCCCGGACCATAGGGATAAAAAGGCAAGTAATTTGAATACTATTATTCTTATGTTTGTTGAAAAGTTTCCTCTTAAGTTGGGTTTATCTTCGTAACTGGCTGTCTCTGATTATTGGAATCTGTTTGCATCTTCATGGTCAAGGAAGGGATGACTTAGTGAACGTATGCTCTTTGCACACTTGATAGCTGGGAAGTCTGCCGTGCAAAAGAAAAAAAGGTAACTCTCATTGCTAATATTTTGGGAGTGCCCTTTTTTCCATTGCACTGCAGAATTAACCGGGCGTAACTAGTAGCAGTATTTATCGAATTTCCAAAGTTCAGAGCTAGGCAGGGATCTATCATGTCTAGTGTTAAGCCATTATCCCTACCTGTTTCTTCCTCAAAACGCACCGTGCCCATCCTCAGGTACAGCACGACGCCTTCCTAGAGGACGAGGATGACCCGGCTTCGGGGCACGCCCTCTTGGAAAACGTCACGCTTACCTCTGCCGCCGAAGAGGGTAAGAGACTTCGCTCAGGGGGATAGGTTGGAATGGATGACGAGAGGATGGTAGGGGAGGTTTGAAAAGGTTAGCGGGTGAGTAGTGGTAGTGACTGCGGTGGCAGCACAGGAGGGGATTTCGGCTTTGGACGATGACCAGTGAGATGGATCAGCGCAATGGAAGGTTTGACGAGAAGAGCCTCTGGAAAAGTGAGTGTTCCATTGAGAACGTACATTTGATGTGGCGGAGGCTGGTGAAAAGGGTAGCGGGAGTGGTCCATAGGGACAGCCGTGTGGATGAGATGAGAGCCAATGCAAGAAGGGGGCCCGAGAGGGTCACAACCGCTAAAATGTGGGAAAAGGTGGTTGTTTTAGGAAAGCTCTTACGAATTCCAGCTGTAATTATAGAAGGCCACGCTCTTCAGACCCAGAGAGTTTTCTTATTTTGGTTCTGATTCTTCTGACACTTCTGACACTTCGATTCCGTCGACTCATGCTCCCAATAAAGTTCTGAACTTTTTTTTTACAATCTGGCGTAAGTCATAATTTTACAGATTGAAGATTGGAGGGATACGCCCCCCCCTACTCCCTCTTTCGATGCCCGGGGACCGAGTGCTCTAATTCGTGATCGATATTCCCACTTTCAGGTGAGGAGGAGGAGAAAGCGGCGCAGGGTGAGGGGAGCAGGGAGGCGGCGCCGATGTCCTCTCTGGAGCGGCCCTGCTCCTCCCCGCAGCCGGAGCACCTGGCCGACCAGCTGTTCGACGAGGCTGCTGCCGGCGTGTTCGACGCTGACGACGACGACGACGACAGCGATGACAGTGGCAGGATGACGCTGAACGAACGGGCGCCTGACGCCGGTGATAAACTGCCGACCAGTGAGAGGGCAAAAACTGCAGACCAGTGAGGGGGCAAAAACTGCTGACTAGTGAGAGTGTAAACACCGCTGACTAGTGAGAGTGTAAACACCGCTGACTAGTGAGAGTGTAAACACCGCTGACTAGTGAGAGTGTAAATACCGCTGACTAGTGGGACTAAAACTGCAGACCAGTGAGAGTGCAAAAACTGCTGAGCAGAGAGAGCGTAAAAACTGCTGGTAAATGATTTGTTAAAATTGCAGATCGCTGAGAGCGTAAACACTGCTGACCAGAGAGAGTGTAAAAATTGCAGACCAGTGAAATAGTAAAAACTGCAGATCAGCCTGTGTAAAAACTGCTGACCAGTGAGAGTGCAAAAGCTGTAGACCAGTGAGAGTGTAAAAACTGCAGGCCAGTGAGAGCGTAAAACCTGTAGACCAGTGAGAACGTAAAAACTGCAGATCAGTGCGAGTTTAAAAATTGCAGATCACTGATACAGTAACATGTAGACCAGTGAGGGTGTAGAAAGTGCAGACTAGTGAGATTGTAAAAATTGCAGATCGGTGAGAGTAAAAACCAGACCAGTGCGAGTTTAAAATTGCAGATCACTGATACAGTAACATGTAGACCAGTGAGGGTGTAGAAAGTGCAGACTAGTGAGATTGTAAAAATTGCAGATCGGTGAGTGTGTAAAAACTGTAGACCAGTGAGATTACACAAACTGCCGATCAGCTGGGTGGAATCGGAGGGAGGTGTTGAATGCTTACGAATTGGTGCCATCTCCCAATCACCACCGAGGGAAATGTATGCTACGTTGTGGGTGTAACGACCGAGCAGTTACCGATGAACGTTTTTTAGTTTTACCCTTTACTTTTTTTGAAATTGTGTCCTGACTGTAACAGGGTACTGATCATCGAGTGCCAGTATTGACTATCTTCGCTGAAATTTGTCGGCTCAAGACCATAATGGCAAGTATGAATAAACAAATGTGGCAAGAATAACTGGCAGGCACGAAAATGCTGTCATTTATAAGTGCTGATGGCTTATGCTTAGATCGTGTGTGGTATTGTTCACTGCCACATCCAGTTACGAGGATCGAAGTGGTGGCCTTCAGGCCTGTCTAGTTTTAACTTACTTTTTGTCTGAGGCCCTACCGTGACATGGGCATTGTATTTAGGACCCGGCTGCAAACGAAATAAGCCACGTGGGAGGTTTGGTAATCATTTTGTTTAATATACACTAGCTGTTCTCCTTGGGGCAAAAACATTCCTGCTAACCTTTTTGCCTATAAAATGTTGGGGTCTGCCGAAAGCGCTCTTGATTTTAGCCTGATTGTTTTGTCCGTTCAGTGCATGGTCGGTGTTTGAGACAGATTCTCTACAGGGAAAATACATGCCATTTTAAGTGTTTAGGTTAAGTTAGTTTGGCTGTGTCGGTACTTTGATGTCACGATGTTCTGTCCTGTGCCAATTTAAGCAGAAATAAGTCTGCGCGACGGTCCTGAGGGTCTGTCTAATCTGTATTTTTATTAGAGTGTCATCACTACTGATAATGAGGGACCCAAAAATATTAGCACGCCCTCTTATCATTGCAATACAATCCCAGCTGGGAGCTGTGCTTAAGTCGGACTCGGGCTTTGCTGATGACTTGAGCGTGACGACCAACCATTTAATATTTCATTCTTCCCAACAAGTTTGAGATTTTATGTTGAAATGGAACTCGAAGGAGGGTGAAAGTTTAGCTGTGTTACGCCTTTGAACGATCACATTTGCTTGATAGAGAAACACTGTATTTACATCTTGCGACAAATCCAGAGCAAAGTCACGGGTGTGTTTCCGATTATAAAAATAGCCCGGTGTTCTCTCATCTGACATATCGTTCACTCCTGCAATACCGTCTGCCTCTTCATCTTCCCATCTGGCTGGGACCTATCACACGCACTGTGAGGCCGCCTCTGGCTGTATTGCGCCGGTGAGGGACTGGTGGTTCCACTGAAGGACCATCAAAAGCCGCTTTTGAGCCCTCGCTTCTACTGAGAGCTACTGTAACCGTTGAGGGCGTTCGTGCCCATTATGAGGCCTACCACATCCGTGGCGGGCCTCGAGTGGCATTGGCATCGTTCACACCCACTCCGAAATGACTGAAGCAGAAAATAAATTCCTTCCGCGGATTAACCTTCGCCCGGGTGGGGGGTCTTTTTAGACCCCCCTCGGGTTTTTCCGAAGTGACCAAAAAACGGCGGCGCGCAGCGCCGCCAAACTTGGTCTAGCTGTTCCTTCATCATTTTTACATCTTTCCTGAAAATTTTGGCTCAAGGTCATATCAGGTCAGGTCACCAGGCCAGGTAAAGTGACCTCACCTCAAAAAATACGGACGGCATAACTAAAAGAAGGGTTAACCCGCGCCCCACCGGGGGTCCGGCGCCACCTTCGCCCCACCGGGGGGCCATCGATGGCCCCCCTCTAACTCCGAAAATATGGACGTTAGCGCAAATCTGCAAAGTGCAATAGAAAGCTCGCGTGAATTCAGTAAGAAATTACTTCGCATGTTTTAGTGCTCAGGTCAATGGTTTGACCTCCAGAGGTCAAATTAGGTCAAGATCGGCTATTTTCACTCAAATATGCAATGATTAAGCAAACTGGGCATAACTCTTATGTCATTAGAGCTATTGAGGCCTGGTAAAGTACATTTGATAGCAAATTGCCAGTACTTTTTCCGCTATGTGGAACGTAAAGACCTCCCGCCAGTGGTTTGACCGCCAGAGGTCACCTCGTGACCTAATATGACCTGAGGTCACGAAAGGTCAAAAAGTGACCTTGCCGTATATCAAATGAAAGCCAGTGACAAGACAAACACGATGGTGTTTGTTTCACCGCTCTAGCTCAATTAGGTCAAAAGTTATTGTCAAAATACTGTTTTTGACCTCTGGTGACCTTGGATGGCCTTGGAAAAGTCAAAGGGCAAATATGACCCCTGGGATCCGTGAAAGGGTGTCCAAAAACGTTGTTCTGAGCAGTCTGAGTATTTGCAATCATTTTTGTGGCTTTTATATCATGAAATAGCTTTTCCCTATGCTTTTCCAATGGGAGAGGTTGCCTCGTGACCTGACCTCAGGGCACGAAATCGAAAAAATCCCGGATATACACCTTGTAGACCCTGGAGGGGTCATGAAGTGTAGGAAGTTTCAAATCGATCGACTTTGAAATGTAGCTCTTACAGAGCTCTAAAGGTGAAGTGAGGTGACCTTGGTTGACCTCGTCTAGTGACCTGACCTTGGGTGACCCGGGGTAAAAAATTTCAGGGATGATGGGAAAATGATCCAGTGAGAGGTAGAGCCCTCAACCGCGGTGCTGCGCCTCGTCGTTTTTCTGCTATCCCGGAAAAACCTTAGGGGGGCCATCGATGGCCCTTCCCGGTGGGGCGAGGGTTAATCGATCAAGTTGAAACTCATACCACATCTTGGGCCCACCAGGAGCTACAACATTTGTTCCGGGATTTTTGATATTGGTGACCTAAGGTCATTTGCAGAGCATGACCTCCCCATTGTAAATACATGGGGAAAATCACGAAATGAGCTTTTCTCAGTAAGTATGGATGGAATCAACTTCAAAAATCGGTTGCGACTTGCTCTTAGCCCATTTCTGAAGCTGATGCTAAAATTTTTGACTTGTGACCTTTAAAAGGTCACCTTAGGTCAAATAAGCATTTTTGGTGTTTTTCTCTATAAATTTTGAATAAACTGAGATAGAGCTTTTATTTTGTCAGCAAAAGGTTTGTATAGTCACTGGAAGTCAAATGATATACATCATGACTATACCAGGTCAAGTTGGGTCGGACCGTTGACCTGGGTCAGGTCAAATTCTTAAATTTGACCTGGCATAGCAATATCATATATCATTCGATTTGTATTGACATGAGGATTGCAATGGTGCATTAACTATGGCTGTATCTTGTTTGGTTTGGAAGCTATTAGCGAAAAAGTAAACGCCTTTATGCATGGGTGGCTATGGACATTCTCAAGAATATGCCCAATATCTAGTGACCTGTAACTCCCTAGGCTTTGACCTGACACGAAAATGAATGCCACTGTAATGAAAGCGCATCTCAACAGCTTTCGAATGGTGTTAGAAAAATGTTTCTAGCTATCATAGTTTCTGAGATATAGGAGGTTTTCTTAGTACACCTCATATTAGTGATTTTGACCTATTTTGACCTCTGGTGACCTTGATATTGACCTGACAAGAAAAATGACTGAAGTATTTTCGATATCATTTTCGAAGAGCTTTCGATTGCCGTTTTGCGCTTTTTTCTAGCTCTCTTAGTTTTTGAGATCGTGGGGGGTCTTTTTTAGCCCCCCCACCAGGGCGAAGGTGGCTCGTACCCGCCACCGGGGCAAGGGTTAAGACTTATGGGGCCTCCCACAGGCATCGTCTGACGGGTTTCTATTTTGCATGCGTATTGCAATTTCTGCGCTCCTTATCATGCTTACAGACCAGTTCCTTATCCCAAATGCATGTATGGTCTAAATGAAAGCATCGAAGCAATTATTTCATCTTTCAAATTGTGTGGAAAAATGATAGGGGGATGCGAGGAGGGGATTCCCAAGGTCCAAATAAGTATGCCTCTGCTCCCCTGGGGCAATATTAGATCCGCCCCGGCCCGATGCATACGCGTCACGAAGGAATGTAGGTAAGTCCGCCAGGACACGGCATGGTGGTCATGCAAACTTGAGCAAATGCACCTAAATTTTTTTAAAGCTTATTTAAGAAGACTTTCAGCTGTGTTTTTTTGTTCTGGGCGTATCGTTGACCCCGCAATACCAATTATCAGATGGTAATGTCGTAAACTGCAACGGCATGGAGGTGTTGCAGCGCTTTCTTCGGAACACTTCAGTGGCGATCCTGAAAAGATGAGCTTTTGCCTCCTCCGGCAGGTGGCTGAATTGTGCCGCAAATGGAGCGTCGTGTCCGCTGGACTGTTGAGTAACGTGGCTGCAGGGGCGCAGCCAGAGCTTTCGTATGGGGGGCACACCAACTTTGAGGGGCACCCCGGGGAAAAAAGGGCACTTTTTAACGTAACCTAAAAAACTTACTATATCTTTGTTTATATAATTTTTTGGGCATCTTTGGTTCAATAAAAATGCAAAGAAATCATTGACGGAGAAGGAAAACTCGATTAAAACCGAAAAAAGGAACGAAATATCACCAAAATGTCATGGAAGTAGCCAAAACACTACTTTTTTGGATAGATTTAAGGGCAGCCAACTCATGCAAGTACTTAACATCAGAGAAATCAGCGGAGCATGTGATATCTGTTACATGTGCAGGTTAAGGCATATTGGAGTCGAAAATTTTCTGTTATGCCCACTGGTTTTGTCGTGACGAGTGAGCCCTAGCTGAATGCGGATTAAGTTCCTTGCCTCCCACAATCGCCGTGGGACGAGGAGTAGTATAGTGTCTTTGGAAGAACACATTTTTGCTGCCGGAAAAATTTGGGAGATACATTTTGAACGCGTTTATTAAGTTCCATATTCGCAAGGCTCGGTCCCAGTTAAGAGTAAATAAAAGGTGAACAGGCCGGTGGTTTGGTTGGGGATGGTGTGACAGGGCTGAAAATTGTGAAAACTATTTCTTCATCTAAATTAATTAGTAGAAATCCTGGTTTAGGGGACTGTGCTCTGAGCTCAGGGGCACATGCCTTTTTATCATCCCTTCCCAGAATCCACCAGTATAATAAGCAATTTATATAACCAGGGGTGCCTAGGTATCACAAGCCGTTTTAGAGATTCCTCATTCCCCGTTAGCTCCGTTTTACAAGGGGAGTTTCCATTGGGTTCTTATTCCCAATCTATTCAAGACCAGCTCTGGGGCCCCCAAGTGTGGATCAGAGGCCTCCAGAGCAACTTCCCCCATCCCCCAGATGTGCCTCCAGGGAATAGACTAGCTCAGTGACCCTGCCCCAAGATGATGGGAGTTGGCCTTGTGTTCTTATTATCTATCTATTCAAGATCATCTCAGGGGTCCCTGATGTAGATCAGGGCCACAGAGCAGCTCATGCTTCACCCAGGGACTAGACTAGCTCATTGGTCCCAGAGATGAGGTCATCAGACTAGCTCAATGGGCCACAGATAGACACATGGGGCCTTAAACCAGTTCAAGAAGCCCCAGAACAGTTTAAGGCGCCAGATCACTTCAGGGGGCCTCAAGCCAACTTAAGGGGCTCTCACAAGCTCAGCGCACGGACCAGCTCAGGGTACTCTCAAAACCTAGATCCGCTCTTGGGCCCCAGATCAGCTCTTGGGGCCCCAGATCAGTTCAGGGGCCTCAAGTCAGGTCACGGGGCAAGATCAAGTCAGGGGCACTAATTCAGCTCAGGAATCCCTCACCAGCTCGGGGCCCAAGCAGTTCAAAAGCCCCAGAGCTGCTCAGGGGACACCAGATCGGCCCATAGGGCACCAGATCAGCCTAGGGGACAAACAATCAAATCAGTGGTCCCCGACCAGCTCGGGGCCCAGATCAGTTCGGGAATACCAGATCAAGTCAGGAGGCACTTAATCAGCTCAGGAGCCCCATACCATCTCAGGGACCCTCACCAACCCCTGTGGGCCCAGCTCAGCTCAAGGCCTGGGAGCTGCTCAGGAAATCACGTAATTAACCTAGGAGGCCCGGGTCAGCTTAAAGGGCATAATATTATCCATGGGGCACCAGACTAGCTCAGAGGGAATAAGATGGGCCCAGGAGACACACTGATGACTCAGCAGGCTCCAGATCGACTCAGGGGGCATTAGTTAAGTTCAGGAGGCAGTATATCTGCTCAGGGTGCACCAGATCGATCAGCACAGGGGGCATGTTCAAGTCAGGGGCACTAAATCAGCTCAGGGATCCCTCACCAGCTCCGGGCCCAATCAGTTCAAAAGCCCCAGAGCTGCTCAGGGGACAACAGATGCCCATAGGGCACCAGATCAGCTCCGGCGACAAACAATCAGATCAGTGGTCCCCGACCAGCTTGGGAATACCAGATCAAGTCAGGAGGCACTTAATCAGCTCATAAGCCCATACCATCTCAGGGGCCCTCATCAGCCTCTGTGGGCCCAGCTCAGCTCAGGGCTTTAGATCTGCTCATGAAATCACGTAAGGAGGCCCAGATCAGCTGAAAGGGCACCAGATTTCTCAGGGGGGCATCATATGGGCTCAGGAGGCACCAGATCGACTAAGGGGCATTAGTGCGGCTCAGGTGGCACCAGATCGATCCGCTCGGGGTCCAGATCAGCTCCCAGCCCCCCAGACTATGGCAGGAGCCTAAATCAGCTCAGGGAGCAACATAACAGCTCAGGGGACACAAGGTGGACTCAGGACCCACCAAACCAGCTCAGGGGGGACCAGACCATCTAAGGAGACATCAATAATCAGTTGAGGGGGCACCTAATCAGCTGAAGAGGCACTATATTGACTTAGGATACAGAATAAACTTGGGGAGGCATGATATCAGCTCGGGGACCCGAATCAGCTCAAGGGGCACTAAATCAGCTATCAGGGCACCAAACAAGCTCGGAAGCATTAGACTAACTCAGAGAGCATTATATAGGTTCAGGAGGCACAATTATTTGCTCAGTGGGGCACTCGATTGACTCAGGGGCACCAGATCAGCTTAGAGGGCAAGTAATCAGCTCAAGGGGCCACGAGATGAGCTCAAGGAGCACCAGATTGGCTTCACCCGTACGATTATTGGCGACGATGATGCAATAGGTAGACACATACTAGGTGCCCATACTCTTCCCGGGTGCTTGGAAAGGCGAAAAAATGCCCTAGCTGACCGAGAAAGGTATAAAGTTGGCCAAAAATAGTTTCAATTGCTACATGCAGTCCAGTTAAATCTAGGTTCAACGGCTAGGGCTCTAAATTTCGAGCGGCACGGCCCAAATTGGGTACACCACCTGGCAATCAAAAGGGCACCCTGGCAGTGATGGGGGCACGTGCCCCCTGTGCCTTCCTGGCTGCACCCCTGGACAGTAGATCAACTCCGGGAGGCATTAAATAAGTTCAGGGGGCCCGGATCAGCTCAAGGGGCAATAAAACAGCTAATCGGGCAGCAGGCAAGCTCGGAGGCATCAGACTAACTTAGAGAGCATTACAGGTTCAGAAGGCACAATTATTTATTCAGGGGAGGGGGGGCACCAGATTGACTACGAGGGCATCAGATCAGCTCAGAAGGCACATGATCATCTCCAGGGGGCACCAGATGAGCTCCACCCGTACGATTATTGGCGACGATGAGGCATTATCTGGAAACGGATTACGTGCCTATATTCTTCCCGGGTGCTTGGAAAGACGACAGAATGCTTTAGCTGACCAAAAGGCACTTAATTGTTAAACAATAGTTGAAATCGCTAAATTTGGCCTAGTTCCATCTAGGTTCAACGGCGTAGGGCACTAAATTTCGAGCGGCACGGCCCAAAGGGGGTACACCACCTGGCAATCAAAAGGGCACCCGGCACCGATGGGGGCACGTGCCCCCTGTGACCCCTGGCTGCGGCCCTGGACAGTAGATAAACTACGAGAGGCATTAGATAAGTTCAGGGGCCCGGATCAGCTCAAGGGGCACTAAAACAGCTAATAGGGCACCAGGCAAGCTCGGAGGCATCAGACTAACTCAGAGAGCATTATATAGATTCAGAAGGCACAATTATTTTCTCAGGGGGGCACCAGATTGACTACGAGGGCATCAGATCAGCTCAGAAGGCACATGATCAGTTCCAGGGTTCAAGACCAGCGCTCAGGGGGCACCAGATGAGCTCAAGGGGCACCAGTTTAGCTCTGCCCATACGATTATTGGCGACGATGAGGCATTATTTGGAAACGGATTACGTGCCTATACTCTTCCTGGGTGCTTGGAAAGGCGACAGAATGCCCTAACTGACCAAAAAGGCACTTAATTGTCAAACAATAGTTCAAATCGCTAAATGTAGTCTAGTTCCATCTAGGCTCAACGACGTAGGGCACTAAATTTCGAGCGGCACGGCCAAAAAAGGGCACACAACCTGGCAATCAAAAGGGCACCCCGGCACCGATGGGGGGCACGTGCCCCCTGTGCCCCCCTGGCTGCGCCACTGCGTGGCTGTCAGTAACCTTTTATCTGTCTGTTTTGCTACATCCGCTGAACCTGACCACCAACGGCGAAGCGATTGAGGACGGGCGTCTCAACCGTAAAGTCTCAAGAAAACAACAACGGGGAACACTTTTCATTCCCTAAATTCAGCCCCTCCAATGGTACAAGTATTAAACATATTTCCAGAAATATATTTTCCGTCAAAAGTAAAGGCCCCAGGTCTAAGCACGGGAAAACAGAGGCCTGACGTAGAAGAGCCCTCCCCCCGAGCGCGCTTGGTAGGTTAGGCTGGGTTACCTACGTCCCAGTGAGCTGCGCATTGCGCCCCAAAGCGTAAATATAGGTAGGGGAGAGGGTGGTAAGACGGGCATGATAGGTAAGACGCAAGCCATTTTTTAACATGTTAACTGGGGGCCATGTGCCCCACAGTCGGCCGAAATGCCCCCCCCCAGTGCCCGGAAATTGGCCCCCAGTGAAATAGACAGATGACTTAAAACTGACCAAATGCAGACTCGCCTAACGAAAATAAGACAGAACACCACCCAATAATTATAACTTTGTTCTGTTTCTGGTCCAAAATTAGCAATCCACAAAAATTGTGTCAAAAATTTCCGTCCGCGGCTGTCTATTCCATCGTGCGAAGACGAAACAAAGCGCGTAGTTACGGGAAATTCCGGCAAACCAATCTGCAAAGTATGGCAGCAGGCCAGACAAGTCCCACCAGCCATCTAAAATTCTCGCACCGCCAGCCACCAAAAATTCACACCAATCTGCCAGATACCAGGGAGAAGAACACACACATTCCTACCTACACGATGCAATGCTACCTCTCTTATTAGTTAGTTAGTTGAGGACTTTTTATAAGGCCCCATCCTGTGCCTTTATAACCAATTAGCAAAGCAGCCTCAGCATCAACTAATCACAACGCTGGAGAAGAAGCCTGCCTACAACAGTACAACCAATCAAATATCCTGTTCTATCCGACCGGAAACCTACATCCCAGCCAGTACCGTGACATTGCATGATCTCATTTCACACGCAGTCAGTTGTCAGCGCTAAGAGCTCGTTCGTGGATTAGACGGGACACGGTTTAGTCAAAGTGCGTAAGACTGGTTGCTGGTGTGGCGGTATGAAGTGCTTAGCATTTTAATTTACTATCGTGGTGGTAGCGTACATAAGCGTCGCCACCAGCAAAAAAGTGAGGGTGCCAGCCAAACTTCAACCTGATGCTGGCAGCAAACTTTCCACGTTAGTTCCAAAAACTTTTCGAATTTAGGCTCCTCGTTGCCTTCTGCAGCGGCTGGTTATACAAATTTCCGGTTTGCTCCCATTTTGACTGAGATCAGTAAATTGTTGGTTAAAAAGTGGGGGGAGGGTGGTTGATGATCCCAAGAAATGTGCTGGTTATGTAGATAAAATTAATTCGATGGCCACGCGGGGTTGGAAGGGCACCCCTGGCTATTAGATGGGTAGTGTGCTAAAAATATTTGGTCAGTCAATATCAAACCGTCAACAATTAGTTTTAAACAGTGATACAAATCGCTTTTTTCTGTGGTTTTATGACTACCGCTAAGGGTCGTTTGAGCCTCAAATGGGGCTTTTGTGGTGTTTATTTGACTATTTTAGTGGAAATAAAATTTTGCCCCTATTTGGCCCTTTTTCTAACTCGGCTTGACGCTGAAAAAAACCTGGAAGCCCTGGGCAGCATCTATAATCTCTAGACTTGGAAGAGCTAAAACATTGAGATACATTTTTTAACACTAACGCGACTAAGTTGTATTAAACCCCCTTAAAATGGGGTGTTGACCCCTTGAGTACACTATAATGGCCAGCACAAGAAATGCCCCCCACTGACTTTTCCTTAAAAAATGCCCTGGTAAGACGGGCACAGGCTCTGTGGACCAAACCAGCAATGGTATACTCGTAGATATCCCATTACTTGCATAAGTGTGTGTGTGTGTGTGTGTGTGTGTGTTTGGGTGCCTGATCATGAGCCAAAAAAACTAATTCCTAACCTTTATTGTTTTTCCAAAATTTTGGAAAAACAATATTGATGGCTCAATCTACCATTGCTAGTAGTTTTGTTTGTAGCGTTCTGTCAGTGTCTAGTCATATTTGAAAGTCAAATATACCAAATCTGTCAGGGGGGGCGTTAACATGCATTAGGTGATTGAATTGTTATATTACCCTTGCATGATGATCGCCAACAATGAAATTTTCTAGAATATTGATATGGAACAAGACGGGTATGAGAGGAAATATTCTATCACCATAAATTATATAATATTTATCGCTGCTGTTTTTACATGATTAAAAGGAATCAATCCCAGAAGGTCCTGCAAACCGGATTAGGAGCAGTAAATTATTGATTGTTTAAATCCACTGAAAAATTATCATTTTATGTAATTTCCGGAAAATAATTGACTGCCGGCTGTGTTATCGAAACAATGCTTTGCAAAATGTCTCAGACCTCTTTTTTGCTCCATATGGTATGGTTTTTGTCAAAAACTTCTAGCACATGATGAACTATTTTCAAAAGCCCGTCTTACCCCACCTGTTGGGTTAAGACGGACTTTTGCAGCATTCTACGGTAAACGTTACTGCTCGAAGGAATAAGCACGAATCCTAAGCGCAGGGACAAATAAATGGTTGCTGAAGCTACAAGCGAAATCGCATCACCGTTATATGAAAAGTGAGTGAGACACACAGTTTCAAACACAACTATTCCCGTATTACCACCCTCTCCCCTACGTCAGTTTTGGTTGATTTCAGCAAATGTGTTTTCAAAGGGAATGTGACACCTTGGTCGAATCCTGGAATTTAGTGTAATTAGTGCGTACTTTTAGCCAAAAATAATGAAACCACTCATGATTTCTCCGAAAAATGTTCAATAAGTTCAATTTTTGTTTTTAAAAATACTCCTCTATGAAAATAAATAAATATCTAACTGTGGATGATGTCATGATCTGGCAACCACCACCATACTTGAAACGCTTCAAGGGCTTCGATTGGCTGATGCTCATCCTGACGTCAGCATATGTCGTCACCAGACTTGTTGAGTCGCGACTCAGAGTCGGAGTCGAATCAGAGTCGACTCAAATTTTGCTTGAGTCAGAGTTGAGTCGACTCAACTTCATGTTTGGGTTGAATCGAGTCGACTCAACTGGACAACCAGTTGAGTCGAGTCAGAATCTGAGCCAGCCTCCATGCTGTGAGTCAAGAGTTGAGTCGACTCAACACTATTTTCATAACATAAGTGATCACATGACTGACATTTTAGAAATTTTCACATATAATTTTGAAGGATTTCATATTGCTATTTGGTAATAACAGGTAATTCATTATTCTCATATCTTCACTAGACCCATGCCTGGATCAGTTGTTAGCAACACAAGTTATGTAAAATATAGTTTAAAAAGCACACACATTTGATAGTTTTTTTTCTGTTTAGTCCTAGCAATGGCATGCAGAATCATACATAAAAATATGTCATTAGGCACAAATCAGACTTTTTCAACTTTGAAAATGCTAACACCCAAAATCCTAAGCTCATTATCATGCAAAAGGTAATTCACTCTTATAAAATCACATCTTTATTTTCTATTTTCTTCCTTCCTTTGACTAAATCACTAAAAACACATATCAGCATCAGAAAGAGGGTACCAAAAATATAATTTTGCACATAAGCCTTGAAATGGGTCGAAACGGAAACTAAAAGCTTCAATTATCTGCTTATTTCAAAGCACTATATTGATTTGTCGTGGTTTGAGAACACCCACTGGTGGATAATAAAAACTGCCTATTTACAGAAAATGGACATCAGTCCTAACTCTGGTGTAGCCTAAGTAATTTCAAACTGTAAAACTGATAAACTGAAAAATATACATCAATCCTCTCACTCACAAACAACCACCGCCCGCTCTTGAAATTATATTTGTATTTACCACTCACACTGCTGCCCCCGCGCGCGCCACACTAGTCACAAAACGATCATGGTGCGCAACAAAATGCTAGTAGCCGTGTTATTCTGCCGAGCAGAATGCATACTAGTATGCCGCACGCATGCGCAGTGAGGCATCTTGTAGTCCATGATTCCGTACTGCGCATGCGTGCGGCATACTATTTTGCGTTCTGCCGGCAGAATAACACGGCTGGTCATTTAGTCTTTAGTACCCCGAAGGCATGATTACCTTAACATGGACCTGCAGATTTTTCTCACGCTTTTTGGTTACGTGATTTTTAAAGTGCTATCCATCGTCAGGTTTGCACTATCCGAGGCTAGGTTTGTAATGTCTTCAATGCGCCATCTTTAACGTTTACGTGTTTACTACAGCATTTTCGGGAGGAACAAGGCGAGTATTCATCATTGTTTTTGGTTTTGGTGAGGTGCTGGATAGGGGCAGTGCACAGTGTAGTATTTATTTCTAAGTTAAGTTCGTCACGGGATTGTTCAGAATGTTCCTGGGCAGGGATTGCCTCTCAAAACATCATATGCTCAAATATTGATTCCTGTTTTTTTTGCAGTTGAATCGTCCCTTTTTGCTTCAATTATGACTGCTCATGAAGGACAAAATGCAAAGCCATCAGGCCCTTCCTCATACTCACCTGTTCGCGATTAGCATCTTTGTTCATTCCTATGCAGGAATAATTTCTGTCATGAATTCATGCATTGAAATTGGCATATTATTAAAGGAAATATGCAGTTAGATTAACGCCATGAATAAACATACTGCATTTTGAATACTATTGAAGGAAATTAACATTTTTCTGTGCATATTTTGCCACCATTCCGAGTCGGAATCGACTCTGACTCAATGCTGTTTTGAGTCAGAATCTAGTCGGCTCATTTCTGAATTTGGCCTGAGTCGAGTCGGCTCACCATTTTCAACTCAGTGAGTCGAGTCAGAATCGGAGTCAGCCATTTAGCTGTGAGTCAGAGTTGAGTCGACTCAAGAAAATTTGAGTCATCAACAAGTCTGGTCGTCGCACCAACAGCCATGACAACTGTGGCCTGCTGCTAGGGGTACATGAGGGGGTAGATTGCAGGGCGGTTTTAGCTATTTTCTACGGAAATCTCGAGTTCCAAGACAAATGATATATTGAGTACCGTGTTTTCCGAGTTGCTTTACAACTCGGCTATCTCAGTTAAAATCACGTTATGAAGGTGCCGCATTCCCTTTTAAAAACATCGTTTTTGCGGCTTTGTTTGGAACTCCTGTAACTATTTTACTGGTTCCATTCATTTACACGCGTTTCTTTCTCCCTGAACGAAATCCTGTAGCCGCACATGACGATGCCTCTGTATAGGTACTAGAAAATACTCAGGTACCCAAATCCCAAAACTTCAGAGTTGGGTTCATTGCTAGCTTTAGCTCGTGCCACTGAAGGAACTTTGTAGTCACAACTCAGCTTAGGTGAAATTGGAAGAGGATATATGAAAAATGGACTGGCCCCCGCTACCCTTGCGGTTACGACGCCTTTAGCTCAGCATGTGCTGTGTTAATCCTCGCCCCACCGGGGCCATCGATGGCCCCCCTCAGGTTTTTTCGAGATAGAAGAAGAAACAACGAGGTGCAGCACCGCAGTTGAGAACTCTACCCCTTACCCTATCATTTTCCCACCATCCCTGAATTTTTTTACCCCGGTTAATACTAATTTTTGGGGCTTATCGACGCACCAACTGCCAGAGTCATATGGCATCGCCAACTCTTTCCCTGTTGGAAGGGTTTCTCGGGGGCCAGTTTGCTCCTTGTTCGGGAAAGCCGCCGGGCCTTGAACCCGGCTCGGCTGAATGGAAGCCAGCTACGCTGACCACTCCATTACCGCGCCCCCTTTACCCCGGTTCACCCAAGGTCAGGTCACCAGACGAGGTCAACCAGGGTCACCTCACTTCAACTTTTAAGCTCTATAAGAGCTACATTTCTAAATCGATCGATTTGAAACATCCTACACTTCATGACCGCTCCAGGGTCTACAAGATGTATATCCGGGATTTTTAGATTCCGTAACCTGAGGTGAAGTCACGAAGTAACCTCTCCCATAGAAAAAGCATAGGGAAAAGCTGTCTTATGATCTAAAAGTCACTAAAACTATTGCAAATGCTCGGCTTGCTCAGCAAAGCGTTCTTGGACACCCTTTCACGGATCCCAGGGGCCACATTTTCCCTTTGACCTCTCCGAAGTCATCCAAGGTCACCAGGGTCAAAAACAGTATTTTGCCAATAACGTTTGACCTAATTAAGCTAGAGCGCTGAATCAAACATAATCGTGGATGTCTTGTCACTGGCTTTCATTTAATTTACGGCAAGATTACTTCCTGACCTTTCGTGACCTCAGGTCATATTAGGTCACGATGTGACCTCTGGAAGTCAAACCACTGGCAGGAGGTCATTACGTTCCAAAAAGTGGAAAAAGGTCTTGCATTTTCCAATCAAATGTAATTTACCAGATCTCAATAGCTCTAACGGTAAAGGAGTTATGTCCAGTTTGCTTAAGCAATACATATTTGAGTGAAAATAACGTATCTTGACCTAACTTGATCTCCAGAGGTCAAACAATTGACCTGAGCGCTTAAACCTACGAAGTAATTTCTTCCTGAATTTGCGCGAGCTTAGATTTGCGCTAACCCCCCATATTTTCGGAGTTAGGACCCCCGGTGGGGCGAAGGTGGCGCCGGATCCCCGGTGGGGCGTGGGTTAAATACTGATCTCTATGACGTGTTCGTTTATTCAACTTATACTGATCAAATCTTATTTGTGATTTATCCTGAGAAATAAGAAGGTAAACGCAGTTATTTGTATTTATTTACTGTCGTCCTGGGGTGATGTGATTATTTTTATGTTTAAACCAATTTAAGGACTCATTTTCTTTGCTGGCTGCTACGCTTGACCGGGAGGGAGATGATATCCGATGATTAAACGAACTCATGAAGAAGAAAAGAAGGAGATGATGATGATCATGAGGTGATCTCAGAATGCAATTCTAAAACTGACACCCTCTTGGGAAGTGAGCTACTAAGGATCTATGGCAGCATAACAAACTTCTGTTTTGTAGTCGCTGGCGTGTGCTATTTCCAGTAAAAGGTGCTTAATACTCAGCACAGCCTCTTCCGCGTCCGTTCTTTTCCAGCATCCAGGTTCTGAATCCAGAGCAGTAGCGCACCAAGGGGGAGGAGGCCCGCCCCCTTCCCCCAAACGCTTCGACTCCAAAGTGCCGGCCCCGACATGGATTTTGGTAATAATTGACCGCCGCAGGCACCCACCCAGGGCAGAAATGAGCCTTGATCTGGCTTTTAGTACCGGTTTTACTCTCGCCTTGCCGCCCCTGCCCATAGCGTGCCGCCGCTGCGTTGAAACATTCACCCAATATGTGATTCAAGACATCCCTGTTCCGAAACTGCCGCCCCCTCGCCAGGGTAAGAAATCCTGCGCGTGACATGCAACCCATGCCGTTAAAAATTGTTGTTTCCCAATTATCAGCCCAGTTACTTGCATGCTGCCCCTCGCTTATAGAGCGGGCCACTTCTTCGCTATGTAAGGCTCGGCCTCTGTCCCTGATGAGCTGCCCCCTCTCAGAATGAATCCTTTACAGGAACCGCCGCCCCCTGGCCTAAATAAGTTAGCTCAAGGCTGCCTTTTGTGTTTCGATTTTTTACACGATCCCTCCAGTAACCTGCCGCCCCCTGTCAAACATGCCCCCCCATCAGCCTGCCGTCTCCCTTCGTCAGTCGGCCCCCCAAACGGAAATCCTGGGTGCACGCCTGACCCAGAGCATACAGGAGCTGGATATTTTTCGAAACGAAATTTGTATACTTCGTCTGTTCATGGAAGTGACGCTTCGCATATTGGATTTTTGACATACTGCCCACGCTTTGCTTTCCCTGTATGGTACCTGCCTAAATAATAGAGTCATTGTCCTCTGACCTTGATATTCCAGACCCTGAAGTCTGGTCCTTACCGCATAAATCACTGTAAACTGCTGCATTTTCAAAAACGAAACAAATATTTATGTGCGAATTGCATGCATAAGAGTATTTGCAGTTCTCATTGCATTTGATTGCATTTCTCTCCACCCGTGCGGCTTTCTGTAGAAGGATGTTAATTATACAGTGCTAGATTTTCGTGAGATTGGAGCTGTTTGATTTCTCAGAGCTAAATTTAAACATTTCGCATGGCTGCACATGTTCTAAAATGAATGACGGTACAGCCATACATATTTAGCTTCAGCTACGTATAACAAACTATGTATATTGTCACATGATAGTTGCAACGTGGTGTCGATAATAAACATTTCAACATTATTTGCAGCATTTACAGCGAACTGTATATCATTATCAACTCCTACAACAATCTGTCCGAGAAGCTTGTGAATAAATATTCAAAAACGTTTACTTAGCCACATGGGTGAAGGGTGCCACGTGTATTAGCTCGTATCCGGGCAAATAGATCTAGCTGCTTGGCCTGGTACTTCTGATAGTCGCATAGCTTAAACTTGTACCTCAGGCGGATATATCTGCCTGTTTGGTCTGGTAGTCGCATGGCTGAAGGTGTATTAGCTCATAGCCCGGGCGGATATCTGTAACTATATATTTCTAATGAACACTCGATGCCATCAACACGTGTCTATAACACGCACCAAACAACAAGCGTTGTCTTTGTTCGCGGCGGCGTTTCACCCACAGCGCAGTATGTCCGATAGCCATGGTGAGGATCGGACATACCTGAGCCGGGAGCTGAGACGGACACAGGTGGGTCTGAGAAGGCGGCCCGTTACTTCCGCTGGCCGGGCCCATTGAGAGCCATCCGGCGGGAAAACGCGCGCCGCGCCGGCACCACTGATCTAAGCGCGCTGAAAGCAATCGATAATTACCGGGCCGGGTCAAGGGGCGCGCTCTTGAGAGGCCACCGCTCTCAGTAGGCGTTCCCAGCTAATTCCATTCATGGCGCGCGTACGCTTTTTCGATGGAGCACTGTTTAACCGGCCATTTATTCCATGAATAATTTTAACACACATCCGGGATTTCCAGAGACGAAAGTGATATATTTTGTGCGCAGGAGGCTTGAGTCATTGATTTAGCACTGGCACAAGATTTTTCCTGCGAAATTCGCTAATTGCGCGTTTGACTGCGAGCTCATCAGGGCCAGGTTGTCCGCTATTGAAGTCGGCTTCTCCGTTGCTCCGCTGCCTGCGGACGCTTGAAATGGTGGCGGAGTAGCGGGCAATACCCTCAACAGAACTAAAAAGAAACTTTCGATACCAACAACCTAACGGGACCGCTACCGAAGAAGAAAGAGAAAGCAGAAGTAAGTTTGGACAGAGAAATATGTGCTCATTAGAGAAACAAAAAGAGATTGAATAAATGTTTTTATGCTTGTCTTTAAAAGAATGTTTTTATCTGAAATTTTCCAATAAAGAGCAAAACATTGGTTCTTTTGTGAGGGACCAAAATATACTATTTTAGGCTTGGTGGGGACCACGGCACCTTGCCCCTCCCCCTTGGATCTGCCAGTGGATTTCAGTGCGGTTCACCCTACCTATATCCTTTTGTTAGAAATATTTCGCTATCGCGATGGTGTGGGAAGACGGGGCAACATTATCGGGTCCAATTAATACTATTTCCTTTAAATTTAGTGTTTTGGGCACGTATCTCAAATCATTCAGAATGAGTATTTCATGTTGAACAGCCTACATCATAGTTCAAAAGATAGCACACAAGGAACAATTCGCTCAGTTGAATTTGGACTTAAATTGAGCCATAAAATGTCCTCATAGTACCACGATAGATTCATAGTACGATACGACTTGAACAATAGTACAACACATAGTACCACGATAGAACAATTGACACCAAAAACAGTTAAATTTACCCGAGACTGAGGTCAATTGTAACGCGTGCAGACACATTTTTAAACTCGAATTATGATATTAAAGCTAATTATTTCCAACAACCTTTTCGGTTTCCAGAAAGCAAAAACATGAAGGTATTCCGGGATCAGTCAGTCAGTCAATGGCTTTTTATTAGGCGTTCTGTGCATAGCACCTTTGCCCGCCTCTAAAGGAGTGTGTGGGAGAATTTTTAGAATTTTGTGTGAGGGTAAGCTACGTTAGTCTGTTAAAGCAATGGGAGTTATTTCAAGTAATGGGTTGCAAGATATTTTAGCTTGCAAATGGACGGTCGTGGCAATGGCATAGCCATGCCAAGGGAGGTCTTTTAATAAGTTTAGACCCGCAGAGTGCGAAGGTTATTTCTGTGGCTGAAGACCTTAAATTTAGAGTTTGAAATTTAGAATTTGGAATTTAGAATTTGAAATTTAGAATTTGGAATTTAGAATTTAGAATTTTGTGTGTCAGCTATTGATGTCCGCTTGTATACGTTACTCGAAAGCCTCCGTTAACTCAATAATTTCGTATTTTAGGAAGTGCGCTAAACACCTGGCCAGGGTGCCGCGATTTACCCTGCAACCCGGAGGTGAAGTTGCAGCTCCCCTCTTCGGCTGGGCAGCCGCCGCGCAGAGAAAGAAGTGTGAGAGGATAGTTAGATTGTTAGTAAGAGTATAGGTGTGGTTAGTATAGACCCGCAGTGAAAGGTATCACTGCGGTGAAGAAATCTAACCTATCTAACCTAACTTGATTTCAAAGTTAGCCTAACATAACCTATCCTTAGCCTACAATGAACCATTTAAAGGTTACAAAACTATTGCTTAAATTTCGCAGTGGATCAGCTATGATTAGAAAATAGGCAAGTCCTACTTTGGGGGTGCACCATGCACCCTCATCATATATACTGGGAGGAGTGATTTATAGAAACTTCTCTAGCCCAGAGTCCTTTAGAAATGTAAAGACTTTTTCGAGAAGTTCAGGATGGTCGTTACCGAGCAGAGTTTTTAGGTCTACAGGGATGTTTTGGATTCGGCAGTAATCTAGCATGGGTTGCCGATGGGTATTGTGCTGGGGACAATCGATGAGAATGTGATGGGGATTCTCCATTGCGTCGCAGGTACCACAGGTACCCGCGTTCCAATAGGCATTTAATTTTGTGTGTCCATTTCTGAGTCTGGTTAGAATAACCTCGCGCCGGCGACTCTTTTGGTTGGAAGTGGGCCAGTAGCCGATGTTAGGCTTGATATAGAATAGGTGGGCGCTGTGGTTTGTGGTCCAGTTATGTTGAATTTGCTTCCGGATGGTGTCCTGGAGGAGAGCTTTGCTATCGTCTCCAGACCACTTTAAGGGTTCGATCTCTCTAAGTTCTAGGGACTTTTTTGCCTGCTCGTCGGCCTTTTCATTTCCTTGAATTTTGCAGTGGCCCGGGATCCAAAGAAAAGAGACATCAGGGTATCATCGATACCTTTCTGAATATCTGCTATAACGTGGTGGCTGGGGTTGACTACGTTACTGATGGCCTGCAGGACAGATTTAGAGTCTGAACAGATGACGGCTGAGTTGATATTTTGGGTTCTGATTATGGCTAATGCATTTAGGATGGCAACAGCCTCGGCTGTGAAGATGGAGCAGTTGTCCGGAAGTCTTTTCTGAAGGCAAATGTTTTGCCCCCAGATGCCGAGGCCTACTTTTTCGCCTATTTTGGAGCCGTCTGTAAATATAAAAGGTCTTTTCCGCGTTACAAGATCGGAACTCTAGGAATTTTTGGGAGACTTCTTCCTCTGAGAAGTCCGTTTTACGGGAAGTGAAGAGAAATTCCACTTTGGGCTCTTTTCGAGTCCAGAAGCGGGAGAGTGGGGGTTTGCCTATTGTCGCTGGCAGTGCAAGATTTAGGCTTTCCAGGGTTTTCGCTACTCTGTGCTTAAATGGGGGCCACTTCTGTAGAGTGGCTTTATTTGCTCGTCTGGGATGGGCAAAACATTGTTTTGCCGGGTGATTTTCGGTGGATTGAACCTTGATGTAGTAAGAAATAAGCTGGGCGTCGCGTCTTGTCTGTAGTGGGCACAGCCCGCTATCAGTTAGCAGGCTGGTGATGGGGGATTCTCTGAGCGTGCCTGTGGCTGCCCGGGATAATAAGCAATTTTGTTTTGTGTCTTTAAAGTTGTTAGTTCCACAAACGAATTCGTAAGAAATACTACAATTGACACCAGTCTTCCCTTCATGAAAATAAGCTAACTCTGCAGACGTCCCATCCAGCGAACACGCCACACGAGATACTACAGATTCGCACGTATAAAGTTGAAAGAACTCCTCTTGCGGATCAACGATATGAAGAGAGAACAGGAGATGACTGAGTATAATACATGGTGTTGCGGTTTTCCACCACGTCAGGCTGCATTTATGCAAACCCTATTATACCTACCCTCTGATATCATACTGCATCCTGAAATATGGCTAGGCAAAAACAGTCGCATGTTTTAGCGCTATTTTCGTTCTGTTAGCTAAGGTTTTTCTCTCCATGTGTCGGTTTCCCATTATCTTTACACCGGGTCATACTGTAATACTAAATTTAGGACTGTATCTTGTTTGGTTCAAAAGTAATAGACACAAACAAATTCGTAAACCGTGACCTTTGGTGACCTCTGGCGACCTTGGTATTGATTTAACCTCAAAATGGATGAGAGCATGCAGATTTTTCAAGAGCTCTCGAGCAATGTTCAGAAATTTTATCTAACTCTTGTAGAAGCAGAGTTACGCCCTGGTTTTGTCAGCCTCATTTTTGAAGAACGGATTTCCTTACACGGGCCTAGCAATGACGTCATAACTCGTTGACCTGAACTACCCGATGTCAATTTTTGGTCATAAGTTGTCGAATTTATCTCCCTAGAAGCCTGCTACCCGACGCGGGTCTCATCTGAATCGGCTCAGATCTTTTGCAAAGAGCGGGGCTCCGATCACACCCCCAGGCGCTGATGGGTAAGGTCAATGCAACAACCCATCACTATTAGAGACCGCTCAGCTATCGTTTCCACTGACATGTGCCATACTAACAAGACTTCGCAATAAAACTTTAAAATTTTGAACGTATTTAAAAACCAAGACGTTCAAAATCTACCGCCGCTCGAAATGCTTTATGTTTCATATTCAAAAGTGTTCTCTCCCAGCTCCGAAGGAAACTTTCCGTGTGCCGTATCGTTTCAGTCAGTACGAAATTTCTGGACTGCAAAATAAGAATATCTATTTCGTTAAGATTCACCATTCGCAATACCTGACATGACTTGTGAGGTCACTCACTGCCCAAGTTCCGACAAATTAGGTATAATTCAAAAGCTGAGTGCTAAACGTCTTGGTCTAATAAAACATGACATAAAAACAAATGGCATTAATAAACAATAACTAACTAGGAGCGCGACGTCATCCGGGAGATAACAGTGGACTATTTTAGCATAAAAAATATTTTTGTGCCTCAAAATAGAAAGTCAACAGTCACAGTTAGATGGCAGCGCACAGTGACTACTGGTTGCTTGTACGCCGGGTGGAGGCGGCGTCGAAATAATGTGACAGGGGAGTGGCCCATGCTAGAATAATACAGAGGTGTTAATGGCATTAAAATATACATACCTCCTCAGTAAATTGCCTCGTGCATCCTGCCATTTGCATTGAACCCTCCTTTTTGGAACGGTCAGAGCTTCTCATCCCTTCCCTTCAAATAACCATCGTATCAACTTAAGCTTCTAGTGGTGCACACTAGGGTGCATCAAACGCCCCATGATTTTCATTTTTGGATAAATTAGCTTAGCGGCCCGTCACATTTTGTTGTTTCAGACATGTAAACCTCAAATCCCAATTTTTGGGAAAATCTATATTGGGCTAGGGGTGCCACCTAGCGGTCAAAGTTTCAAATTTTTGCAATTTTTAATATTAATTGGGTCTCCCGTGGAAATTGTATTATCATAAAATAGGACCCAGCAGTGGTCAAATACTGTTTTCCAAGCTCCAAATTACCTGTGCAGTCACTTTCGCGCATTTTGGACGCCAGCTAGGGGTGCCACCTGACGGTAGAAGTTTGCAACGTTTTGCGTTTTGGTGAGTTTTTATCAAAAATAATTGTTGAACCATCCTGGATTAGAACTTTGTTGTAATTATGAACTACTCCTGTAGGTCAAAGTATCTGGTAAAGGCATTTACAACTTTTGGCAATGAGTGACATCTGGTGGCCGAAATTAATTTCTAAGTTTTTAAGAAATTAATGACTATGACAAAAATGAGTAAGAAGTTTTGGTTGAGTTCCAACGATAATTTGTGTTGCAAATTCCTCTCAAGTGTCAGATATCACCTTCAAAATTTCCGGACCGATATTTAATCTTCCTTTTCCGTTTTTTTCATCAAATCATCCATTTTCTTCCATACCGTTTCATGGTTTTGGTAGTTCTCACACGACCTCCTCTTATTTTAGAAATTCACCGGAGCACAGTGGGCGGCTAAGTTGGGATATTTCGGGAAAGAACCCAATCGTTCAGCGATTTGAGGTATTATTGCTATTACAATACAAGGCCAGTTATACAATGCTGAGACCAAAACATCTTGATTCATCAATATATAAAATGCTTGAAGGTTCCAGCGTAAGTACCTTGCATGAAAGGCACCGTTGTGGGAGCTAAGCTCATGTACGATGATTAACGCCAAGAGCCGATGTTCCCAAATTAACGCGAAATGTCTTAGACTATTGTAATCATGTTACTTTAGGTTATTGCTTATGTTATTATTGTAATTAACTTACACCGATCTTTCGATTACAAATATGAGATTTGTAAGAGACATTCATAGCACAGCTCACGGCCTGTTTGATTGATTTTTGGGGCTTATCGATGCACCAACTGCAGGGTCATACGGCGTCGCCTGCTCTTACCCTTTTGGAGAGGTTTCTGGCGAGCCAGCTTGCTCCTCGTTCAAGTAAGTCACCGGGCCTTGAACCCGGGTCGGCTGCGTGGAAGCCAACTGCGCTAACCACTCCACTGCCGCGCTCACAACTCATGGCCTCGACAAGACGTCATGTTCAGTTGCGCTAGTTTTGACCACTGATAGTCACACTTGACTGTTTCTATTTCTACTATTCACACAACCCCACTTTCTTGAGCACACAGATTACTCGTGTTTCGGTTTCCTTGAGCGTAGATCAGGTTGCCTTTTCGTTTTTTTCCCAACCGCTTGCAGAATGTTCTGCAAGTGTCGCTTAGACTACGCTGTCATTTGAAAGTCCGAGGCCATCTTTCCTCCCTTTACGGCGGTATCATTGGGAACATGTATGGCCCTGGGCTTTACCCTTGCTGCCTGGTAGGTAGATGAGTCAGGCCCGTCACTGACATCCAGCTCTAGGAACCCGGTGTCTAGCTTCAGGAGTCTGAATTTAGACCACGATTCAGGTTCAGCCAGGTCTACCAACTTATTCTCTGCTCACTCTCTGCGAACTCTGGGGCCGGGGTGGCCTGGTGGCTTTGTTGCCAGTCTTCGGATCGGATAGCATGGATTAACGTGGGTTCAATTCCCACGGCGGGAAACCGCCTTCCGTGTCCGATTTGACCCGGTGGAGAGGATCCTTGAACACCCACGCCAATACTCCCTGTAATTGGGCAAGTGTGCATGTTGGGAGTGGCCCTAATAAAAAATAAATAAATAAAATAAAAAACACGGTTTCCCGGACCCACTTCTTTCACAACTGAGAGGTGCCTCGGGTATGATCTTGAGCTTCACCACCAGAAAACGTTTTGCAAGCTGACTTCGCACAGGCTGAGATGTCAAGTTGCTGAAAAGAGCAAGGGAACCATCTCTAAGGTGAAGTACCGCTGATGGCTGAAAGCCAGCAGTGCACCGGTGCCAACAACTTCGTTCACCCAGTCCCCATAACAGGATAAGTGGTGATTAAGATTCAGATCATGCCATGAGGAACCCACTGCGTCCTGGCATATCATGCATTACAAGCCATAGACGGAGGTGATGAAGGTCCCGAACCGCCAAAGCTTTGACATTAGTTCCTGCGTTGGAGCTTTTTTCGTCCTGAACGTTGGGAATGTGGTGCTCGGACGTGCATATCTTCATCGCATAAGGCAGTCTGCTCATCCATCTAGCTCTACGCATTGCTCGAAAATATACATCTGGATTATTTGAGCCAAGGAAAATAATTCCTAATTCTCTGAACTCCTCGTGGTCATCACAGCTTTGATTCGGACAGACAGTTGGAAGGAGCTTCTCTTTGAGTTCCATCAGGAACGGGCGACTTTCTGGTGAAGTTGAGTTTATTTGAAAGATAAACTCAACCGTCTTTCATATTTCGCTTATCTTGATAAATAATCAATTTAGAAATATTGTTCATTTTTTGGCCCGTTTTCTTCAGTGTTTAATGAACGTAAGTAGGTTTTTGTTCGAATTATTGGTTAGGCAAGCAGAATTTCTCAATATCGAGTCTGTTGAAAGCACTGACGTGGACTTTTTCCCCGACTTAGTGCCTGTCCGCAGACCAGAGCAAAGCCTTGTTCAGCCGGTTTTGGATTTGGATGCAGGCGGCTGATCGATGACCTGTGTTCGACTCTGTTGTGGCAAACACCATGTTCACCACTGCGTCTGAACACTCCTGCCGTTCAAGAAGCTCAACCGTCAAATTTGATATGGGGAGCCGTATTTTCCATTCGTTGTCTTACTCTACCACGGTGTAAGCAGTAATTAGTTTCCATGTCCGCTCCCCACAACTTGTTTCCGTCAATCTTCGTTCTTAGCCTTGTGTGTACGAGAAGGCATCAAATTACAGTAAAACGGTAGTTTATCACTCAAAAAATTAGCTGCAAGCAGGACCAGTGTCCTCAATAAATAAAAATGGATGAACAGAAACCAATGTAAATTTTTAACTTCGGCCGCCAGGTAGTGCCATATAAAGAAATCCAAAATGCATGAAATCCGTCTCGCAAGTACCTTGAGGTCGATTCCGCAAAATCTCGTTTCAGCTGGACCAAAATACACAATGATTCTGTCCCCACATTTAATGAAAAAATTGTAAAAAAAAACTGTCAAAATTGATTTTTTCACCGCTAGGAGGCACCCCTTAAAGATGTCTAAAATCCATGAAATTGGGCAGGCATGTGATTTTAGGCCAGCGCAACAGTGTTTGGTCACAAAACAGTCCACTAATGAAATGAGACGACTTCTGCGGCCAATCCAAAGTATATCTAAAAATGGTCAAAATGGAAAACTTTGGCCGCTAGGTGGCACCCCTAGCCACTTTCGAAATTTCAAAATATTTCATATTTGGACTCACTAGGTTCAAGGCAAAAAATTGGGCCGGGCCGCGTAGCTAATTTCAAAAGTCGGGGCGTTTGATGCACCCTAGTGCACACACATGAAAAGTCAGCTAGTCATGTATGTCACGTGTACCTTGTGTATTGTATTGCCATTAAGTGTTTGGTAATGAAAACAAAATGTATAGCTATATAACTTACCCTGATGACGAGAAATACTGAGGATTCGAAATCGGTACCGCCAAGCGAATTTACTTACCGAACTCATTTAATGAACTCACACATGTTTCTTAGCTCCACCCATGTTCACATAATGTCTCCTACACCTGCCCTCTCTTTCAGTTCAACAGCATGCAGAGCGACCATGGCTCTCAACGCCACACTTGTACGTTTTATTATCCGCCACGCGACCCCTCCCCACCAAGGCTTGAACTCGGCGTCAGCAGCGCCCAGCGTGCGTGACCTTTCTAACCTCTGTGCCCCGCGGGCAATCGGCATCCAGCGGATGGCGGCAGCTGATTGGTGGCGAGAACGTTCACTTGTATTGCGAGAAATTCAGCGAAAATTTCTCCATGAAAATGATTGAACTTAAACCATAAACCAGGAGATGTATTAACATGATCTTTTTCAAGCATTACTCGCCATATTTTGCCCTACATTGACTTGATTGTCCGCACAACCATCCGACACTCTTGGTACAGGCGGGGGCCTTGGCGAGGAAAGGTGGCTCGGGTACCGGGAGAGGAGGGGACGAGGTATGTAAAACTAAACCTTAACCGTCGGACGAGTTATAGAGTGTGAACTAATGAGAGTGCTGCCGAAGTAACAACCAGATAATATACCAGAAGAGGGAAGCACGTGCTGTTTTGTTCCATGTTGGATGGTGAAAAGGCACTAAACCTGATTTGGGACTCAAAACATTGTCGATGTTTTAGCGCATACCACCTTACAGCTGACTGCAGGTGACGGCTTCGGCCACGCTTTCCACGGCTCCGCGTTAATCTTAATGAATTTATGGCAAGAAGTATTATTTGTGGTTTTTTGTGGTGCAATCTCTTCTTGTAGGTGCTGGGCTATTGATTAATTCACCATATCCTGGATTCAAGTATGCGATTCTTCATAAACAGTGAATAATTTCACCGTGCCTTGCAGAAGATCGTTTGAAGAGCTAGTGAAGTAGGTAATTTCGATTAGAGTTTTACAAGCAAACTGAGCTTAAGCCGACATATTTTTTGCCTCTGAAACAAACTTGACGTCTTTGAAGAAGCTCCTCCATCTGAGATATCTTCCGGCTCTAAAATATGTAACGGCGTCCTGAATAATATTGCTAAATAATTTGACACGTAATAATTGCACAGCCATTCAGTAACAATTCATTCACACCGTAGGTGCTGGACTTCTAAGCAAGGATGAAATACTTCCCACATATTAGAACTTTTAATCCTATTCATCTTAAACGCAAACCGAGCGATGAACACTTTTAAGAAATAAGACCTGAGAAACGAAAACGAAGAATCACGACGCCAAAAGCGAAGAACGAAAAGAGAGACCAGCCGAAAAAGAACGAGAATTATTCATCATCACCGTCACCGTCACGCCTTGTTTGTTGTTTTCCATGTTTTTTTTCACCGGATCCCTTCATCAAGTCTCACTACCTCACTCCATGGGTTGAGCGCGGCGCCTGTGGAGGTAATCATTGTCCTTCCCCATCAACCATCCTATCCATATCCTTATCCTACAGTGTGTTTTTGCTTAAGTTGTCATTTATGTTCCTCATCTTCATTACGACCGGCGTCAGAATAGCCACATGAATAGTGGAGATGCCGTGTATGTCAAATAAATAAATAAATAAATAAATTTCAGACGTCATACCGCATCTGAAATTATATTGCGAAACCCAAAAGTTACAGGCAATGAAATGCTTTTGTCTAATGAGGGCACTCTAATCGGTCCATCATACTTACGTGGATCTTCAGTACATGACACTATGCTGCACTGCCTAATATGAAAAATAAGAGGGGACTAGGCACTCCACATCCAGAGATACAAGCTCATACTTCAGCCCTGTATGGTAATTTCAAAGTTCCATTTGGCTAGGTACTGATCATATACCTAGGAAACACATTCCTAAAGCATAACACATTTTGTAAAGAAAAATAGGAAAAGTGACAGTGAAGGAATTATACATCTACCAGTCAGTTATAAATACCGTTCAGTAGGAGGACCCATCTAGTGGTATGGGCGCCAATAGCCAAGGAAGCTGCAGCGTCTAAAAACCAAAGTTATTTTGATAATGAGGTTCCTGATCATTTTAAGGTGAGCGCCAGGGATTTAACAAAATCGTATGAGACAAACTGTGATGTTCCCTTCCGGCTGTTTCACAAATATTATTTCTCCACATATGCTCCCAAAATTGTTTCTAATACATTTTGAATGATATTGTCTATGAGCCGTCATGACCTAAACGAGAGTAGGTGGTAGAAGCAAACGCATTATCATTTGAAACACAGACCTTCATACTGCTTACAGAACTGCGTTCTGCTTTTATTAGCATTTTGGCGCTGCTTTTTTCGTTATTAAGTGCCTCCTAAACGTTATCATTCGACCCTGTGAATCAATGATAGCCAAATAACTAGATTTCAAAAATATTTGTATGTACCTATTTCTAACAATTCTTAAGGTACACTGCGAAACAATCTCAAGTATATACTTTTATTGTAGTGTTTTAGTGTCATGTCTTGTGGTCGTGCTTAATTTTCCTTACCCTTTCTCATTTTTAGACTTATGTTTGGTGGGGAAAGCAGTCGACAAAGCGACAGGGCAAAACGCTTCTGGAACATCAGGTGATATGACTGGCGTGAAGGTTGAAAAAGATTCTTGGTGATGTCTGAATTATGTTTCCCAAAGGCTTCAAAGGGAATTTGTTGGTTGATTCATGGGATTTTTTTCAGGTGCAGGTGAGATCAGTATAGGAGTAAGAAGAAACCAGTGTTTTATATTTGGAGCGATGTCATCCTGGATTTGGATTTGTATTTGGTGATTTGTACAATGAGCAGTCGTGCAACCAGTTTCTCATTTTAAATTTTTGGTAACACTTTCATTTTAATAAAAGGCATAGTAGGCCTTTAAATTGTCACGTCATGGCATGATATCAGCCAGCAGAAACGCAGCAGAAGAGGCGCTGCTTATCAATTTTGGACAGTAAGTAATATATTCATGCATACAAATGTTTAAAAATTTGTAAAAACGCTTGAAAACACCTAGCACCACAGACCAAAGGTTCCTATGATGCTGCGCCTTTCATTGATTTCAAAAACTTTTTTAATGTGTGAACAAATTGTGTAGTGAAAAATATGCACATAATTCAGCTATTGTGAATAACTTTTACTTTCCTGAATCTTATGGACTGCATCACTGCTTATGTATAAAGTATGCAATAAGAGCTCTTGCAGGTATGTATGAATGCAGTGGCGGATCCAAGGGGGGCAAAAAGGCATTTGCCCCCCAAACGGAAAAAGCTCGGGGCAAAACTATGCTTTGGTCCCCCCCCAGTGATCGACCTCCTTTTTCCCCTGACTGCTTTTTTAGTTTATAAGCAAAGTTTGGTGCTTCAGCTCTCAACTTCATACAGAACCAGTCAATTTCAGCAAAAAATTAGACCTTGGACAGCAAAACAAGCAGCTTGTAGCCACATGTCTGACCCCGGGATGTTTTTTCCTCATCGTCTCTAAGGCTTACCCCCAAAACCTACCGTCTAGTTAAATTGTGCCATACTCTCACCGTGTGACGTTTCTATCGATTTTGGCTTACCCCCCTATACTTACCGGCTAGTTTCGCCACTGTCCATTATGCCTGAGTATTTTTGTTGCTTGGCAAAATATCAGGTTGTAAGTCAGATGCAGAATGACATTATAACACTGTAAGACGTATTTGTTGAAAGTTTACTATTCTTTAAGGACTTCATTAGGACTTTGCTGTACATTTTGGTTTGGGGTGTTCAAATTTATTTACGGACCAAAGTTCATATGGCTAAAGTACGTATAGATAAACTTCGTACGCCGAAGTTCGTAAGCATATGTACGTAGGGTATAAAACTCGTATTCCAAAAGTACGTACGCAGAAGTACGTACGCCAAAGTTCGTAAGCAAATTTACGAAGGGTATAAAACTCGTATGCCAAAAGCACGTACGCAAAAGTCCGTATGTAAAAATACGTAAGTAAATGTACATAATAAATGCATAGGCTGGGGTATTTTCGAGGCAGGTATTGTGAGGGAGGCTCGAGCCCCCTAGGCCACCTGAAATGCAATCATAGTCAATCATAGTCAGGGGCGTTGCCACAGATTTTCGGGTGGGAGGGTCGGCGCCAGCGGGGGGGAGCTGAGGCTCGTGATGAAGCGTTTTGTTCACTCGAACGTGACATTTTCAACAGTATTTTCAGCCAAAAGCGGGGGCTGGCCCCTCCCCGCCATTTTCTGAGAGCGGGAGGGTCCAGTCCCCGAGGCCCCCCGGTGGCGACGCCCCTGGCCAGTGGTCATAGATATCCGCCACTGCACTCAAGCTCTTTTGAAAGCCCGGCGAGATGTGGGCAGGTGATTGATTACCTCTGTACTTGGTGCCGTGTAATCTTCCATACGATTTCTTCATGGCGAATATTTTACCTCTAGGAGCTTTAGGTACTCATACGAATTTGTGCCATTTCAAAACATGATATCCTTACGAAGATTTTGTTCCTACGTACTTTATTCCGTACAAACTTTTTCCATACAAACTTTTTACATTACGAACATTTTACCCCTAGGTACTTTAAACCTTACGAACTTTTTCCATACGAAATTTTTACCTTACGAAGATTTTAACCCCATGCACTTTAACCCGTAGAAACTTTTTCCATGCGAACTGTTTTCCATTGCGATTATTATCCACGTACGTACTTGATCTATACGTACTTTTGCGTACGTACTTTAGGCATACGAACTTCTTCATTACGTACTTTGGTCCACAACTCGTCCAAATTACCATTGGGGCACCTAGTTCATCATTGGGGTGCCTGGGCACCCCAAAGAGGTAAAAATCTACACCCGTGCTTCCAGAAGAAAAATTAAATATCAAACTTCGGGTTTTCCTGCGATGCTCTATAACATGGCTATCCTTGTACAAATCCCATTATAAAGGCACCGCATTCGAACTCAGCTACCAATCGCGTAGAACATACCAAAAACCTCCTGTTTTCATATTTTTTTATTCTTCCAGCTTTCATGAAGCAACATCACTTCATGAGCGAACCACTTAAAGCGCACAAATAGGAAGCTCCACCTCCGTGAGGGCCCAAAGGCTGACGATGGTGGTTTGCCAGTGGAGGGAAGGCGGGCGGTGCCAGACTCCGCACTAAGCATAGGGGAAAGGGCCCATGTGACGCAAAGTGCCAGACTACGCACGAACGTAAGAAAATTGCCAACCGATAGAGGCTCAGTCTTCCGTCAGTCAGCTGAATGCGCTCATGTCGTGCGACGGCCTTCCTCGTCGCAGCATGAGGCGCGGCGGGCGCGTCTGAAGAGAGAGGCCCATTTGATGTGAGTCTTTCCATATCAAATTTTTCTCGATAACAGCAAAAATGGTGTGATGCTATTTTTATGTCCCTAGTTTATCTGTCTCTTGAGAGCTCAATGGTACTCTTGGTTCAATTTCAGAGCGCGATTGGAAAGCCGAAAGTTTGGATTATATTATTATTCCCTATATTGTTTTCCCTCAAACGGTCAGTTCTGATGCCAACAGATATCAATCCAATAACGTTTTCTGTGCGCCATATCGCATGCCTATCTCAAATCAAGAAAGAGAGAAGGTGTCACATTGCCTTTAACACATGCCTATATGTTCATAAATGGAAAGGAGGCATAGACGGATCAAGAATTTCCGATCGGAAGGAAGGGCGGCATCTGGACCGGGAACGCCAACTGTGGGTGACAAAATCTTTCTCGCGGGGGCGCCGGAACTCGCATTCTGGGACGGGGAGGAGGAGGATGGAATTTACCATTTCACGGGGCACCATATCACCCTTTCAGGGTGCGGCGTGACCATTTCAGGAGGCCCTTGAAAGGTGATCGGGGCGGACCGAAGCTTCTGATGCTTGATGACAATGGACCTGCACATACAGGGTGTTTCAGAAAGAATGATATTTTTAAATGTTCAGTAAATGACTCAAAATCCTCAAATCCACCCACAAAACACTCATTTTAATGGTAAATTATAGGACATTTTTCGATAAACATTTTCATATGCATCAAATATTTTCCCCGTTTTAAATGTACTGAAAAAATGCAAGAAACATAATACATGCCCGCTTATATTTGAAAAACGGAACTGGCAGCACTCTAAAGCAGTTTTAGCACACAAAAATGGCACGAGCATGCACATCAAAGGCACAAGTTTCAGTAATATACAAGTTTAAAGTTGTTGGCTCAAGCCCATATGGCTCATTGGCTTACCTTCCATATGAATGAATGGATGCGGCGGACACAGCCAAAATACCTCACCGTCCACTGCAGAACAAGGGACATGGACCAATTGGGGATTGCTTGCTTGGACCCGTGCTTTCCTAAGCTTGAGAGGTGATGTTTTCATAATTGATTTCCAGAGGCAATGTGCGTGTGTACTGTGATCTACCGCAGTGACAATGTGATGTTCGCAGTGTCATTGGCGGATACTGTCACGTGATACGCGCGGATTTCTACGAACATTTTCGATGAAGGCTAAACAGACAGTATTTTCAGCCCATTTTTAAGACTATTTTAACCAGAAAAATATCAAAACAGTTATCAAAATACAAATAATCGAAATGTCCCAAAATTTGCTTTCGATTGATATGTAAATCATACCACAATAACATATTTATAAGCGCATTATGATCAATTAAAAAATATCATTCTTTATGAAACACCCTGTAGCAGCGTAATTTGTTCGCATTTCCGCGCTTAAAAGCTGGTACCCGATCCCTCTTTATACATTCAACTTTCTTGCGTCCCTGCAAGTGGCATCTGTCATTTACGCTTGCACTCAGAAAGTCACTGCTCGTGCACCCTCATTCCGCCAGTCTGAATTTCGCGCATGCGCCGTGAAGGCCGAGACAGCGAGCACCGATGTTCGTGGCCGCTGCGCTGTTGTAACTGACTTTTTCACCGGCGATGGCTCATCGGCGTCCAATGGCGTGGAGCTGCCCGGCACACGGCTGGATGGGCGCGGACAGGTGACGACTAACTACCCGGTCCGCACCGCGGATGGCTGATCCGCAGGCGCGCCGAGTTAACGAGCAGCGGTCCCGGCCTTTTTCAATAAACGGGCACTGTGGCACGAATAACGAGGTGAACTGTTGGTTGCAACGAGGATAATAAAAACTTAGACTGCCAAAGAACACTTCCGGGAGCTCGCTTTGTATTGCCTGCGTCAGGGGTTCTGAGAAGCTATACATATAGCCATAGTCATAAAGCCATAGCGACTAAATAGGTGCGACCTAGTAATGCGTAACAAATGCCGGGTCCCGGTTGATAAAACTTGCACCAAGGCCCGGCCCTATGGATGTAGTAAAGCATTTCCCGACATTTCCCTCATAGAAAATGCAGCCTATCCGAAAAATGCGAGGCTTCAAAAGTGCAAAAATGAGGGTATTAACTTGTTCTGATATTACAAATGTGCCCGCTTTTTGTGAGACACCCACATTTGACGTTTCAAGATGCATTATCTATTTATTGGTCATCGCATTCTTACCATGAATTTGGGTGGAGATTGAAATACAAATATTGTGATCGAAAAATCATATATATATATATATATATATAACATATATATATATATATATATATATATATATATATATATATATATATATATATATATGCCCTAGGTATTGAATATGATTGATTGCTGTGCCGCGGAAAGTTTCTTAGAAATAGATTCAAGTTTTCTTATCAGTTTTTGATTATTTTCCCAATGTTTATGGAGAACAGAGGTAAAGGACATTGTGTTAAAAGTCATAAGATATAATATTTCGCCCAACTTTAAGCATGATCACATACGGTGTGGCATTGGCACTCGGTAACACTTCAAATTAGTCTTTTTTAATCTCAACAGTGAGCACACACATAATATAGTGCTAAACTTTCGTTGCGACAAAACGTAGTTTCAGTATACTAAAGGCAAGTCAACACAACACCTATCACAAAAACACACAAGTAAGCACACTAAAACAGGATACTTCTATCATAGAGCGGGGGCTGTGTGAGCTGTTTGGTATGTATGTTGATTACAGGTGATGTGTTTCTCTAATGAATAGTGTTTCTAGTGTTTGCAGTCTGCGATGATCGTTGCACTCAGATGGTGGATACCCTGGTATAAAAAACAAGGTTAGTGCCTTGGCTGCTAAAAAATTCAAGTTTCAGGCTGCTAAATGGAGCAAAACCAGTTTCAAGGCACCCTTAATGTAATATTTCTTAACTAGGTTAACTTGTAGACCATGCATCCATTATCAATAGCATTGTATTACGGTCTGTCATCAGTAAGAAAGGTGAGCTAGGACTGTGCTGCAGGACTGAAGCTCTCGCCAAAACGCTTGCCAGCATGTTTATGAAGACTTCCTTCCCAAGGGAGCATGTCCCAATCATTGTGCAAGAGTACACATGCTTAAGAGAGAGAATTTTTTTGCTCGGGTCAGAGTCCATAGTTCATATTTGGAAAACCAAATATTTTAACATGGTTCTTGTATATTCAGAAGGATATAAATCCTACAATCGCCTAGTTTAGCGACAAAAAATTCATGACAGGGCCTATGCTCCTAAAGCACAGCGGGGCATGAATGCGTACTCCAGCCTCCTGCCTTGCGTTCTCTTACCAACCCACTCCGGCAAGAGTATGCACTTGAATTTTTATTTTTATGGGCTCGTGGCGAGTTTCTTTCAGAGACATTGACTTGACACATGGACCCTGCATAGACAATTGCTCAGGCTAAACAACCATAGAAAAATGTTTGCTGTTAGACAAATAGGAGAAAAGTGAGAGCCTTTCGAAAGTTAAGTGCGTACTCTTGCACGTACTTAACAATATATATATATATATATATATATATATATATATATATATATATATATATATATATATAGGCACTCTACCATACCTATAGTTCTGGCCCTAGATTCGCCATCAATATGGCAGCTTAGCATCAATTTTTTATAAATACGTTGCAACCATGCATGGTATTGTCGATTCATATTTTGTTTATCGAGCTTCATTCATTTGAAATTCATGTTGTCAAGAAATTATAAATGCCCCGAACCACTGGAACGTATAGGGCTTATGTCGATTCTGAGCATTTTGGTGTCATTATGTCCGGAATTAGCTCACTGGGAGCCGCCTCCTAGCCTGTAACGAATCCGCTCACGTGATAACATGGCCGCGCCGGGCCTTCAGCCGCCAATTTCCTCCATTCAGGTCCGCCGCCACGAAAACGGCGACAGCGGCTGTGAGAGAATGGCCCGGCCGACAATTGCCCGGTAATGAGGCTGGTGATAATGGCGACGGCGCATTCCAGCCGGCCGCACCGTCCGCGGTACCGACGCTTCCACGCGCCGCCCGCTATGGGAAAAGGAAGGCCGCCGCCTCCGCTGTCGCTGAGGTAATCCCACACTCAGTTGCGCATCCAGGAATTCATCTTGGGGGAGGCTAAAGGCCCGGGCCCCCGCGCCCCCGGCATTGCCTCGGATCAGACTCCCGCTATGCATTTATTATAGGCACTCATTTATTACAGGCACTCACTTTATTATAGACATTTTGGGAAGGGAGGGGAGCTTGATCTCCTTAGCATCCACTGCACCTGCCACTGCCCACGCTGCACCTGCCAGTGGCGGGAAACCTGCCAGGTTTGAGAAATATGACTGATGAGTGTCGCTTAAGCTTCTACAAATGTTGCAGATATGTGCGGCTGAATTAACTCCCGTTTGAGAAAATTCGGTTGACAAATCCTGAGCCTTTTCCTTTTCAAGCCTTTCAATCCTTTTCAAGCCAGTCATAATCAGTTTAAAGGATCCCTCTGGTGTTTTAAGTGAAAAACCGAGATCAAGTCGCACTTTGAAAGTTCGTTGAGATCTCTGAGAACCGCTAGTTCACCTTTAATGAATTATGTTGCCAATATGTTATAAATCCCGTGACGTTTCCTGCGTTGGAATATGTTTCCAGCCAGTCGGAGAACTGTAGCAGAGAATTCAAGACTTTCTCCACCAAAATATCTGCCTCCCTCAGGCTGCGCTGCTACTGAGGCTGCCGAGTTTATTTAAACAGAAAATTCATCATCTTCAAAACTCTAGAAAACATCAAGAGAACCTTCGGTTAAAAAGAAAGCATGATCGAAACGGACCAGTGGCGGATCCAGGGGGGGTGGACAGAAAAGGCACTTCCCCACCTCAACGGAAAAACTCGGGGAAAATGATTCCCCCATCTTTTGACCTCCTTTTCTTTAACTGAACCAGTCAACTTAAACGAACCAGTCAACATCAGTGTTAACATTTGACCTAGGTCCTTTTAGTACTGAAAATCGCTCTGGAGTGAATGATTCTCGGATACCAAAAGCAAGCATCTTGTGACCACATCTTTTACATCGTGACGTTTTTTTTTTTGCTTTCAACTTGGGTTTGCCCCCTCCCAAACTTACCGCCTAGTGAAAATGTGGCCCAACCTTTCAGTGCGTGACGTTTGTTTCTGTTTTTCGACTTCGGTCCCCCCCAAACTCACCGACTAGATCGACCACTGAAATGGACAAGACCGACTATTTGGGCTGATAGCGGGAGTGTGCCCGTGAAAAGACAGGGTCGAGCCCCAAGTATGAGTTAACTCTGTAGTCTCAATTAGAATGTGGTCCTAACGTCTGAAAAATTCCAGCTCTTGTGTGAAAAATGTGGCATTCACAGAGCCCTACGCATTTTCACTCCGAAATTTTGCTCACTTCATAAGAAAGCGCTGCTGGACGTGTGTGCATTGTCCAGTATTTTTGCAAAGCGCAAAACTGCTATTTAAAAATATTATTCAACATACAAAGCATGTTCGTGTGACCCGCGACCATGCCGTCCACAGCGACCACGCCTTCCATAGCGACTACATCGACCACAGCGACCACGCCTTCCATAGCGACTACATCGACCACAGCGACCACGCCTTCCATAGCGACTACATCGACCACAGCGACCACGCCTTCCATAGCGACTACATCGACCACAGCGACCACGCCTACCACAGCGACTACATCGACCACAGCGACCACGCCTTCCATAGCGACTACATCGACCACAGCGACCACGCCTTCCATAGCGACTACATCGACCACAGCGACCACGCCTTCCATAGCGACTACATCGACCACAGCGACCACGCCTTCCATAGCGACTACATCGACCACAGCGACCACGCCTACCACAGCGACTACATCGACCACAGCGACCACGCCTTCCATAGCGACTACATCGACCACAGCGACCACGCCTTCCATAGCGACTACATCGACCACAGCGACCACGCCTTCCATAGCGACTACAAATCGACCACAACGACCACGCCGTCCATAACTTCCGATTGCAACCCGATGAGTTTTTTTAGAGAGAAACAATTTTGTCGGCAACTCGGCTACAGGCTGAAAATTGACTGCCTTCCCCTTCTCGCTGCCACCGACTTTTTCACCGATGGCGGCCTTTATTACTTCTCTTGAGATGAGTGGTCTAAAAGCCCAAGTACTCGTTCCACGACCCTGCCGCCACGGACGGGCTATAACCCGATGCCTCCAGTGCTATTCAGAATTGAAAGATCCCTGGAGCGAGGACACCCTTGGATAAAAGACTAAATGTTTCATGTTCCTCATTTACAAGTTGCTTCAGATTCGACGTATGCTTATAAAAAACTTATAAAAGTAGTGGAAACAAGAGATGAGTGGAAAAGGTTTTATTAGCCCAAGACTTTTGATTTTTGACGATTTTCTTGACATTCTTAAAATGATTTTGAACCCTGTTTCCTCCCCACAGAACAAGTAGCCTGGGTCCGGCGCTGCCTTTAAAGTGACAGAAAATGAGTGGCGGAAACTGAGTGGCGATCAGCACCCATCACTACAGCAATACACACTCAACACTGCACCATCTTGCAATGCCGTGCCTCCCGTGCAAATTAATTGCATTTGCAGCCACGCCACTTTCCGTGCTAGTCGCCTGTGTACGCTGAGGTCTAGTGCTACCAGAGGATTGCAGAAGTGCTCACGGAAGCTCTCCCTGATCGTATCTCAACATGAAGAATGGCGGACACAACTTCAGCGGTAACAATAGCGGTGGTGGCTGCAGCAGATTTTAGGCCTCTGTAGTGGTCTAAAGCCTGCAGTTAGCTCTGTCACAGTAAAACTGACCGCTGTCATCCAATGTTTGTCGACACAAAACAAAACAGGTATTTTTATTTTCACGTTTTAATTAAGACTTAGAAAATACTCTCTTGGTGTGCCAAATCCCAGTCCCATGACTCATGAGACAAAGGGTATGAAGCAGTCACTGAAACGCCTGTCACCCCGATGTGCAAACTTGTCACTTTTGGTCTTTGTGCTGCGCTCTAAACTGGTTCCATGGCTCTATCTTCATACCCAGCGTACGCAACAGTGCAGACAACCAGGTACTCTCTAGAGTTATATTTTATTTGCAATGGTGATATAATTCGTTTGAAATCTGCCGGCAGCCATGGACGGATCCAGGTTTTCTGATGGGGTGCACTTGGAAAGGGGGTCTCGTTGGAGCCAGAAGGATGACACTTTTGGTGATGCAACGTAGGCTCAGAGCCTCCCGGCTCCGGTATGATGTATGTTTTGTGTTCAAAAGTATTTCTGGTAAAATTGACTCCACCCCCCCTCCACTACCCGGAGCCATTCCTCAGCGAGGAACCAGACTATAAGAGAGCAATTGCTCCATGTTCCGGTGGCCCGTGCGGAAACAACTTGGCGTGTTTTCTTTTCGCCGGCGGTGCTTTGTTTTAGCAGCCTTGTTACCCGATATCCCGGCCTACCCTTTTAACTCAACCTTGGCAACTTCTAAATCGTGTTTCAGGGAGCATATACGAAGCTGTCTATTTGGAATTATTAAGTGGCTGTATATTTTATTGTTTCCGTGGGGTGTAGTGCCAAGTGTCCTTACTGCTCATGTTGTTATTTTTCACTTTTGGCATGTTATTATCTTACCGTGTGTCCTTTTTACTACAATTCATCCGTCTTGATATTTTATCGCGTGCATGTCATTGTAAGTACTCACCATGATGTTCTATCCATTTGACTTCAGCTATCATTGGGCACCATACCTGTTGCTGATTATACTTAATAAGCAAATAAACAAACAATTCCCCGTAAGGGGCGCCCGATAGCACCATAAGAGCGCCTATGCGGGCATCCTGGGGATAGGGGAGATGCGGGAGGTACCAGGGGGCGCTGATAAGCGATCGAGGCCAGGTCGGGAGCTGCATTGTCTTTTTATGTATCCGCCCATGCTGGTGGTATACATACCGATATCATGATCATAGTTTGACGTAGGGACAGTGGCGGGTCCAGGACTTCATTTAGGGGAGGGGGCTAGGAGGATCGAGCTTCCCCCGCTATTGCCTCGAAACACCCTCCGGCTATGCACTTTACTATAAGCGCTTTAACATTGGAATGGGGGGGGTGGCTTGAGCCACCTAGACCACCTTTGTATCCTCCAATGTGCAGGAGTGTGGATTTATGTCTCTTTGGGGGTGTTGGGGCACTCTCAGCGAAACGTTGAATCAGTCCTAGAACTTCCCAAAATTTTTCTGGGTTTTCATCTTAAGGAGTTTGAATTAATTTTATGTGGTTTAAAAGTCATGTGGGAAGGCTTAAACACGTTTAGAATTATGCTTTCCCTTTGACTATGGTGGCTATCAGTGGTGGTTGGAGGATTTCACTTCAGGGGGCTGAGGGGCTCGCGCCTTCCCCGCCATTGCCCCGGAACAGCCACCGGCTATGCATTTACTATAGGTATTAGGTACTCTGATATTAGGGGGGGTTGAGCCCCTAGTCTCCTCCTTGTATTTGCTACTGTTGGCAATTGACGTTTTTTCAGACGTGTGCACCGCCAATCGTTTTGAAAAATCCACGCCCCTCGTAAAATGTTAAACTGATTGGGAAGGTATATGAATGTGTTTCTATGATGTATGAATTTTTGTATGATCCATGATGAAAATGTTTGGGGAGGGGACCAAAGTCGAAAAAACAGGAAAAACGTCACGCATCGAAAGATTGGGCCACATTTTAACTAGGCGTTAAGATTGGGGGCAGATCCAAGTTGAAAGCAAAAAAAGGCACGAGGTGAAAGATGTGGCTACAAAATGCTTGCTTTCGTTATCCAAGAATGATTCACTCCAAAGCAATTTTCAATATTAAGAGGACCAAGGTCGAATGCTTACACTGAAGTTGACTGGTTCGTTTGAAGTTGGCTGGTTCAGTTGAAACACCAAAACCTTGCTTATAAGCTAGAAAGGAACCGGGGCGAAAAGGAGGTCAAAAGATGGGGAAATCATAGTCTTGCCCCGAGCTTTTCCGTTGAGGCGGGAAGTGCCCTTTCTGCCCTCCATGGATCCACCACTGGTCCTTTTCCATCATACTTTCTTTTTAACGGAAGGTTCTCATGATATTTTATAGAGTTTTAAAGATTATTAATTTCTGTTTATGATCCTTGATGGAGTTTTTTGCTCATACCTAAGTTGTTGGTCGAACAGGAGTATATATTTATCGTCGTTTTTTCTCGAATTTATTTATCGTTCCAACTTCCCTCATATATACCTATTGCTTACCCACCACCTTTTTTAGAATCCACTTCCTTCAGTCTCGTATTCTGCCCCGAAAGCTCCGTCCAAGCTAGTTACTTGTGTGCGTATTTTACCTGTCTGTGTTGCCACTCTCTATTCTATTCTGATCACATACTCCAGGTGAAACTTTCCCACAGTGCTTACAGCTCACACAAACTGGGTAGTTCTGTGCGCGTGTGTAAGCCGGCCTCCCCTCTCCTCTTCTGAAGGGGCGCCACGTCAGCAGGGCGACCCGCCTGAACCTCACCGCCAGGATCCGACGGTGTGTCATCAAAGCCCCGACTGGACCGCAATCATTTACATTTTCTCTTCCATATGCGCGAGACAATCTAGTCGCGTCATCGACAATGGAGATCATACCCCGATTGGCGTGGATCCATTTTCACAAACAAGGCAAATCCTCAGGGCGGTCGGCTGTCAGTCGCCGCGTCAGCGCCTGTCAGCGGCTCTCAAACTTTAGACTGGAGGACAGTGTAGTGACGTTGGGTGTGGGCTCCACACAGTGGAGTTTGTGAGCCGCCGGGCGCCACACCCAGTCACCGTCGTTGATGAGTGGGACTCGCAGCACTCTGAGCACTCACAGGTGGATTCAGACGGGGCTTCGCCGACGAGTATTGCTTCCAGAGCTAGAACCGAACTCGTAATATAATACAGCAAAATATGCGGTTGAAAGGAAAAATGCATAATTATTGAATGATTGGACGTCAGTTGACCCGACTCATCAAATCAGGGATGGAAAATTGTGGAAAATGAATGATATGTTTCGGCACAGCCTTTACGTATACCTATTGGCGATGTATTTTTTTCGGTTTGGCACCCAACTTTTTTGTCAACATTCTGAGGACGGGCTGTGAAGGGGGGGATAAGCTACCCAGGGCTGACTGGTAATCCCTGCAGGATTCGGAACATAACTACTGAAGATTTTACGGCCGTTGTCCTTAATGGGCGGAAGAGAGCAAACTTTGTTTGCTTGCGTTGTATGCGTCATGCTTAGATGTGCCCTGAATAATTCACGATATCAGGGATCACATTGCGTGAGTTTGGGAGATATGCTGCTTCTTGATTGGGTAGATACATATCCCGGTCCTAGTTTGAATTTCAAACGTAGTATAAGCAAGTAAGAATACCATCTTTGGAAAAAATATGTCATATTCTGTCAAACCTTCTGCCAGGCATCGATAGGCGAAACGTATGTCATGTGCCTCCTCTCACTACGCCCTTGAAAAAAACATGATCATGAGGCACGGCTTTTACCCTCAGATTTTACTCATCGTATCTTATTGGTGAGCTTGTAATGGGATTTGGCCTTTCTTTACCTAGACCGGTTTTCGCATCGTGCTAATGATCATTTCTTGAACACTTTTTAGGGCTGAAAGCTATTCCCATTTCAACCTTAATCTTTGTTACGTGTATCCCACACCATGAAACAGGAGGCTAGAGCTTAACTCTGATTCACCTAAAAGTTCCTTTGTTAGTGTATGCACTTATCCTTGGTATGCATTGTAAAAGAAGCACCGTTTGTTACCTATACACCTGGCATCATGAGACCAGCAGGATTCACGCAAGAGTACTTCCTGTCAGTCCAAGAAGTTGGGTAGGAACAGGGACTGTAAGTGAAACTCCTCGCTAATAGAAAATAGCAGCTTAAAAATAGAAACTATCACTTTTCGAGAAACTCCATGGGATCTCCACCCATGATCCCTAAAAAGTTAAGTTAATTTCCATTCTGATTGAAATGATTAAACCTACTTATTCGAGGTGGCACGTCACCTATCCTTGCTTTTGACTCCCATGCGTGCACTTACTTCAAAGCAACTTTGGGGCTTTACGACACACCGACTGCTGAGGTCATTTGGTTCCGTCAACTCTCATCCCGTTGGGAGGGTATTGTGGGGATCGGAAAGACTTCTGCAGAATACCCGCCCGGGGATTAAACCCGGGCCAGCAAGGGTCACACAAACGGGTCAGGCGAACAGGCCAGGGGCATGGAAGTCCAATGCGCCTCCCCCACGCCAGTGCAGCCCCCGTGCAGAAATTTGCAGACATACCAGACACCATTTGTATAACTGAATAGCCACAAAAAAACTGTAAAGGTGGCGGCTTGGCGGGGACACGAAGCAGTCTCTAACACAGCAGCTGTCAGCCATTATGGTATGATGACCCCTCTTTAACAAAGAGATGGCCACAGGACTCCATCCTTAGAGATAAAAACCAGTTTATAGGAAAAATGAAGTTGGTTGCTTATCCATGCCAGGCTGTAAGTATTCACTTTCTCTTGAATAGTGTTGTTCGCCTTGGAAGAGAATATGGAGAGAGTACATGTTTTAGATGAGTACATTCCATTTTCTTCATCAGTTTCCAAATTTTGTGTTCAGTTGGGTCTGGTAAACTCGTCGAAAACCATCTTTATACATTTACGCCTCTCGGGAATGGCATCAGCAGTACTTAGGATATGACTGAAAAAATGTTTGAGGGCCCTAAAAATTACGAAGAAAACACATCAAGAAGTTGTTGCAGAAAAATATGAGTGTTACGTCCTCAATCTACAGAAGTCTGCTTTTTTGTTGATTTGCCATAATTCAAAGTAAATTCCAGTCTCGGGAAAGTACGGTTAGAGTAACGTGGCTATGCATTCGTTAATTTTATCTCAATTGGGTCCGTATAAAAGCTGTATGAGCTAAACAATTATGGTACGAGCTCGATTGACTTCGTGACTTACAGTGCATGGCTCAGTGGTTCCACATGGGGTCATGACCCACTTTGTGGACCGCTACCCTGGCTGTTCTGATCTCCTCCAGAAGTGAATTTGCAATAAAATAGGGAGCTTGCGACACAGAAGAACCATGAGCGATGTGTTGGCATTGCAAGTACAAATTTTGAAGACAGCTTCACATTAGCAGGGTAGTTGTAAGACCGAGTTGGTCAATGCAGGTCTTAGTTCTCACTGACCGTCGACTATCTTTTCTAAAAACGAATGCATTTTAGAAATCTTATAATTGGAACATCATATTCACGTGGCTACTTTTCGATCAATGGTGCAAGTTAGACTGTCGCACAACTTGCTCTTTGTATGCCAAATCGTGGGGAATGACAAGCCAACGTAGCGCTGTGATAGGGGATACGGTTTTTGTGCCACTGTCCGAAATGCAATGTTCTTCTTTTGGTGGACCCCATAAAACCTGGAATACACTAGGGCGACCAATTTCTGGTAAACAAGCGCACATAAAAATTAAAGTTGCTGACGAACATATCAACCTTTGAGCGAGAGGAGTCCAGCCTTCCACCAGTCTCCCTCCGAAACATTTCTCAGTGGGTGACAATGTGTCGAGAAATGGTTTCATTGAACGCCACAAATACCAGAGAAGAGGGTCGCAGGAACGCATAAGATTCCAGAGAGCGTGAGTATACGCATGCAACACGCGGGCACCCCGCCACCGAGCGCACACACACGGTCTGTACGTACACACAGACCGTGCGCACATACCGTGTATACGCAAACAGACTGCAGACCATACACGCACAAACTGCAGCGGTCCAGCCCAGACGCCGGCGACAGGAACGGTGTCAGCGCCGGCGCCGGGGCTGGCCGTAAGCCTGACCCGCACCCATTATCGCCGACGTGTCGGCGCGCTTTGAGGCGCTGCGGTGGCATCCACAGATCACCTGTCTGCCACCGCTCAGATGAAGAGGTGATCCCTCTCAGCCGACAAAGGGCGGTCCTGCGTGGGGTGTGGGGAACGCTGTCAGCGCCGGTCGGAGCCGGCGAAGGCGCCTTGCACAGAACGCCTTATAAAGAAACCCTTGAGTAAGTAAGAGACAGCCAGTGGAAAATCTAGCCGGTTGGTTTGGGAGGGGCAAACCGAAGTCGAAAAGCAAAAAAAAAACCAAAAACGTCACACTGTGAAAAATTGTGCAACAATATGCCTATTCGATAGGATTTTCGGAACTGGAGACGAGAAGCAAAAAAAAAACGCAACGGGGTGAAAAATAGGGGCTCAACATACTGTTTTTCCTATGCAAGCACCAATATTTACACTGAACTTCACTAATTCTGTTTGAAATTGAGAGGTGAAGCACCAAAATCTTGCATACAAGCTAAAAAGGAGTCGGGGGAAAAAGGAGGTCGACTGCTTTGGGGGGGCAAAAACATTGTTTTGCTCCGAGTTTTTTTCCGTTTAGGGGGCAATTGCCTTTTTTGCCCCCCCCTGGATCCGCCACTGGAGACAGCCTTAGGTACGAATTCTCTGCATGGACATTCTGAAGTATACGATAACCAGCATTTATGCTGGTTTTAGACTACTCATTACTAAGACAGTTGCGGCACGCTTCGTTGCTTCAGCATGAAAGCACGGTGCAGTTGATGGTGGCTGGTGAAGAGCCCGGGATACGTAGTTCAACGCTGGGCGAACGCGGCTGAGTTTTGGCGTGCCCGGCTTCGACGGTGAGACGTGACCTCAAACAATGCCCGGTCGGAGACCCTGGATCGGTATTATTTGAGAGCTGCCGACAAACGGACAAGGGTCCCCGTGTGACAATGGACAATAGGACAATAAGGTTACGTGTCGGCTTCGCTATGTGGTGGCCTAAAGTGAATCAGTGGTAAGAAATCAGGGATAGTTATCTGGGAGCTTTAAGCTTTGGAAAAAGCATTGGCTTCACGGTGTACTCTTGCATCTTGTCTTGCAAAAAGTCGTAGGATAAGGGCGGTTGGGGGCATGCAGGAGATAAGAGGACACAACAGCTGTTCTGATTACTTAGTAGGCACTGATTTAGTGGGGACCTAGGTATAAAAATAGGGCAGTGACTTTTTTCCAAAAAAAATGGAACATTCGTCTGTTCTTTCAGTGGAAGTACAGAGGAAAATAAGACTGTCTTATGACACCTTTTGTGTGATATTTTGTAACCTGTAAAACATGCAGACATTCCTCCTATTATCAAGAGTCTTTTCATACCTTTGGTTACCAGAAAGAAAGTTGGGCTAGGGCTTTGTCCCAAGGCTAAGGCCCACGTTAAGTGCCTGCCAAAATTGAGGACCTTTTCTAAAGTTAGCATGTCCGGCAAGAGTAGGCAGTAAGCCATTGTGCAAGAGTACGCATGTTTAAAAGGTAGAGAATGTATTTTCACTCGGAACGGAGTGCGTAATTCAGATATGAAAAAACTGAGCTTTGCGACATTGCCCCTGTAAATTTAGAGCGATATAAATCGTACAATCGCATAGTTTGGCGACAAGCTTTTCACAGCTCCGCCTATCCACCTAAAGCACAGCGTGGCATTAATGCGTACTCCAGACTCTTCTTTTGCGCACGCTCGCCGATTCACTCCGGCGAGAGTACACACGTGTTTTTCCTTTATTATTTTGGGCTTGCGAGGATTTCTCTTATAAGACAGTGAGCTGGAACAAGGACTGTACATAGACAATTGCCGAGGCTAAGCAACCATATTAAAAGTTTAGCTGTAGAATACATGGGAAAGAATGAAAACCTTTTGCAGGATAAGTGCGTGTTTTTGCATTCAGTTCCCCATTGCTTCAAATGCACAGCTTTGTCATACTAATTTCAACATGTTTACGGTAAATAAACTACATGAGTGACAGTTTCATGTTGGTATGCTTCTGAGAGATTTTCTTATTCATGTCCCGCGTCTAAAGCAATCACGTCTGTCGTAAACGTCTTAATTTGTAATCCTTTCTGAGCACACAATGCCACTAATGATGAAACATATCACAAGGTCAGAGCCAGTCCCATCGAAACCAGTTTTTTTCGCAACGACCACAGAAAAGCCTGAGGTGAACACATTATTTCGTCCAGTTAGCTGAGATTTGTCTGGACCAATGACGCCCAGCCGTGCGTCTTCCATACTCTGGTACATCGTGTCTCATCAAACTTTAATGATAGCTGTCGGCTCACGTTATCTTGGAGGGTGATCAGCCAATCAAAACGGAGCTCGGTCCGGACTCCGCCTACTGGCTTAGCGGGCCTCACTCCCAGTGAGAATCGGCTAATTGGCTTGTTAGTTGCTACAGTCAAACAGCCCACGAAGAAACTAAAAAACTGCTTCCTTTTTAAACCCTTTATGGTCGTTTTAAAACAGGCCATTCGGACAGACATTTGCTTTGGTAAAATGTGGAATAAAAACAGCCAAAAGAAGAGGCCCGGTGGAGCATCGTTAGACATTGCCAAATGAAAACATGACTTGTTATTCGTTTCGTTAGGCCTCACGCTCCATCCCGCTGATTAAGTACGTGACGAAGTAGTCCAAGTTTTAATTACAAACTTCTGCGTCGTCGGCCTTTCCACTTGTAGTTAGGCAGGCTGGATTCTTCTCAGCTAAAACTGTCGCGCCTGAGAAGTGCCTTCCCACAAGCAAAATACGCCCGATTAATACTGGTAGCCGCAATGCATGCGGTAAAGTTTGGCATGACTGCGCAACAATACAGTTGATCAGTTGGCTTGAGACCACATGCAGCCACTGGACGCAGCGCTCTGGATGCTCTAATTTGTGGTGCATGACCTTTTTCACAGAACCGTATCTCAAAATATGGTTATCATTTCTTTATCAAAAGAGAAAAGCGTCTGGAATTTATGGATACATTTAAAGACTCGGATAACCATGAGCAGAGCTCTCATTTAGTTCCAATCAAGAACAGATAATCTGCAAAGTACCTTCTAAGCACAGTGCTAAAAAGCGTTCCAAAACATATTGGGCGTCTACCAAGATCAGAAAGCACATAATCTGTTAGCCTACAAACATTTGCACTAAAATCAGGCATCCTTTTCTGCCTGATCCTTTATAAGAAGCAGAACTGGAATGAAATGTGGCTCTGAAGACACCTAGTCGGCGGCCAGCGGGCAGGGGTCTAAAAAAACACTCATCTGCTGATGCCGTCAGAGACCACCAAAAGCCAATTTCTTCGGACTTCTGAGACCAATTTCTTAATCGAACAAGATAGAAAATTGGGGAAACAGTACCACGATTGAGGTACCCACGAGGTACCTACAAATACAACTCCCCAAGTATAAGTGTGGTTTTAACCTATTTGGTAACGGTATTTCCTTTTTTGGTACTGTGCAGTGTGCACCCCAAGTACCTAACTCTGGTAAATTCTTGCGCTGGCTGGTAGGTGTTCTTCATCCCTGTGAATATTCGTCTAGTCTCCCAAAAAGTCGCCGGAATCAAAATAAGGCCTACCATTGGGCTATTAGAAACATACTTGCGATGACATCACTGATAGCATCTGCGGCGACTGTGAGGCCATCCGACCTTCATCAGTGCTTGACTGAGGCCACCCCATGTTAAGGCAATGGGCTCTAAAAAGTTCGCCAGCGCTGATGGATGGTCTCACTTGGCATCACTTGCCGCGGAGCAGTAGATGATACTAGAATAAGTAGATCTTCTGTGATTGGAGCATTTACTTATCGGATGACATTCTGTAATACTGCCCTTATCGGTGGCAAAATACCCAAAACACAAACGGACCGGTGGAACTGCGGAACCGTGCCAGCCAGCCCCCAACCACGAATCAGAAGACGCCTTCATTGTGACGTCACGCTGGCGATTGAACTTCCCTCTACCCTGGGATCGCATGTTAAAGCTCGCTTATTTCTAAGGTCTGCTACCGCTGCAGCATGGCTAAAGGGGACTCAATGATTTTATCGGAACCTCAAGTTCATCTTCATTCCATAATTGGACCTCACTTGAGTATAATGCCCCAATTTTTTCCTTCACCACGAATGTATCCCCAGTGCTATGCACTGTGACGTCACACTGGCGACAGTTTTTCTCTAATGGACCAATCTTATGTAAAGCAACGAAAATCTAGATTGTTGTGCACCAAGGCCTTTTACATACATAAGTTTGTACGAGAGAGGAGGTTTCTAGACGGAAATTATTATTAGGTAGTTAGGTGGTATTATTTTAAAGATTTCGCTGTCCTTGTTTGCAGCTTATTTTTTGCTGTAGTGGGTCAGTGGGTGATCACGTATGTTCAGTTCAGAATGTCCGGGTGCTGGCTGAGTGAGATTGAACGTCAAAATGGTGGTGATCAGAGGAGGGAAAATGAGAAACCGTTGCAAGCGCGAAAAAGGATTCGAAGGCAGTGTAAATGTGGTTACAAAGGATGCTCATAGTCCAGCACTGATCAGAACATTTACCGGCACACCAAGCAGCAACACGAGGGTCTTGCTGTGAAAAAGATCTACCCAGAAAGTCAGTTTGGCACTGGTGGTCAATGGTCCAACTGGATTGCAGGAGAAGCTGTGGACACAGGTCAAGGCTGGTAATTTAAAGTTTTTTCCATACTAATTGTGGACATAAATATGCATAGCAGCTGCACACTATCCCTCATTGTTCCAAGTATGGCAGGAGGCTAATTAAAAATGTACCATTTATAACGCACCACTAGCCACCTACAATTTCCACTGAACTTGGGAGAAATCATTGACACTGATCCCTCATTAAAAATAGAAATTATGGTATTCATATAGTATTTTCTCATTGCATTTTGCATTGTCGGCAATTTCTGTGTGACCCTTAAATATAAGTATTGGGTCTTATGTCTTGCAACTTCTCATTCTATGTAGATAGAAAGGCATTGTTCATTTCAATTTCATTTGTATTGGTACTTTATGTGTTAATTATGGAACAGTTTGAACACACCAAAAAGCCCACATAAATACAAAACACAGAAATCAGTCTTTTCCCTCCAAAATACTCACCACCTGCACCAGTCTTGGGGTATGGGTGTTCACAGCCATACTTTGTAACCTAGTCCTGGTGTGACTGTGATGGGTTCTGTTTTTGTGACTGTATTTTGAAATCTTTAAGTATTTCTATCATTGAGTTTACTTGTGTGCTGATGTCAACTTATGTTGGATTGCTTGTCTCAGAGAAAATGTCTCATATCATTTTTGCTCAAGTGAGAGGGTTTTTGAATAAGTATGCTCAGAAAGGTAGGACTTTCACTGAGATCCACAGGTGTTAACACACATTTTAACATGTTAAGCCTCAATCTGATCTAAGATATACAATTTTCTACGTTTATAGGTATTCCAATAGCTATACATCTTATTATCCGAATTCTACCCTTAATAAAATGAAGCAATTGCGGAAAATACTACCATAACTTTCTTGCTGAGCAACGTTTGTGTTCACACCAGGTGCTGTGTAAATTGGTTGTAGTTACAGTGAGGTTACAGCCATATATTTAAGCCAGCAGAATTCGAGGTGCTGGCTCCATGCTTTTGTTTTAATTTAATTTGGATGGGGTAGACTGGGCAGGTCCTAAAAACATTTGGATTGGTATAGAAAAAAATTGATACACTTTTTGTTGCAATGCTTGTATAAAAAAACATAGTGAACCAGATGAAATTATATGATGCAAAAGAGGTAGAGACTGCTTTATAAGGTCAGTGAGACCGCGTGTATTAGGATTTTAGTGTGCACTCAGTGATTAGGCCATATCGAGCGAACCCCCCCCAATGAGACCACTTTCAGCCTCTGCGGTTTCATCAGCGACCAGGTAACCATTTTTTATACCCCTGCCCTGCCAGCGGGCCCGCTCACTTGAACCCAGCCGGGTATATAGAGATCAGCCAGCCAGCCTAGTCCAGCGCTGCAGCTCTCCGTCATTTCCAGCGAGAAATGTGAGGCTTACTGCCAGTGGCGGATGCAAGAGGGACCAGAAGGGGGAGCCGAGCCCATCCCCTCTCTCGAAATATCAGAGTGCCTATCAGGGGCGGCACCACGGCTTTGCGTCAGGGAGGGGGAAAAGTTCCTCAGCTCAAAATATCATGGATATATCATGGATACAGGGGCAAAGAAATGGGGTAGACCCTCACTGATTGTGCATAAGCGCCCCTTCTCGCAAAGCTCCGGTGTCTTTAAAAAAGCCTGGCTTTTATTGGCATGATACTTTCCACCCACTCCTCCAGCTCACGATGCACAAAAAGGCGCCTCCTGGACGGGAACCATCGTGGGACATTCTTCGGTGCTTTCTTCTTTCATTTCTCGATTCTATACACGAAGAAGTATCAGAAAAGTAGTTCAGTGAAAGCTATTGAATTTTATAAACGTCGAAGAAATGAATTTCCATGGCATTAAAACAGTGTTTTTTAATACAATTTCCTTAAACTTGTGGTGCTATTTTATCTATGTACTTAAATCTTAGGCGGATGGAGAACAAACCCATACCTGTGCCCCCTTCCAAAATCTGAAGGAAACAGCTCGCCCCTTGCCCCCCCCCCAGTCGTGTCGCCATCGGTGCCTGTAGTAAATGCAGAGACGATGCATAGAGGCTGATCTGAGGTAACCGTGGGGGAGGCCCGAGCCCTCTAGCCACCCCCCCTCCCCCGAATTAAGCACTGGATCCACCACTGCTTACAATCTGTATGCCTCGACCTTGAATTTGTCGGCACTTAAAATAAAAATGATTTTTCGAGCGTTTCTTACACTAAGATCCTAATAAAGGACTGTGTCCGAATATATAATCCTCGAATTTTTTTTCGTTTCAGATTCGATGACATCGACCAAACACCATCTTTTGAACTTATAATCATGCGCTACACGCCGCAAAACTGCAGAGTCTATCAACCTGAATCCTCAAATAAGTCTGAGAAGAGATTTCCAGTAGGCTGGAGAGGCAACAGTGTCGCGCCGTGGCGTCGGCTGCGTCGCCGTACCGGATCACGCTCCGGCGCCGATTCACCATGCGAATCACGGACGAGACCACGCTCTGCGACACAGATGAAATCGCGCACACCTCTGCAGCGCGGCTCAGCTCCGGTCGGGGGATTATCCGCTCCGGGCCTGAGAGCTCAAAGCTCGGGTGAGATGGGACGCGGGCTAAACCGTCGGACGGTAATACCCCGGCGAGGGGTGATATCCAGGGACAGGGGCGGTGGTGATCTTATCTCAGCGGCGCAGGACTGTGTGAGGTCCCAGATAGGATAGGCGAAAACGCAACAGGCGAGGAGAAATCAACGACAGGAGGAAAAAGACAGCAAAACATACTTTGTGAAAATCACATTATTTTGTTTCAAAAATATTACTTTTTGCGCAAGTGAAGTGAACTCTTCCATTATCGATAACGATCAAAACCCCTGTGCTTTCCTCCGAATCCAGCCAATACCTATTTCGATGCTTGTTGGTCTCTTTTATCCGCCTACCTCCGGCGCGTTTTTGTATTTTCTAATCCAATTTATCAGATCGCCGTCGGCTGGGGTACAGTGTGAACTGGTGGAAACCATACAACTTTTCTCTCGCCTTTGGCAGGTAGACGGCACAGGGAGGGATGCAGCACAGTAACGCTGGGGCTGCAGCCGTCCATCGCCCTTGGAGCATTAACTGACACCAAATTGGAGCGTAAGCCTTTCAGAGCATCACCTGAATCAACCTGGATAGTGTCACTCGACAGCTTGCACGTGAAAATATCAAGAGGCCGTGCACGCTCTGTGAGTACGCGGGGTGAAATGTTCCGCTCTCAGCTCTGGTTGGCACGGGAGCGCAAGATAGCTGATGGTTTGGTTCCATAGTCATGCAGTCTACACCTTCCGCTATGCATCGTGGAAATCTTACTGATTTCAAGTTGTGGTCTGCTAGTGTTAGCACAATGAATAAGTTTTTTTATTAGAAAGCAAGGTGATCAGGGGATAAAGCATGCTTCCTGGTATTTGGTTATTTTTCAATCTCAATGGAACAACGAATTCGCTCATTTGTCAGAACCACATGTTTCATTATTGGGAACAGCAAGTCTCTGATCTAAGGCAGTTATTGGATGTCAAGTTGCTTTCGTATTCGCAGCTATAGCACGGTCTTTTCTTGACGTATGTAACTATCTAGATTTTAGGTGATAAGAATGTATGCCACTTGATAAAAACCTTTGTTGTTGTTCTTGTGGTAAGATACAGCTAGTTCTAGGATGGATAGACTGAATCATTTTCACTGCTTTTGGACGCTCTGCAGCAACAAGTTTTCCATAATTAGAAGGGGTTTCTTCGGTATGAAATTCATGATATGCCTTATGAACAGCCAGGTGTTAATACCTGCACTTTCGAGGGGTCTAGCCCTGGAGTGGTTGCGCACTGGAGGGGAACTGAGGTCTAAATAAGGGCTGGACTGTCTCCTGCACAGACAAAATAAAAATGTCGAGAGTGTCTCCTCACTGAGTGTGTGCTCCTCACCCCCTACCCCCCGCCCTTGACGGGAATAGTAGTAAAGTGGCGACTTTATTTTTCTAACAATGTAGATTTATCAGAATCTTCACAAAGAATCCTTAACAGTCATTTGAGTGGGGGAAACTGCTATGTTGAATCGCAAAACTCGGCATAAACGGGTAAAAACGTATGCAGTGACTGGGTCCTGAGCACCCAAAATTCCAATTTTCAGACCACTGCGCTATCCACTGCGCTATGCTCTCGGTTCGAAGTTATGCGCTAGTGCCTTAGAACGTTATGATAAGACGGGTCTCGAAATGAGTTATTTCAGAATTACAGATTGACTATTACTTATAAAAGTTTAAAAACTGAGAATAAAGGTGCCTACGAAGTTTTGTACCATGTTTTGAATGCAACCTTTTTTAATTAAAAAACAGGAGAACATATTTCCCAGTCATTTCTCCGCATCTTTGACTGTTTCTCGATTTGCCTCAATCGATTCTTGTACCAACATTGTTCTGTCTTACCAGCTATACGGAGATATGCTGATAAGCTCTTGGAATCGGGTAGGCACTTGACCATGTCTCTTGACCTTGGTCTTGGCATTGAGCTACCGTAACTATGACGTCATAACATAATATACGTCATACTGGCTGACGTCACTTCACCGGAAGCACTGGGATCAATGACCTTAAAGTTGCTGGCATGAAATTGAACTGCGACCTTTCGCCCTGACCCTCATGTGAGGTGACTTTGATAAAATATCTCGTTTATATAGCATTTTGACGGCACCGCTTGGTCTTCAGTGCAAGAGAACTGATGCAACCGCGCGATTGTTGCGGTCTCAAAATATATGTGTGATTTCGAAAGCCTATATGTGAAAACAATTATTGGACAATTCTTGGAATTATTCCACCAATTGACTCGCTTCCCAATTTTCTGAAATGTAGACAAGTAATATTTTTGGCTGCGAACGGTTCTCCTGCCCCCTTAGAAAAAATTAGTCCCTTGCCCCTTCAAGTGCGCGTGTTAGGTTAAGGGCGGGTAAGAGTACGTAGGAGATAAGAGTACGCAGCAGCTGTTTTGGTTACCTAGCAACAACTGAGATGGTGGATACCCTGCTATAAAAAACTAGGTCAGTGCCTAGGCTGCACAAAGAAATTCAACGTGCTCCTGTTCTTTCTGCAGGAGTACAGGACAAAATAAGTTTCTGGGCACCCTTGTTGTGATATTTATTTTGAATTACGGTCTGTCATCCGTAAGAAAGCTGAGCTGGGGCTGAGCTACAGGACCAGAGCTCACGCTAAAACGCTTCCAAAAAATGTTTATGAAGACTTTCTTCCCAAGGGAGCATGTCCAGCAAGGGTACGCAGAAGACTATTGTGCAAGAGCACGCATGATTAAGAGATAGCAAAAGTTAATTTTCGCTCGGGACAGAGTCCGTAATTCATATTTGGAAAACCAAACGTTGCAGCATAGGTACTGTATATTCAGAACGAAATAAAATTATACAATCGCCTAGGTTGGTAAAAAAAAACTTCACGACGTGGCCTTTACACCTAAAGCACAGCGGGACATCAATGCGTACTCCAGCCCCCTCCTTAGCGTACTCTTACCGACTCACTCCAGCAAGAGTACGCGCGTGACTTTTTATTTTTGATTGGCTCGTGGTGAGTTCCTTTCAAAGACATCGAGTTGAAAGAAGGATCACACATAGAAAAATTTTCAGGCTTAACAACCATATAAAAAATTTTAGCTGTTAGACATAGAGGAGAAAAGTGAAAGCCTTTAGGAAAGTTAAGTGCGTGCTCTTGTACGGACTTACCCTAAGCGTAGGTTTTAGCGACAAAAACAGAAGGATGATGGCGCGCTTAAGAAGTGTAATCCACCTTGAGTAAAATAATTTTTCTTCTAGTTGCCAAGGTTAACATTGCCATAAGAGTACAAGGGCACTGTACTGTAGAAATATAATATGCACTGTAGAAATGGCTTGTTTTGCTTATTTAAAAAATATTAGGTTTTGGTGACTTCAAAATAACACTATTTATAAATGAAAATTTGGTGCAATTGATTACATGTAAATACAATTTTCATGTTATAAGTGTTTGTTTTATTAATAGTGTTACTTCGAAACATTGCGAGGAGACCAAAGAAACTTAATGTTTAGTTTTAAAAAAATGTCTCACATTCAATTATCTCTCAGACAACTGTTTTGCTTTTTTTGAAAATAAGTAACTTGCACAAAGCTATGCCAACATTGGTCGCCAACATCCAAAATGTTTCTCTGGTACGCACTTTATAAGGTCATCACCACCAGCCAGCAAGTGAGGGCACCGTGTCAGACAATAATCAATCTGTCGTAAGAAAATTTCCCTCCAGAACCAAGAACTGGTCAGACTTGGGCCCTATATTGTCCTCTGCAATGACTGGTTACAAATCTCTCCTATTTCAATTCCACCTGGCAAAAATTGGACATCTTTTGGACTAAAAATGGTGGCCCCTGGTTACCCTCCCCTATTCTGACGCAGACGCTGCCCTTACTGGCCAGACTCTGCTCGTGGCACTCTGGCGCGACATAGCCTAGTCGCTGAGGCGCCCTAAACCCCAACACCCACACTCGTGGCACTCTCTCGCAACAATCTGTCTGGCATCTGGCCGGATGATCCCAGTGTCGTATTATGCAGAGGCCCTGGCGACGTCGCGCCCGGCCTGACACTGCCGCCGCTGATGTGCCGAGGAGTAAGCCGCTTTGCTCCGCGCCACGCCGTGTGACCCCTCCGATTCCCCGTATCACATAATGATAGCCTTCTCACCGATGGACAGGGTGTGGCGGGTACACGTTCGAGGTGGGACACTGATGAAAGTGTGCAGTTTTAGCACCTCGCTGATTGATTACTGACTTAATTGCTTACTTGCTTGATTGCTGAGTTATTTCGATTTGATATTTGACATATTACAGTTTATGTTACTGCATGGTTTAATACTTAAACGTTTCGCAAGATTCACATAGATTTTGCTATTATTTTGCCCGAGCCCCTCCAAACTCCTCCCAGACATCCTCTAATGTCCTTCCAAACTAGCGAGGATTTTTAGGGGAGGCTGGCAGAGGGTGATGGAATCCGGAAGGACTTCAATTATATTATGTCTGTGCAGACGCGTTTAATCATGTTTTACGACCTGATGAGAGAGGTGCTACAGCATGTGATAAACGAAATGCGACACTGCCTTTACCCTCTGAAATGTTCACCCGCCCATAGGTACTTATATCATAAAACCAGAAAGTCGAGATTCCGGTAAGCCTTCATAGGCCTGGGGATAACACATTTGAACGTCAATCAGATATGCCCTTTTCTGCAAGAAATGGGAAAATGGTGCATTGAGACACGTGGAAAGCAGTTGCAGCTTCGGAAGCTGGCTGAAACTAGACAGAGAAGCTGGGAGTTGAAATATATCGGGCCTCGTCCTACGTTGGGCTGGCGTCAGCTCTGTCGGCCATTTTTAATCCTCGCCACAGCTGATAAGGTCGTGAAAGATCTGATGAGCGGGCTGTTACACTTCGCAGCGTACGATAAACGGCTGCAGAAACTGTGACGGCACCGAAGCAACCTCATTCTCATTTCCTGTAAAAAGCTCAACTCACCCGGACTGCGGGCGAACGAGTCAAGATGTCGATGCTGGAAGTTAGGCAATGCTGATGTGATTACTTTAATCTAATATGATAGGAAAAGTTTCCTCCGACCCCGAGCAACACATTTTCTCAAGAGGCAACAACCCTTCTCTGACAGTCCTTCGGTATCTGACTGGTGTGTGAAAAGTTTGACAGATGAAGATTGGCGTATTTGGTCTATTCTTGAAAATACATGATGTGGGATTGCTGAACTATCCCATATTGAAGCTAACAAAAACCAAACATCTCCTACAAGTTGTGATCATACGATATCAGTTGTCAACATTTTACTAGTGAGGTCGTATGCGTTTTTCTATTCCTTCTTCATTCTGCGGCCTCCCAAGAAAACTAACAACTATCTAGCTTGAAAACTCCGCCCCAGTTAATTCCGATAGAGTACGTCTATGCCGCGTTTTGTGAGACACCACAATAGTCCGATGTAGTTTAAAGCAGGTCTAAATCCAGAGCTCCCCATGTCACTCCCAATTTTTTATTTTGTGACTAATAAGCAATATATGTACCTTACGCTAAGCTTTTGGGAGGAGAATTTTCCGCAACATATTTTCCCGCGCTGTTCTATGGTTCTTCTGTTAATAACTCCGTACTTATATGATGCTGTAAAATGAAGTTAAGGATGATTTTCGTATCTTCCAGCTTTTACTTTTTATGCATTGTGCATACATAAATACACATACATACATATAAACCAAAGATACATGTCAGTACAGTTGTACCAGAGATTAGGTATAGCCTCGAAGGGACCCAAATAACTTACCGGATCATGTCTAGAGCACCAAAACATGTCACTTCTATTATCTCGCGGCATACGCTCCAGACCAGACCAGCAGTATTTACTCGGTCCTGTCATGTATTCCAGAGTGTGTTCATAGTAGCTCCACTAACCGGCGAGTCATACCTCCAAACTGGTGGAGCTGGAGAAGCACAACGGCTTCACTCAACCGGTATTGAGTTAACGACATTGATTCGCAATGAGTTGTTGGTAGGCGGGGTACGTGTAACGTGTGGATCAGCACCAGCACAAGTAAAGGTATCTTGATTCAGCACGGGGAATACCGATGGTTACCTATGTTAACCAGACGATAGCCCGTCGGCGAACGGCGTATTCTTCTGACGCTGATGCCCCAAGGTCAAGCACCGTTTGAGGCTCGTCGATAGATGGCAGGAACGGCTACGGCTGGGGACCCGGGGATACAGATGTCGAGTCTTACATATACACGTCTTATAGTATCACTTGTCTTATGGTACACGTGTTGATTGATAAAAATATCAAAACAACTCCGGGATACAATTGGTCGGAAACTATTTTATATCATTCAATGGCATGTTGTGTTTAAAAAAGTCGTCATTATTCATTTGATGCTTTTTGAAAAGGCTGGGCAAGCATTTGAATTGGTACATGCTAATAAATTAATTTTCCAACATTTCAAAGCACTTGCAAGAGTACAACTGAACCCATTAGGATAGAACTCCATTCTAGCCCCTGGGCATCAGACGTTTTCCAATCACCTATGGAATGGTATGGGGGCCTCAGCAGCCGTGTGTTACAGGTGCCGCATTGTCACAAGAAACCGTCCTTAAATCGATTGAAAATAAATATTGCCATAGAATCATGCACTTAAACAGGAGGACTCGTTGTGTATAGGAAGAGGAGACCCATTGGCGTAGCCACGTTTTCTGAACTTGTAAGGACATATTCAGCCTCTTGCTTAGGCACCGGACGGAACATGTTTTAAGAGGGACCAAATGCTATGTACGAGCTAGCTCTTATTTACATTTTTACACGAATTTAGGCCAGTTTATTTCGAATACTTAATATTCAATAGCATTTATGATATCTATTTTTATTATATGAATTGTTGAAGACGTAATCTGACAAGGCATTTTGTCCAATTCTTTAAGTGGAAATATCCGCTCAGAGTAAGCGGTTTCTGAAGCTTCAAACGAAATCTAATCGCCGTATATTTCAATGTGCAGTGAGCAGGGGACCGACTGTTTCGGTATACTTCCAGCTTGCTGTGGCTGTTCGTTTCGGAAATGTCTAAGAGCTGTTTATTATCGTATTGATTAGACCCACTTTGGTTAGATTCGGAGGATGAGTCAATGACTCAAATTATCGTTGGATCGTTAGTTACACTAGCGGATCCAAGGGTGGGAGGGGAGGGGGGCAGGAGCCGTGGCCCTGCCCTTCCCCGTCCATAACTTAGTCGTTGTTCTTTGAAAATACTATGTTTTCGCAATTTTTTCTCGATTTGGCCACCCAAAATGCTGGTTTCGCCTCCTGCATAAATTTCTCCGGGATCGGCCAATGTTTAGTTCTTTATCTGGGCTTTAGTGGCGCGCCAACCAGGGTGGTCATACAGCGCTAACGCTCTATCTGGGAAGTTTTTCGATGCTCCTAATATATTTTAGCATATCCCTTTGAAAATTTTGGTCAAATACATTCGTTATTCTGTATCAATCGCCATTATTGCTTAGGGTTGTGCAGAAATAATCGCAGTTTATGCATGACGAATCTCGCTTACTTACATGGAATGGCACATTAAAAACAAGGTAGTAAAATAGAGAAAAGATCACACAGTAGCAGCAATATCAGTCACTCTCAGACGACAGCTCCCAAAAAGGAAGGCTGCACGTACACCACCTCTGCACTGGAGTGGCATGGGTGAATACATGATAAACAACGTCCTTCTTGGCACACCTTATCCTTGATCAATTCGGCAAATTTCCCCAAAATTTTAGGGTTTAGTTATATCGGGTGAGGTCACCGGTGCAGGTCAAGTGACCTCACCGTCAAAAATGTTTAAGGTAGCATAAATAATAAACGCGTGAATATATCGAATTGAAGCTTATACCGCATAATGGCCCACCAAATACTACAAAATGAATTCTGGGATTTTTCATATCGATGACCTAGCGTCAGGTACGAATCATGACTTCTCCATTGGAAATGCATGTGGAAAACGGAAATTGGCCGAAAAGGTGCTCTTTTTCTGTATATGACGCTTGTAATACTTTCGTATTCTGCAAATTCTAGTATCCTAGGCCCTTTTATATGTTCATGTTGCAAGTTTGGACCTGTGACTACGGAGAGGTCATCTGGGACTACGTAAGCAGGTTTTCAGACTTGAGTGAATAACTTTGCAGGAAATGATGATAAAGTTTTATCTTAAAACCATTGCGTTTGGATTGTTATGGAAAATGGATTGATATGCACATTGACTATGCTGCGTTAGATGGTGACGTTGACCTAACCTTAGGTCAGGTCATTTTTATGTTTTGAGGCAGTATAGTCATATTATACATCATTCCATTCGCCGTAACGGGACGAAGCAAATTGTGCCTAAAAATCATCTCAGTTCAATTCAATCGGATGCTAAAGACCAGAGACTCTTCTTTAACATGCCACCTTGTTTACCTGTCATGACCTCGATATTGATCTGAGCCAAAACGTGGCATATATAGCTTCTTCATAAATTTTTATGGGCTCTCCACCAGCGTTTGCGTTTTTTTGCAATCCCGCATAGGAACCGAGTTCGAGGGGGTGTTTGAACCCCCTCCAGCCCCCACCAGGGCGAAGGTGGCTCGGAGGCCCATCGGGCCGGGTGATAACGCATTCACAAATTTACGTAGTAGCATGCAGTTTACGCCAACATATTCAACACATTCAATTGAACCCATTCCACTAAAAAATCCCTACCAGCCTAATGGTGCCACAGAAAGGTTTCGAGCGATTTTCTGGCCTGAAATTCCAAACCACTGGCGGCCTAAAGGAGAATCCATGAGGAATGACTTCCCGCTTCGTTCCTAATTCTAGGCAACTCCCGCTTCTCTGAGCAACCACACCAAAACTTAGCAGCAAAAATAAAAGCGTAAAAAAGGCGGACGGGAAAAGCCCACCGTGTGTCATGGACCATCACTTTGGCCAATTCCTCCCGTGACCACGTTGGGGCACGTCACCTTTCAGCCGGACCCCGCCCCGCTCGGAGGGTGACGTAATTTATGAACAGTCCCTAAAGTATACCTACGGTCGCTGGGTGGTTGTTTTTTATAAGTCTGTCCAATGGACCCAATGCTTACCTTTTCATTGCTATTCTGCAAACGACGGGACGAAAGGATGTATGGTAACATGAAACTGGGTCGGTGACCAATGACCGGAGAAGGTACCAGGAACTGTACGACCTGAAAGAATTGTGCGAATTTTAAGGTTTGCAGGGGGTGGGGATGCAAGCTTTTTATTGGGTCTTGCCTTCTTTGATATGGTCGTCGGATGGCCCATGATAGTGTTTGCCTCGCCCCCCCCACAAGCAGTGGCGGTGGAACTGAGTGGGCTTTTGGGCTCGGAGCCAAGCCACCTACCTATGAACATGGGTGGGCTGACATGCCATTTAGTCCCACAAAAATATGTTCCAAAAAATTTGAAAAACTAAAACGAAAAATTGTTCACAAAAAGGAAATAATATCAACGCAATGTTCGGAGAGCACTGCTTAACTATATCGCCGCAATCGGCCTATGGTGTTCTGCATATGAAGCCCTGTGTCGATACAGTTACCTATCCACTGGCAGCGGAATTTGGGGGCACCTGGGCACGGTGCCCCCCCACTCTTAAATGAGTAATCTAAACATCAACCCTCTGGCGTTAACTGGAAAGAGATGAGCTGAAAAGTCCTTGGTCCCCCTTTCATCCAGACGTTCCACCACTCCTGGGAATACGTATCACTAGGCCCTCGCCTCCTGTGGTTCTCTTGGTCCCAATTTTCCCTTCCTTCTTTGCGGCCGCCAATCTGTTTTCGGTATCCTTATTACGATGAAATTAAATGGGAAGCTTAAGTAAAAGCGCAGCTGTTCTGACCTTTACCACCAACCGCTCCTAAGTCACAGCTGATCAAGCATTAACCCTCGCCCCGGTGGGGGTGTTTGAATACCCCTCGTGTTTTTCCGGCAGCATGAAAAAACGATGGCGTGAAGCACCGCCGTACTTGGCACACCTTATCCTTGATCAATGCCGCAACTTTCCCCAAAATATTTTAAGGCTGGGTCATCTCAGGTCAGGTCACCAGTGCAGGTCAAGTGACCTCGCCTAAAAAAAATGATTAAGGTGGCATAAGTAAGAAATGGGTGAATGCATAGAGATCTACTTTTACTAAAGAGGACAGCACACCTGTGTGGACGTCAAAATTTTTACGTCGAGGGTGAATCTATCGGATTGAAACATATACCACATAATGGGCACACCAAGTGCTACAACATATATTCCGGGATTTTTCATATCGATGACCTAAGGTCAAGTATAGACCATGATCTCTTCATTGGATATAGATGGGAAAAACAGAAATTGGGCTGTATTTGTGTAGATATAGCTGAGAATACCTTCATATTCTCCAAATCGTAGTAATATGGGCCCCTTTCCAGATTCATGTTGCATTTTTTACCTGTGAGCTCCGAGAGGTCATCTGGGGCTATTGAAGCAGTTTTCAGACTTAGGTCAATAACTGTGCTTTGAAATGATGATACATATTTTATTTTGACATAATTGCGTTTGGATTGCTATTGTGAGTCGATTGGTGTGCATATTGACTATGCTAGGTTAAAAGTGCCCTTGACCTGACCTGAGGTTGGGTCATTTTTTGTGTTTTGACCTAGTATGGTCATACATTATACACCATTCGGTTTGCCGTGACGAGAGGAAACAAATGGCACCTAAAAAATGATTCTAACTCAACTCTGTCAGGCGCTAGAGCCCGAAAACTCTTCTCAAAAATACCACTTTCTTTGACCTGTCATGACCTCAATATTGACCTGAGCCAAGAAGTGACTGCTGTAGTTTCTTCATGAATTTGTATGAGCCATCCACCAGCGTTCGCGCTTTTTTCGCTATCCCGCATAGGGGCCGAGTTCGAGGGGGTTTTTCAAACACCCCTACCAGGGCGAAGGTGGTTAGGAGCCTCACCGGGGCGCGGGTTAACAATCCGACGTTGTCATATGCGACCAATCCTCTCCACGGACATCAGCCTGCAGCTGGAGTATTTTTCCGCCTTGCCGGAATCGGCGCTTGTGAAAGAATGTCGCTCAGTCACTCACTCCCACTTTTATAATGTACAGGAATGACGGGACAGATTTAATGAAATTGGAGAAAGTGAAAGCCAATGCTGTAAAATCGTTTATTCTCATATATCCTTGGTACCAATGACGGTGGATTTGCTGGATTTCGCTGGATTTGCACACGCGAAAAGTAGGTAGGTGCCATAGGAAGATGTATTGGAAAATCAACATATTTCGATTTTCGTATCTTTCCCGGCCTTCAAAACTTGTAGGGACAATCCCTACAAGTTTTCGGGAGTCTCCAAACTTGTAGGGACACTGTCCCTAGTGTCCCTAGTGGTGACTACCCCATGAGGAGACCGTGGGATCGGTGCTTTTACGATACTGCACCACAGTACGTCGAAGGACTTGGCCACGAGCAAAAGGTCACATGGGCAAACAAAGAGACAACAAAGCACGATTGACTTGCCAATGCTGCGCCAACATTACATACAGACATGGGGGGTGAATACAGGCAGAAACTTTCTCAGAGCTCCCTTGGTCGCTGGTGGATCTAATGTCCGGTTTTTGGGTCATAGTTGTCGAGCGCGGATTGCAGCGTGAAAATGAGAGTGTGATGATGACAAAGCTTTGACAGCTCATTGGTTTACAAAATGAATGAGCAGCGTTCTAGCAGGCTTCATACATGTTGCTAAATGGGCTGGTAGCATTGGGCCCTGGGCTCGCAGATAGGATTGCAAATGATACACATAGCCTAGGCATACCCAACCAAACCTACACCTGCTTCCCACACCTATATGTACACCTAATCCTACACATACTCTCCACATTTGCTACCTATTCGGGTATCCAGGGTGTCTAGCTGATCATTGCAAGCCCATCTGTCAATATGTGTGAAGCCTAAAAGGCATTAGAAATGAATGATATGTAATAAAACTCGCATCGTTCCACCTCCTCTGATGGTTCCAGGATATGCAGTCTGCCTTCGATAAAATCTGGCTCCAATTCTGATATCAGGGTGTTAAACACGAAGTGGGACAGCCTTTTACCAGGTCTGGCCAATTAGTGGCGAGATACACCACGTTCGATAGCTGTACTATAGCGCTGGAGTGAGAGAAGGTGCAAAGGACCACCTGCGGACCACAGCGGATCTTGTCAACACATACAGTACCAGTTTACAAGCGACCATTAGTACATCATCATATTTGGGGTTTTAGGGCGCACCGACAGCACAGGTCATATGGCACCCATTGGCAATTAGGACAAAAGCTGTTCATTACGTGATGGTTTTCAATTACCGCTTTTTCAGACTGATTCTGGATACGATTCCGATGTATATCGTGAATCTGAGCCCGAAAAATGTGCGACTGAATTATTTGTCCGAGGCTTGGCATAATGTGCAAGTTGGTTAAAGCACACCTCGGGGCGCCGAACATTCACCAAGAATACCGGATGCATGAAACGGCACCACCGGCTGAGGCTGAGCCTCAGAGGGATCTTGATGCGCTATGCGACATCTGGCTCAAGTTCCGCAGACAAGCTGCCACAGAGCTGTGGCAGACAGCTCTCTGTCCTTGGAGACAGCTCTGTCTCCAAGGCCAACTAGATCCTGGGATTGGTGAAGCGCTCCTTTGTGCATCTGGACAAGTTACGCTCTCAGTCACTCACAGGGTACTTACTTATCAGGTGCCATGTTGAATATGCCAATGCCGTGTGAGGGCCTTCGAACAAGACCTGATCAGTTGTTGCTAGAAAGGGTCCATTGTAGGGCAACGAGACTTGTGCCATCAATCCGGAGTCTCGATTTCAAGAAACAAACTCCAGAGACTCGAGCTTTCGCCACTCATGAACAAAAGGCGAAGACTTGATACAGATACACCGATGCCTGCACAGCCAACTAGGAGCTCCATGAGAGGTGTTCTTCCAGGATCCGCCACTCTCAACCACAAGGGGATCGTTTCGATGTGGAAAAGCCCCGTGTCACCAGCAGCGTAAGACGGAGTCACTTCTCCGAACGGACGGCGACCGACTGGCATAGTCTTACTGCTTTGCTGGTAGAAACACCATCCATCAATAGCCTTAACCCTCGCCCACCGGGGGGATCGATGGCCCCCTAAGGTTTTCGGGATAGCAGAAAAAGACGAGGCGCAGCACCGCGGTTGAGGGCTCTACCTCTCACTGCATCATTTTCCCATCATCCCTGAGATTTTTGACCCCGGGTCACTCAAGGTCAGGTCACCAGACGAGGTCAACCAAGGTCACCTCACTTCACCTTTAGAGCTCTGTAAGAGCTACATTTCAAAGTCGATCAATTTGAAACTTCCTACACTTCATGAACCCTCCAGGGTCTACAAGGTGTATATCCGGGATTTTTCGATTTCGTGCCCTGAGGTCAGGTCACGAGGCGACCTCCCCATTGGAAAAGCATGGGGAAAAGCTATTTCATGATATAAAAGCCACAAAAATTATTGCAAATACTCAGACTGCTCAGAACAACGTTTTGGACACCCTTTCACGGATCCCAGGGGTCATATTTCCCTTTTGACTTTTCCAAGGTCATCCAAGGTCACCAGAGTTCAAAAACAGTATTTTGACAATAACTTTTGACCTAATTGAGCTAGAGCAGTGAAACAAACACCATCGTGTTTGTCTTGTCATTGGCTTTCATTTGATATACGAGAAGGTCACTTTGACCTTTCGTGACCTCAGGTTAAATTAGGTCACGAGGTGACCTCTGGCGTCAAACCACTGGCGGGAGGTCTTTACGTTCCACATAGCGGAAAAAGTACTGGCAATTTGCTATCAAATGTACTACCAGGCCTCAATAGCTCTAATGACATAAGATTTATGCCCGGTTTGCTTAATCATTGCATATTTGAGTGAAAATAGCCGATCTTGACCTAATTTGACCTCTGGAGGTCAAACCATTGACCTGAGCACTAAAACATGCGAAGTAATTTCTTACTGAATTCACGCGAGCTTTCTATTGCACTTTGCAGATTTGCGCTAACGCCCATATTTTCGGAGTTAGAGGGGGCCATCGATGGCCCCCGGTGGGGCGAAGGTGGCGCCGGACCCCCGGTGGGGCGCGGGTTAATGCCAGAATGGATAACTATTGCCTGGAGTTGAATTATGCGATCCTGGTCTAGGTCATAACAGAATTTGAAACAGATCTGAGCTTGACGAGATCAGGCAAGACAAGCACCTGAGAGCACCTCATAAAAGCCCGCATCATCTAAAGTAACTGAGGTCGCAGGTAAACGCTGTTGCTTACCAAATAGCTGCCCCCGTAGACATCCCGGGACAAAGTGGTGAGTACTAGGGGATTTTTTTTACCGCAGGCAGCATCATTGGATTTACATAGTGTAGAATTGAGCTGGGGAATTTTCACATGATAAAACCATTGATTCAGAGGTAAAAGTGCAGAACTAGTACAAAATGAAAAGTGGGTCTGGAAATTCAGAGTCTGCCTGCTCTATTTTCCAAATAGGACTCGGAAGTTTATTGGTTTCCGGTCGAAATGTCTACCGTTGAGTCCTCTATCGTCAAATCAAACAAACCGCTTTGTCGGAATGCCAACAAGAGCTATTCATGGTCCACAAAAGTCTCGAAAACCAGAAGCCACATTTTGATTTCACCATGAATCGCTCAATGCAAATGTTTGTTTATAGAATAGAAAAAATAGAATATAATAAAAGTGCCTTCTCGACACCCTCTACAAAACTTTTGTCTCAGTTCAAAACTAATTATGAAAGTGGGACACTCCCTTTTAGGCCAAGATACTACCTAGCTGGATGCACTCATGACCCCGTCTAGCTAAAGCTGGAACAGAACAAAGTTCGTCTTAAAGTCTGAAAAAGTGTTTATTTCTTTATATTTGGCATCAAAACCAGAGTTATTGTGAACAGTTGAGTTTCCGACACTCAACTCCAACAGCACAGTCCCGCAACAATGAAACTGTAGACAGAGTGATTTATTCGATCCTGGTCTAGGTCAAAACAGAGCGTGAAAGAGAACTGAACTCATGCAGCCACTAGGAGCTAAGCTGAGGCTGATTAAGGCCTCCTGGCCTGTACTGCTGTCGCTGAACTAGGCCTTTTGGCCATCTTTTCCAACAGGGTGAGAGTTGGCGACGCCGTATGACCCTGGCAGTTGGTGCGTAGTTGAACCCAAACAATTAGTAACCTTAGGGCCAAGAATAAGGCTTTGTATATAAATTGTTGAAACAGAACGGATTTCTTGTTTGCAATAAGAAATAACAGAAAATGCGTCAGCACCCATCTGTCCCTTCCAAAAAATCAATAAGGCATTGTGATTGAAAGAGTATGCAAGAGAGGGGTGCAGTGGCGTAGTGGTGTAGTGGTTAGGGAGCTTCTTTTCACGCTGTCAACCTGGGTTCAAGACCCGGTAGTGAGCAGCTTTTCTAACAGGTAGAGAGTTGGCGACGAGATTTAACCTCCGGTAGTTGAAACGTCACTAAGCCCCCACAATTTATTGATACTACACACCTTTTTAAGATATACTTAGATTCTTTAACGTTGAAACCGGACCGAGGGAAAATATATTGAAATATTTCTCCAACATTATACATTTTCAAACATTAGGTACCAGAGGCGCTAAACGTGAAAAATTCACCGAAAGGTAGCATTTTTCGCTATCCCGCGTTCTTCACGTTCCAACACTTGTGATGAGCTAAAGAGCGGCCCCCGAATGTGAGCATCATCTACCTAGCATGGCCGCACCGGCCGGGCGGGTCCGGGCTGCCGGGCCGGTTTCCGCACTGTCGCACTGTCGACGGCGCCGTCTCAACTCCTGATGTCCAGATAACCGCAGTCTTGTTCCGCGACAACCGGCCACGTCTTTGACACGCGCCGAGCGCCCGTACCTCGTGCACCAAACAGGCCGACAATTTGCCGCGGCTGAAAGCGTCGGCCGCGACTGAGTGGCTGCCCAGTCAGCTGTCAGCTGAGCCTACCCCTCGTCTCAGATCCGGCAGCGTCACAGCTGCCGAGCCGAGCTGCAGCTGTCAGTACTGTGCCGGCGCCGAGAGACCAGCTCTCGATAGCATCCATTTTTATCTGGTAGCTGAGTGGCGGCAGGCGGCGGTTACCGTCCTGATTGGGACTGTGGTGACGCGCCGTCAGCCACTCAGGTGGAAGTAATGCGCAAGCCCCGCCCCCACCGGGCCGGGCCCCATCCCCACCCCCAGCGCGCGCGGAGCGCTGTCAGTGCTGGGTCGATAAGGCTGTGGTGGGCACGGCAACACGGCGGCAAAGTTAGCCGCCAGGCTCCCCCGCCGCGGAGACGAAAAGCGCTAATCTCTAGAGCGCTCATCAGGGGCAATGCTATATTCTCTTTGGACAAAATACCACTATGCTGGAGTGACTCGAAAACAAATATAAGTAAAGAAGGCTGTGTTTGGTAATGCGTTTACCGTGAATAATAAATATTGATACATTTCCAAAGCCTGGCTGTCTTAGAGAGTAAAAAGCGTTCGTAAATATTCCACTCAGTTGATATTTTTCACTTAAGTTCCCAAACAAGCAAAATGTATGATGTAGAAGGATAGGGTAAGGGCGGGTAACAGTACGCAGGAGATAAGAGTATGCAGCAGCTGTTTTGGTTACTTAGCAACCACTGAGATGGTGGATACCCTGGTATAAAAAAGCAAGGTCAGTGCCTAGGCTGCACACAAAAATTCAACGTGCTCCTGCTCTTTCCGCGGGAGTTCAGAGCTAAATAAGTTTCTGGGCACACTTGAAGTAATTTTTCTTAACTAGGTAAACTTGTAGACCATGCTTCAATTATCAAAAGTATTGTATTACGGTCTGTCTTCAGTAAGAAAGCTGAGCTGGGAGTGTGCTCCAGGACCGGAGCTCACGCTAAAATGCCTTCCAACATGTTTACGAAGACTTCCTTCCCAAGGGAGGAGCATGTCCGGCAAGAGTACGCAGTAGACCATTGGGCAAGAGTGCGCATGCTTAAGAGATAGGAAAATTTAATTTTCGTTCGGAACAGAGTCTGCATTCATGTTTGGAAAACCAAACGTTGCAACATAGTTCTTGTATATTCAGAACGATATAAAATCATACAATCGCCTAGTTTGGCGACAAAAAAAACTTCCGATATGGCCTATGCATCTAAAGCACAGCGGGCATCATTGCGTACTCCAGCCTCCTCTCTTGCGTACTCTTACCGACCCACTCCGGCAAGAGTGCGCGCGTGACTTTTTATTTTTGATGGGCTCATGGCGGGTTCCTTTCAGAGACATCGAGTTGAAACATGAACCATACATAGACTATTCTTCAGGCTAAACAACCACATAAAGATTTTGGCTGTTAGACTTATAGGAGAAAAGTCAAAGCCTTTATAAAGTTAAGTGCGTACTCTTGCACGGACTTCCCCTACCCATTACCGGGTAGGCTGTGATCCAGTTATTGGCTGAAATTGAAGCCGTTGCTGTGAAAATGGGTGCCATATGACCCAGCTGTCGGTGCGCCCAAAAACCCCAACAATTATGATGATGCTGTGAAAGGACGTATAAAAACATAAAAAGCAGCGTCATCCGATGATGGGATTGCACCATTCAAGACAAGACTTTAGGCGCACTTCAGCTCCGGAAGATTCTGCCGATACTGTTCAAGGGGAAAATTGCTTATTGTCTGACTTCGTTGGGGTTTACAAAGGTGTGGCAGCACTACCAGCAAGGGTGTTGCAAAATATTTTTGAGTGGGGTGTAGCCAAAGTGGGGACTGGGGTCAGAGGTGAAACCCTTGAGACCCCGAAATCCGCTTAAACTCGGCATTTTTAATGGTATTTCCGGCCAAAAATGGAGGGACCACCCCGGCCCGCCCAACCTTCCAAGGGTAGCCCCCAGTGGGTGACTACCAGTCTATCTTTTGAATCCTTTGCTTACAGATAGCTCAGTATTTTCCCACGCAACTGTTTTGTCGGCAAGTCTCTGGAAGTGAAATGCATGCTATTTTTTCTTGAAAGCAGCATTAAATTGGGATCAAAAGACATTGCTATAGTAACTGGAAATGTATATACTTAATCTTTGTTTAAGCAGCCTTGTTCAGCGATATTAGTCATAACCAGATGTATTTTCAAGGGCCTGTAGACAAAATTTATTGCACTCTGTGACAGAAACAGTCCCTCAATCACATCCCATAGGTGGAGGACTTTTTAATCGGGGTGGTATGAACACGCACACTCTATGTGTAAGAGCCTACAAACAAGCGTTATCTGAAAAGCTTGGTCTCTTTAGGCCAAGCTGGGTTTCTGAAAAGCTTGGTCTCTTCAGGCCAGGCTCTGTCTCTGAAAAGCCTGGTCTCCTCGGAACCCATTAAAGAAACAGCGGGTTATTAGATGTCTATCTGATATAATATTTACTAGCTGCTAGACATTGACCTCTTTTCGAGTTCTGGTAAATGAGAGGCCACTGCCGTTGTGGCAGTGATTGGGTTATTTGTCAGTTTTGGACACCAAACCACCCAGTTCCTCACCGCTCTCAGACCCTTATAAGCTCGGCGGGTGGGACCATTCAAACATCAGTCTGCTGATAAACCCCATCATCGACAGAGAAAAATTGTTGCATGTTGTAGTCTAAACACGATGTGGTGTGTTTACACAACTAAAGAAAGGTCAACTCTACCCTGATCAGTGATCTGCAAAATCAATAGAAGCGCCAAAAGTCTCACTTAGAGGATAACAGTGTTCTCCTTCATCGGCCCTGTCGGACGCCCCCTGCGTTATGACTCAGACACGCGTGCCGGAAGAGGGCGCACTGGCACCCCCAAGGGGGCGTCTCAGCCACGTGCACGTGCGCGTGAAAGGCAACAAGTCAAGGGGTGAGCTTGATGGGGGAGGGGGTCGCCAGTGCAGTGAGATCGATACCTCGAACAGGGTACTGGGTAAGGCAGTCAGACTGAGTGAGCTGGGGGCATCTGAATAAATGAAGACTATAGACAGTAGGAAGCATTGCCACAGTTCATTGAGTTTGATTGGTGGTAGCTTGGCCAATGACGTGGAACAGTTATGGTGTATTGTGACGGCTGGGATTAATATCACAGCTTGGGCGCAATTGTGTTATGTTTCATGCTCTCACACTGGATTACTGCAGGCTGCAGTAATGTCTTTGAAAGGTTGAACACGCACAGATACCAGGGGAAAGGGCACTCACTCCCTAAGGTTTTCACACATAGCATAAACCAGTGACGTGCTGCGCCGCCGTACTTGGTATGCCCGACGACTTATACACTAGAAAGCCATGGCACAGTATAAGGCCAGGTAACAAGGTATGCTTGTTACCTGGCTTTTGCTGGTTACCTGGGTATCGCTCAGAGGGGCCTACCTATGGGGGGCACCAACCGAAGGGGTCCCATATTTGCGGGCGCGATATAGCCCAGCCGCTGAAGGTGCCCTAAAACACCAACACCACCACCACGGGTCCTATATTTGGGAGCCGGCTTAAAGCCACTCATATGGTGTCGATAAGGCATTCATGCACACAGGCCTACACTATCTTCTATCTCGGGGTTGGAGGCACTGCAAAAAATAAGGGGTGCAGTGGCCCCCAGACTCCCGCTGTTCCTACACCTATGCTTAAAATTGGCGTGGTCAAAAATTATCTATAAAATTTTTGGTAGAGATCAAGGAAGACCTGGGGGAATTTTCTTAGGACTAGTTACTTTAGGACTTTATTACGAGTGAGTAGACCAAACCGACTTTATAACACCGCGTTTTGCTTTTCGCTGCCTAGCATGGTTGCTGAGATGGCATGGGGGGAGCGGGTACCCATCCCCTGTACAGACAAAGCTGTGGCGGATCCCCGTGCCGGCCTGTGTTAGCCTCAAGGTGTCCGTGAAAGGAATCTCAGAGAAATGAACGTAGGAAACATTTTGAAATGGCCTGTGGTCAGGAGCTTTGTTCTTGTTATTCTTCGACTTTTGACGGGACGCATTCCCGCGGATGACACCTTTTTGTACGTTAGCATGCTTTAAGTAACGTCAGCCATTTTGTTCTAGAACTAGATCATAAGGGCAGATCGCCTCTTCATCTCAGCTTGTGTGAGTACTTACTATCTTTCAATCTTGTTTGAAGCTATAAAGACTGAGTCGGCGAGGCCAGAATTTACTACGCAGGCCCGTCACCGCTGGCCAAAAAGTGTGAGTTGGTAGGGGTAAGGGGAAACCACACGATCCATGCAGCTTTTCTCTAGTCTCCCTCACTTTCGCTGCGCAGTCACTGGGCACTGTTGAGCCCCCTCCCCATACTCTACCACAAGGGCGTGAATTTTATGAAAATGGTTCAGGGTGCCCATATTTGAAATAACGTCAGTAATCACAATACTAAAAGGATGGCATAATTTAAATCGTGTTTTAGCGTTGCCTCGGCCCAGCTGTATCGTATAAAATCAACTTGAAGTCTTCAGAATGAGTACTTAAATTTTAAGAAATTTTAAATACTATTTTGACGTTTCATTAGGGGTGCCCGGGCACCCCAATGAAATATAAATCCACACCACTGCCCTGGAAGCAATCGTGCTTTAGGTAGAGAGAGAGGGGGTAATTACTTGCTTTATAAGAAATGATTTTGTCAAAGGCGTTCGAGAAGGATTTCCCTGTTTAACGAGAATTATATTAAACAAGACGGGTCAAAAACTCTGGATGCTGCTTGCCTTTTTATTTGAGCTGGGTGTTTTTTTCCTTGAGAGGCCTATTCTCCGGTCTGGCCGTTTCTCGACAGGGGCATGATAATTCTGAATTGTACCTCAGTCTGGTGACAGTACGGTAAATAATATTGTACCCGGCTGGATGGAGCTTCTCAATTCACTTTCGCTCACATGCTCCTGGGATGTTGTTCATTATTCTCATTTCATAGATTATCGGTTGAGTAACATTGAGATATGTACATACCTGGCCCCGTTCGATCTGTCAGCACAGTTTTGTCAGCAGGCCCTCTAACCTCTCCTTCAGAAAAGAAACATCGGCGCCATAATCGCCTCTAGTTTGTGCAAAGCAAAGGAAACTTAAACTTTTTAAGTCAAGCCCGGGACCACCACCCCCCCCCAACACACCCAAAAAGATAATTAGAACCAAGTTCCCCACAAACACGGGACGCCGCCCGCCAGGTCCCCTCCCCAGTCGGTTGCCACCACCACCCAAACATGACGCCGGAGCGTCCGGAACCGATCCCAGCCGACATCACGCCACCACTCACGGCGGAGCCCAACGCCACCAACGACCCGGGGCGGCATTTAGCTTATACCAATAAAAAATAGAAGGCTGCCGCTGCCGTGCTGCTACTGTTTTTCATCAGCACAAAAGCAGACCGTCAGTCCGTAAAACCTCTAGGACTAGTCCCCGGGAAGAGGCTACAGTCCTGTGACGTAGGCGCAACGCGGCCCGCTGATTGGTGCTGACAAAACTGTGCTGACAGATCGAACTGTGTTGACAGATCGATCGGGCCCCTGTCTCTTTAACTAAGGTGGATTTTAAACCTAAGAGGCAATCTCAAATTTTCTATAGTCATGTGTGTATATTTTAGATCTACTACGATCCTGGGTCGGGTACAGCCGGTCGGTTGGAGGGTTAGAAGCAGCCCATGTCGGCGATCAAGAGAAACCCTCAGAGGGAGAGACAGCTGCCAGCAAGATTAAACTGCCACAGTGAATCATGTTTACACCTTTAAAGAGTTACCTTGCAAACAGACACATCCGCTTATTACTTTTTTACATACGTACACATCCTCCTCAATCGATCAACAATGAAATGCAAACTTACATTAGGGGAGGGGGCAAAAGAGGGTTTGGCAGGCAAACTCTCTTTTCCAAATCCCCCCCAAAACAGTCTTTGATAAAAAGGAGGTGAATGGTTCACAGGGTTCATACCAGAGTTCACCAGTACCGTCGAGTGGGATAATGCATCCCAATGGACGGTAGCAGAATAAAAGGAGTTCAGACTTTGGTCTCCTCTTTCTCACATTGGGGGGACATAGTCGAATTCGCCTTCTTTTTCCAATAATATAATTGATTGAATTCGCTCTTGGATCCACCCCGTGAATATCTACGTGATCAAAATTTGTTCTAAGATAATACTGCTTTTAAAAAGCAAGGGTAAAAACCACCTAAAGTTTGGGAAGATGGTTCGTATTCAGAAGGGACTAAGACGATGAAAATCTTGAAACTTACAACTTCTTACAGCAAGGTGGTTAATGATATTAGCGCAACAAGGCACATAATCCGGTAACATCACATCCTGTATGGACTATGTATTATTGGTAAGATCGTTATAGTTCCAGTCCTCAAACAGCTGGAACTGGGAAGGGCTTTGAAAACCATCTTTTCTAAAGTCAATCGTAAGCCCTAGACCTGGAAAACCGCTCCTGAGCGGGTTAGATTGGTTGTTTCTATACAGTCATGCAAATATGTTTCACCTAGAAATTCATCATTAAAACATTCTTCTCTACCCCCGCCCCTATCCTCTCAACACACACAAAGAAACCCATATCAAACAAAACAAGATGGCAGCATGTGTTCCTGTTCTAAATAAATAGTGTAAATAAAGGGCTGCATTACAATGGTAATACGCCTAGCAACAAGTGCTAGTTTGCAGATACCGTGAATATCGCTTGTTTCATCGTAGGTACTCCACGGCTGAAACCATTTACATAGCGAACCTCATCAAAATAATTAGACATGGCCTGTTAGCGGTCGCCGGGAACAATTTGGTTTTGTTCCATGGATTTGCATAATTGCTGAAGTTCAAGAGGCATTCAATTTTGCTCTCATTTTCTGTCTTTGACTTTGGAAATGCTTCTGAGAGCATAAAAATATACAGCAAGCTCAAGTTTCTAATTATCGTTTGAACGATCACACTGTGCAACATGGGCAAGAGGTCCCGTGGTTCACTAAGTATAACACATTAGCCGGTGAACACGAGCAATTTCAACAATAAACACACTTGAAAATTTATTCTATAAAATTTTTAAGTTAATTCTGCAAATTGTTTCGGATTTGCACTCCAAAGCAGTGGCGGAAACAAACAGGGCTAGGGGGCTCAAGCCTCCCCCCTCAAATGTCCGAGTGCCTAGAGTAAATTCGGAGCCGGAGGCTAATCTGAGGCAAGGGTAGAGGAGACTCGAGCGCCCTGCCCCCCCCTCCCCAATGAAGTTCTGGATTCGGCACTGTTCCAAAGTATAAGCTTTGTTTTGCCGTTTTAATTGAGCATGCCTGATTATATCAGAAAACGCACGAAGAGTTGAATTTCTTGAAATTTTGTCCGAAAGGATCGCCCTTCTTTATCCTGTGTGACGGTCTTATGGCTGCTGCAACATCACTAAAGTCCCGCCTGTAACTAAGCTCCACCGCTGAGGAGCATCTCTAATTGGTAGTTATACTGGGCCGCCGAACACATAACGCCTGTGGCTGTACTGTGCCGCCGAGCTGTCTGCCCGCGTTAATGCACTGTGCCGCCGAGCGATCTCCCTGCGCTGGTATACTGTACCGCCGAGCATGGTTCCGCCCTTGATTAGAGTGTGCCGTCAAGTCATGCTCCCTTGAGTGGATGGGTCACACTTAGCTTGCAAATTTTCTGAGCGAAACAAAGTGCCAAAGGCGAAAGGGCCGTTATCTCTGCCGCACAGTATATGCCAGGGTGTCTCGCCATGGTGGAACGGAATGGATCAGTATACACAGGCTGCCTATGAGTATCCTACCATCCTATGGTGCTGAAAAGTCCAGGATGAGTTTTTTTAAGTTTCCGGCCTAATTATTATCGCCGTTGTTAAGTTAAGACGCCAGAGTAATGATAAATATGGCAATTGTTAGGTGTAGGTATCTCAGCCGTCTAAGACTGGACGACTCAGCACCTACCCGAGGACAGGAGAGATATTCATTAGACAGTCTGTATTTCTCCGTAAGAAGGGAAACGTCATACCAATGAGTCACCGGACCGAACGCTTTAAATCCCCGGAAGTCCTAAGCTCATGCAAAGCCCATGCAACCACTTACTGACACTAACAGGTACAGGTACAAGTCTTGACTTACCTGTATACCTGTACTTGTATCTTACCTATACATCAGGCCTGAGCTCTTGAACCATTCCTCCAACCTATTTATGTTTTTATGGCTGGTGATGGGTTTCTTCTTTAATCACGTTCGCTAATCGTACTTTGTAACTGATATGAATAACATGACTTCCGAATGTTAAGGGAGCTTTGATAAACAGCAGGAGCATGTATATGTGTAGTAACTTTTAATTTCGGGAGAATTTGCAGAGTTGAACCAGAAATTGGTCACCGTTTGGCTGGGAACAATGATGTTGAGATGCGTGAATGGTGACACATGTGCCTCATTTGACGGCAACATAACAGAGGGAGACGGGATGGGCATTTCCTTACTTTTCATGAAAATTCCTGATTTCAGAAAAACATGGAAAGAAAGCAGTAGCGGAACCAGGACTTCATTTCAGGAGGAGACTAGGGGGCTCGGGCCTCTCCCGCAATTGTCTCGGTTCAGCCTCCGCCTATGTATTAACTATAGGCACTCGCTCACACTGGCGTCGGAACTGGGGGTCACCGGGGCACGGTGCACCCCTTAATCAGAGATTTTAGCACTACTCATATGGTTCTTACTGGAAAGATTTGCGCTGAAAAGTCCATAGTGCCCCCTTAAATTCGGACGTTCCACCGTCACTGGGCACCAGATATTTGGAGGAGGGGAGGGGGCTTGCGCTGCCTTCCCCCTTGCATCCGCTTCTATAAGAAAGCTATACATTTTAGGTGTGAGTAAATTAGGAACATTACAATAAGTCCAAGCCCGACGAGTTTTCGAACTTAGAAGGTGTAGCTCTCAGTCAGCTTGGAAATAACGTTTCCATCACAACCTCCGGCCCCTCCTTCTGCACACATACACGTTTAGCCCGTAGTGGTGTAACTGCCTGACAGTCTGAGCACAAGCGGAGCCTTAGCCAGTTGGGCAGGGGCGTCGAGTTGAAAGTTAGAACAAATTGATTGTCCGTAAACGCTTCCGATGTAGCGTTTACTTAGTAGCGAAGTTTATGTAGCGAAAACTTGGTCGATATTAATCCTTTGGGGAAAGTCTCCGTGGCTCGTTATTCTGGGGGACGCATTCCCTCACTCTCAACGCACACGGAGAAAGCCAACCATAACAAAATGTCAAGCATAGGAAGGCTGGATAAATGTGACTATCACAGCACATCCGAGGAAGGAAGCGGAAAATCAGGTAGGTATAGCTGTAGATGAGGGCAAAAGGACATGGCGCTGGCAGGCCTCAGAAGCGTGGATGCCAGACGGAAGGTGGTAGCCAAAGTTTTCAGCGGGCAGCTGGAGGGTTCTGTGAAATACTCGACTTTGAGAATGTCAAAGCTGGGAGATAAACTCACAGTTAGATGGCAGGTGATAATTTGTAAAAAAAATTAGTGTCGGAAATCAGGTACTCCCGTCTCAAAACATTGAATGGGCCGCCTATTCCACTCTGAAGTATAATTTCCTTGAATTCCTTCACTGGATACATTGCGCAATCGATTTCCTTGAACAGAGTTATAATTATCTGGATTAACTACTTAAGGTACATATATAAGTCACCCGAACAGCTACAGCCAGTCACATTTGGAGATGGCTGAAGTCTCGATGGAAGAGATTGAGCACGGCTGGATTCCAAGTGCGACGCGCAAGAAGTTATCAGGAAAATTATATACACTAAGGAGATACCTTCCAAAGCTGGCCTTGCAAACTTGTGGGGGGGGGAATAATTGAGCAAAACAATTGTACCTACTTGAACGGAGCCAAGGAGCAGTTTTTTTACCTTACTTGTTTTTCCCCAAGTTTGCTAGTTTTTTTACCGACTGGAAAAAGCCTCCTTGCCAAATTAAATAGAATGTACCACCATATTCAGCAGGCTTCAAGGGCTTCGATTGGCGGATACTCGTCGTAACGTCAGCATATGTCCTCACACCAACATGCCTGTCGACTGTGGCCTGCTGCTAAGGAAACATGTGGGGTACATTTCAGGTAGGTCTTAAGCTTTTCTCTACGGAAAATTTGAGTTTTAAGACAAATGATATATTAAGTACCGGGTTTTCCGGCATGCTTTTCAACTTAAATATCACAGTTAAAATCACGTTATAAAGGTGCTACATTCCCATTAAACCAAGGCTTCTCCGAAAGAAAATTGTCTTATTGTACCCCACCCAGTGAAGTTGTTGCCTGTCTCATTTGGAGAAAACTGAGTGACCGCATATGTCACATTCAATATGTTCAGAGTCGTTACATAGGTAGGGTAGAGTGGAGTAACGCGCCCACCTGGGTAAGACGCCTGCTGCTATGTTCAGGCCATAGGCGGATCCAGGATTGCCGATCAGAGGGGGCACCTTCCGGGGGGTGCCATCCGGACCAGGGGGGCGCCACTTATGACCGGCAAAACCTATCAGGTGGGCGCCAAATCTTATCGGTGGGTGCCGACTTTCGTATCCTGGGGGGGAGGGGGGGCGGGAAGCGACATTTCAAGGGGGCACCATCGACCTTTTAGGGGGCGCCATCGACATTTCAGGGGGCGCCGAGGCTCGATGGGGGGGCACGTGCCCCCCCTTGCCCCCCTGGATCCACCTATGGTTCAGGCTGATGTAAGAACTGTAGCCTCCATCTAGAATTTTTTCGGCTAGCAGCATTTCTGATCCAGTCCTGGACATGATTGGATGCGCCCTGTAAATTCCCTTATTTTTCAGCAAACGTTTGTTTCTTTTTGCACTTCCGGATATAAGAATACGCTATCTAAAAGTTGTGATTTTAGGCACTCTACGCGATGTAAATGTGCTCACCCTACCAACTTTGTCACAAAATTATCTTACAGCGTAGTTATAATAATATTCCTTTTTGTTCACGTGAAGCAATAGGTACAATATACACTGGGAGTTATGTGACGGCCTTTTATTCCGGGGCTAAGGCATTTTACCCCACTATCGGGGTAAAACGCCTTTTTACATAGTCTCAAGAAAAAAACATTTCGCACACTTTGCATCGTGTCAGTATCACACATTTCTATCTGAGTGCAGAAAAACGATGGAAGAACTTAACGAAGAAAAAATAAAGTAATTCCGTCCACGCAGGAGCGGTACAGACGAATTCTTTCTTAACGTATACGTCTTACCCCACTCTAACCCCTCTCCCTTTAATGATTATCTGGAATAATTCAATATTCAATTTTTTTGCTAATTTGCCTCTCGCAGTATCACCAAGGTCACGAGCTTACCCTGCTCTCGCTCTTTCATTCATGCCAATTCGCTGGAAATGCATGATGACTGTTTGAATTAACTCCACTCACAATTGCGCTCATAGCTATTTTCTTAACCGTTTTATTTCAGCGCTGTGTCCTTTCAAGCCGTTGTAACTGGCAAACTGACCCATTTCCGGCTATGTTCTGACACACGACCTGAATCGTCTGTATGCAGCTCCGTGAGTTCAGGTGACACGCCTCCTCCCAGTTCGGCCAGACAACCTCACGTTTTGTTCGTCACGTGAGCAGCGCTGATGGTGCATGAAATCTCCGATACTCATACCCAAAACAAACGTCACCGGCGTACACCCCGGCCGCGCGCGTCTTTTCAGAACAGCGTTCGATCGGCAGTCCCCCGCCCAGCGAGCGCGCCGCCAACAAACCGTGCGCCCACATCCAAACCTCCCCACCGAGCCAGACGCTCCGCCCCCGGCTCCGCCCACTCGGGCGCGCTTGAGTTGGAGCCGTTTCCACCACATTTAGTGTCATTTACATGGGTGAGTGCCGGGAGAGCGCTGTGTAATCCAGTGTCGTTATTCGTGGCTGGAAAACGGAGAGTCGTGGGCTCGCCAGATTTAACGTTGAACTTTGATTGTGCACGGTGGCGTGAAGCGCGATTAAAGAGCACGGACCGGAGTCGGCGCGGCAGCCGAGTTCGCATCTGCTCTCTCCCTCTACAGTATCCAGCGGCCCGGCAGGGTCGCCCAACCGTCTCAAAACGGCCAACAAGGTAAGCCGAGAGCTTCTGAACAGGCGTCTTCCGGCAGAACATGCCGCACGCCTCAGTGGCCTCCGCACCGGAGCGGTGGGCCTGATAGGCGGCGAGCGGCCGTCGCAGCCGAGATGAGCTCGGCTTATCATGCGTGCGGAGCTGAATTATGCTCACTTGAGATCAGCTGAAGTCAAAACTGCCGACGGCGGCCTGGATGGGGCGTGTCGCGCAGTTTCGAAGCGAGAGTAGGCTGGGGATTTTCGGCGCGGTAGTCTCGTTAAGTGTGTTCTTGAGAACGGTCATTTTCCCAGATGCAATTCAATATGAGCGCAGAGAGTGTCCTGATAGCAAAGTCATTTAAGCTTAGTAGTGTGTTCAAGCATCCACAGAGGGCTGGAACTTTTTCCGAACGAAAGTGAGATTATCTGTAGATTTAAGGCCATTTCATAAGCCCAATTTCGGCATTGTCTTTAACAGTTTTGACGAAAACCATTCTTTCCAGTCTTTCTCATGAACTTCGTCAGAGTAAATTTCTGGACAGTTGGGTGAATTTGGTAAACCATGGTCTCCATGACATTAAAAGCAAACTAAATCTAGACCAGCACCTATCTCTTAAATCTAACTGCACCTCAACATTCTGTCTTTCCAATAGCTATACAAATCAAAGACACACAAAACCATAAGTAGAACTAACCAATGTCTCGGGTCAGCGAACCAATCCGGAGTTCTAGAAGGGAAGTATCACAGCAGAGAGTTCCCCATCAGGTGACCGGAGTGGAAATTCTCCCCTACTGATTAGCAGCCTCTGCGATCTGAGAGGCTACTGGTTACAATTATATTCGTCTAGAAATATGAGACAAGAAACAAGGCAGGTAGATTTCACTAGACTTAACAGGTAATTTCAACACTAATCTTACAGCGTTGACAGGAAGGAGATTGGTTGACAAGTTAATAGTGGCCCTCCTCGTCCGGACCCGCCATCGCTACCCGGCTGGCTGCTGAAAAAGCAGAAACTTATGGAAACTCTACTGGAGGGTAAACTGACCAGTTTGATAAATTGACATGATCGTCAATAAATGCATGGATAAAATTGTATGATTTTAAGACCGCTATATTACCGCTTTCAAGCCTGTTTTCATTCTCGATAAGAATTTTTCAACTTGAATGCACTTCCCTCTAAAAAGGTGTCAGATTAAAATAGACGACACAGAATGTCAAACAAAAGATGTTGAACAAACTTTTATAACTGGTAGAAAACAATAAACACGCAAACACTTCGCAACCGAAGGATGCATTTACAATCAGTACACGTTCATTGAATAATAAACCTGCTTCCACCGCAAGATAATATTTACCTTTCTGACAGTTATTCATTGGTGCATGTGAAAAGCATGTTTTTAGTAAGAGAAACATTCTAACAAACTTTGGCAAGGGTAAATGGCCCGGGTGAGCCCGCAGTGCTTGAGCGATTCAGAAGAGTAATGCATTGGTAGTTGAACCTCAATCGTTGTTATCTGGACCTGGTGTGATTAGACGCGCACACATTCGCATCTGGAAATCTTTGATGGTGGAAATGCATCCCCAAAGCACGGAATGAGCACAAAACTAACGTTCGCCCCTGAAAATATGAGACGAAATAAACTAAAATGATATCATACTGGCTCTTAAGAAGAGACAGCCCTTCGAGTTGTGACTGGAAACCTTTTGCTATGGTGCTAAATAAAATTCCGCGGAATCAAAAAACTATTCTGCAAAGTTTGTTCTTCGATCTCATAACGTAACTTGAAGCAGATGGTTCTATTTAGGTCCATGTTATATAATGTGTTCAGTCATTGTCACAGTCCAGTCATATATATGTATAATGATATAATGTGACATAATGTGATATAAATGTAATATGATTTTGTTCAAACATAAGGACCAGACTCTCCTACTCAATTTTCAGAATTAAAATATAAAATGTTTTTCAACGCGAATGGGACCTCATAGTGATACAGCCACCTTTCATGTTTCATTTTGCGGGCTATTGAAAGTGAGCTCCCAGAACTCAATTTAGTTTTTTTCCGAAAACTCTAAGAACCGTGCTAAGATGTTCAGCTACGCAATCACCTACATCTTACAATTTTGCAAAATTCGCATGCGACTTTGGCTTCTGGTGGCTGACTGTCAGTTCTGTGCGGTTTTCCAGGAGTACAATCCCGGCCCAGGATCCGGGTTCAGACGAGAACATGCTCAAAGGCCTCTCACATTTTCCACTATGTCACCACAGTATCTATTTTCAGGTGCAGAAAATGCTGGAATGAGTTCAGCTACTCAGATTTGAGAGCTTATTTACTTCTAGGAAGGCGCGAGCACCCCTGAAATTTGGAAGTTCATCTCTGAAAGTGCGCGAATAATCTTATGTTCACAACAAAATAAGCACAGAAGCCACCTAAACAAATATATACAATCATCATCAATGCCACGTGCATGTTTCTGTACTCCATTTCTCCCCTACGTCCTCACTCATCGAAATTGTGGCATATGAGCCTGGAAATGCACTCTTGGACTTTATCATGACTTAACACCAGTGCAATTATCTGTCCCACCTAGTTTTGCATCTCACGGACAGGATAATTTCGTATATTTTATGGCTTTAGTATGCCGAAGCTCCAGCCAACTAATTGTTGAGAGCACAGTCCATCCCATGTCCAGTCATAACTAGTGATAGGTTTGGAAAGGGGAGAAGAGATTTAGAAATGACTAGAGAAGCAAGCTTTGCCTTCTGAATTGCATTGGGATGTTGTTTGAGAAAAAGGGTTTCGGTACCTTTAGATTCCATGAAAAAAATCGCGGAACAAGATTTTCAGTAATTCTAATTAACAGATAGAAAAAGAAAATAATTAAGCAATGTAACTGTTCTTAACACCAAATTTATTTACTTATATGTTACTTATGTCGTTTCGTATACAATTTGCATGTTTCAGACACAAACTTTTTGGTAAGCTCTTGCCATGCTGCATAGCCGGCTGTGGGGATTGTGCGTAGCTCACTTTGCACAAAGCCCGCGTCACAAAGACGACGCCTGACCACCGGTGCCAGCTCTTGTCTTGCCGAGTTAACTCTGCTTCAAATGACGTTTATACCACTGTGGATAGCAATGCAGACTACTAATCAGACGTAGAGAGCAGAAACGCCACGGCAGGTATGCACCCCTGTGGCTTTCAGTGCCGTTGTCGGGACGTTAGAGGTATAAAAAGACACTGGATATGTCCTCTCGTACTAGCTATGGTTCAAATTGCATCGCAGCCAAGCTTTTCGTTGGTTTAGTTTATTCCAGTCGCCAAGCCTTTCATTCCAGTGCGGTCTTGCTGACGATTTTGGCTGGCAGGAAGCCTCCATCGGCCCAGTTTCACGACGGCAGGCTAACCTGGCAATCCTCTACTGTCCGGAACCAATCGGCTTACAGGTTATCGCCTCCGCAATCTGTCTGCGTGGGAACAGTGGCTTCAACGGCGCGGTGTGCTGAGCGTGCCGGCCGGTCGCCGGTAGACACCCGTGCCGTGGCCGGGGGCAGGGCGGACCCCCGCCGACGGGGCGGCCACCTCAGACGACCGTGATAATCACCCAGTGATTGACAGGCCAGCTATCGGGGCCGCCCATCTCGGTGCGTGACATTTCTGAGAGTGGCGGCGGCGGTGCGACGGTATCGCCGCGCCGCCGCCGCCGTCGGTTGGGATGGAGTCAGCGAGACTGCCGGCGCGGCCGCCCGTCAGAGGCCGAGTTTGCCGACAGCCAGCGCGGGTCGGACGGGGCTCGACGGCGCGTCGCACAGCTAGGACCCTCCACCGCCGCCCGCCAGCCAGTGTATTTTTCAGGGATTGGAATGACTGTTATGGCTCTGAGAAGTGAAGGCTCCACCGGGTGTGGTACTACGTATTTTCTAGCCACTGCAGCGGCCTGATATAAAATGCCCGATTGAGGGCAGCAGGTTCATCAGTTACCCATCAGAGCTCTGTGGGTCTGTTATAGTGAAGACAGAACCATTATTGACACATCAACGCACCAAAACACCATTTTGAGACAAAGAAAAACATCACTGAGCTATGCTTTAACCATTGCCCTGCCCCTCTGCTGTAATCTCCCCTTGGCCACAGCGCCGACGTCTTCTAAAAGAATGAAAGCAAGGCATGCTATAATTGGGCTTATAGCATGCTGCTTCCCCAGTCCCAATGCCACTCAGCTCTCACAAGCACGCGCTGACGCTGGCGCAGAGTCCGGTTGCAGGGCATGTTGCACGCTACACGCGTAAACAGAGTTGGCAGTGCCCTGGGAGCGGCCGCCTCTCGGACACGCCGGCTGACTGGGGCCGTGTGCGTGCTCCTCGGCCGCCGGTGACGATGCGACGTATTGCCGACACCGGGCCGGTGGTGCATTTGCATATGAATCAGCGGTGCAGCGGCGGCTGATCCGACGTCTGGGCGCGCGTGGCCTGTCCACTGGCCTGAGCAGGCCGCCGCGTGCCGCATCGAAAGTGGGGGCGCCGGCGCCGGACGCGACTCGATTGCTGCGGCTCTCGACCGGCTTTGTAAAGGTGGTGCTCTCTGGCTTCGGCTTTGTACCTTTGACTGGATGTCTCCGTCGCAGTAGTTCGCGCTGTTATAATGCCGAACAGTGGAGGAAGAAACGCTAGTAGCTGAGCGTTCTTGCGTGGCTGATGATGGGGCTTTGTCTAGTATGACGCGGTAGTGGAAGCATGTGTAACGACACGTGCCCTTCCCCCGTCCGTGTCGCACCCTCCCCCCTTTGCTTCAGTGGGTGACGGTAACCTCTCCTCGGGTTTTGTGCCCGTCGGTGGTCCCACGCAACAGGGGGAGGAACCAGAGCCACTTAACGTCATTTTACTTCTCACCCATCGATAATTAGTGGGCGGAGCCGGAAGGCTTAGCCTTAGCCATGGCTTCTGTCACTGCCAGTCTTCCCTATTTATACTGGAGCTATTCATGAATGACACGCAGCAGGAGGTGATGTGTGACGGTCGAAGAGCTTCATCTTTACTTCTTTTACCTCCGCTATTATTCACCGCCAGTCGGGATATGAAGACATTGCCCGGGAAGCTGATGTGGAGCGTAAAGGCTTAGATATCGTAATAGGTATGAGTCCTATTCAGTATCTGCTAATGAAACAATAAAAAAGGTACCGAACATGTTGATGAATATGCAGCTAAACGAGCGCTGCATGGAAGCCAGTGTGTTCCGTTTGCTGCAGCGTTTCCGCGAAATTGCCTCGTTATGATTGATACTCAGCGCCGGCGCAGTGGCTCGTGAACTCCCAGGCAGTCACAGCGCCGTTATTGGTTGCATTCGTCATGGGCCGGGCGGGGAGATCAATGAGACAAGGGGCCAGAAGTGTCAGATCAAGGGCCTAGCCTGCGCCCACAAACGATGACATTTAAAGATGAAAGACAGGATTTTGTTTGTTGTTTTCTCAGTGAAAGAAAGCCTTAAAATGAACTCTTAAAGCAAAGCTGAAACGGACTGTTTGCTGGTGGCGATGTTGGACTGTTCGGTTGTGCATTTTTCGCCAACCTAGGAGCGACGCTCGCGAGCGTATTGTCACCACCGTGTTCAAGTATGTATTCATGGCGGCTGCATGCGCTATCTTCCTTGACATTAAAACAAGTGCAGTCTGTGATGCAGCGACAGGTGTCTTTCACATATAATATATATATATATGTATGTATGTATGCATGTATGTATACAACCATCTTCCTTAATTTTGTTACGGTTCAATCCATTTCATGTCCATAATACTGAATATCTTTCTTAACTACATAAGTTTGAGCTCCTCGGGGTACAAGATTTGAAAGATGTAATACTAACCTGGGTGTTAATAAAAAAGTTAGCTTGGTTCAGGACCCCAACTGATTCATCATACCAGGCATTTGATGATTATAACAAATGACGGCTATTTTCTGAAGCGACCCTTTCTCTACTGGTAGCTCCAATACGATCTGAGCGGAAACTTGAGAACACTTCTGAAAATTTCGTGCAAAATGAGTGACCACAAACATCTCACTATAACGCAGTCAACTCTTTCCGCACACTTGCATATATCTAAGGCCAAGCTTTACAGAAAAAACAAATTCAAAGACAGCGACACAATAAGAGACGCCTCAGAGTACAGGGTAATAGTTCTAAACAAACATTGATGAATGCATCAATGACTGACAGTGGCCTCATTTCTGGGGGAGGGGCTAGAGGGCTCGAGCCTCCCCGCCTTTGCCTCAACACAGCCTCCGGCCTTGCATTGACTACAGATACTTTGACACTTTGGGCGGGAGCTTGAGCCACCATAGCCCCCAGACATGCGAAAAGAAAAAGATAGCACGGACACAATACTGTTCCTCCAAAAATTCGCACCAAAAACTTTTAATTGCGGCAAAAACACTTACCGACAAAACAACGTGACCAATTGCAACAATAAGTTCTCTTTTTAACAGTTGTATTCATATTTATCAGCTGTCACCCGGCGCATCTGTTCTAACAATTTCTATGAAACTAAGGTACTCAAATGGTTCTAGCATGGGGGATGACAACGACTAGGGGATGAACAAGCAACGACTGTTAGTGCAAAAATATGAGAATGCTGAGACCAATGGAGCTTTCATTTTCACACATTGGAACAGCATCTGCCCCGGAATAAGCATCAGCAACAGAAGCAGTGGCGGACCTAGCTGCTGGGTTTGGGGAGGAGGGGAACCAAAGACGGAAGGCAGAAAAATGTCTCGTGGTGAGAGATTTGGCCAAATTTTATCCAAAGGGTAAATTTGGAGGTAAACCAAAGTCGGAAGGCAAAACAAGAAAGAAAGAAAAACGTCACGGGGTGAAATACGTGGCCACAAGATGCTCCCGTTCGCCATCCCGTGGCGCAGCTGTCAAAGGGATCACGCTTGGGTGTGGAAGGCCCCTGGATCAAGGCTGATCTATGGCAGCATTTTCCGCGGCCGCCCCCACCCAGGAGATAGCGGTACACTGGGGAGTGCGCGCCGCAGCAGTGGAAATCAACGCCGTGCCAGCCGGCGTCCCTGTTTGTGGGTGCACGGGCCTGATCGGCCTTTAAAGTGATCCACTGGTCTCCCGCCCGCGGCCCCCATGTGAGGGCTCGGCCTATGCCGGGTGCTGCGGCTTGGGGAGACTGGAGCAGCCTATGGCCCGCCGAGTGCGGTGCCGCTGTCCCGTAAGGGTGCCGGCAAATGGAATCTTCCGCTCTGTACATAGTGTGAGTGCGTTGTATGAATGATACTAGCTACAAATACAAAAAATACTCCCGGGAAAGGGAGCACAAAAATATTAAAAAAAGATGCTTCCGTTTATTATCTAGGGACCAATCACTGAAAAAATTTAAATATCAAGAGGACCAAGGTCCAATGTTATCACTGCTAAGTTGCCTGGTTCAGTTGAAGCACCAACAATTTGCTTATCAACTAATAAGGAGCCGGGGCAAAAAAAGGGGTCGACAGTTTTGGGAGGGAGTCAAAGGCGTAGTTTTTCCCCGAGCTTTTCCGTTTGGGAGGGGGAAATACTCTTTTGCCCCCCCGCCCGTTTATCCGCCACTGACAATAGCAGTACCAGTACCAGGGGCGGCACCTGCACTAGCACAGCAGGTGGTGTGTTGTGAGCGCCAGCACTGGAATCTGAACCAGCAACAGCTCTTGAACCAAAACAAGCGCCAGTACTAGTACACTAGACTCAGCACCAGGACACTAGCACCAGCAAGGACACCAGTACTTGCAACAGCACCAACACCAACACCAGCATACAATCAAAACCAACAAAGTAACACGACTGAAAAAAATATTCTCGTGGACGGAGCCCCAGCGCCCGCAGCTTTTCACATCTCTGCCCTCCCCCTTCTTTGTATCCACCATAGATGACGGGTTAGAATTGTAATCACTTCTTCTGCTTTAAAGACATGCCTAAGAAAATTGCACTCCTAACTGTGGCGGAGAAAAGATGACTGGGAACAGGAACGAACCAATGGAGATGGGGTATACAGGCCAGCATTTATTTCTTACGCATTTTACCGTTTACACGTGACGTGTTTTATGCATTTTGGAGATGGTTGGAGATTCTCTGTGAAATTCAGCAACAGTTCATTCTTTAAAAATTACGATTGCTTCATATCCCCGAATGTTTCAAATTCGACCATGCTCAGCATATTTGTACTGTGGTTTGATTTAACAATGGTTGCACACTAAAAGCGAGGATGCGCCTTTTGTATGTATGCTGAAGAATATTAGCAGCCTTAAAATACATGCATGCGTGCTCCTGTATGGTGAGAAAATATAGTATATAGACCAAACATCCGCAAACGAATAGTGTTCTATTCAATAATTGTGCAAAACGTCATGTTCTTTAAAGATGAATCACTTTGTCAAATGCTACTTTGTTTCTGGCCTTGTTGGTTATTTGCTGCATTGATCGTTTTGATATAATTTTTTGGAGTTTAACAAACCATCAATTTATATCTGTATGTGCAAACGTTTTAACGTTGAAAGATAAGAATTGTTCAGGAGCTTTGGAGATCAAAATCGGCGGTAAGCATTCGTTAGATGCTGGTGTTTGCCTTTGTATCTATCATTTACTGCATACAGATTTTCCAAGCAAATAATGAAATGGCTGTCAGCAAACGTATAAAGTTCTTGTTCAGGCTTGGCTTTACTATTTATGAAAAGAAATATTGACTCTGGTCAAAGAGAGGAGGAAGGACATGAAGAGGGGCATGTATGATTTTTCGATGAATCATTTGGTCGTGATTGGCTAAAAACGAGTACCGGTCTGCAACAAACAACAAATTGCTAAATTTGGTCTTATTACCACCTCACAGCCAAGTTGAAAAACTTTGATATTACAAATATGTGGGCATGCATAAACAAAATACAGTGCAATATCACGAGCAAGGTAGAACAGAGGCTCTAGGGATTCATACTTGGACCAGATTTTAGCAGACCAGCTAATGGTAGCCAAGTGGCCATTGTTTTTGAAACTTTGCACTAAACCGAAGCTAAGCCCTTCTCTTTGTTTTGAGTCAACAATTGCATTGTTGTCAACTAACACAGCAGCAACCAGCAAAGCTACTGTACGGTTTCATGTGGCACCAGACCCCCTTCCCCCACACTAGCTGCTCGGGCTGCAGTCGGATGCGCTCGGGGTACTCGGGTTGCAATTAGGCGTGCTCGGGCTGCATCCAGGCCCGCTTGGTCTACCGTTAAAGTGCTCTAGCCGCAGTTTGGTGTGCTAGGGCTATGCTCAGGTCACAGTCAGACCACACTTGGATGTGTTCGGGCCACAGTCGGACGTACTCGCGTCGTGCTGGGGCGTGCCCGAGCTAGTGTATACCTGAACTGTTCTCCGCTGTCCACTGCTCGGGTTGGCGCTGGGTGTGGGCTTCAGCAGGAGGCCCACATGCTCCTGGCCCCACCCAGGCTAGACTAGAGGGGCACCCAAGAAATGACCTAATTCAAACACGTTTGGATTTTTGTCTTATTTTGCTGCAACGACACTCTAGGAAAGGTAGAGGTCTGAAAACGTTCTCTTCCAATAATGCTGAAAAATATCAGTTCATTCCTCAGTGGCCTTCAAGCTCTCATTTCTGTGATCTTTCCGAGCGAATGAAATAAAATACCAGACTCAAAATGTATTTCCATCTAAGGCTCACGTTGGAACATTATAAGACTAAATAATTGAATTTCTGTATTCAAAAACACACACACATTTTCTACACTTGCCAATAATTTTTTTCGATTCACGCACTTGCTGTTTCTTATTCAGTTTGATAGCAACTGTATTTGTTGCATCACATAGCCAGCGTCGACCGTGTGTTGGAGGATGGTGCCCTGTTCTCTGCTGATGACTCACAAAGGGCATGATTACACATCTCGTGCTTAGGCATATTTTTGTCTCAGTTGCAAATGTGCCGACTAGAGTGGATAACAGCCTGGTAAACCCCGTCCATATCCCAAGTTTGTCCCACCAATCCGGGCTAATCTGCTGGGAATTCACGATTATCAATCCGATTCAATCCAAGTCCGACATAAATAGAAGTACAAATCCATATCCGAATCGAATCTTCTCGAATTCTGTGAACAATCCAATCCGCCAACACTTCGGAGATCCATCACTTAATCCAATCCGTGGCACGGTATAGTGATGACTGGTATACATGTGTGATAGATTTCATTTGGGACCAGGGTAGTTCTGAATCGATTACCAGCATGTGAGTCATGGGGGCCAAAATTGTAAGTCAAAATCAAAACTCGCCTCAGCTTAGACATTTCACACTTCTGCGAGCTTGCATGTGTTCTGTTATGGAAGTGTTTTTCTTGTTGCACATTCTCAGAGGGTTAGGACTGCTCGCGCAGTGCACCACACCTGAGACATTGTATGAAGGGCTACAATATTTTACCTCCCCCTCCAACGGCAACCGCCTGACTATGTATCGCCTTCCAGCGGGAATTGTCAGCTGTGAGTATCTTCTTTTTGCCACCTTAATCTGGTGTGCCATCTGGAGTTATACAATATCCATAGCGTTACAGGGACCCAGGTTAACCTCTTAGAGTCTGTAACTCTCCATCAGAAAATGACTGGAAAACTTCACCACAGATGTCCAATATTTCACCGTAAGACAATAATCGGGAAACTACAATACGATCGCTGAGAGCTGTCTGATCGTGTCGCTGACGTGACAGCAGAAAAGCTGAGCTTCATTAAGCTCTAGATGCAAGTTCAATCGCCAGTTCAGGTAGCGTCCAGCTAGGTTCGTAGGGAGAGCAGATCAGTGCTGTTAAATATCGTAGGGGAAGTCCGTGCAAGGGTACGCATTTAACATTCTGAAGGCTTTCACTTTTCTCCTATATGTCTAACAGATACAATCTTTATATAGTTGCTTAGCCTGAATAATTTTCTATATATGGTCCATGTTTTAACTTGATGGCCTTGAAAGGAACTCACCACGAGCCCATCAAAAATAAAAAGCCACGTGCGTACTCTTGCCGGAGTGGATCGGTAAGAGTACGCATAAGAGGGGGCTGGAGTACGCATTAATGCCCCGCTGTGCTTTAGGTGCATAGGCCATGTCGGGAAGTTTTTTTGCCAAACTAGGCGATTGTATGCTTTTATATCGTTCTGAATATACAAGAAATAAGTTGCAAAGTCTAGTTTTCTAAATATGAATTACGGACTCTGTCCCAAGCAAAAATTAAATGTTCCTATCTCTTAAGCATGCGCACTCTTGCACGATGGTGCTGCGGTCCTGCAGCTCAGTCCCAGCTCAGCTTTCTTACTGATGACAGACCGTAATACAATACTTTTGATAACAGAAGCATGGTCTAGAAGTTTACCTAGCTAAGAAATACTACATCAAGGGTGCCTAGAAACTTATTTTGCTCGGTACTTCCGCGGAAACAACAGGAGCACTTTGAATTTTTTGTGCAGCCTAGGCACTGACCTTGCTTTTTTACACCAGGGTATCCACCATCTTAGTGGTTGCTAAGTAATCAAAATAGCTGCTGCGTACTCTAATCTACTGTGTGCTCTTACCCGCCCTTACCCTATATTCATTGACCCAAAACCCGGAAAGGGGAGAGTGTGGCCGTGCAGTGGCTAGCACGCTGCTTTTCTGCGTCGCCAACTCGGGGTTAAGGTCTCGGGAGATCCTTGAGCCAGGTGGAATTTTACTTCCCGGAATCTTTTCCAACAACGAAAGTGCTGGTGACGCCATATGACCTCAGCAGTTAGTGCGTCGTTAAGCCATAAAAATTATAATTATTGTTGTTATTTAAAACATGCCGGACTACCATGTTTTGTTATACAAGCCAGTGAAGTTGTATGCAGTCATGAGGAAAATAGTCAGATGAGCTGCAAGATCCCTTGTTGCACGGTTCACAAATTGTGCCGTCAGGTATGGCACTATTGCAATCTCGCTAACTCTTCTGCAAGATAACGTCAAATCCATCATCCCTCCATGTCTGTGACCCCGCCCACGCGAGCGGCTTAGCATTGTTTCGGACGGGCGCCTTTGCCGCCTCGCGTGCCGGCTAAGAAATCTGATTAGGCATTGATGCTGGCTATTGGAGCCAGGCCCGACACCCGCTCGTCAGAATTAGGAGTGATAGGTGGAGTTAGGCGGCCTTAGTTGGATCTGAACAGGCACGGGTGAGCGCCCCGTGTAACACTAGTGGCTCTGCAGTCACGAGCCGCAGCGAAGGTAAACCAACAAATGGAATCGTGAACACTTATATCTGTTGTGTGTCTGTCGGCACTGCTCTTCGGCACAATAGTTAAGGAGGTTATTGTATTACCTGAGGTGTGGCCTCACTCTGTGATGTTGGCTTTACCTCACTGCGCTTGCAGTGGTCACATATGCCCACCTTTTTAGATATTTTTCTCAGGGATGGCTGGATGCCCCGTGATCGTACTTAATCTAGTTGTTCATTTATTTTTAAGGCATTTTCTTTTTGTTTCACGTCAAGGTTGTGTGCGATCAAGTCACGAGACTAGGTGAAGTGTCCTTAATATTTAAAATCGAAACTGACATTGTTCCTACGACCTCTAACCGATGCACAGGAGCATTCTTTTGTGATTAGGTTTTAAATATGTGTATCAAACTGTGGGGGCTTGTTGACACAGTAACTCCTAGGGTTATATATTATTATCAACTCTTTCTCTGTTGGAAGGGATATGGTAAGTCAAATCATTCCTTACTCCAGGAATCACCCTGGCCTTGAACCGGTGTAAGCCGCGTGAAAAGCAAGCACGCTAACCCCAAAACGACGGGAACGTTAATATTTCAGTCTAGTATTTGGTATTTAATAAGCACAATTAGTTTTGTATCATGATCAGGTACATATATGTTTGGCTGTCAACTCCGAGCTTGAAATAAAAGAATACAGTTGAACATTTATGTCTCAGCGTTCGGTGCGACTGATGATTTTGGGTTTTATTGCACCTTTTCAGATACAGAGATCATATTCATTCCATGATGGATGCTAGATTAGGCCATTGATGAATGGCGCCCACTGTCACTGGAGAATTTTGTTTCGCCGGTGGCTGGCCAAAGAGCTCAATTAAAATGGCTGCTACCATGTTTGCTCTTAGTTGAGACACGCTTCTAGTAGGAAAAGCCACTTTCTACAACCGCTGAAACTGATGACAAAGAGCCACGATACATTTTCCATACTTTATCCTAATTTCTCACCAGCAATCTCTATACTTCTTAACCATTTGTCATTTCTGCTAGACAAATGAGGAACCAGAATATACGTGCACTTTTTTGAAGTAGATATATTTTCATGTCCGTGTACAATGCATCAAGGTAGTTTTTTGATACGTGTATAAAATTGGTAGTTAATCGGGAAATGCGTGATACCAAGGATTTGAAGGAATTTCTTCATACGGCCACTTGCGGAGCGATCCAGAGCTGACGTATCTATGCGTCTATCTTAAAAGCTGCTTAATACGCGCCCTGCTGGGGAGGGGGGCGAAATCCACACCCTCCTAGTTTTCCCCAGATAACACAAAAATGAAGAGACACAAAACAACGAAAGTTACAGTACCTTATTTCTGATCAATTTTACGCATCTGACCAAATTTTTTAGGTCAAATCATGTCAGGTCAAGGAGCTATTCAAGGTTAAGTGACCCGACCTCAAAACCTAAAATCACGAGTTTGAGGCGGCCTCTAAGGAACATCTGCCAACCGGTCAGTTTGAAACTTTCACAATATAATGTTTTCCAATGATGGCTAGAAAACTGCCATAGCTATTCTAGAAACAGATATACACCCGGGTTTCGTCACCCTCCTCGTAGCAGAAGAAAATTCCCTTACGTTTGTTTTTAAATGACATCATAAATAAATGACCTGACCTGACCTGATATCAAATTTTTGCCAGAGGCCCAGGAATTGATTCTTCTTAGAGTATGAAAGGCGACTCGCTTCTTATTTAGATACATTTTAACTTATTTGCGAAAAACAGAGGGGAGCCCCAGTCGGTTTCCCCAGGCGGTGAAAGATTCCTCTGCGAAAAGAGTGTCATGTGTAATTCTTGCTTGGTAGGGGGTTTTGGAAGGAATAAATCGGTCTATAAGTGTCAATTGGCCTAAAGCTGTCCACTGAAGCATTTTCCCAAATTCTTTGTTCGAAATTCTGACTTTGGCATATTATCATCCCCTCTATCATTAGGGTCTACAAATCTGCAATCTCGGAATTTTGACATTTTTCACCTAAGGTGGGGTCAATTTTTTGGTCACCCCATTATAAGCCTATGGTGAAAAATAGCAAGGGCTCGTTTTCAGTAAATACTGTAAAGATGAAGCTAAAAATCCTCAAAACGTGTATTTTCACCATGATATTTATTAACCATTAAGTTGAACTTTTGACCATCTGATCTCTCAAAGGCCATGTCAGGTCACAGGAGCATACAGTGTTTGCTTAGCCAATAATTTTCCGCCAAATTGAGATAAAGTTCCTATTTTGCTTGCATTGTGCTTATGTAGGCCCACCCCCGAGCCACCAAACGCCCGCCCGGTCGCCAAAAAGCCGTTGGTTTATTTAAACACCGACTTCAAACTCAAATTCGCCCAAACATTTCAAATATTCAAACACTCGTTGACAAGAACCCACAAACCACAAGAAATCATAAATCACAAACCAATAAAATCACATCTAAATTAACACCGTTAAATCAACAGGTTTACCAAACACGTTTACAACCATATCAAATATCAAAAGCCAACAAATTCCAAACACTACGTCACAGGAAGGGCACCCGCACACACACTGCGCCTCGCCGATGATGTAGCGAAAACCCGGGGTCAAAGCTACCCCCCAGGCGGCAGTCGGGCAGACCGGAAGGCGTTATGTGGGCAGTAATAAATGCTCACGGTGAAAATAAGTCGGAACTAATTAGTTATTAACATTGACAAGAAAGTTCACCACAAAGCCTAGAAACAAATAAACCTATCTTCAAAAATCAGTACCAACCGAAGACTACGACATCGCTGTCAGCCGGCAGAGGCCACGATGACGTCACAGGATGCGGCACAGTGACGTCACCGATAACAAAGTGCAGCGCACTCGTCCAGCAACAGTAGACACAGGTCTACACTTATATTGTCACGGGAAGTCGATTGGTATGCAACATGCCTTTACCAGGTTACCCTGTGACGCTGACCTAGCTCGATGTCAGATCATTTTCACAATTTGACCTAGCAAGGTCATATTATACATAATTCGATTTGCCACGATGAGAGGAATACAATGATGTATTAATATTTGCTCTAGCTCCTCTGAGTAAAAATCTAGAGTGGGAATCGTACACTGCCTTATTGTAAGCCTATGGATCCTTCTTTGACCTATGCTGGCCTTAATATTGACCTGACATAAAAATACTTGGCGTAATTTCGCTTCGTCTCGTCAAGAGATTTAGAACACTCCCGTAATTTTTATTTACCTTTCCTGGAAAATGAGATTCGGAGGGGGGCGAAATACGCCCCCCCCCCAGCGGGGCGCGTCATGCCAGGGATCCCAGCAGGGCATGTGTTAAGGCTGTGGTGTAAATCTGTCAATGAAAGTGCCCCGAAAATGTTGAGTGTCCTACAAATTTTTGCACTGTCCTAGTACAAATCATATTTAGCCGGCGCCCTACCGGGGGTCGGGCGCCACCTTTGTCCCACCAGGGGCTATCGATGGTCCCCTCTAGCTTCGAAAATATGGGAGTTAGTGCAAATCTTCAAACTGCGTTGGAAAGCTCCTGTGAATTCAGAGTTAGATTTCCTAAATGTTTAAGCGCTCAGGTCAATTGTTTGACCTCCAGAGGTCACGTTGAGTCACGATAGGCAATTTCCACAAAAATATGCAATACTTAAGAAACCTGGGTATTGCTTTTATGCCATTAGAGCAATTGGTGTCTGGTAAACTAAGTTTGATAGGAAAATGCTATGGCTTTTGCTGCTATGTCAAATATAACGACATCCCGCTAGTGGTTTGACCTCCAGAGGGCACCTATTGACCTAACATAACCTGAGGTACGGAACGCTATGATGGAACCTTGCCGTAGGTATATCAAATGAAAGTCAGTAACAGAACATACACGATGACGTTTGATCTAATTCAGCGCTCTAGCTTGCTTCAGTCAAAAGTAATCGTCAAAATACTTTTTCTACCTCTGGTGACCTGTGATGACTTTAGATGATAAGTCAAAAGGAAAATATCGCCCCTGGTATCCGTGAAAACCTGGCCAAGAATGTTTTTCCGACAAATCTGAGCATTTGTAATATTTTGTGTGATTTTTAGATCATAAGACAGCTTTTCGCCCATGCTTTTTCTATGGGAGAGGTCACCTCGTGAACTGACCTCAGATCACATAGAAACGTTGTTGATGATCCCTTTTGTGATTTGTGTGGAATGGTCAAAACGATTCAACACTTTTTTGCTGAATGTGAGATTGTGCGGTCATTTTGGAATGCCCTAGCAACTAGAATAAACGAAAAACTAATCGCCTCTCAAAAATTCATTCCAAACAACAAAAACATAATCTTCGGATCGCTTTCAACGGTCGATGCAGTAAATTTAATCGCATTATGCGCAAAACAGTTCATTATTAAGCAGCGGTTCAAACAACAACAGATGCGGCTAACGGATTTTATTCGGTTTGTTACGAAAATCTTCAAAATGGAAAAAATTAACGCAACAAAGAATGGGAAGATCAGTAAATTCCAGAACAAATGGGCTCTTTACATTGACAACGATTTAAATCTAGCATTGTAACCCCTGTGTGACAACCTGGAATCTTTGAGTACAGAAGTTAGCAAGAAGCGTAAGTGGGAAGGGGGGAGGGGTTGGATAGGGAGTGGAACATTCGACCAAATGGAATGATGTGATGAAGAATGTCTATGGAAGGAATGTCCTCGTAACTGCATTATTCGACTGTATACAATAAGGGTTCGCATAGTTTTGCATTTGTGTCTGTGTATGTCCAATACGTGAATTGTGATAACCCTGTTAATTCATGTTAAATAAACGGAAAAAAGACCTCAGATCACAAAATGGAAGAAAAAATCCCGGATATAAATTTTGTAGACCCTGGAGGATTCATCAAGTGTAGAAAGTTTCAAATAGACCGGCTCAGAAATGTAACTATGATAGAGCTCGAGCTTTTAAGTGAGGTGACCCTGTTTGACCTCGCCTGGTGACCTGACCTAATGTGACCCGGGTTAAAAATTTTAGGGATGCTGGGAAAATGATGGGATGAGGGGGAACCTCTCAACTGCGGTGCTGCACATTGGCGTTTTTATGCTATTCTGAAAAAAAACCTTAGAGGTTCATTGATGGCCCCCGGTGGGGGGGAGGGTTAGGATAGCATCACCTTCTAACACTGGCCGCCTCACTGTCTTGATATTGTTCCTTTCACGCAGATTCAGTGCCAGACAATGGTACTGGAGGGTAGGCTCAAACTACCTAGCCCCTCCGCCCAAATGCAGTCCTGAATCCGCCGCTGACTGGTCCCCTCACTCTTTGCCGGTAGCGACGCATATGATGTCTTTGCCGACCCTCTCGCATCACTGGTGTTGACCGCTACCCTGCATACACCGATCGCTAGCTCGTAGGTTCCAGCCAAGACGCAGGTCTTCCCACGAGTGTGAAAACAAGCCGGCACCTCACAACCTGTGATCTGTGCGTGCCGAGACAGCGGCAAAAATACGCAACGTTAAGTAGAATCCATGCAATCGTCAGAAACAGCGATATTATGAGGCTTAGCATGCCGTTCCCTAGAATGGTTTAAAAATACCATCCGCTACGACACGATAGCTAACGCTCTGACTGGGCCAGGGACGAACTCAGGGCTTTGCGTTCCACCAGGCAAATATGAAGCAGTTGCTGATGAAAAGAAATGGGAACAGTGAGAAAGTGTGTAGTGAAACGGTGCACACAGCTTCATAACTCATGTAAAGCTTTTCATTAGAACTGATTACCTGAATTTCACAAATGTGCCGCGTGTCACCCCATCTGGCGGCGTTGCTGGCGGCGCTCCTGTCAGGAGCAGCCGGCAGAGCAGCGGCGGCGGCTCAGGGCGCGGATTCCGACACCTCGGCAGCGGCACCGGACAGACGGGGTGGCGCGTTTTTCTGTGTCGATCCTTATCTGGAAACCTGACACCCGTCCTCTCCTCCAGAAATCACCAACCTCAGCAGCATATGCGGCGCTAGATCCACACCTTTGCCAGCAGGCTGTGTAATTTGTCTTTAGTTTGGACATTTTCCGGGCAGAAATAGGTATTCAAGTGCTACGTTACAAGCAGCGTTTTGTTTATGTGTTTTATGCAAATCGGATCGTAAGTGCCTGTTCACCGTTTTGTTTTGTATTATGAAGAACTAATCATATAAAACTAGCAATCAGATGCTCAATTTTAAGAGCAGCTCGTGATGGAAAATGGAGAGCTGGTTATCTACGAACATTAGTACTAAGGCTCCCAACAGGTAGCCTGCCTTGCAGGGGTTATACGTTTCGGTCAGTCGGAGTTGGCGGGTGGTAGACGTTGTCGGGTCTTGTTGTGCTGCTGTTCCAGGTGACGAGGGACAAAAACCGGCGAGTAGTCTTGTAGTGGTGATGTGGGCCGTTGTCTGTGTCCAGCCTTCTGCTCCGGCGTGTAAAGGGCTCAGCAGCTGGAGGTCCCCTGAATAGCCGCAATGGCTGGAACGCCAGGGGTGTGGAATTCTATATCTTTGATAAACTATCCTTGATATACTGGGCACCCAGTGGTGATTCGAGGAACCCCCGACCAAAATGTGCAGCAAAGTTCTAATGAAGTACCTCCTTTGAAGAAAAGGAAATTAAAAAAGTGTTACAGTGTTATAACGACATTCTGCATCTGACCTAAAACATAATAGTGTACCAAGCAACGGAAATCCTTAAGCATAATGGACAGTGGCGGATTTAGCCGGTAAGTTTGGGGGCAAGCCAAAGTCGATGAAAAACGTCACGCGGTGATAATATGCCATAATTTAGTTTGACGGAAGGTTTTGGGGATAAGCCCAAGAATCGATAAGCAAAAAAAAAACGTTGTGGGGTCAAACATGTGGCCACAAGTTGCTTGTTATGCTATCCAAGGCCAAATGTGTACACTGAAGTTGACCGGTTCTGCTTAAAGTTGAGAGTTGAAGCACCAAAACCTTACTTATAAACTAAACAGGAATCGGTGCAAAAAGGAGGTCGACAGCTTTGGGGGACACATAGTTTTTCCACGAGCTTTTTCATTGGGGGAAATGTATTTTTGCCCCTCCTGGATCCGCCACTGAGAATGGGAAATAGCAATTTATGTATGTATATGCCTGCAAGAAAACTTATTGCGTACTCCATATTTAAGGAGTGATGCAGTCAATAAGATACAGAAAGGTAGAAGTTATTCACTAATAATGCTAATTTTGGGTCTTATTGACGCATCAACCGCCAGGGTCATATAGCGCCACCATCTCTTTCCCTATTGGAAGGATTTCTCGGGAGCCAGCTTGCTACTTGTTCAGGGAAGCCTCCAGGCCTTGAACCCGGATCGGCTGCATGGAAGGCAGCTACGCTGACCGCTCCACTACCGCAACCCCTAGAAGTTATTCACAATAGCTGAATTACGTGCATATTTTGCATTACACAATTCATTCACAAATTTAAAAAAGTATTTGAAATCAACAAAAGCCGCCCCGGTAGCTCAGTTGGTAGAGCGTTGGGCTCCGGCCCGCTGCTCAGAAGCATGCAGTGGCAGTGCATGTCCAGGCTTGGGATCGGTTCCCCTGAGACGCTCCGGCGCTCAATAGTTTACCCGACGTACAGGTCGGCTGGCAACTGACTGATGAGAGGGTGACCTGAGCGGGGCGGCCGTCCCTGTGCTTTGTGGGACGTTAAACTTTGGCTTCTAAATCAACCCTTCATTTTAGGAGTTGCTCGTTCGGGTGGTGGGGTTCGGGGTCTCCGTGACAAGTCCATTGATGACTTCAGTGAGACTCCGACTCCAACAGCCGAACTGGGAACACCTTGGACAAAATTTATAAAAAAAGGCGCAGCATCACGCATCATGAGGACCTTTGGTCTGTGGCACCAGGTCTTTTCAAACATTTGTACAAATTTGTGAATATTTGTATGCATCGAGATGTTACTGACTGTCCAATATTGATAAGCAGCGCCTCTTCTATTGCGTTTCTGCTGGCTGATGTCATGCTATGACGTGACAGTCTGAGGGCCTTGTTTACCTTTTATTGCCGCAATGGTGTTAACAAAAATGTAAAATGAGAAGCTGGTTGAACGACCACTCCTTATTACTCACACACTCGTCCCACCTGCAACTGAAAAACGATTCCATGAGTCAACAAAACATCAGTTTGAAGCCTTTGGGCAAGATAATTCAAACATCACCAAGAATCTGTTTTAACCTTCACGCAAGTCATATCATTTGGTCGCTTGATGTCCCAGAAGCGTTTTGCCCTGTCGTTTTGTCCATTTCATTCCCCACCAAACATAAATAAAAAATATGAGAAAGGGTGGGGAAAATTAAGCCCGACCACAAGAAACAACACTAAAAACACTGCAAGAAATATATATATATATATATATATATATATATATATATATATATATATATTGAAATTATTTTGCCCTGTGCCCTAAGAATGTTTAGGAATATATATATATATATATATATATATATATATATATATATTCTTGGTGAGCATGCTTTGATATTTTGCAAATATATTTATTTGTTATTTGGCTATTATTGATTCACTGGGTTAAATGATTTATTTATGCATTTATGAGTCAATTAATAACGAAAAATGCAGTGCCACAGTTGCGAATAAAAATATACTGCAGTTCTGTGTGTGGTATGAGGGTCTGTGTTTCAAATAATAATGCGTTTGCTTCTACCACCGACCCTCGTTTAGACCACGACGGCTTATAGAAAATATAAATTCAAATTTATTGGAAACAATTTCTGGAGCATACGTGGAGAAAAAATATTTATGAAACAGCCGGAAGGGGCGACACCGCAGATTGTCTCTTACGATTACATGAACTCTCTGTCGCTGGCCTTGAAAGCACCTCATTATCATAATGATTATAGTTTTTAGATGCTGCAGCGACTTTGGCTATTAGCGCCCATACCACTAGATGAGTCTTCCCGCTGGACGGAGCTATAACTGACTGGTGGATATATCATTCGTCCACCGTCACCTATCCTACATTATTTCACAAAATATTTTATGCTTTAGGAGTGTGCTCTAGGTATATGCTCAGTGCCTAGCCAAATCCAGTTTTGAAATTACCATACAGGACTGGGGTATGAGTTTCTATCTCTGGATGTGGAGTGCCCAGTCACCTCGTATTTTTCATATTAGGCACTGCAGCATAGTTTCATGTATTTAAGGGAGTGTATTGTACAGTGTTTATAATACAATGGTTCTCTTAAGGCTGTTGAAATTGGCAGATTTTGGATTTGGGCACCCCCAACGCTGTTCAAAAATCCACGTTAGTATGGTGGATCGATTAGAGTGCTCTCTTCATACAAAAATATTCCGTTCCCTGTAACGTTTGGGTTTTACCATTTAGATGTCGTGGTATGACGTCTGAAAGGTGTAATGCGCTAAAACATCGACAGTGTTTTGAGTCCCAAATTAGGTTTAGTGCCTTTTCGCCATCCAACTTGGGACAAAGCATCACGTATTTCCCTCTTCTGTTATATTATCTGGTTTACGTTGGCAGTATTTTCATTAGTTTACACTCTCTATAACTGGTCCGACGGTTAAGGCTTAGTTTTATGTACCTGCGTCTCTCTCCTCTCCTCTCGGTTACCTTCGGCCCGGGCTCCACTCCTTTTCACTCAGTAGAAACCCATCACGACACTCCTGACTTCAGCGAACTCGGCCGCCGGCTAGCCAGTGCTGACTGCCGCTGTCTCGCCTGTACCTAAGAGTTTCGGGTGGTGGCGAGATAACAAAGTCAATGTAGGGCAAAATATGGCTAGTAATTCTTAGAAAAGATCATGTTAATACAACTCCCGGTTTATGCTTTCAGCTCTATCATTCTCAAGGAGAAATTTCCGCTGAATTTCCTGCTATACAAGTGAACGCCCCTCAACCAATCAGCAGCCGCCATCCGCCGGGCGCCGTTTGCCCGCGGGGCACAGAGGTTAGAAAGGTCACGCACGCTAGGCGCCGCGCTGAGCCGAGTTAAAGCCTTGGTGGGGAGGGGGTCGCGTGGTGGATTATAAAACGTACAGGTGTGGTGTTGAGAACGGTGGTCGTTCTGCCTGCTGTTTAACTGTGTGTGAGAGAGAGAGAGGGGGGGAGGGAGATAGAGAGAGAGGGGGAGGTGGTGTAGGAGAAATGATGTACACAAGGGTGGATGTATGGGTTAGGTGTGTGTGCAGTGTGGGGTGTCGATATCATTTAAACACATGTGAATAAGTTCATTAACACGAGTTCGATTGACGGGGGTCTGAGCCACCTTCAATTGACGGGGAAATTGCGGGTACCCGCCCTAAGATCTCGAGAACCACGGTAGGTAGCGAAAAACGGTAAACGGCGTTGGGCTGCCCATCCACTTCTCCATTGACAAACATTTGAACCATTTTTTTGTCAGGTCACATTTAAGGTCACGAGAGGTCAAAACATGCCCGTCATAGGGATAACATGTAAATTCAGTTTTTCGGCCATGAAATCTGAACAAGTAAAGATAGAGCAAAACGACTTAAACTGTATGAATCCTCTTAGCAAGCCGAATCGAATGATATATAATTTGACCTTGCTAGGTCAAATCAAGGATTTGACCTGACCTGAGGTCAGGTCAGGGTCAAATTATATAAAATGCATATCATTAGAACCGCAAAGCCCAGGCGAGTCTAATGCATCTAAAATAAATGCTCTATCACCATCCGTTACTGAGTTATTCCGTAAAAACCATTTTTCCCATGCTATTTTCAATGGAGAAGTCATGCCTCGTACCTGACCTTAGGTCATCGATATCAAAAAATACCGGAACATATTTTTAGAGAACTCGGTGGGGCCATTATGTGATGTGAGTTTCAATCGGATAAGTTCACCCTGCTTCGACTTATGCTATCTTAAACTTTTTTGAGGTCGGGTCACTTGACCTGTACTGGTGACCTGACCTGAGATGACCTAACCATAAAATTTTCACAGAAGTTGTAAAAATGATGAGGAAAAGGTATAAATAACGGCGCTACGCGCCGCCGTTTTTCTGCTGTCTCCGAAAAACCCGAGGGGGCGGGTACCCGCCCCCGTCAATGCGCGTGTTAAACGAGTTCGATACGTGAATACGCATGGCGGGTAAAATTGCAGGTACCGATCAAGAGTCCGCAGCTTTTCGGTACTAAGGTAAATGATGCAGCTTTTATTTTTCCATTGACAAACAAACACTTATTGGCAATACAACACACGGCACATGTGACATACTCTACTAGCCGACTTCTCATGTATGTGCAACACTATAAGTTTAAGCTGATAAAATGAATAATTGAGGCGGAGGGATAAATAGCTCTGACCGTTCAAACAAGGAACGTCCAATGCAAATCACAGGATGCACGAGGCAATTGATTGAGTAGGTGTGTATATTTTAATTGTCTTTAATATCAATCACTGTATTCCTTTGGCATGGGCCACTTGCCTACCACATTATTTCTATGCCGCCGCCACCCGGCCTCCAGGTAGCTAGAAGTCACTGTGCACTGCCGTCTAACCATGATGTTCCGACTTTCTATTTTGGTGCACAAAAACTAGTTTGGATGCTACAATGCTCCGCTGTTTATCTCCCGGATGATGTTGCGTTCATAGTTAATGCCGTTTCTTTTATTGCATTTGTTATTAGATTAAGACGTTCAGCACTGAGCTTTCTAATTATGCCTAATTTTTCGCAACTGGGGCAGTGAGTGACCTCACAAGCCATGTCAAGTATTGCAGATGTTGAATCTTGCCCAGCAATATTTTTCATTCCAGGAATTTTGTATTGACCGAAACAACACAGCACACGGAAATTTTGGTACGAGAATGGGAGAGGATACTTATATACATACATCAAGCAAGTTCATATAAATCATTTCGAGCGGCGGCAGCTTTAGAATGGCTTGAGTTTTAAATGTGTTCAAAATGTTTAAGTTTTCATCGTAAAATCTTGTTAGTATGGTACATGTCAGTGGAAACGATAGCTGAACGGTCTTCAATAGTGATGGGTTGTTGCTTGGACATTAACCCATCACCGCTTGGGGGTCCGATCGGACCCCCTCAGTTTTTCGCAAATGATGCTGAGCCGATTAAGATGAGACCTGCGTCGCTTGGCAGGCCTCTAGGGGGATAAATTCGACAACTTATGACCAAAAATTAGCATCAGGTAGCATAGGCCAGGTCAACCAGTTATGACGTCATTGCTAGGTCCGGTAACACGATTTCGTTCCTATAAAATGAGGCTGGTAAAACCCACCTCGGCTTCTAAAAGTGTTGGATAAAGTTTCTGAACGTCGTCCGAAAGCTATTGAAAAATATGAATGCTGTCATCCAATTTGAGGTCAGATCAATACCAATGTCGCCAGAGGTCACCAAGGGTCACGGTTTGCGAAGTTGTTTATGCCCTTTAATTTTTATTGTTAATGATTTTCAGAGTTCAAAAGGACTGTGTGATGCCTCAAATAAAATACAATTAAGCTTTCTCATTTCATATGGTGGTTATTTACTTGTTTTTTCCTTCTCAAATTTGGGCACCCCCAATGATTTTTGGAAGTCCACATCCCTGTGGAAGGTTCAACTGATATTCAAGTACACTGCGACCGAGATCTAAGTGACCCCAAGAAACCCTCTTAAGATAAAAGCATGGGAAAGGAAATGCTAATCACGAAAGCTCTCAAAATGAAGATACCTTCGCAGTAGGTTATGTCTCTTGATTCGGAAAGCAATGAATTCTTTTAGGAACTGGACATCTAAAGTTTACAGTAAAGTGAATCACATGCCAAGTTTGAAGATCAAAACCAATTAGCTATGTGCTAATAATCAGAGCTGGGACTACCGAATGAATTTCAGTATTTCGGTATTTCGGTACTACCGCCGGTAAATTTATCTACCGCTACTGAATCTTCGGTACCGAACCTCTACCGATACCGATCCCGATACCTTTAAAGTTTGAAACTGAGTTTGAGCCTGTTACAGTTCACGAGTACCTAATGTACAGCAACTGATCTGATGGAGGTACGAAAGCAACGCAGTTGCGGGAATACCCTGCAAAGCATTTCTTTTGGCAGACTTACCACGTGCTCTGTTCAAATGTGTTTCACAGTGCCCCTTGTGCTGAGACCCTGAACTCCTACGACTGGTCAGGATCCGGTTTTCCCTTGCCTCAAGCCTGTGAAGCGAGCCCAGGCCTTGATCTGAACGTACTTGGTACTTGTAAACAATTTGTCGCGGCTGAAAGTAGCAGGGACCACACCCACTTGATGGAACCCTTGCCCTGGTCTTAGCTCACCTGAGGGGTCCTCGGATGATAAAAGTGGCTCCTGTTGTCTACTGGTAGTGTGACATAGATATGGGACTTCTGCGACTTCTAAATTTGTTTTTTTTGTGGGAGTTCTATGTTTTCTGTATTAAGCATGTGCCCCTAAAGTCATGTAAAGAGCCGGCTGCCGGCCGATCTTTGAGATCAGATCATCCGGGAGCCATTCTGTGAGCCAGGGCCGGGATTCTTAACCAATGTTCCCTATATAACCGACTAAATCCCACTGAAGGAGGCTTTCACATTTGAATTTAAGACTAATTAAGCTATTGTGAATGGTTGAGGGCTCTATGGGCGCCAGCTAATTTATAAGTGACTGGTTAATTTATAGAGACCTTGAATGCCAATCACATTTCGTCCTGGGTCAGCTGCAGCCCGTTTCTGGCTGGCCGGACTCCCTCGAGGTAAGACCTGCCGACCGCCCCGCCCCCGTCCCCCCCATACCCCGGTATGGTCAGCCAGAGGTGACAAGTTCTGCATCTGCAGCAGTCCCGGGCAAACAGGTGAAACAGGCCGAAAGCCTTCGAATCACTTTTTGGGCAGCCGGTCGGCAACTTGATGCCCTCTGCTTGTTTGACACTGATGCTACGAAGACATAAAGACATACAAGTTATGCCATGAATGCACGCTAAAGGCACACTGACGAAGGCAACGCTATCATTGTTTGATCATGGTTCGACTCCCGGTCTGTCGTATATCTTTAAACGTATTTTGTTATACCTAAGCGGGGGGAGTGACGATATAGTGGTTGGTGAGCTCCCTTTCCACGCGGCCGACCCGGGTTCAAGGTCCGGCGGATTCCTTGAGCAGGGAGCAAGCTGACTGTCGAGAAACTCTTCCAACAGGGAAAGAGTTGGCATCGCCAAATAAACCTAGCATGTGGTGCGTTGACGAACCCAAAATATTACTATGCCATATATATTCGGTCTTCTTTCACAAACTACCGTTCTTGATTGCAGTCTAAGCCTGTGCGTAATCATGTCACGCCGTGCTAATAACGCACAGAAGGGCAGTGCCTCTCAACTTTAACTCAGTACAGCCTCAAAGACAGCTGACATTTAATCTGTTTGTATACTTTCAGTATTATCTGAGCCAATAATTGCTCACTTTACTGAACTTCCCACGAGTTGTGCGCAATAGGGGCGTCCTGCTCTAAGCTTACATATCCGGCACCAAAGTGTAAAAAACATATGGCGTGATCAAACAGTGATAATGAGCCCATGCAGGTAGGGGTGTAGATTGATTTGTTTTTAGTGTTTTTATTTGCTCCTATTTTCCTGCGCAATGAATTATCTCAACCCAGAAACGTTCACATCCTTAAGAACCACAACAACGATGAAGACCATGGCTTCTCAACCCAGAAGGGGGATCCTGGATGGGCAACACTGACACAGCAATATAAGCCCTACACAAAGCCTATCCAAGATCCAAAATCTTGACCCCCCGATCTCCGCCTATGTTGCTATGCCACGCAGCGCTGCCGCCGCGACCCCAGCGACCTCTCCGCCCCGGGGGGCAGACTACTGCCGCCTTTGACCGCTGATTGGTGGAGCTGGAACCCCAAAGTACATATTCTGTAAATATCATATCCCACTGTATCACTCCTACCAGGTTTCTAAGTTTGATAAAGGGGAAGCAAAACTAACGGTTGCCCTGCTAAAGAAGCGGACGTGATATGACATGAACACAGATATTCAGGAGTTTTTGCATACAATGCTATTGTGTTGATACGGGTTATTTTAACTCGCTCGATACCACTTTTTTAACTTTCCTATGATGACATTGTTTCAAATTGGTTCTACGAAGTTCTGTAAATAGATATACCTAAGCCGCTTCCCAAAAACCAAATCACTTGGCTGATTTTGCAAACATGGCGATTAAAATGCAAACTGGCGAATGAATCCCAGCTTTAGACTGAGGAGAAGAAACATCTCGTGGTCACGACAGGACCCCTGGCTGAAGCAGATCCGGCTCAGCTGCCGCGCCATCATTGGGTTAAGCATACTTATACATGGAGTGATGCCTGCACCAGCTCAATGAATGCTAATCGGTCACATCACCACCGAGCAGGTAAATACTCTGACGGCCGGCTGTCACGACTTCCCGTCTCTGCAATAAGTCGCATTTGTCTGAGCGCCCGGCCCGGATTTGTGTCGCTCCGTCGTCCGACGACGCTGGCGCCGCGTATCGGCGGCCAGCGGTACTACATCGCACCGCCGCCGGTGCCGAGCGCTCTGGTGTGGTTGCGGTAAAACTGTTCTGCAGCAAATGGACGAACAGATACTAACCCTGCACCGGCGCCGCGGCGGCACACTTCAGTGCGATTATCGGCAATAGCTTTCAGTGGACAGGACAAGACGCGACACGACAGTCGGACAAATATCATCGCGGTTTCATCTGAATGATTACAAGCTCGTCGGCGTCGCCTCAGAAGAAGACAGATTACACGAGATAACCATTTCGGCGGTTGCGGCTGCATTATTGTTTGGCGTCGCGTCCATCTGCACGGCACGAAAAACGCTTGGTGACAGAAATGTGACTGAAGCGTGTGCGGCACGTTCAAAGGCAATGGTATCTGATCGGAGCTCACTTTTCTGAAGATCAGTGCCAATACAAACCGCAATCAAAGATTTACACAAAAAGAAAATCCACAACTAGTACTTTTTCAGGGATATTTCACGTCGTGCGCTTTGATGAAGGAGTAGGCATTTTGTCTCATACCCAGCAGGATGGCGTGAAGCTTACCATGAACGTGTACTGCACCGGCTGCAAGAAGGTTACTCTTAGCACGTAACATTCCAATCTGGTCCAATACCCCGAAAGACGACTTGGGAAAAACTGGATCAGTATCAAGCCAGGTTACAAGTAGTAACAATGCAACTGTTAGTATTGTAGCTGCAATATGTTAAACATATTACCAGCTACAATGATGGATGCCCTCAGAATGATAACTTACTGTGCGGAACAGTGGACTTCGTTTGGGGGACTGGGGGCTCGAGCCTCTCCCGCTATTTCCTCGGAACCGCCTCCGGCCATGCATTTTCTAGAGACACTCTGAAATTTGAGTGCCTTGAGGCCCCCTAGGGCCCTTCTATCTGCCACAGATGTAGATTTAGTCTTGCTATTTTGTTGTATCTGGACGGATTGACAAGTATTCATGGACACGTGATACAGTGGCGGATCTAGTCGGTTGGTTTGGGAGGGGCAAACCAAAGACGAAAAGCAAAAAAAAACGTCACGCAGTGAAAAATTGCGCTACAATATGCCTTTTCAATAAGATTTTCGGAACTGGAGACGAAAAGTAAAAAAATAAACGCCACCGGGTGAAAAATATGGGCTCAACATAGGGGAGGATTAGGCAATTGCACCCCTGAGATAAATGCGCCCTCCCCTGTACTGAGCAGGCTATTAGGTTTAAGTACCAGCTGTTGATTAAGAAGTGTGCCCAGCTCTACAAAAACGTTCTTTCCGGTGTCATCACACACATGGTAAGGATGTGCTCCGCGCGAAATCGTATCTCCCTCAAAATACTGATTTCTTATCCAAAATAGCATTCCTTAAAGCCTAAAAATAAGAATTAGGTTTCGTCTAAGATGGTGGGGATGACATTCCCAGCCCTTAGGTTTATTTAACTCTTATTTGAAGGTTTTACACGACGGATTTACCTTAAGTGTCGTGCTTAAGACCATTTCGGTTGTAAAAGCCGCATATTTTCAAATGCGCCATAGGTAAATGCGCCCGTGGGCCAATTACCCTAAGGTGGGCGCATTTTAACATCACATGCATATCTGAAGAAGTAATGTTGCTGCATTCGATGAATCGCCGGGAAAAACCCTCGTCACCAGCTGAGAAATAAGATTTCTCCTCGTAATTACAAACAGGCGGATCCAGGGGCAAGGTGCACGTGACCCCCTTCCCTGATCGATCCTCGGCGCCCCCTGAAAGGTCAATGGCACCCCCTGAAATATCGCTTCCCCCATGATGTGAAAATCGGCGCCCACCGATAGGATTTGGCGCCCACCTAATAGATTTTGCCGGTCAAAAGTGGCGCCCCTGGTCCGGATGGCGCCCCCTCGATCGGCAATCCTGGATCCGCGTATGTAATTACAGTATTCCATGTGGACTCTCCCTGTGGCATGAAAATGGGCGCCAAATGACCTCCGTTGTCGGCATGCACTAAACCCCCAAATATGACGATGTGGCATGAAAAGCTTAACAGCTTTCTTCCCTGAGCAAAACTGTTGCCCTGATTTTTCCAGCATCCCAAGCTTCGTAATTAATTTGATGCATAAAAGTTCCAGCCCCCTTGGTAGGTTGGTGGCAGTGATCGGTGACCTTCAGATCGCGGAGGGATTCAGAGCAGGGCTCACCGGCATTTTCTGTTCGGGACAACTGTGTAACAGAACATTCGTTGTAACGTTGCTTACGTTTTTAAACATTCTTTGACGAAGTATGTAAGAAAGGTAAAGTCGCAGGGATATTGTGGAAGACTGATTAGTAATTTTTAACACCACTGAGCAGGGTCGGATCCAGCCTGAAGGTGTGGGGTTAACGGAAGCAAAAATCGTGAAAAACGTGGTTTTAAGAAGTTTGGGAGGCAAAGGAGGGCAACGGAGTGTTTGGGGGTGGGGTGGGGGCAATTTCCCGATTCTCCCCTAGGGATCCGCCAGTGCCAGTGAGAATGATAAAGCATGAAGAAGTTTAATGCATCAAACAAATTGTATGGAAATGACTACTTAAGGGCTTAAACAGGCGATGTGTAAGTAATTTTCTAACTCGCAGACCTTATTTTTCAATCCATTGAAAATGCATGCAAATTAGGTGGGCGCATTTGAATCTAATTGCGCCATACACTGGGCGCATTTATCGAACAAGTTTTGAAAATGCGCCCTTTGCAGCATCGCGCTAAATCGAAAATTGCGGGCGTGAATGATAAATTTAGGACATTGTTGGGCCAAAAAAGCTAGTAAAATGTTTCAGGAAAATAGTGTATCAATACCAACCCTCCGTCATTAATCGTTTCCAAGTAATGAGCCATCTTGCTTAAGGTGGCGCAATATGGGCACTCTCCCTACTTTTTTTCCTATCCAAGCCCCAAAATTTACTCTGAACTTCACTAATTCTGTTTGAAGTTGGGAGTTGAAGCACCAAAATTTTGCTTACAAGCTAAAAAGGAGTCGGGGGAAAAAGGAGGTCGATCGCTTTGGGGGGCAAAAACATAGTTTTGCCCCGAGCTTTTCCGTTTGGGGGCAATTGCCTTTTTGCCCTCCCCCTGGATCCGCCACTGACGTGATATGATCTATATTATCTATATCACCTGTGTAATCCTAACAGTTTGTAGATAAAGTCTCTATACTGATAAGTATCTGAAAATTCTACTCTTTCCAAAAAAATATATAGTGGTGGATAATGTCAAATATCCCAAATGTCAGAGAGACTATAGACCATGCATAGCCGAAGGCTGTTCCGAGGTAATGGCGGGGAAGGTTGGAGCCTTATCCTCCCTATCCCCCGAAATGTTATCCAGGTTCCGGCACTATATATATATGTGTGTGTGTGTGTGTGTGTGTGTGTGTGTGTGTGTGTGTGTGTGTGTGTGTGTGTGTGTGTGTGTGTGTGTGTGTGTGTGTGTGTGTGTGTGTGTGTGTGTGTGTGTGTGTGTGTGTGTGTGTGTGTGTGTGTGTGTGTGTGTGTGTGTGTGTGTGTGCGTGTGTGTTTAATATAGTGTCCACCAAAAACTTGCTTTGGCCGGTAGCATTGATCAGGGAGCATCATTCTTGATTCTCAAATAATTGTCCCATCTTTCAGCTATCTTATAAAGGTCGGTATGGGACAACCTTCCAGCACCCATCACGTTCCATATCATTTAAGTCGTCCCATCTCATTTAAACTCGGGGAAATTTATCGAAATAGCGTCCCTGTCCCGTAGTATTCCGTTCATTTTGTGCCATTTCAGAAGCATCTTCTCGTCGCCTCAGGTACCGAATGAAACCTGGAAATTTTCCTTCCAACCTGTCCTGCTTCATCCCGTCTCATATTTTCCAATTCAATTTCTAAGTCCATATCGATTCCAGCCATTTTTCAATATCCCGATTTTAGGGCTGTTAAGGTTTCGAGTGCTTCTTGGTTATGATTATTTTATAAAAGAGAACCGCCCCAAATTTTTTGATCATTTTGTTAACAAACGAAGCCGGCTTAACGGCTTTGATTATAGCACGCGCATTGACAGGGGCGGGAACCCGCCCCCTCGGGTTTTTTGGAGACAGCATAAAAACGGCAGCGCCTAGCGCCACTGTACTTGGCATACCTTTTCTCTCATCGTTTTTACAACTTTTTAAAAATTTTAAGGTTCGCTCATCTCAGGTCAAGTCACCAGTACAGGTCAAGTGAGTTGACCTAAAAAAGTTTAAGATAGCATAAGTCGGAACAGGGTAAGCTTATCCGATTGAAACTCATATCACATAATGGCCCCACCTAGTCCTCTAAATTGTGTTCCGGAATTGTTGATATCGGTGACCTAAAGTGAGGTACGAGCTATGACCTCTCCATTGGAAATACATGGAAAAATGTTTTTAATAACTTGATAACGGATGGTGATAAGGCGTTTATTTTAACTGCATTAGATTTGCCTTGTCTTTGCAGTTCTAATAATATGCATTTATCTAATTTGACCTTGACCTGAGCTCTGGTCAAGTCAAATGCTTGATTTGACCTAGCAAGGCCATATTATAAATCATTCGATGTGGCTTGATGCGAGGATTCATACGGTTCCAATTGTTTTGCTCTATCTTAAACCGTTCAGATGTAATGACCAAAAACCTTAATTTACATGTTATCCCTATGACGGCATGTTTTGACCTCTAGTGGCCTTACATTTTACCTGTTTTCGATGGAGAAAAGGATAGGCTACCCAACACCGTTTACCGTTTTTCGCTACGTAGGCCAGTTTGTGAAGCCTTAGGGGCGGATCCCGCCCCCCCCGTCAAAGCGAAGATGACTCGGACCCCCGTCAATGCGCGTGATAAACAAAGCAACAAACTTTTGCTAAGACTCCAGGATAACTCCTTTGCTTATATTTCCCGCTAGCAATTTAACAGCCTCGATAATGAGCAGAGCTCAGATTTTGTCATTAACGTGTGCCCGGAATCGATTACGCTATAAGCAATGTGCGATCGAAAGACGGGAATTGTGACTTACGATGCTGTCGGGAAACAACATAGAAATTGCGCGATGAGTTTCCTTTTTCTGTTTTTCTTTGGAGAACGCTTCTTTTCCATAAATGGCAATAACGAATTGATATGCCAAAAATGTAGTGTTTTATCACAGGCTGGTGAACATTCAGATTTGGTCTGCAACAGAGTCACCAGAGCGGGCAGGCCAACACTCTGAAAGAACTGCATGCTGAGGCGGAAAACCTCAGTAAATTTGGAGATCCAATTCAATATCCGTTCAATAAAACTCCGGCCTGACCCAGACCTGAGCAGCCGGGTTTCCAAGAACTTCCGAAGCCGGATTCAGGAAAGATAAACGTAGTCAAACATCAAATAGAAGCCTGCCGTCCCATTCCATAGCACATGATTCAATCTTCACTACACATTAAACAAATACAAGTGCGCGAAAAAGTGCGTGGCTGAGGAAAATCCAGTGCAATAAATAGGCTGGATCATTGGGCTTGTGCATACATCAGCATCTCTGACGGACGTGTCTCTTAACAGAAATCCAACAGCGGCGAATCACCTCATTCCACCATTAGTCACCTGGGCGGCTCTCTTTCTAGTGGGGCGTGCGGCCGGCGGCCCGGTGTCGCTTGTCAGCGTCGCCGCTCGCCGCCTGACGCGACGACGCCGCGGCACGCTCGTCGCCGCAGACGCCGCGCACTAATGAAGTGGCTATCGCGTCACCATCGCACAGCCGCCCGGCCGCAGAGCGCAGAGGCGGCAGAAGCGGCCGGCATAGGGAGAACGATCTTCTGAGAGTTTTACAGGTAGAAGCTACAGAGAAATACATGAATGCTATAGTTAAAGCGTAAATGAAGCGTGTAGGAAGGCGAGTGATGCGGCGGAAGTGCGTGGGCTGTGGCGCGTCTGTTCAGGAGGGCGTGCGCTGGGGTCACGCGATGTCGTAACGCGACGCGACGGCGTCCACCGCAGAGGTCGCCGCGTAATTTGCCTTATTAAAGCAGATGAAAGTACCGCCCTGTTACCGGCCGCCTCGGTCAGGGTCCTCGCGTGTGACGTCACTGACGCAGTCAGCTGTCTCTGAGCACGTCCGGAAATAAATCCACATGGCGGCTAACTGAGTCAGGTATTCTGAGCCGGCGGCGCTTCCAACATGGAGACAGCGATGCCTCCCATACCTCCATTGTCTTAACGCAAATCAGTCAATAGGTGATTTTGATGTGAGTGTTGGACCCATGTGGCGATGCCAGAAGACCTTTGGCCATTCGATGACGGCGTGTTCAACGTCAAAGGCTCGAGTGAGCGTGTAAGCTCGCTGCGTCCTGCACTTTGGCTTAAGATAGGGCCGAGGGAAGTATCCGGCGCACTACTTGCATACGTCTGCAGTGGATGAAAATCCTCCTTAAAATGCTGGCTGATGCAAACATTGTCTCCTGGATGGCGTATGTCTATCACATAAGTGTCATCTGTGAAGAGTTCTCTCTGGCCCTATGCTTAGTAATTTCCGGCCCGGACAGTGCCAGCTAAATGAGACGTCACAAAGCTTTTCAGGCTGTTAGATATGCTACACGTGATGCCTGCTGGACACCTGGCAGTCACCTCGCGGCTCGTTTTTACTGCTGCCGCCCCGCCGTATATTTGGACTCCAAACAGAGAGCTCCACCATAGTCCTGCGTCTCCAACGGCAGCCGCGACGGCTCTGGGGATGTTGTGTCTGCGAGCAAATCAGCGGAGATACGGGTCAATTAGCTGACCTTGAACACCGTCCACTCTGCTGCCTTATTGGCTTATTAAAGCGTTGTGAAGTATCAAGAGTGAAATAGAACCGGCAGACAGACAGATTGTGATCGCATTAGTTTGTAGAAATGACCGGATATCTTAAAATAGAATGAAACAGACAGAAAGACAGAATATGATAATAGCGAGACCAAGAAAATGTCAGCAAAGAAGCCGGATGAAGCCCTTGCATCCGCTCCTAAAAACACTACTCAAACATCGAGATAAAATCTGTATTCGTGCAGATGCACCACATATGTATATTGTGGCACCCTTTTTAAGATCTCATCCCGTTTTGATTCCCTTTTCAAGGCTGAATTATGTTTACAAGTGCTAAGCTGTGTTTCGTGCACTGGTTGCATGCGGCACTCTATTTTCACCTTTCAGATGTTCGGCCTCAGACTTGGTTAGAAAAGTTGCGATGCGGAATCGCTGGGTGGGGAAAAAGAGGTGATGTACCGTTTTGTGCCTTTGGAAGAGTCTGCTAAGAACGATATTTTTGTGATATTTTTCGTTCATGGTTCCCCTGTTTGAGGGGAAAAACTTCTCAGATATATTTAAATCAAATTGATTATGAATATATGCATTTCGTTAAAACCCAACCTAGCATTCACACTGACCTGGCTTCCACTTTGGACGGCTAGAAAGGTTCAAGTTCCCTGACCCATGAGACATAACGATAAACCATATGATACATATTTGTCTGACTTTGACTTACGCATTCTTGCTTGGAATGAGTGTCTGAGAGCGGCGGCGGGCCAATGTCGCGATGTCGCTGCGGCCCAATGCCGAGGTGCCGCTGCGTAAGTGAGTATCACAGAGGGGAATACCACGGGGCCGCTGCGTGAGTGAATGTCACTGCAGCCTAACACCGGGGTACCGCTGCGTGAGTAAGTGCCGCTGCGGCTCAATACTGGGGTACCGCTGCGTGAGTGAATCACAGAGAGGAATACCACGGAGCCGCTGCGTGAGTGCCGCTGCGGCTCAATAGCACGGAGCCGCTGCGTGAGTGCCGCTGCGGCTCAATAGCACGGAGCCGCTGCGTGAGTGCCGCTGCGGCCCAATAGCACGGGGCCGCTGCGTGAGTGCCGCTGCGGCTCAATAGCACGGAGCCGCTGCGTGAGTGCCGCTGCGGCTCAATAGCACGAAGCCGCTGCGTGAGTGAGTGCCGCAGCCGACCCGCGCCGCAGCGGGACAACAAACACCCAGTATCAGTGCCAACAAGGTCGGCATCGGGCGCGGTATCGATGCAGACTGTCTGCCGTTCGCAGTCACAGACTGGTCCACGCACGCGACCGGAGGGGCGAACAAATCGTACCCCTCAGTGACGATCCTCATGCAGCCAAGCAACAGTTTGGGGGGAAGGGTAGTATATGAAACTATTGCGAAAAGTGAATATTGCACAAGCTACAATGGACATCGGGACGGTTGTGAACTTCTGAGCAGTCTTTCTACACCCCAGATTTGCCAATTCTATGGCAATCATTGGGAATAACTTGTGTGTACTTGCACTCCAAGTACAGGGATATATTTCTAGCTTTATGATATTCAAACTGGCGTGTGGGTACTCTCGCATGGCAGCATCGGTTGACAATACTTCAATGGGAGTTTTGCAGATTTCGATATTCATGTATGTACGTACCTACCTTTTAAGCACCCAACAGCGGCCAGTAACCAACAGCAGCCCTCTTCGGAGAATTGTATCCTATGACTAAATGGTTATGAGACTTTATGAAACATATGCAGGACCAGCTAGAAATATCTAAAAAAGTAACATCATCAGCGTATAGTAGGATCAAACGATTGAACGCAACATGGCTCGGTCATGAAATAGAAATTGAGCACTCTGTCGCATAGAACGTATGGAAAAAATCATAGCTTTATATTCTGCGTCTCTCAGATCTCACCTTTTACCGAGCAAGAGCACATCAAGAGCGTTCTCTTTTTTAACGCACTACACTGAGAGAAAAATTGAGTCCTTTTGGATAAACTGAGTCGGTGCTGAAAGCGAGTCTGGATTCTGGTGTCAAACTCGGTTGGAACCAGGCAGAATCAGGCTCATTGTATTCCCGTCGCAGACGCAATGTAATCTCTTGGACTGGATTGAGTCTAGCACGTAGTGTTATCTGAAGCTCATAGAATGATCACCGTAAGCTCGGGAATAAAATGTCTGATGACTGGTTTCAAATGATTCTTCGCTCGGTATAGAAAAACTCCACGGCATCAATGTATTCCGTTAGCAAAATCGTCATGGAATCATTATATTCCAGCTCTCCACGAGACATGGTTTAGAAAAATATGCCCCTCCACTCAACACGACAACTGAATTCGATGCAAGCCTCAAACGAAACCGCCTCTTTCGAGTCTGTATTTGGCATAAAATTAGTCTAGTAGCAAAACTGATGCTGGTATAATTGTAGTCTGTGTGACATATTTTGAGTCGTGCCTGGAGTTTCAGTGGGTTCACTAGATGTTCCTCGTTAGTCTTCGTGTTTTTTCTTAAATTGAAACTTTCTGTAAAGATGTTACTTACCGTGCTGTTGTAGCCTTGCTATTACATTAACTTTATCTAATGATAATGAGGGTAATCCAATTTGTTTACAGTAGTCTACTTCAGTCTCAAGAAAAGATAACATAATCATGAATTTGTATTAGGACATAAACATTAAACAACAATCACGTTCACAATTTTTCGGACACATATGAAATGCCTTTAATGAAAAGTTTTCTCCCATATCGCCCAGGAGCGGTCCAGGCTTACACTTCAACCACATGCCGCTGTCGTCAGAGATAGCAGCGCTCGTTTACTGTGGATATGTAGATATGATTGTAGACATGTTTGCTTCAAAGTATCCCGCCATGGCTGAAAAATATCATTCTGTGCACGATATTGTACAGAATGAGACATACCTCTGTCCAGCGATGGACGTGCGTTCAGAGGCTCCTGTGAAAATCCTTCCAATCTTTTTTAAGCGCCCCTAATCTGTGCTCAAAGTGAGCTTAAAACGATCTTTAGAACACGCGGGTGACTGTATCCAACAGTAACAGACGCTACTCACTACTTCATCAACTTTGCATAGCAAGGGCTGTTCTGCGCGGCCAAACTTGGGGCTTCAGTGCATGTTGCCGTCATCTAGCTGACATACCTGGACTCCTGGTTTTGGCCACCAGTACAATGAATGCCTGAACCTTCGCAGCCCCAGTATGCTTCTTCACTCTCGCTAGCTCTCAGCGAAGTCTGTCGGTCCTCAGACTCAGCTTAAGCTTCTCCTCTTGATCCGTTATCACCGCTAGGTCTGTCGATGTGGCTTCTCCCGTAAACCATGCTCAATGCAGCGTGGCTTCTTCAGGCCCCTCAGGACAAAACCTGAATTGGATCGATGTAGAAGCACGTGCCAACGTAAAGTGAAAAGGGTCAGCTATTCTCCTCAAATTTCGCTCGGATCACGACGCCAAAGCATTGTGGCCAGCTCTGCGTGCAATGGCAGGAACACTGAAGATGGCGCGAAACGGCGAGTAAGTTTTCTCAATCGCGGGTCGAGCACGCGCCCGCAATCTCCGGATACGCTTTGACGTGGGATCAAAATCAAGGCCCTAGAATCCCAGGTTGGTTCAAGTTTTCTACTAGTAAAATTTTGGTTGTTTTCTTGGTATCCACTAAGAAAGGAAACATCGCCTTATTTTGAGGGTTAAAATTTAAGGTTTTTGGATAAATTAAGTTTAGATATTTAAGAAAAGAGCCATGGAATACACTTGTTTGCACTTTAATGTCTGTGAAGTGAAATATGTTGACAAATCTAGTAGCTTTGGTATGTTATACTAAAAAGTATACTAGTCTGGCAATCCTACTACGGTTTTTACTGAGCCGCAACACTGTAAAAGAGAAACATGACAGGCCCGAGAGAGAATAAAAACCAATGAAACGACATACAGGGTGAAGGGGAGTGGGGTTGGGCAAATATGGAAATAGTAACGATAGTAGGAAAGATCGCATCTCAGAGCCTGTTTATAGCCGCAGCTTAAGGCCTAAATGCAACACATGCCGATCGCTCTAACAGTTGCAGTCATGGGCGTCGAAAGCAGCATGGACGTGGGATGTGCTCCCCATTGGCTATTGGAGGACCAAGTGCCCCCTTGTCTCCTAAATCCACCAAGTGCCAACTCTTCCCCCTCCCTTGTCATCATTGCCGGACCACTCCTGTTCCCCCGTAAAAATTCCCTGGCTACGCCTTTGACTCACCCCATTGAAACCTGTAAATGTGATTTAATTTTACCCGAAGTTATTGTAATTGGGCTGTTTATATATACAGGACACTAGTCATAGGCGGATCCAGGATTGCCAGTCGGGGGGGGCAATTCTTCCCGGGAGGGAGTGTCAACCAGACCAGGGGGCTTTATTCGGACCAGGGGGCACCATTTTTGGCTGGCAAAACCCATCAGGTGGGCGCCAAATCCTATCGGCAGGCGCTTCTTTCCGCATCCTGTGGAGGGGGTGGGGGGCGGGAAGCGACATTTCAGGTGGCACCATCGACCTTTCAGGAGGCGCCGTGACCATTTCAGGTGTGACCTCGAGGGCCCATCGGGGGACACCCGCCCGGGCTTTGTCCCCTGGATCCGCCTATGGTACCAGTGGCGGATATAAGGAGGTTATGGGGCCCACGAGCCTCCTAAATTTCGAGGGGACCCCTCCGAGATGTCTACTAACATCTGTATAAGCAAAGGCTGTTCGGAGGCTACGGTGGGGGACAGTAGCGGGTACAGGACTTTTTGGGGTATGGGCAAGGGGGTTCGAGCCTCCTCTCCATTGCCTCACATCAGCATCGGCCTATGCATTTACTAGATACTAACATTGGGGGGGGCTCGAGCTCTAGTCCCCTTGTATCCGCCACTGGCAGTGGGGGAGGTTTGAGTTTTCTAGCCTCCTCAAAATAAGTCCTGGACCCGCGACCGCGCGGTACCTCAAACAATTTGTTCGTCTCGCTAAGAAACCTCCATTGGAAAGACCCGTACTTCATATTTTCATCTAAGCAACGATGACGTGAAGGATGAAATTACAATGCTATTACACTGATAATGACTCTTAAGAGCAACGGAACATCACTGCGAGAAAAGCCCCTGAAGTCCCTGCAGGCTGGTCTTAGGGCTGCAGAAACTCTATACTGGCTAGAAATATGATCAAACTTGTCAACTAAGCCATTTTTGACGTATTTCAGTCATTTGCAAGCTTTACTGACCATGCCAAATATGCCCAGTTTGCCGATACTTCAAGCCGCAAAACGCCTGCGGCATCGCGGCGATGACGTCACCGCCGCAAAATGCCAGGCAACTTGAACGGGGGCTGATCAAAATACACTTGGGTTTCGAATGATTCTGCAGCTAAAGCTCCCATATTCCTGGTCATTTCTGGTACAGAATATATTGATTCCTAGTATAAAATGGAACTTTAACACGCGCATTGACGGGGGTCTGAGCCACCTTCGGATTGACGAGGGGGGCGGGTACCCGCCCCCCTAAGATCTCGAGAACCACGGTAGGTAGCAAAAAACAGTAAACGGTGTTGGGTAGCGCATCCGCTTCTCCATCGAAAATATTTGAATAATTTTTTTGTCAGGTCACATTTAAGGTCACCAGAGGTCAAAAACATGCCGTCACATGCCGTCATAGGGATAACATGTAAATTAAGTTTTTCGGCCATTACATCTGAACAAGTAAAGATAGAGCAAAACGACTTGAACTCTATGAATCCTCGCAGCAAGCCGAATCGAATGATACATGATTTGACCTTGCTAGGTCAAATCAAAAGATTTTACCTGACCTGAGGTCAGGTCAGGGTCAAATTATATAAAATGCATATCATTAGAACCGCAAAGCCAAGGCGAGTCTAATGAAGCTAAAATAAACGCTCTATCACCATCTGTTACTGAGTTATTCAGTAAAAGCTATATTTCCCATGTATTACCAATGGAGAGGTCATGCCTCGTACCTGACCTTAGGTCATCGATGTCAAAAATACCGGAACATATTTTAGAGAACTCGGTGAGCCCATTATGTGATATGAGTTTCAATTGGATAAGTTCACGCTGCTCCGACTTATAATATCTTAAACTTTTTTGAGGTCGGGTCACTTGACCTGTACTGGTGACCTGACCTGAGATGACCTATCCTTAAAATTTTCACAGAAGTTGCAAAAATGATGAGGAAAAAGGTACACCAAGTACGGCGGCGCTGCGCGCCGCCGTTTTTCTGCTGTCTCCGAAAAACCCGAGGGGGGGCGGGTACCCGCTCCCCCGTCAATGCGCGTGTTAATGAGGATATTAATAGCTCTTTGAATTCCGTGACTAGAATAGGTCTAGAAATATGGTAAAATGATGTTTTGTGGTGTAAAAAGATCCCACTTTTAATACCATATTGGTATCATCTTAAGCTTCTTCCCACCATGTTTAGAAGCCGAGAACCATTTTAAGCTGTCAAGGCCTACAAAAACACTTCCTGTGCTGGAATTATGCTGGGAAGAGGATCTAATGAGAGCAAGCATGCTCAAATGTTCCTTTAGTAAGGTTTCATGGCATCATTTTATGCTCGAGCAGACCGTGATTCCGGATTAGATAGAGCACATAGGAATAAAAATTTCTCTCAGTGTACTCCTGGCCCCTCCGCCGTTCGAGCCTAACGGCTGTTGTCAGCTGTTCGCCGATAACTGGGCCAGGGGGCGGGGTCAATGGGGCCGAATGCATCTCTCAACATAGCCGATTTCTCTAAAAATTATCATTTCTAGGACGAATGGAAATCTAAACAAAAGGTTTCTAGTATGCTCCATCACAGGCAGATCCAGGATTGCCGATCAGGGGGACACCTTCCCGGGGGGGCGCCATCCAGTTTGGGGGCGCCACTTTTGACTGGCAAAACCTATCAGGTGGGCGCAAAATCCTATAGGTGGGCGCCGATTTTCGCATCCTGGGAGGAGGGGGTGGGAAGCGACATTTCAGGGGGCGCCATGACCATTTTAGGGGCGGCGAGGGTCGATCAGGGAGGGGGTGCCCCCTTACCCCCTGGATCCGCCTATGTGCTCCATCTCCCAACTATCTGAGTTCGGATTCCATTATTTTCAAATTGAATTGCTAAATTAAAAGCAAAGTAGGTAGGGTAGAGTGGGGTAACACGCATACGTTAAGGGAGAATTTGTCTGTACCGATCCTGCGTGGATGGAATTAATTAATTTTTTCTTCGTTTAGTTCTGTCATCATTTCACTACATTCAGAAAGAAATTTGAGGATCTGACACTATGCGAAGTGATAAAATATGATTTTTTCTTGAAACCATGTAAAAGGCGTTTTACCCCGATAGCGGGGTAAAACGCCCTAGCTCCGGGGTAAAAGGCCATCATATAACGCCCAACGTATATTGCATCGTTTCGCATGAACAATTGGGAACACGCTTACGAAGCTATAAAAAGGTTGGCAGGTCAGAATTCCAGACATCAAAGTGCAACACAGCGAAGACATGAACAGCTAGGTCTTTTACCTATGAACCGAAAACGCAAAAGCAATTCAGCTTTTACAACGTAACAAAAAATAACTTTGGCACTTACCAGTCCCCACGAATCAGAACCTAGCGACAGAATTCGCACACGTAGTGCGCCTGCGTTTTGTGAGCGTCAGTGCATGGCACACAACCCCAACGTTTAAACTCAGTGCATTGGATCCACTGTTCACATGAACGGCTAAACAGCATTCCACACACCAAACAAGCGACATCTTGGGTGCTGGTGCCCGGCTGCACTTTGGAAGCTGGCTTGTTAAGAAGTTTCTTCGGCTTTATCTTCTCACTGCCTGGTGACCGTCGCTTAGTTGCGTCCTTACCCAGTATTCTCTTTTTATACGGCGATGACGTGATGACCTCGGCACGTTGCGCCTGCCTGCATCGCTTCCTGGGTTCGGGTGCTCGCACCGGCGATAGCAGGAGCAGCTCGGTAGCTGTAGGTTCAGCTGGAGTAGAAGCCTCTTGACTCGTTGACGGCACCGCGTCTCGCAGGCTTTGTGCACCCAAGTCACAACTGCTTATCTCTACCTCAGCGCCCAGTCCTCCGTCGAAGGTAGTGGATCGGGCAGACTCCTTGTTCTGACTGCCGTCCGGTGCCGATGCCTGAGTTGGATCGGGTTCTTCTGTCAGCATGGCGGCCACGAAATCTTCCTCTGTGAAGACACCGCTGTCACAGGGCCATAAACCGGCGTGTTTGAAGCCGTTCCTGGCCTTCTCGATGTTTGCCACCCGTTCGAAGGCATGGGCGAAGATGCCAGCGATCTCGTACTGCGTGATCCGGCGACCAGGATGCTCCTTCATCCACGTATCGGCAGAGGCATTATATGCCGACTTCAGCGATTTGAACACGCTGACGTCCAGAGGCTGCATTCGGTGTGTGCAGTGAGGGGGCAAAGTCAGCATCACGACGTTGTGTTCACGAGCGAAATCAATCGCAGCCAGTGTCTTATGGCTGTGGTGTCCATCTAAGATCAAGATGTGGCGCTCCTCTGCGGTTGGGCGTACCACTTTGACGAAGTGCTGAAGCCAGAGCAGAAATGCTTCCCCATCCATCCATCCAGTTGGTGTCACAATCGCGATTGACCCAGGTGGTGCATTGTTCATCATTGCCTCCACCATCCTCTTACGAGGATACACAAACATAGGCGGGACGTACTGACCCGCTGCACTCACGGCGCACATGGCCGTGACGTTCGTTCCTCTCTCGCCGCTCGTCATCTTACCGACCCTTGCCCGACCTTTTTCTGCCATGATCTGAGTGGGTTTCTGAACGGTCGTTACTCCCGTTTCATCTGCGTTCCAAACACGAAGCGCAATCGCTCCGCTAGCCTCAAGCTCCTTTTCGTAAATATCAAAGAATCTCTGAACTTGAGGCCTGTTGAATGCGGTGGCACGGGCCAAGCTTGTTGCCTGCGGTTTCCTAATCGACAGATCTGGGTGTCGTCTCATGAATCCATGCAACCAGTCGAGTCCCGCCATCTGCTTCTCGCAGTTGAAACGATGTTTCAAACCATCTAGGTTGGCAAGCTCGTAAGCAAGACGCCGGACGTCCTTCGTTGTTAGGCCGAAAAGGGATTTCTCCATTTCCTTGATGTAGCTGCTGAGCTTTTCCTCGAACTTGTCGATGTCTGGACCATAGCGTCCGAGCTTGATCGACCCCGGTGAGCTCACAGCGCCATCACGATGCCGACGTAGCGTTCTTGCTGGCACACCAAACTTTTTAGCCGTTGTAGATAGAGCTTTTCCATCTTTTAGGGCGCACAAGGCAGCTTTAAGTGCCTCCGGTCCATACCGCCCCCGAGTAGTTTTTCTCTTGTATGTTCTTGCCATATTCTGAAACAGGATGTCGAGGTAGGATGAGGATGGGCATGTGGAAAATAGAAAATACGATGAGGGTTGGGGATCGCTATATACAAACAGTGGTTGCTACGAGCAAATCCGTGACGAATGTATTTATTTAAGACCAATTCTCAAGAGGAACGAATTAGGGCGAACTCGACAGATTTCCTGTGTGCTATAGGTGCTAATATTGGAAACTGAACGTTTTCTATTACGGCGACCTTTAGCCCAATGTAGGTACTCCCATAAGTGTCGCCACCGGCAAAAAAATGGGGGGGGCAGCCAAACTTCAACCTGATGCTGACAAAAAACTTTCAACATCTGGACCAAAAACTGTTCGAATTTGGGCTCCTCGTTGCCTTCCGCAGCGGCTGGATATAATAATGCCCGGCTTTCTCTCATTTTGACTGAGATCAGGAAATTTTTGGCCAAAAAGTGGGGGGCCAGGCCCCTGGCCCCCTCCCGTTTTCCGACGCGTATGGGTTCTCCACCATCACGGCCAGTGGTGGTCGTGATGGCAGTAACAATAGGAGCTCTACCTTCATGTCCATCCTATCTTAGGGACACCCTTATCCATTGGGGTAAAACGCCTACCAAACATTGGGGTAAAACGCCCCAGGCGCCTTACCCCGCACTACACATGGGCGTCTTACCCACATAGCAACGGCAGAGTCGCAACAAAGCTTTCTCAGTTCTCCGGCGTTTCCGTGCCACATAGTGGTCATCAAAATGTCGCGTAAACTTGTTGTTTCAGTCAAAAAAATTGTCATGAGTACATTTACATCAGATAGAGTACAATCACAACTTTAAAATAGCCTGTTTTTATATCCAGAGGGGCAAAAAACAACAAATGTTTGCTGAAAATTAACGGAGCTTACCAGGCGCGTCCAAACACGCTCAGGGCCGGATGAGAAAGGCCGCTGCTAGAAAAAATACAAGATGGAGGCTACAGTTCCCACACCAGCCTGTAGGTGGCAGAAGGCGTCTTACCCAGGTGGGCGCGTTACCCCACTCTACCCTATATTGCGTGGCATGGAAATGGGGATAGAGAATAGCATAAGTTTAGAAGGGATATTTTGTCATACATGACTGATGTTATATCTTCTTCCTCCCTTATACCAAGATGGTAAAACCCGACGGCCTATTCATGACTCACCGATTTGCCTGTAGAAGCATAACTGTCTAGATAACACAAAAGGCGAGAAATTCAAAACCGAGAAACATCCCACTGGATATCTGGCGGAACCTTTCAGGTGTCTGGCATTCCGTTAACAGTGTTTAAGCCCTTGTTACCCGCCGGAAATGGCTGAGTCGCCTCTGTCTGGTGTTCAGATTAGTGTCCCAGTGCGAGTGCTGGAGACGAGAAACATTGCTTTAGCACACTTCGCTCGTCAATGAAGCCAGTTTTAGGCTTAATCATTCCAACCATGCAACAATCTGGAAGGTCTACTTGCTGCATGCTTGATATAATAATCTTTTCTACTTTGGCTGCATCTGTGGTTTTGAAGAATGAGCAATTAGGGCTGTTTTCTGCACAGTTTTTCGTGTTTTCCAAACGGTGTGATGGTGCCATCTACTAGCATTATAACCACTGCCATCTAAGGTTAAGATTAATTATTAGCAGGGTTTTGGATGTTTTTGTTCTTATTTTCGGGTTTCTGAAATTGTATTTCATCTTTATTGCAACTGTTGACATATTTCGGACTTCTGAGGCGAGGAGCATGATTATAACTTGAGATGATATTTAACACGTGTTGTTTAGATATAGAATAAAAACGGCGGCGCGTAGTGCCGCCGTACTTAGTATAACTTTTCTCTGATCATTTTCAAAGCTTTTGGAAAAAAATTAAGGTTGGGCCATCTCAAGTCAGGTCACCAGTGCAGGTCAAGTGACCTGACCTCAAAGAAGTTTAAGATGGCATGAGTCAGAACCGGGTGAGCCTATCCGATTGAAACTCATATCATTTTATGGGCCCACCGAGTTCTGAAAAGTGTGTTCCGGCATTTTGGATATCGGTGACCCAAGGTCAGGCACGAGCCATGACCTCTTCACTGGAAATATATGGGAAAACACATTGGAAACACATGACAGGTTTGTCTCATCCTTGCAGTTCTCATGATTTTCATTTTGACCTAATGTGACCTTGACCTAACCTGAGATAAGGTCAAATCGAAGATTTGAATCCTAGATTTGACCTGATGGGACCTAGCAAAATCATATTATATAGCATTCGATTTGACTTGCAGCGAGGATTCCTATGGTCTAAATTGTTTTGTTCTATCTTTAATAGTTCAGATGTAATGACTAAAAACCTTCATCTATATGCTATCACTATGTTGGCATGCCTTGACCTCTAGTGACTTTGAATGTAAACTGACAAAAAATGGTCCAAATATTTTCCATAGAGATTGGAATGGGTTATCCAACTCCACTTACTGTTTTTTTGCTATCTAGCGTGGTTCCCAAGATCTAAGGGGAGGGGCAGGTTCCCATCCCCCGTCTGTGCGAAGGTGGCTCAGACCCCCCTCAATGTGCGTGTTTATTGCCTGCCTTCTCAAATCCTGGATGAAAAATTGATCTAATACATTAAGTTTATATATTCGGGCACAGACCTTCATCAGAATCAGCAAAGTACCATGGATAAAATCATGAACTCTTGGTCATGATGTAGGGAGGCCTGGAATTAGACCCCAGCGGCAGACAGCCTCCGAGGATGTACCGACGCCGCTCTCTCTCCCCGGAGTCCCCCTTCTGGGAGGTCTCCTGAAGGATTCCTAATTTCGAGGTCTTGCTACACTATGACCAATAATTTGTGATTCTACCCATTGAATTCAGCTGATTCTGATGAACGATTATGCTCGAATAATACTGTATAAGCTCCATTTTGCATCCCGTATTTGAGCGGGCAGGCTGTTAAACATCTTGTCAATGGATTGTAACCGAGTAATTTAATGCGAATTATGCATCCCAAGCCAACGCAGAACAGATTATGGCTACTGCCCGAAACACCCTTTTATTTTCCGTGGCTTACATCGGTATGTGTTTCTTAGCTAAAAGATTCTGAAGCAAAATGTCACACAAATCAGATAACCAGGAAAATTTAGCATACAAAATCACCTTATATTGCAAATAACTACGCATCTATTTGCCGTTAAAAGGGTGCAGTGAACCCTGCTTTCAACCATTTAATTGAGTTCGCAGTCGTGTTCTACTTGGAAGATTACCAGCGGAGTGGTGCTAATTCTTGATTGGACTGAAACTTCTTGAACTCCTTACTGGTATGTACGCCAATGTTTAGTTTCAGCGGTTTTCGAGAAAGGTTTTCAATCATCCCATGGTCACAGGCCAACCGGAAAAGTTAATGGCACCCCCTGAAATGTCACTTCCTGACCCCTCCCCGCCCCCACCTCCAAGCATGCGAGCATCGGTGCCCCGCGATAGAAATTGGCGCCCACTTAATGGCTTTCCGTACCTCCTTCCGACCATGCGCCCCCCCATCGAAACTCCTGGATCCGCCTGTAAGTTAATCGTCTCTTTTCCATCTTCATCATTTGCAGTCAGCGCTACGCAAGTAAATAAGAATCTGCGCGGAGGTGATCAGTTCAACAGAACGAACAACTGTTTCTTCATTCCAGATTAAAACATCTGCCCCCTCCAGCACAACCATGCTTAACATCACTCTATACGTGACCTTGGCCGGGTTCTCATCTGCCGGCACCAGTGTAGCCGAGCGCTCCTTCTCCGTGTATCCCGATACGCATCTGCGGTGTAGCCGAATCAGCCTAGGCCGTGTAACCCAACTCGCATCTGCCATGTAGCCAGGCTGACATCTGGCTAGTAACCGAACTGACCGGTAGAAGGGACCGCCGCTGGTGGGGCTTTGATCACAGTCCGACTCCTGACACGGCGTCAGACGTAAACGATCAGCAGTAACTGGTCTGGCCGGCCGGGAACGTGTTTTGTGACCGCTGTTATCAGATGCGCCTCGACTTTATTAGTCTGCGTTATTAGTCTGACTGGTGCCTTGATGAAGCGTTACTCGCACAGGTTAGACAAGAGATAAACGCGACGGAGACGACTCTATCGGCAGAGGCGCGCTCAGGACGCCGCTCCTGCAGGGCCGTCCGTCCTGTCATGCTATACATTGGTGCCTGGAATGTCGATTGCGCGTGTATGATTTGCTTTGGTTTTAAGCGTTAAAGGAAATATGTCACCATGTGCGACTCCAGACTATGCTAGTTTTATAATGAATATGGGGTTACTTTCTGCTAAAAATTGCTAATAAGCCTAATGATTAATTTTTTTAACATCCATTTGTTTCAACAGATGGATATTGAACAACATATCGATTCATCGTATTTCAACAGATGGAAAGATGTGCAGACGTGCTCTTCTCCCGAAGTTTTACCTGGGTATGGTCCTAGTCATACTGAGCGTCATCCAACTGGTGCATTCCATACAACAGTTAGCATGGTACAGGTGCCATTAGTTGGCCCCGCAATAATGCAAAGTCAAACACACTTACTGGACGGATGATCTCACTGTGTTCCGAAGTGGGATACGTACCACTGCAGCTGAAATAATTTTCTCGAGGGCTGTGCCCGTTTGATATCATCGATAGTGCTTTTAAAGCGTATTTCTCATATACATTGCCATACATATAGCTCGTTAGTTAAAGTGAAAGGGCACATACGGGCTCGTTAGTTAAAGTTTACGGGCACATATAGCCTCTGCAGCTGCAGTGCCCTAAAACTCCAATTATCATCAGTTAAAGTGAAAGTCGTGCGGGTAACTTGATCCGTTCTTACATGCTCGCTGTGCAACTGTACCTACATTTTTAGCTGCTGCAGTGGAGTGTGAAGCATTCGCCCTGCTATTGGCCACCTATATTTTCAGAGCACCTGTGCCTTACCTGGCGTTTCACTGTTGCAGGGGTGTGTTGGAGCCTTCACCCCGACAAGCCCGCCGTCCATGCCCCACAAAGGTGAGACGCCGTCCAAGACAAGTCGCACTGTTTACTGCACGGTCTCTCGCTAGGAAGCTCGCGTGTGTGGTAACGGTCGATTTTATGGCGTTAAACGTGCAGATCAAGAGTCGGTAGTTGCCAGCCCGTGAGCCGAGTTTTCCCTGCCCGTGGTTAAATGTGCAAATCAAGGGGTGGTAGTTGCCAGCCTGTAGGACGAGTTCCCTCCCCGTGGCTCTGCTCAATATCGTGATGTCAACTAGACCAGCATCAGATACCCTCTTACTTATTTTATAACAGCGGTTTACCTTCAAACCTTTGGTGATTTTTCGTTTTCTATCCACTAATCTGTTTGTAAAAGCCAGTTATTTTGATAGCTATTTTTTAAAGCATACCTGGAGGGACACTCACGGTTCTATAGATGGTTTTGCGGATTCGATACTAATCTTTCCGATTCGACCTCCACATTACGATACGTATCTCCGCGCAAACTTCGCTATTAAGTGCTACCAACTCCCAGATAACTACATAAAGAATGTACTTAACATTATATTAATATCATGGAGAAGATATAATTTTTACTCCATGGTGGAACATTTTTTAGTCAAAGGAGTTAAATGGGATTCTATGGTAAAACTAGGCATTGTGTACCGGATGATGACTCTGCACCGACGATAAAGGCCACTGCATACATGACTGTAATTATTTTCAATCTATATTTAAAGCGGCCTTTATTAAAGCAGACTCTTTCAAACTACATGAGCGTGTATCATGACTGAATTCCGCTGAAACTTAAACAAAGCCACTGCACGCTAGCATATGACAGCATCGGGGACTAGCACAAACACACACCCGATGTAAAACAAATCCCTGCTCAGCAGTCATTTCAGTAATAAAGCCGAGACTCATTCTTATCTTGAAAATTGCACTCTGCGCAATGGTAAAACGCCGTTCCTCGCGAAGTTTCAGCTCAGCGAGGTCTGAGACAAACAGAGGGCGTCGCCGTGCTAACCGCAAGGCAGACGTGAACCGCAAGATCCAGCTTGAAGCTGATGTCTCCGTTCTAGGAGCTGCTTTATCATGAAAAGCACAAAGACGATAGGAAAATGGGATCTTTGGAGGCAGCTGGGTTTGACAGACTACATTCATTCCACCATATTTACAGAGATGAATGGGGCATTCCAGGACAGATCGACCAAGGCTTGACACCACCATGTCTAGAAAAAAATCTGAAACTTTGTCTCCGGGGTAGTTTTGGGACAGGAACACGCCTGTGAGAATCTTAGCCCCCTCCGACCAACGGTGACCGAGATATCGCCCGAGACATTTTGGGGAGTTCACGTTGTAAACTCATCTTTGATGCTTCATAACTCCAAAACTCATTGCCTGATGAACACGTTTTTTATGTCATTGAACTCGTCTTGAATAATAAATTATTTTGAAAAAAGAAAATTTTAAAATTTTGAAAATTCTTCATTTTAATTCGTTTGACCTTTTCTTTTTGACCTAGGTTGACATTCTCGCAGTTGAAATTGCCCTTTTAGACGTCTCAAAAATTTTGCTTCATAAAATATCTTTCGATAAAAAATTTAAAAATGCGTTCTTGCTATAAATTCCAAATTTTTAGCACCTAAGGTAGGCATGCAGACGGTTTTTGACCACTGCGGTAGTGCAGCCTTATGTTTGACACTGCAAACAAAGCATTTGCTTTTGTAATCGGTTGCTTGCAATCATATTGCATTGTCTTTAGGATATTTTCATCGTGCAAGTGTCAGAATTTATGAAAATTAACACGCGCCCACACGAGGGGCGGGCAAACGGCCTCCTCAGGTTTTCGCAGCTAGTAAAAAAACCTTCACGTAGCGCCACCGTACTTCATCTACCACTAACTCGAAATTTGTACAGCTTCTGGAAAAGTTTTGGGTCTGGGTCATACCAGGTCAGATTGCCAGTCCAGGTCAAGAGACCTAACCTCGAAAAACTTTGGAGGTGAATCAGTGGGATCAAATTTAACCTATCGTGCTTAGATTCACATCACATAGTAAGGTCACCGAGCAAGATAATTTTGCGTTGCAGGATTTCTCTATCGATAGCCTGGGACAAGGTCAGGGCTACGATCTTTCCATTACAAATGCATAGGGAAATTGGTAAATTTTGATAACTTGCCAGAATTGAGAATTGTCGAGAATTGCAATGGAGATTTTATTTTTACGTTGACGTGTCTGAATTGCCACTGCAGTCTGATTAATGTTCTTTTTACCATACAGACCTAAGCCCGGCTCCAGGTCAAAGCAGGTTTATTTCGAAATTTGACTAGACAAGATTATAAGATATATATTTCGATCGGGCCCGACAAGAGCATTCCAATAGTGCTGAACATTTTTCTACGGCCCTCCTCTGTCAGCTATTATGCCACAAAATGTAGGTTTTCACTTAGTTCCTGTAAGGAATGCTTTGACTTCGAGCAACCTCAAAGGTGACTCGACCAAACGCTTGTATGTTACATTGTCGGTAGTGATTAAAACGGGCTGTTTTCGCCCGTCACTCCCAGTGCACTGTTCATTCTACATGGTTTACTGAACAGCAGAGATAATTCACAATTAGGCCACGGAGCCTGTGTGATATAACATGCCTCCAAACAAAACACTGCGATGGCTCGTGCTTTTTTCAGAACTTATGCCTGGGGCATGAAAGTGAGAGAAATGACTGAAGAATGTACATCTCCTGACGGAGAGCTGTCCTGCACAATGCAAAAATATATTTCACTTCATCATGTGGTGCTGCCATGCACACGATTTCAAAGCAATGCAAAGGTTTAATTCCAGTGCAAAAGTTATATCGAAGCAAAATTTAATTATGTAAATGAAATGTTTTCACTAAGCTTCACAGCAAGGGCGCCTGTGACTATATCGAGAACAGTGCGAAACCGGCAACCCATCACGATGGTTTAAAAAGTCCAGTGAAAGATCAAATACGTGATGCCAAGGGTACGCATGCTTCTCTTACGCCTACATTTATTCAGCAGGATTAAGTTCTTGTACATTCCACAATCAAGCATAGCCAATGTTGCCAGACAGCTCCAAAGTCTGTTCACCGATGCGATCATGGAAACATGAATACAAGTTTCAAAGAATACCAGCGGTAAAAAAGACTGTTCATGGAAATCTCTGCAAAGGAGGAGAGGTTTGGGTTTCGTATACCTATGCTCGAACCAAACAGTGTCGTGCTGTGCAAATAAACTTTCTTTTATGGGTGCTGCGTGAATTGTCGCAAATTTAGTCATGGCGAATGTCCAATGGAAAGGGAATATTAAACATACTGGTATAGATTATTTAGCTTAAGTAATGAGTGATCTGACGGCCATCATTGCAGGTGAATGAATGCGTCTGTACAGGACAAAGTCAGTGTCAGTGTTGAAGTCATCTCACTGTGTTCCCTTATTCTTCAATGATTATACAAGGCACCAGGAGTGTGAAATTATATCTATTTGTTGGTGCCCGACCACCTCCAATGAACCGTGGAAACAGTGGTAAACGTGGTAAAACATCCTTTGAATGTTCTCTTCTTCATTTTAAATACTACTCATTGGTGCAATGTAGTTCAACCGGCCTGTGAGAGGGCTAAACACATGATACATTTTGATATTTATTTTCACGTAGTGGCTGTTGATATTGCTTAAAATTTTCCCATCCCTAATCATTAAAAAAACTAATCAAAAGCCTTTCAAAGTGGCGTTCAAACTGGGATCTGTGTCAGCTATGAAATGATCACCTTTTGAAAATATCATGTGAGGCAACCTGTTCAAGTGACCAAGTCGAATGCGTTATGATTTCAGGACATTTTTCGCATATATGAGCAGATTTGAAATTACTTCCTGGAAATGAAAGCCTTTCAGACGTTTTTTTACATTGTATGAATCTGCTCGAAGGAATGCTGTCCTGCACTGGGTCACCTTGTATTGATACTATTTTTCCATCTCTGGGAACGATGTAATTGTGTGAGTTAGTGGTGCTTATAGTATAAGTTATACTTGTTCCAATTATTGACAAAGTCCCGACATCTTTGTAAATTTTTGTTTAAGGTCGCAAGGCCAATTACTAATAAGTTCCTTTGCCCTCGTCTCCCTCGAAACAATGGATTCCTTTCTATCACTTTTAATGGCTGCTATTTTCCTTTTTACAAATTTTGTCCAAGTTGTTTCCAGTTCAGTTATAGGTGTCGGAGTCTCACTAGATTCATCAAGGGACTTTTACGGAGACTCCGACCCCACCACCCAAACGAGAAACTCCCACGATGAAGGGTTTATTAAGGTACCAAAGTTGAACGTCCCACAAGGTATAACGACGGCCATCTACCTCAGGTCACCCCCTCACCAGTCAGTTTCCAGATGACCTACGATATTTATGCTACCTACCATCTGCCAGTTGACCTAAATTATTTTGCCAGAAGTTGAAACAAGTGTCGAGTTAGAGGTAGATGAAGTACGGTGGCGCTGCGCGGATGTGTTTTTTACTACCTGTAGAGACCTGAGGAGGTCGGCTGCCCGCCCCCTCGTGTGGGCGCATGTTAATTTTCATAAATTCTGACACTTGCACGATGAAAATATCGCAAATGCAATGAAATATGATTGCAAGCAGCTGATTAAAAAAGCAAATGCTTTGTTTGCAGTGTTAAACATAAAGCTGCACTACCGCAGTGGTCAAAAACCGTCTGCATACCTACCTTAGGTGCTAAAAGTTTGGAATTTATAGCAAGAACGATTTTTTTAAATTTCTTTTTATCGAAAGGTATTTTATGAAGAACAATTTTTAAGATGTCTAAAAGGGCAATTTCAACTGCGAAAAGGTCAACCTAGGTAAAAAGAAAAGGTCAAATGAATTAAAATTAAACATTTTCAAAATTTTGAAATTGTCTTTTTCAAATAATATGTAATTCAAGACGAGTTCAATGATATACAAAACGTGTTAATCAAGCAATAAGTTTTGGAGTTATGAAGCATCAAAGATGACTCTACAAGGTGACCTCCCGAAAATGCCTCGGGCTATATCTCGGTCACCGTTGGTCGGACGGCGCTAAGATTCTCACAGGCGTGTTCCTGGCCCAAAAATACCCCGGAGACAAAGTTTCAGATTTTTCTAGACATGGTGGTGTCAAATTAGAATATTTTTGGTCGTTTTGTCCTGGAATGCCCCGAATATTAAGAAGCGCTGTCCTAAGATGCACTGGCTCAATAAATTAGTCATAATTCCAGGGGCGTAGCCAGGATTTCGCTCAGCGAGGGGCGGCGCCTCGAAAAGGGCCCCTGCGGTAGCGCCAAAAGGGGAAAGGGTAAAAGTTTTCCGAGATGGGTAAAAAGGGCCCTGCTTGTTACAGAATAGAGCGCTGTAGAGGGTTTAAAAGGGCCCTGTCTGGTATGAAACTTCAAATCTTGCCACAGAGCATAGTGCGGGCGAGCCGCGCTTCGCACGGCCCGTGTCGTCAGGGGGCCCTTCGGGCCCTCAGGGGGGGCGGATGTCTCTGCCGCCCCCCCTTGGCTACGCCCCTGTTTAAATCTATTCCTGTCAGAGGGTGGGGCGCATTTCACCCTCTCCGCCCTTTTCCGAGATGTCTCTAAAATGATTTGGAATAGGCTTTTGAAACTTTCTGAATGTACCTGAAACTAGATATAGCAGATTCGCTGAAAGTTTTGACATACTATCTTTACCAGGGACGGGGCTATAGCTAGGTTTTTAGGGAGTTTCTTTTCTCAAACCGAATAGTATTGTTTATGGTGCATTTTCTTACAACAAAGCCGTCCATACCCTTAACATTACTGAGAGCAGTTAGAATGTTTAAATACTATAAATAGGATGTCAGGTGTAAAACATATGCATCTGCCCTTTTGACATTAACAATGTGCATATTGTCCTACTATTTTGATTTTCTGCATCCACCACTGATTATATTTTTCCATTATACTATTAGTCTTGGTCTTAAGGATGTCACACAGTGCCTGATGTTTGTTAATGTCTGAAAAAATCTTGTAAAATATGTATATTTCACCGTATAACTCCGGCAACGAAACTGGCCATGATTTTTGGATTTTCGCATAACTAAAAGGTATGACACTTTTGAATCAATTTATTTGCCAACAGTTTTGTGAAGATCAAACAACAGGGCCAAGAATTGTGAAGAACTTAAAGATGAGTTGTGAAGAATATAAGGAAGCGTTGTGAAGAATATAAAGAAGAGTTGTGAGGAATATAAAGAAGCATTAAAATTTATATTTTGTATGCCCTGCCCCCAGACTCAGAACTTCGATGCGTTATTTTTCTGAAAATGGAGTTTAGCGTGAAACAAATCGATCTACCAGGATTCTTCAGTCTGACCGCTATATTTCAAGATCCTTACGGGGGCGCGCAAATCCGCCCCCCGACAGGAATAGGGGGAGCCAGAAACCTGACAGGAATGGGGTCAACCAACGATCATGAGATCAACAGTAAATACGGTCAGCTGAGCTGATCCTCCTGGTGAAAGTCCCGTATAAGTTGAGCTGAGCGGATTAAAATGTCTGGAACTGAAAATATGTTCTCAATCTGGAAAACATTTGTAACTGTTGGAGATAGCAAGCACACTTGCATGCGACAGAAAAACCTCTCATCTCGCCGCTTTGCAAACTTGTCCAGGGTATGTGGGAAAGGACTTTTTAATTCTTATGTCAACTCGGTTGAACATTTATGGGTTAAACTCTTATTGATGATTGACCGTAACATATCAACAATTTTTAATGCAGGAAATAACATGTCATGGTAAGGTTTTGTGCGAATGACCATAAATAGGGGGTGGAGTAAAATGTTTTCATATTTAACACATTTTCTTAAATTTAACTATTTTTTCGAAGGCACATATGTTCCAACTTTCACAAATAAAACTAGATATTTGAACCTTTTTAAATGCTACTCAGAAAATTTTTAGTGGAATACTCGAACCCTGGACTCCTGAAAGTCAATTAATTCTGAGAAAACTGCAGAGTCTGTTCCTTTTTGCCGTCCCATTCAGCCAAAGAAAACTTAGAGATTTTACCGCTCGGTGGGCATCGTTCATGTGAAGTCACTTAGGGCTCGCCAATTGCCTTGTAGGTGGAAATTGGGTATGTTCTTATCCATGGCTGAATATTTCTTCTCAATCCAGGGGGTCCTGGGTGGGTTAACGCTGGCACGGCAATATAAGCCCTGTACAAAGCCTATGGGAGACCCAAAATCCAGGGGGAGTCCTGACCCCCTAACCCCCCCCTCCCGGGATTTCCACCCATGCTCTTATCATCAATCTTGCAGACGCTGTAACTCCATACTTGAATTTTAAGATGGTTTTTGAACATAATGTTTTTTATGTTTTAAGGCTTGATGTTTTAACCTTCGCCCGGGTGGGGGTCTTTTTTACCCCCTCAGGGTTTTCCAAGATGGCCGCAAAACAGTGGCACGCAGTGCTACCGTACTTTGCATAGCTATTTACTGTTCTTGTTTGCACATTCGCTGAAAATTCTTAATCCAAATCATGTTATGTCAGGTCACCAGGTCTGGTCAAGTGACCACATCTCTAAAAATATTCAAAGTGGCACCAGTGAGAGTATGTTTATCCTATTGATCTGAAGTTTATAGCATATGATAAGGTCACCGATTACAACAATGAATATTAACGGGATTTTCCATATCGGTGACGTAGGGTCATGCACAAGTGATGACCTCCTCGTTGTAAGTCTATAGAGAATTTTCAAATGTTTTTATTTCCGTCTGCATTGCTCGGATCGGCTTCAAAACTTCAGGATCATGTGTTCGCGACCCATTACTAAGGTTGACGCTAAAAGCCTTGACTGGTAACCTTCTCAAGGTCATCTGAGGCCAGATAAGTAATTTTTAAGATATTCTCTTATAACTTTTGAGTTAACAATGATAATAATTTCATTTTACCACCACTGTGTTTTTGTCACTGCAAGTCCAATGGTGTACGTCATGACCATAACAGGTCAATAAGGGTCAATTCACTGACCTAAGGTGAGATCAAACACTGAATTTCACATAGCGTAGTTAAATCATATACTATTCGATTTTTATTAACAAGGGAATAACAATGGGCCCAAAATTATGGCCCTACCATCCCTTTTCGGAAGGCATTCCCAAGAAAGCAAACCTCTAATAGAATGTGTAGCGTACCGTCCTTGGGCTTGATTGTCCGCTACCCAGGCTTGACCTAAGATTGGTAGCCACTATTGATTCGTGCTTACGATAGGTCTCAGATGGTCCCTATCCTATAAAATGAACCACTGTCCTATACTATCTCTAAGACGGGATATGTCCCGTCTAAATCGAGCATGATTTATATCTTGGACCAGGCCAATTCTCATAATTTTAAAGTTAGCTAAGCTTGCAAAAGCTGCTTATAGTAGAATACAGGCATATGATATTAAGTCAAAATAGAAAAGCTGGTTAAGCTCGGTTAAGTACGACCGTGAAAGTTAAAGATTCGCTAAAAGACAAACATTAAGATAGATCGAGCTAGGTTGAATTACAAGTAAAATATTAGCATCACACAAATTATGACTCACCAGGGGCGTAGCCAAAGGGGGGGGCGGGGCGGCAGGGACAGCTGCCCCCCCTGAGAGCCAGAAGGGCCCCCTAAGGACAAGGGCTGCGCGAAGCGCAGCTCGCCCGCACTATGCTCTGTGGCCAAATTTGAAATTTCATACCAGACAGGGCCCTCTTAAGCCATCTTCAGCACTCTATTCTGTAACAAGCAAGGTCCTTTTTACCCATCAGGGCCCTTTTGGCGCTGTCGCAGGGGTCCTTTCCGGGGCGCCACCCCCCCCTCCCCTGAGCGAAATCCTGGCTACGCCCCTGCGCTAGTGCACTGGAAAATCGTGAAAAACAACGTTCGAGGCAACATTTGGTTAGTACGAGGCCTTCCATAGGCAACAAATTATGTTTCTTGTAAAATACAGAATGCCTGCTTCTAAAAATTTGTTTGAAAAAATGTATTTAAAAAGATGCAGTAGTTGCAATTTCAATGATATAGTATAATGCAGCGTTCCGATGCAACCAGCTTCAATACGATGCGTTGTAATTCTGTGTCATGTCGAGCAGCCTGCACTGTCTCAGCCATCTTAGGCCCTGATGCAGGGAGTGTGGAGCATCTCTCACGGCTAGGTGACATGCAAAAGAGACAATTCTTCCCATGTAAAAACATACATGCTTGATGACCCACGGCTAAAATATTCTCCTTAGATTCTTTTGTTGTTTATATCTTAGGCTATTTGTCTTTGCTTTTCGGGCTAACATTGAGACACAACTTTAACGTTAGATATATTTGTTAGTCATGTGAGTTAAATCGAGGTCAAGGGATTGATATATTCCCTCTTCCACTGGGTAGAATTCCCAAAGTCCTTCCACTGCGCTTGTTAACACGCGCATTGACGGGGGTCTGAGCCACCTTCGCCTTGACGGGGGGCGGGCACCCGCCCCCCTAAGATCTCGAGAACCACGCTAGGTAGCGAAAAACAGTAAACGGTGTTGGGAAGCCCATTCACTTCTCCATCAATTTTACTTGAACCATTTTTTTGTCAGGTCACATTCAAGGTCACTAGAGGTCAAAACATGCCGTCGTAGGGATAATATGTAAACTAAGGTTTTTTGGTCATTTCATCTGAACAAGTAAAGGTGGAGAAAAACGATTCCAGCTATATGAATCCTTGCAGCAAGCCAAATCGAATGATATATAATATGACCTAGCTTAGTCAAACCAAGGATTTGGCCTGACCTGAGGTCAGCTCAAGGTCAAATTAGGTAAAATGCATATCACTAGAACTGCAAAGACAAGGAAAATCTAATGCAATTAAAATAAACGCTCTATCACCAACTGTTACTGAGTTATTTGGTTAAAACCATTTTTCCCATGTATTTCCAATGGAGAGGTTATGGCTCGTACTTGACCTTAAGTCATCGATATCAAAAACACCGGAACATATTTTAGAGAACTCGGTGGGCCCATTATGTGATATGAGTTTCAATCGGATAAGTTCACCCTGTTCCGACTTATGTTATCTTAAACTTTTTTGAGGTCAGGTCACTTGACCTGTACTGGTGACCTGACCTGAGATGACCTAACCTTAAAATTTTGACAAGAGCTGTAAAAATGATAAGAGAAAAGGCAAGCCAAGTACGGCAGCGCTGCGCGCCGCCGTTTTTTTACTATCTCCGACAAACCCGAGGGGGGGCGGGTACCTGCCCCTCCCGGCAATGTGCGTGTTAAACCTCATGAGTGATCACCTCTGCGTGTTTGCGCTCAATGCTATGCCGCTGATAGAGTGGCCCATATTCCGAGCATTGGTATTGTTTTCTTTGCCAAGCTATTTCAAGGTTATTGCTCCCGCTAAAGGATCGCATGACTTTTGTATGATATCTCTGCACACCCCATGTGTTTAGGTCCTCGAAGATTTGCTTAGTTCTGAGATTTCTATGAAACCTGCAAAGATATTACATTCTTAGGAGGTAGCTTGTCTGTTAGGCTCTTCCCTGCTATCAGAAATATGCCAGCTGCTCTGAGTGTCTTTGGTTCTAAATTATGTCTGTAGAAGACTTTTGTTTGTTATTCCCTGCTGGCTTCGTTCTGGTTTCAATTATATTTAGAAGTGCATAGTTTTTCTGCTGAACGAAAAGCATGAGGAAGTGCGAGTCATATGAAAGATGTATCTATGAAACATTCGGCCAATTTCATCGAATAACTAAAATGCCTGTGTTTAAAAATCTAGCCCTTTGCTTTACAGTCATACCTATCTCAGCAGTGTTTCAAAATCTTGCCCCCACATTTAATGTGTAACTATTTTCTTTGCATACCATGATACAAGATGCACCAAAAGTCACGTTGCTGTTGTCACCTGTGTCGATGTGTGACGAGCTGCTCGACCGAAGGGTAACGCGGCGCCGCTCCTCTGCCATGCAGAGGAGCAGGCGCTGACCTCTGCCTCCCGTGTCATGTCAGGTCACAGCGGGGTCAACCAGCTGGGCGGAGTGTATGTGAACGGGCGACCGCTGCCCGACTCCACCCGCCAGAAGATCGTGGAGCTGGCCCACTCCGGCGCCCGGCCCTGCGACATCAGCCGGATACTGCAGGTCTCCAACGGCTGCGTCTCCAAGATTCTCGGCAGGTAGGAGCCCGGCTGGTGACGTGGACTGAGTGTCGGAGTGACTGAGTGACTGACGCTGGTGACTGAGAAAGCGCGGGTTGTTGGGTGATATTGTGTTTGGAGTAAGTGTAGGTGAAGAGGTGTAGACGGTTGAAAGATCGCAGCTTAGTGTGTTAGTGTGTATGAGTTTTTTTGTCTTTTTACTGTCTTTTGTATGTGTGCCTGTACATAGGTACACGCAAGAGCTAGCAAGCACACGATAGCAAGATTGTATTGAGGTCTACCCACTTTAGACTTCCAAAATGCTTCGTCTGGAATGGGTGGCAGTAACTTGTGGCACGATTCGTGCCTGTATCTTGTGTGGTGATGATCTTTTTTGTAACTTACCCGCAACGACGTGAGGCCCAAGGGCCGGGGGAGGCCCCTGTCTCTCAGCTTCAAAAGTGGGGTCAGCTTATTTGATTGGGGCAGGCCATTAAATTTATTTGGAACAAACAATTCGAATATTAATTACTAGGTGATCATCAAATCGATGGGGCTGATGAATAGTGAAGTGATAGGACAAAGCGGCCGAAACATTTTCAGAGGAGGTTGTTAAAGTGCACCAAATGGCAAAAATCAAAGCAAGAAATAGGAGTCGAATTTGAATTGTAATCAACTATCTAATGGTTTATCAAACTCAATCTTATTGCCTGTGGTCCAAAAACTTACAGCAAAAGTCGCCGACAAGCGCAGTGTGCTCGCCAACTACAGGTACTATTCATTAATAGTATAGCTGCATTTTTGATGGTACAGCACAAGGAAACAGCTCTTAATTAAGGGTATTGAATGTGACCGAATTAGTTTTCAACGTAATGTTACTTTCTTTTGAGGGTAATTCAAATTCCAAACGTTTAATCCAACTGTGAAGATAAATCATTCCATCTCACTGAATCACCTTTGTATGACATATTCAATGCGATAGGACACCGAAGCAGCGTATAATTTGAATATACCAGGCCAGAATAAACTGCGTAGGTAATTGGTGGGCAACAGGCTACTCTGTCCCAGTGGCCACCTGGAGCTACGGATATAGGCGAATCCAGGGCTCTCAATCACGGGGAAAATAGTATCGCCGAGACGCCGATGCTCGCATCGTTAGGGAGGGGTAGGAAACAATATTTCAGGGTGTGCTAAGAACGTTTCAGGGGGCGCTGAGGTCATTTCAAGAGGCGCCGACGTTCTAGGAGGAATCTCCTATATTGCCCTCTAGATCTGCATATGGCTACAGAAGCACACCCCCAGGAACCAGGCCATAGCCAGGTAAAAAGTAGAGGCCAGCGTGGGACAGGATTTTAGCATTCATCCCACTCCGCCCCTGTAAGCCTGCTCTGTCCCATTCCGTCCCGGGAAAAACCATTCACCAAATTGTCCCGCCCCTTCCCATCTCATTTTAATCGTGTGACAATGTCAGAATAATTATGCCGTTCCATCCCGTTCAAAATATAACCAGAAAATTTGTCTGGCCCGTCCCATTACATGGCGTCCCACAATTCCCGCCCTGTTTCCTATCCCATACCTCTATCGAAAAGGTCATGACACCGCGGGTGGAGGGGTGAAACCAGCTGCCGTAGTTAGCAGGAGACGTGGGTAGAGGACCTGTTCCAGGGCCAGTTGACACGTGTACGTCTATGACAGCGATGTGTTGCGGGTAATAACGTGTCGCTGATAAGCTCAGTGCTAGAGCACCGATCTGTCTGCGTAATGATGCGAGGGCATGAGTAAAAAATCAGCGCCATCAAATATAAATGATATGTGGGAAATAGTTTAGTTATAATGCTCATTGAGGGAAGATTCTACTCCTTGTTCCTCGATTATACTTATTATTTTCTCAATGCATTGATGCATTATCTAGTTCTTAACGGTGTGATAACTGACGTGAAGTGCCGGGATCTCAGTTCGACCACCAACCACAGTAGCTGCAGTGGCTGCGTGCATGCCTGCAATATCTACGCAACATTCACCGCAGCGGGCTGGGACGGCCGGCCTCGCCCGCCGGCGTGCCCCTCCCCTCCCTCACGTCCATAGCGCTCGCGCTCTCCGCTGACACCGGGACACGTCTGATGTTGCCGCGCCGTCGCTGTTTTTGGTCGGCGTAGCCTGATCTAGGCCGGGGCTGCGGGGCTACGGGGGCCCACCTGCTGAAGGCGGACGTCGCCTTCTCTCCGACAGCTGCTGCCAACGTCGCTCAATGCCGGCCAGATTTAACGCGCAGACGCACTTCTTGTTAAATTTTCGTCGCTAATGAGACCTGGCTGGGCTCCGGCGAAGGCAGCGGGGATAGCGGCCGATCCTGGCTGGCGCCGTTTCCCAGAGCGCTGTTGGCTGGCTTTATTTACCCGATCCGGCATGCGTTTGCCGACTGCACATGAGAGCGGAGCGTGCGAGCCGACGCCCGGGGGCCGACTCGGTTCAATCGACTCAATCAGGCCGAGTCGACTCCAGCGGCGTGGTCGAGCCGGGCCCGGCCGGCGACGGCGGCCCCCCGCGGCCTAATTGCGGACTCGCTGTCAGCAATTAGTGCTGCGGGGCTGGCGGCGGCCGGCGGCTGAGCTGGGACAGCGCCCCCCACGGCAGCTGGTCACGGAACCAGTACTTAGCGGCGCCACCCCCGGCGCGCTGGCGGGGGGTGTGCAGGTGGCGCCGCCTCACAAGGCTCCAGACAGATTTCTGTGCAGCTGACACCCACTCCGAGGTGATGGCGGGATAAAGGGCGATACTCTGAACAGCTCAGCCGGGCATTGATAGCTCCTCGAGAATTACGCTGCTATTTTGGGCAGCGAACCATTGAAGGCACTTATATTACTTACGCTTATCTGGAATGAATCGTAAACGGCTTCCAGCACAATGGGCTCACACTCTTGAGCACCTCAAATGCACCTCATTATACTTGGCAGGGACAGCAAAGGGAAAAATTAAAGTTGCAGTAAATGCGGCATGCTGAAGGTCAACATAATTTCTGGTGGCATACAATCAGGCACGGAAATCAACCATAACAACAATTACAGTAAAGCAAAACAAAATAAGTAAGATGGTTAGTTATTTTTTCCGTAGCAGAAATTGCTCGAGAACACAAAGAGACATATCGTGCACAGCCACAACAAAAGTTCAAAGAAATATATTCATGGTTATTTGATTCTAGATGTGAAAACAAAAGAACAAAAAAACGAATAGCAGCTATTCTAGCTCATAGCCCTGAATGATTTCTTATTTGGCGTCGTGGTTTTTATATGGCAGTCAGCTTACATGCTCTCAAATTGTTTTCAGTCATATCAAATTCAAATCAAATCAAATAAAACCTTAAAAGGAAAAACAGAAAGAAGCATAGCAACTATCCTTTTTTAGCCGCCCACGCCTTAGCGGCACGGATGGAACTGACGGGGCCTCCGTGGCGCTGGCGCGGTGGACCGTCGCCAGCGTCGCGTCGCCGGCACGCGTGCCTGCCGCTCCACCATTTCACAGCGGCCGCGCCGTCGCGCCGGCCGACGCATTGTTGATTGTTTACCGGCGCCCCTGGCCTTGGGGCGGGGGCTCTGGAGACAGACAATGGCTGGCTTCTGGAGACAGACAACAATGCTGCCTACATACAGGCGAACACTCCGCACCGGATGGGAAGCCATGAATCCGTCATTCGGGAATGTAGAGGAGGGCTCAGGCACTATTTTTTTAGGGCCGTGCTATCATTTACCCAGGGGCATTATTAATAGACCCCAGAGATACAGCAATGGATGGTTTTTGTTTTCATCCTCCACACTGATGCAAGAATTTGACACTGTATTTCAGTGAAAATAATGTAAATATGCCAGTAGCAAACATCTTGGCCTTAATGTAATTCCTCGATTCTATTTGAGTCATGATGTTAAAAGATAGGTTATTTTTTCTAAGAACGGTAAAACAAGGTATCAAGGAAATTGTTGTCTAGTGTGGCGCAGGAAATTATCAAACCAACGCATTAAAATCCGTTAAACGGGCAAATATCGATCAACCATTTGAGATTTCATGTCGGAACTTTTGGCGAACTCTTGAAGACATCACAAACTCTTCAGTAGATACACCACCGCGCACAATACGCTGCTCTTGCGCACCAGGATGCTGTGCAAGCACACCACAGTTCCTCCACAATAGCCCCAAATACTTGTACAGCTGCTTTCCCATTTAGGTACTGAGTGCGTCGCTAACCGTTCTCGCCTTCTTTGGGCAGGTACTATGAGACCGGCTCGATCAAGCCACGCGCCATCGGCGGCAGTAAGCCGCGAGTGGCAACACCACTCGTCGTGAACAAAGTGGCCGAGTACAAACGCGAGTGTCCCAGCATCTTCGCCTGGGAGATTCGCGACCGGCTTCTCTCGGAGGGCGTGTGTAGCAACGACACCATTCCCAGCGTGAGTACCGCTCCGGCTCCTCTCGGAGGGCATGTGTGTGTAGCAACGACACCATTCCCAGCGTGAGTACCGCCCGGCTTGGAGGGCGCAACCACCATCCACGGAGCCGCCCGGCTTCGAGGGCGTGTACACACACACACGAGACCGCCCGGCTGGAGGGCATGGAGCAACGACACCATTCCCAGCGTGAGTACCGCTCCGGCTTCTTTCCTCGGATAGTGTTTGTAGCAACGACACCATTCCCAGCTTGAGTACCGCTCCGGCTTCTCTCGGAGGGCATGTGTGTGTAGCAACGACACCATTCCCAGCGTGAGTACCGCTCCGGCTTCTTTCCTCGGATAGTGTGTGTAGCAATGACACCATTCCCAGCGTAAGTACCGCTCCGGCTTCTCTCGGAGGGCGTGTGTAGCAACGACACCATTTTTAGCGTGGGTACCGCTCCGGCTTCTCTCGGAGGGCGTGTGTAGCAACGACACCATTCCCAGCCTGAGTACCTCTGAAACTGCCTACAGGCACGTAAGGTTATGAAAAACATGCAGAGGTCCTACTTCGCATAGGCTGCGTGTGAAATAGCACAAGTATGCTAGTATGATGGACTCGGATCGGGCTTAAAACGTGGGTTCTTTCTGATGTGTGGAGGTACCTTACTTTTGATTGTGTGAGCAATGCTGGGGTGTGTGGGCAGTTGTATTGGCTTTCAGGGTCTTTTTCTACACAAATTATATAAAGCACCTACGTATCTAAATAAGAGAGAGAAAGAGAGAGGGAGGGGGCAAAAGAAAAGGAAAAAGACAGAGTGGGTAATACTTTTGTCTACGGTTTGGTAGAGCCGCATGGTCACAGAGCCCAGCCACTTCAGTTTGAAGCTAAACTTGACATATTTCTGGTCTATCAACAAAAACTTTGATTTTCTGACTCAGCACCAGATACGCTTCCCAAATTTACACAGTGATCCTAGGTCTGAGAAGCATATTTGGCGAATGATAGCTTTTAACACGCGCATTGACGAGGGTCCGAGCCACCTTCGCCTTGACGGGGGGGCGGGTACCCGCCCCCCTAAGATCTCGAGAACCACGCTAGGTAGAAAATGGTAAACGGCGTTGGATAGCCCATCCACTTTTCCATCGAAAATGTTTGAACCATTTTTTGTCAGGTCACATTTAAGGTCACTAGAGGTTAACACATGCCGTCATAGGGATAACATGTAAAGTAAGTTTTCGGCCATTACATCTGAACAAGTAAAGATAGAGAAAAACGATTTAAACTAAATGAATCCTCGCAGCAAGCCGAATCGAATGATATTTAATATGAACTTGCTAGATCAAATCAAGGATTTGACCTGACCTGAGGTCAGGTCAAGGTTAAAATAGGTAAAATGTATATCATTAGAACCGCAATGACAAGGCAAATCTAATACAGTTAAAATAAATGCTTTATCTTTATTCATTACTGAGTTATTTAGTTAAAACTATTTTCCCATGTATTTCCAATGGAGAGGTCATGGCTTGTACCTGACCTTAGGTCATCGATATCAAAAATACCGGAACATATATTAGAGGAATCGGTGGCGCCATTGTGTGATATGAGTTTCAATCGGATAAGTTCACCCTGTTCCGACTTATGCTATATTAAACTTTTTTGAGGTCAGGTCACTTGACCTGTACTGATGACCTGACCTGAGATGACCTAACCTTAAAACTTTGACAAAAGTTGTAAAAATGATGAGGAAAAAGTATGCCGAGTGCGGCGGCGCTACGTGCCGCTGTTTTTATGTTATCTCCGAAAAACCCGAGGGGGGCGGGTACCCGCCCCCACTCATGCGCGTGTTAAGCCAGGAGTTGACTGCAACAGCTTTCCCGGGACACGTTAGAAAAGAAGATTGTATCCGGCTATTCAAGTTTTTATGGGCTACTCCGAGCGTCATATAACTTGCGCAGGCGTATCACTTAAAAACCACCCTCTTTTATTGCGAATCGTATGCGAGCTTTACATTGACCTAAGCTAGCTAGTATCGACCAGTACCGGATAACGGCCTACTTAAAAGCTTCCGTCGCAGGTCAACCGGGGTCACGTTTTCTCGCCATGCGCTGGAAGCTTAATTGTGGATTGAAGATGTAGCGGTGACTACTGGTCTGGCTGGACCGGCCACGGACCAGTAAAGAGACACAAAGCTTCGTCCGTATACCTACAGTAACAGGCATGAGTAAAAACAGGTCCGACCTGACGAGCGCGCTGCACTCACGTGACGTCACTGTGCACTGTGCACCTGAGCGTAAACATGACACTGCTGCGGCTTAGCAACAGACAGATAAAACGTCACAATTAATTGTGACTTCTGATGTTATATAACATAACACAGCATAACCTCAGCTTTATTTCCGATGCAGAAATACAGACTCACAGTGCTGTGGTACTTGTAATCACAGTACGGCTGTAGTACTTGCCGCAACTGTACAGCATATACCGCTGCTAAATTGCACCTTGTTGCTAGGCAATGCGAGAAACCAGATGACAACTTTTTTAGCAAACAGGTGGTCAGGAGCAGAGCTCAGATTGGGCCAACCATCCCCACTGGAACCGCTTCAATTTCACCACGTGACTGCAGCACACCTGCCTGGGCAGGCGACGAAATGGCTGTCTGTAAAAATAAGGGAGGGGCTTCCTGTCTTTTAACAGACACCAAAACCTGCCGTGATGTCACGATAGCATAATGGATGTCCTCTACTTTTTGTGATTTGTTGCAAATTAACAATGCAGTTGTCTGGACCTTATTCCTGTCAGGAGGGAAACTCCCCCCCCCTCATGTTTTTCCACAATATCTCCACAACGATTGAAGACAGGATTTCCAAACTTTCCGACGTTTCCTGAAGCTAAATTGGGCTGGTTCTTCGGAAGTTTGCGATAATACCTTCACTAGGGCCGGAGCTATGGCGCGGGATTTATATATATATATATATATTCGCTAACCAAGCATTATCGTGCACGGTGCGTTCTTTGTACAACAAAGCCGTCCGCAGAGCTGTGAGAGCTGTCAGAATGTTTGAATGTTACGAATAAGAGTTCAGGTGATAGATCATTTACATTTTCATATAATTATTTTGGCAGAGGCGGTTCCAGCAACTCAAAATGGGGGTCTTTAATAAAATTGGACTGTATTCTTGCTCAGTGAATAGACTGCTTATAGAACAGTCGGGAGGAGTGAAAGTATCCATAACATACTCTCAACCCCATATCATAATATGGATAATGAACCCATATGACCAAAATGTGTTTTATATATTTTGTCCAAGTTGTTGCAAGTTCGGTTGCTGGCGTCAGAACCTCACTAAAGTCATCAGTGCACTTATCACGGATACCCCGACCCCACAATCCGAACGAAAAACTTCCGCGATGAGCGGCCAATTTAGAAGCCAAAGGCAGATGGAACCGGTCCCTGCCGTGGAGGTCCGCCAACTACGATTGGAAAACTATCGATGTCCGAGTCGGCGCGGATACAAAGGAGACCCGAGCTGGCAAAAATGGGCGGCATCCGAGCCGAAAGGGGGTGTTTACTGCGCACTTCATTCATTTCAGGCTAGGAAGTATTTCCATGGAAGCTGTAGTTTGCGAGTTTTCGGAGACCGTGGCTGGTTTATAAGGTGGGAAAGGATTAAAGTGCAGCTGAAGAAAGGTCGGTAAGATCACAGTTCTTTTCGTCCAATAATTCACTGCTACGTGGTGTGTCATAGGACTCCTCTGCAGGAGCATCGTCACGAATCCCATTATTGAGGGGGAGGGGAGGGGGATAGTCCTGGGGATGAAAAACCTACATCTACCGCGCCCCATTTTTAGTCAGCCATATAGAGAAGTAAGAGGCATCTGTCACAACGAGATGCGTACAAATATGAAATTAGAATTGTCCGTCCTAAAATTGGGTATATTTCGAATTTTTGCACAAGTCTTCCGGAAAAAATATTTAGGAGGCCTAAAGTGGGGAAAGGGCTCCCCGTGTTTCCTGAGCAGGCGGGCCATCACCACGGTTCCTCCCTCGCTCCGCCCGGGTGGTGAACACCCACTTCTCTGCTTATTTTAATAAAGACAAAGTTCAGCCCAGAAATAAGGTGCGTTCTTTGATGGTTCCGCACGTACAGTCGTTTTCTCCTCCAACTAAGGCAACAGAGAGGAGCGGCTGATTGACGGGCGGCCCCACTCCGTTGTTCCGTCGAGTAATTGCCAGATGTATTCCGGTGAAGGGGTGGGCACACAAGAGAGGCAAGGGGATCAATGGTGTTATGCAGGCGCATAAATTGTTTACAGTGCGTGTCTGCGTTTGTACAGGCATGTTATGAGAACTTGCAAGCCTAAGAGTGCATGGCTGTTGACACAACTGGAATGGACGGTATTGTAGAGTAGCTGTCCGATTCCGACCGAAAATGCTTCATCGTGCGCAGAAACGGTGGCCCCATCACTAATCACATCAGGCTGGCATCAGCATGCTTCCAAGACAAAGAAAAGCAAACATTTTTCTGGAATACTCAGAGAGACACAAACAAGCATGACTGGTGTGCCTACTTTGTGTGCGTCCGCGTGCAGTGATAGACTTGCCCAGATAAATATATTTTAAACTTTTTCTGGTTTTTTCCTTGGGCTGCTTCCATGAAAATGAGGATGAGAAATAACGAAGTGACCTCAATTTCCCATTTTCCCCGCCCATTTAGCTCACAAAGGCTTTTTAAGCCTAGCCCCAGTGGAGAGGGGGGTGTTTGAACACCTCTCAGATTTTTACAGCGTCAGCAAAAACGGCGGCGCGAAGCGCCGCCGTTTTTGGCACACCTTGTCTTTGAAAAATTTTGCAACTTTTCCCCAAAATTTTAAGGTCAGGTCATCTCAGGCCAGGTCACAAGTGCAGGTCAAGTGAACTAACCTCCAATTTTTTAAGGTAGCATAGGTAAGAACAGGGTTATCTTATCAAATTCAAACTCATCACATCATGGGCCCACTGAGTGTTACAAAATAAATTACGGGATTTTTTCATATCGATGACCTAGGGCCAGATACGGATCATGACCTCTCATTGGAAGCCCATGGGGAAAAGGGGACTTGGGAGAAAAATGGCACTATTTGTGTAGAAACAGATTAAACACCTTCAAGTGCGTCCGACTGGGTAACGTCATTTGACCGGAAGCACTGGGTCTAATGACCTTGAAAGTGCCGATATGGCCTTGAAATGTGACCTTTGACCTTGACTTTGATTTTCATGTGAGGTGATCTTGACATATTCAGTTTATATGGCGTCATGACATCACTACTCGGTCTCCAAAGCTAGAGAACTGGTCCGACCGCGCGATTGTGCTAATCTTAAAATGCAGGTCTGACTTTGAAAGCCTATAAGTAAAAAAATTATCGGCAATTTCTGAACTTTTTCAGAAATCGACATAACGTTAAATGTTCTCAAATGTGGCCCGGTGTCGTTTTCCGGCTACGAGCGGTTTTCCGGCTACTTCGGAGAAATAGGGGGGACCTGCGAGCCCCCCTCCAGTGCGCTTTTTAAAAAGTGCTTAAATATCAACTTTCTCCTAGAGCTCAAAACACAGGCAGCTTGAAGGCCTAGACTTTATTCACTGGTGACAGGACATATCCCATATACATTAGAGGACACCTGGGCGGAAAGATTGTGGATCAGTTGTGGGGTCTGGGGAGCATATATATACTCGATATATATATATATATATATATATATATATATATATATATATATATATATATATATATATATATATATATATATATAAGTTATAATTATGTTCAGGCGAATTTCAAAAACTAAATTTATAAACAAACATTTTCTGGAATACTCATATATATATATATATATATATATATATATATATATATATATATATAATAAATTTAGTCTTTGAAATTCTCCTAAACATCATGTCACTTATATTTTCACTATCAACACAACATTTATATATATATATATATATATAATGTTTGTTTGCCGCCCCGGTAGCTCAGTTGGTAGAGCGTTGGGCTCCGGCCCGCTACTCAGAAGCATGCAGTGACAGTGCATGTCCAGGCTTGGGGTCGGTTCCCCTGAGACACTCCGGCGCTTAATAGTTTACCCGACGTACAGGTCGGCTAGCAACTGACTGATGAGAGGGTGACCTGAGCGGGCGGCTGTCCCTGTGCTTTGTGGGACGTTAAACTTTGACTTCTAAATTGACCCTCCATTGAGGGAGTTGCTCGTTCGGGTGGTGGGGTGGGGGGCTCCGTGACAAGTCCATTGATGACTTTAGTGAGACTCCAACTCCGGCAGCCGTACTAGGAACAACTTGAACAAAATTTATAAGAAAAATATTATTATACATTTAGTCTTTGAAATTCACCTAAACATCATTGTAACTTATATTTTTCACTATGAACACAACATATATATATATATATATATATATATATATATATATATATATATATATATATATATTCACAATTTCCATATCAAAAATCCTTATACTGGCTCTTCGTGGTGAAAGCTCCAATAAACCCGTCTTGAGACCTTGCTTTAAAGTTGACCTGACCAGCATAAGTTTCTGTGGTATAAACCATGTTGCAGAAGCAATTCAGTTAGGTGAAAAGTGGTGCAGCAATATTCATGGCAGTTAAACAGCACACCAACATTTCACTGAGGCCCCTGCGTGCAAGTTATAGAGTCCGTTTCATGTTCCGAAAACACCGCTCCTGCAGTGTTGACGTTAATGAGGATTCTTTGAAGTCCCCGATAAGCCATAATCCCAACGCTAATAGTCGGAGCCCCTGAAAATATGATCGAGGTTATCGTGCCAGTATTCCTAAAGAAAAGCGTAATACAAGACAGCATCGCTTTGGAAAAGTATCAGAGATATTAGCTGAGGCCACTGGCCCGAAAAACAGTTTGGCGGCAACCCTGAAAAAATAATATTAGCGTGACAAGCTTGGCACCGTTTGGGCTCTCGCCCTGTCTGCAAATCGAATTTTTCGCCGAAAGTCATGGGCAACAGGAAACACAGCTCTGGCTTTCCCATTACTCATCCTCTACCCATACGACTAGATGGATGATTGTACTGCTTTACTTAATCCTAGTGATTGAGAATGAAATTTCAGTTCAAAGCATAAAGCGTTTTTGAATTATTCCTCTATGTTTTGTCCACTCAGGCCCATTGCTTGCAAGTCAGATGAGTTTTTATTTGATAAACTCTCACTTGATGCTCCAATTTTCATACGAAACGGATTATGTATATATAAAGTCTTTGGAACATATATCACCGGTAAGACGGCTTTTTGGGCGACAACCGAGTGGACATTCCTGTTTCCAGATGGGAAACGAGGTCTGGCTGAAATGTTCTTGGATGGTCCATGGTGTTTGTCTAACATAAACATAACAATATCGCAAAGAAGTTCAGCTGTCATGAATCCATTCCTTACATGCAACCAAATAACCTGAAACATGGTTGAAAATATTTCTTTGGAGTGAACTTTCTAAATTAACTAATTATTCAGATTTATTGTTCGCGACTACATCAAGTGAAACAACTCTTGAAAAATATAGGCTTCTTTATCCAAGCTTACGCGCAAAACGCCTCCACATATTTAATTTTTCAAGCATTGAAGCTTTCGAAAATCACTGTTCAGATGGTGTCGCAAGGTCTCGCAGAAATGCCCACCCCTGGTATGCATTGCAACAACCTAGATTGACAATTTGATAAATTGAATTGAATTAATTCAGCTAACTGGTGGTGTTAATTTAATTTACCAACGTTAATTACTCACAGAGTAACAGGCTCGCCAAAAGCGAGCTATGACCTAACTACGGCCGGACCGAGCTGGGTCATATGTAATTTGTCCACTAACTCAGAGGATGCAAATGTAAAATGTACAAATGTAAATTGTCCACTAACTCGAGAGGTATAGGATACAAATCCTCTTGGCATTTGAAGTTGATTTGTGGATAAACCAGACACTCAGAGGTAGACCTCGCGGACGCTTCGGGTTCGCTCGGTAATAAAATTTTGTGACTTTTAAAGATAAGGTTCTGTGGAACCAAAAACGTGTGGGTTCCATGAAGTTTTCATGGGAGAGAGATCTTCAAATAGAGATTTTACATGCATAACATCGGGTCACGTTTTAATGCATTACATCCTGATGTGAGGTCTTCTTTCACCGACAGTGGCCATCATTTCTTCTCTTAGTCATTTTAAAGATTTTTAGGCAGGGTTTTATAGGTTAATCTTGCATTTCTTGCCCCCATTATCTTCCGCATCATGCCGGGTTTCATAGGATTTGTTGTCTTATTCTTAAACCTATCTCCGATCAAGTAAATAGCTTTTTAATGTTCTATACTTACTCTTTATGGGGTCTTACATGCCTGCATAAGTCTCCATAAGTCTGCCCCCAAAAAGTCTGTCATTGAAAAACGCTCGGAAAACTACGCGCGCAGTGCATATAATTCAAGGCACTGTCAGATAGAGTCCGGAGTGATTGCGTACGCGTCGGAAGGCGTGGGCCAGAAGAGGCCTCTCCCCATCCCTACGTTTCATCCGAGAACTTTCCACTTTCAGCCAAGTTGGGAATACATTGCATTTTCAGCCCGAATCTGATGAGTTTTTAGTATGAGCGGAGAAAGCTTGTTGTCAGTAGCAGGGCAAACTCGGAATGGCCGTCGCCTCACTTCTCACTGTTAGCGGTGCTTATAAGGGATTGAAAGTATACATTTAGAAGACCTCTTGACATGGTTTAGCTTAATAGCCATGGACATATCAAGAATTTATAATTGGGGGAGAGCTGGGGTACACATGGTCGGGGAGGTGCCATCCGGACCAGGGGGTGTCTCTTTAAGGCGGGAAATCCTATCGTGGGGCGCCGATGCTCACATACTAGGGGAGGCGGGGTGGGAACCTTTCAGGGGGATGCCGTGGCCGCTTCAGAGGGCGCTGAGGGTAGGTCAGGAAAGGACAATACCTCCACTTTCCATCTGGATCCGCCGGTGTTGATAGCAGCTTTAAATTTGTACTTTAAAGTTCAAAGCTTTTGCTTCCTTGCGTCTGTGCTTTAGGCACTGATAAGACCAACTGCTGGGTAATGTATTTTGGGAAGCTGCTCATCGTCTCACGGTCACCTTTGCAAAGTTACCTAAATTTAGCAACTCCCTGCAGGTGACAGTGGGATTCCTACATGGCCTCTTCAGATTCAATTTGTTAAGCCATGCGAAATGCTGGAGCTTCTGCATTCCCACATATTACGTGGTGGCACCTCCGAGACTAGTTAGCAAGAGCTTAGTTGCGACTGGAGGCAGCACACATTCAGTCTGCTAGGCAGCAAAGCCTTAGCGAGAATGGGCCATACTAGGGCTGCCCATTTTACTGACACCCCCCAGGTTTGGAAAATAGTCCACCAGATTCTCATTATTTGGGCTAAATGCTACTCAGAACTGGTTTTGGTTTCCTCGAGACTCGAAAACTGACCATGCGCAGTGGAGTTGAACATAGCTCCTATATCGTACCATTACATAGTGATGCAGGAGTCCAGAAGAAAACGGGGTGGAACCTCTAGCTCAGAAACCAATTGCGATAGAACGATGATTTTTGCTTCAAATGAAGGATTTCTATCGGGTGGTACTGGCTTACGACAAGTGGCCGTTTGGTGATGTCACTAAAGTAATTGTGTATTAGTGATAACCACTTTTGATTGAGAACCTATGACGATAGAGTGATGATTTTTCTTCAATTGAAAACTGCTGGTCAAATGGTTTGAATCAAAACACAAAATATCAATTTTCGATTCCAGATTTCGACAACTTATAATTAAGTGATGTTATAAAATGTCACTACACGTTGGTAATGCCATAGTCGATCCAGGGAGGGGAAGAGGACAGGTGCCCTTAGGGTGCCCATTTTACTTGCACCCCCAGGTTTGCAAAATAGTCCACCAGATTCCCATTATTTGGCCTAATTGCTACTCAAAACTGGTTTTGTTTTCTTCGGGACTAAAAACGACCATACGCAGCGAGTGAACATCTCCCCTATTTGCACTTACATCCCAAACTCGACCATGAAACCTATAAACTATCAAATTTATCTATCAAAAGACTAGTGCTTTTATACACACGCCTCATTTATTGCACTTTTTAGTACAAATGCGACAAGAAGCTTCACGTGTAACACAGTACCAAGTCACAGTCATTCACAAGAGGCATTGATGATTCTCCCTTCAGAATACCTCCAAACCGCTGACGCCAGCAGCACCGCCGGCCTAGATTCTCCGTTGAGATCTCAAATGTTTAATACGGTGCAAGCCTTTAAACTTCAACTACCAGTAGTTTTTATTGCTCAGTGGCTTCTTGGTGAAGCGACATATATCTTCAGAACATCTCCATACCCTGCAGCAGTCTTTTTCTTTTGAGCCTGTCTTTCCTGGTAAGAATTTGGCTGTATTTTGTGATGGTGCAGCAGCACCTCGCATGTCGTTGGTCACTTTGACATTGCGCACAAACTCTTCAGTTTCCTTGTACTGATGGTTCTCGTCCCAGAGTTCGGAATTCCTCGCCAGTCACTTGTGGTCGACTCCCAGGATGGCAAAAAGCATGAAGGATTTGGGATCGCACAGGTCGACTAGTTCGGTCTTGGAGGTGAGCTCTTTAAAGATGGGCTTCTCGAGGGAGTGCTGCTCAGGGCAAGTGTTGGGCAGGCACGAATGGTACACCGCCGAGCCAACCAGCATCCTGCACACAACCCGCTTTGCGGCACTCCCTCGAGAAGCCCAGCTCCATGGACCTTACCTCCAAGACCGAACAAACCGAAGATACCTTTACTTACGGTATGTTGGGTAAAAAAGTAATCCCTCGAGAAGCCCAGCTCCATGGACCTCGCCTCCATGACCGAACTGACCGACCTGTGCGGCTCCAACTCATACATGTTCTTCACTATCTTCAAAGTCGATCGCAAGTGGCTGTTCAGGGGTTCTGAACTGTGGGGCAAGAACCAGCAATACAAGGAAACAGAGGAGAGGTGCTGCCGTATCATCAAAAATTACAGCAAGGTTCTTACCAGGGAAGACAAACACAGAAAAAACTGCCGAAGGATGTGGAGAAATTCCAGAAGGTGCATCGCAACTTTATTAAGACGGCATTGAACAACAAAAACTACTGGTAGTTGAAGTTCAAAGATTTACACCGTTTGAGATGTGATCTGAGATAAAATGACACATCGTATGACACATTATATCTAAACTGAGAATCTCGGCCGGCGGTGTCGGTGGCGTCGGCGGCTTGGAGGTGCTGTGAAGGGAGGGTCATCACTGCTTCTTGCTATTGACGGTCACTTGGTATTGTGTTACACGTGAAGCTTCATTCGTACTCTATGAAGTGCAGTAAGTGAGTGTCTATTGAATCGATAGTCTTCTTGGTAGACATATTTGATAGTTCATAAGCTTCATGGTCTAGTATGGAGCATTGCATAGTGATGCAGCTGGCCTAAACAACAAGATGAAGCCCTTAAAAGTGACTTAGAAATATCAAATGGATATGATACCTTTAAGAATTCATTTGAACATGGGAAACCTTGTTGACCACGTTCAAAACCACGGAACATGGCACTAGTTGCGGTTGTCAATATGCTCCAAATCAAACACTTTTCCGTATAAATCGCAAGTTTCGCTCAGCTTATTGCTCTTAGTCGGATTTTCGGTTTGAAGTGATTTGAACCAATTGTACTGAGCATCAAAGCCATCAAATACCCTCAATAGTCTTTGTGATGGAACTGAAAATGATCGGCAGCAAAACAATTGTGGTGTTTTCATGCGTGACCAAAGCGTGATTTAACGGAAACCTGAATTCAAAACACAAGTATGCTTTGTGTTTGTTCGAACCATTCAATGATAAGCCTTCTAGTCTATTAAAATTGGTGTTCTATCATTATAAGCTCTTGATTAAAAATGACCATTACCCATAGGTGGATCCAGAATCACTAATCAGGGGGGCACGTTGCTAGGGTAGGAGGGTGCCATCCGGACCAAGGGGCACCACTTTGGCCAAAAATATTACCAGTCTGGCACCAAATCCTATCGCGGGACGCCGATTTTCGCTTCGAGGGGAGGGTGGAGGGTTAGGAAGCGACAAATTTCAGTGGGCGCCATCGGCCATTCAAAGAAGCGCCGTGACTGTTTTGGGGGCGCCGCGGGTGGGTTGGGGAGGGCACCTGTCCCTCTTTTCCCCTGACTCTGCCTATGGCATTACCAACATGTAGTGACATTTTATGACATTTAAATTAAACATTTAAACATTAATATTATTTTTGCGCACCGACTTGAGCCTGCCCCCTCTCCCGGCGACCTGCTGCATCCGCCCCTGTCCACTATCAGTTAAAAAGCCTGGGCGACGTCCTTACCTCTAAACCAATCGTGCCTAGGCTGTCATAATGTTCAAGCGCCGCCACTGCTGAAATAGGACGGTACAGGACGGATGCTAAAATAACGTTCCGTGCTGACCTCTATAAGTGGCTCTTCTACACGTGCTGCGGTTGCTTCACCAGGGCAGGTGACGCGTCAGGTGGTGCCATCTGGGACACGTGAGGGGGCGGTCTCTCAGGCTCTGGGGGACGTCCGTCTCTGATGAGATCACGGTGACAACCCGACTCGATGAGCGTGCCGCTAAACCGCTTTGCAATGTGTTGCATTGCAAGTATGATTGAAGATAAGTTATTTCACGGGTGAGGCCAATGACAATGGTGGATTTTCTCGTCGGTCTTGTGAGTGTCTCTATTGCTTTGGTTTTGAGGTGGCGTAAAGACGCAGCAAAGCTATGCATTTCCTTTCAGTAAATTATTTGTCTTTCTCTTCTTTCTGACTTTTATTGAGTGAAAATATTTTTTTTGCTCTACAGACCTAGTGTTAACACCTTTTTTCAAAAATTTCTCCAGCGTTTGGGGGCAAAATATAGTTTGCCCCCCTCCAGCGTTTTGGGGGAGGCATGGCCGGAATTCCCCCTCCCCTGCGCCCGCCAATGGTGCTGCGTTTCCACCTTGCACATGTTTGCTGGTGTAGCAGGTATCTTGGAACTTTGTTCAAATTCGCAATGTTCAATGACCTGCAGCCTTTGAACTGAGCCGAAAATGGATGCACTGCAACGAAAAAAACAATCAAGTGCTTTCAAATGACGCCGAAAAATCGTCTAGGTATTTTAGTATCTGAAATAAACGAGTGTTTGCAATTACACCTCACTTCAGCAGTTCTGACCTCTAGTAGGTAAGCTCAATACTGAACTGGCGAAAACAATATATGAGGTAGCCTCGATTGCATTTAAAACGAGCTTTTGATGGTCCTTTCTGCGTCAACTTAGCTTTCATAGTTTTTCAGTTCTTTGAGGTCCTGTTAACCCTACCAGGGTAAAGGTGATCCCTCCCCGCCATCGCACAGTGGTCGGAAACGGCCTCACGGATGGCCACCGAGGTTTTTGTTCATGTTCATTTTGCTACAGCGCTGAAATGGCCCAACCGATTCACCCCAAATTTTCAGCAGATCATGCTATATCAATTGCAATGGGAGATGTATACTTAAGTTGATTCAACTAACACTCGCACTGGAGAGGGGTCTGACACTAATGCGCACTGTAGGGGGTGTGGTAGGCCCCCCTCTAAGATCTCGGAAACTAAAAGACACAGAACAACTCTGTGTGGAGGGTGGGTGGGGGCTATGGTGATCTACATTATTACCAATTTTCATTGACCTAGGTCAATATCTTCAAGGTCAAACGATGTCATAAACGTCAAATATTGACCATGCTGGGGACCTATTGGGAAATACCGTTATTAAGAGGGAAAATGACGGGAATAAGCTAAAGGCAGACCAGAGTCATAGAGGGAAGGTCGCAAAAAAGCTTTGCTACAATTTTGGGGTCAATGTCATCCAAGGTCATTGACCTATGAGGTCACAATATGATGATGTACCGATAATGTACACTTTGACTAACACTTGTGCCAGTGTTTGGTGGCAAATGAGGATTGACCTTTACAAATGACCTTTAACCTTGACCTTTGACCTTGATCTTTATATTCAGGTACCTTAACTATGACTTCATCGAATAATACACCTCCGACCGGGTAACGCTATTTGACCGGAAGCGTTGGGGTCAATGACCTTGAAAATTCTGATATGACCTTGACCTGTGACCTTCGACCTTAACCTATACCTTTCTGTGAGGTGACCTTGGCATATTATCCTGGTTATATGACGTTATGACGTGACCACTCTATATCCAATGCAAGCAAACTGGTCCTACCGCGCGATTGTGGCAATCTCAAAACGTAGGTCTGACTTTGAAAGCCAATACGTCACAAATTTTCGTCCGATTTTTTAGATATCTTCAATCCATGCGCCGTTAAATTCTCTCGAATGAAGCCAAATACCGTTTTTCGGCTCTACGAGCTGTTCTTACGCCACCTCGGAAACAGGTGAGGGAGCCTCCGAGGTCCCCCTCTAGTGCGGGTGTTAAGCAAATGAATTGACTTAACCCGACCCCTAATGACCTAGTTAGGTGTGCTGGCTCCGCATGCAAAAGGGCATACCCTTCCTCTTCACAGACTAATCGTCTAATCTGGCTAAAACAAAATACATATTGCCATTCAGAACCCCTGAGTGAAACGAGTTTGTGAGCTGCTTACCATTTGCTACTCTCGTTAAAATTGATGTTCCCAGAAGTCACAAAAGGTCACGTTGAATGTTCGCACGATAATATGAGATTCTTTCATTTCATATATTCAGACGGCAGGAAGATCAAGACAGTAGTTATAAGTGTACCCATCTCATCATAGCATGTCGAATCATGTGCAATATGAGCATGGTTTATGCATGGGTGACCTTGACCAAGGGTGATTCTGGGTAGGGCCAAGAAAACCTATGAGCTTACAATGAAGATAATGTGCATAAAGGCGAGCAATAGGACATGAGAAGCACCTGATAAGCGTCCCCCGCACCGCGCGGGCGGCCGGCGGGCCGTGGCGAGCCGCGGAGCCGCCGGGTGGCGGGCGGGCGGACGTCTCCGGGCGGCGGGCGGCCCGGTACAATTTACACTGTGGACAATTTTGCGCACATTTGCGCACTTAGCTCTCTTCAGGCCATGACGGAGAATTACTTGACCTATGCTTCCACCAAAAATCTAATTGGCAGAAACGTAACTTTTTTTTGTTTGTCTATTCAAAGTCAGCAACTAGTTTGTAAGGTGGATTTGTGAAAGGGGTAATTAAAACGCAGATTATATACCTTTATTAAAATTCAAATATACACATAACGCTAATCATCTTAAAGCTCAGACTATGAGGAACATTTTGATATCAATTATTTCTAGTCTGACTCAGTTTTGATGCATATTATTCAAAGTTAAAAAATCGGATGTAGCAGACGCATCGAGTGGCTTACTTCTGGATTTCATCATCGCCTTACTTTGATGCGTAATACATGATCGAGCCTAATACATGAGGATTAGGCTTAAAGCCTAATCCTCACGTAGCGCACGCGGCAGAATGTCGGTCAGAAAATACATTGGTGGCGACGCAACGGGCAGACCCGGCGTATACGGCGTAATTTTTCGGTCGGCGGGTGACGTCATGCATTAGGCTGGTGATGTCATCGGCTCTGAACCAATCAGTGATCCGGCCGCCGAACGAAATTTTGTGCGCCGGAAAAGCTAGCTGGATTGAACTTTCTGAGCAGAACGCCGGCGCAATTTTGGGCAGAATCGATGCGATTGATCGGTTTAGGGCTATGTGGCGTTTAATTGTCGGCGATAGCGCGGTTAATCATTGAGAAAAACCTAGCACATGCCTAACATGACCCTTACCAATACTTAACACCACGACATCCATATACAAATATATATACAACACATGACATGACGCTTGTCACCACATAATACCCAATATTCCACCCACCAGCCTTGAAACACGACGCTCAATTACTACTGAGAACTTGCTTACCCTTGAGAACCACTCATCCAATAGCTTGTAGCTTGTAGTTGGCACGGCAGATAGGTACCTATGTAGAAGACTACAGTAGGTGGGTGCTTGCTTTATTCTCATTTAGTCACACGTTTGGAAATAAAACTAATCCGCTGCTAAATGCTTATCCCCGTTCCTGATTGCTGTATTCTAAATCCGTTCCCGCTCCGGAAATGTCAACTGAAGCGTTGTTCACTTGTTTGGTCTTCTGCTTCTGACTAGCCGAAATCAAGGTCTTTTTATAATACTCTGCATTGCCATCTATGCGGAATTTGGCGCACCTATTTCCTGACTGTAAAGGACCGGCTTTGTTTCTGAGAGAAAAGGGGACGCTAGGGAGCACAGCGCCCCCTTTCAGCACGGTGGAAGGAGTGCTACGTAGGAATACAAACGGGGGTAACCATGGAAATAGAAAAAGTAGGCTGGGTCGATCGGGAGGGGGCACGTGCCCCTGCCCCTTGGATCAGCCTATGGTCCCCTCCCCACTGGTGGATCCTAGGGGACCATGGAAGTTATGGCCCCCTCCAAAGCCTAGAATGATATCGTTTGGCCCCCAATGACCAACTTTTAGCCGTTTTTCTTAAAAAATGTTTTTTTGTGAATTATATAGCAATTTAGCCCCTCCCTCAAATGTTGGCTTGACCCCTCCAAAAGCTGCTCCTGGATCCACCGATGCAAGTGGACTACCATCTGCTCCCCTTTGAGGAAATCTTGGATCCGCCCCAGCCTACTTTTTCTATTTCCATGGTTACTCCCCGTTTGTATTCCTACGTAGCACTCCCTTCCACCGTGCTGAAAGGGGGCGCTGTGCTCCCTAGCGTCCCCTTTTCTCTCAGAAACAAAGCCGGTCCTTTACAGTCAGGAAATAGGTGCGCCAAATTCCGCATAGATGGCAGTGCAGAGTATTATAAAAAGACCTTGATTTCGGCTAGTCAGAAGCAGAAGACCAAACAAGTAAACAACGCTTCAGTTGACATTTCCGGAGCGGGAACGGATTTAGAATACAGCAATCAGGAACGGGGATAAGCATTTAGCAGCGGATTAGTTTTATTTCCAAACGTGTGACTAAATGAGAATAAAGCAAGCACCCACCTACCGTAGTCTTCTACATAGGTACCTATCTGCCGTGCCAACTACAAGCTACAAGCTATTGGATGAGTGGTTCTCAAGGGTAAGCAAGTTCTCAGTAGTAATTGAGCGTCGTGTTTCAAGGCTGGTGGGTGGAATATTGGGTATTATGTAGTGACAAGCGTCATGTCATGTGTTGTATATATATTTGTATATGGATGTCGTGGTGTTAAGTATTGGCAAGGGTCATGTTAGGCATGCGCTAGGGTTTTTCTCAATGATTAACCGCGCTATCGCCGACAATTAAACGCCACATAGCCCTAAACCGATCAATCGCATCGGATTCTGCCCAAAATTGCGCCGGCGTTCTGCTCAGAAAGTTCAATCCAGCTAGCTTTCCGGCGCACAAAATTTCGTTCGGCGGCTGGATCACTGATTGGTTCAGAGCCGATGACATCACCAGCCTAATGCATGACGTCACCGCCGACCAAAAATTACGCCGTATACGCCGGGTCTGCCCGTTGCGTCGCCACCAATGTATTTTCTGACCGACATTCTGCCGCGTGCGCTACGTGAGGATTAGGCTTAATAAGTGCATCTTTCAACCAAATTAACTTGATAATAGTGGTCATTCAGAATGCTCTGAACAATTTTCTTCACATCGGCAGCCATAAAACCCCTAAATTCCAAAATCCGAAAAACGGCCCCGTGGCCACCCACAACAGCGTTTCCGACCATAGTGCATCGGGGCGAAAAGCTTAGAACTGTCCGTGGGAAAGATTGGTTCCTTATAATCCCTATTTCTTGGATGTGGTATTTCTGAACGCAGATGTTTATTCCCTTAGAATGCATTCACCAACTATTCCCCAAGGGCTCCGTGCTAAAATACGTTTCAATCAGTGGCGGATCCAATGCTTCATTTTGGGGGGCAAGGGGGCTCAAGCCTCTCCCACCGCTCCTCCGATCAGTCTCCGCCTATGCATTAACTAGAGGCACTCAAACATTCCGGAGAATGCTTTGGCTCCCTAGCTCCCCCATGAATTCACCACTGCTGTCAATCAATTGTGTGTGTCTTCCATTTGCAGAGAAAGATCTGAGGGGCTTGTAAGATGGTATGTACGGTTACACTGTTTGCTCTCTCCGAGTGCCATTCAATTTCTGGAGAGTTCTGTGAATGAGTTTCCTAGATTTCTTTATATACTCCAACCGCTCATCAGTCTGAGTGCATTTGCGTCCATACGAACTTTTCTCAAACCTGCATACAGAGTTTTTTTTTAAGGATAGGCATCTGATGCCACTATGTCTTAAGACTCACGAGCACGGTGCCCTTGTCGCTGTCACAGAGGAAATCCTCATCTCTGTCTGTTCGCTACCGAACATGTCAACACATATGCTTTACCTGCATACCGAGCAATGTCTTCCCGTTGGCTATTAACAAAATCCTGTTGTGCCCTTGGGCCTCAAAGGGAAGCTGGCGCTTCGTCCCGTCGCTGGAGCCTTTGATGTAGCCGCAAAACGCGAGATATCCCAGCAGGAATGGCAGACAACATACCGCGGAACGAGCGGCGATCAGACGCGCTCCCTCCCGGGGCTGTGCTCAGAGGGGAGGAGGAGACGGGCCTCGCTTCTCTTCTGTTCTTCGGCAGATTGGGGTTTAACTTTAGGGGTGTGAACAATGGTCGTGGCATTGTTTTATATTGTGAAATCCTCTCAGGAGAAGCTGACGAGTTGCCTGGATCCATGCAGGATCCTGGTCGATGGGTTTTCAGATCAGGAAAAGGCTATGGGGTTGTTCATAATCGAAGTCACTTTTTTGTTTTGAGATTCTTCACCCCTCCCCCTCCCGCTCTCAATCATGGCGTCACTCTTGGGTCGACCCCTCATGTCTCATTAGTCAGCATCATTCTAGGTGTTTGTAGATGTTGGATTGGTAGGTACAGTTATAACACAAACTTCGTGTTACAGTCACATTACATTTTATATTGACAAGGCCTTAAGCCTAACATTCCAAGCCACTGCCAGGCAGCTCCACCTTCCACAAAAAACTCAATAACAACTCGATAGTGAGAAAAAACTCCCGCCGGAAAAGCTCACCCCATGTCATAGCATATCAGTTTTCGGTGAACCTACTTCACCCATGACCACGTCATGACCTATTTTTCGACCAGCCTCCGTCCTTCAGAGGGTGACTTCATTTATTAACAACCCCTTATTGGTGGCATTGACTGAAGTTTCCCCTTACAAGGCTATTGACAACGAGGAGTGAACCAGTACATTTTTACCGCAGTTTCTTGTAACATTCTAGACATCTACAAAGCCTCAAAACTCCTACAAATCACAGTGCAGTTCAGCCCACATACAAATGATCCTCTATGGTAAACTCGTACTTAAATCCATACAGAATCCGATTCACCATTTCTGTGCTAGTTTGTTTGAACATCTCGCCTTTCCGCCCACGTGAACTCCCTGGACACCTCTGCGTCCAGTGGCAGGCCTCTGGACGGGCAGCGCGTGCGTCCGTTCCAGCGGCGAGTCGCCAGGTCGGCGGCGGCCGGGGCCGGGACGGCGGCGCGGCCTCCTGTCTCTTTCATGCGCCGCCGCACAGCCACAATGTGGCGCCGGACGACGCACCTCCACATCCCCTGTCCGTCACAGACGGCGATTAGCCTACCTGGAACGGAGCTCCGTCCCTCTCCCCTCCCCCTCTCTCTCTCTCTCCCTCTTCGGCCGCCTTTCCTCTCTCCCTGTTTCTTCTCTGTCGCAGCTCTTAGTTTTTATCCACTCCACTAACTTTCTCGTCCTCTCCCTTCTTTTTCCCGTCCCTTTCTCTCTCCCCATCTCCCCCCTCTCTATCGCTCTGTCCCTCTTCTCCATTCATTCTCCAAAACCTTCTTTTTAATAAACTTATGTATGTTTGTACCTGATGACATACGCCTACTACTGTCATTCGGGTAATGAACAGGTCAGACGAGTGATCAATTTGAAATTAAAGAGATCGAGGGTATTTCAAAAGCGGCGTGTGTGTTTTGCATAATTTCCGGTCATTTTTAGTAAAGCGGCCAGACTTTTTGGGAACGGGACAAAGTTAGTTAAAACATGTGAATACGAAAACCAGAGGGTTTTACGGAAAGAACGGTGTGCTGGTACTCCTAAGATTATACAAAACATTTGCCAGTAAAGACGCAGAAAGCATCATTTACCATCACAAAAAGCTAACACTAACATCATTTGCCATTTTGAAGTGCATTTGTGGCTTTCTGACTTATCTTTATGCAGGCTAGGCTCGCCCACAATCGGTGGATGAAACCGAAATGTATGGGCCCTGGTGGTACCCCCAGCAGTTTAGTCTGATGGTAGACTCAGTGCTGCCGCTACCTATGGGCCTAATCTAACTTTAAATTGCGTCAAAAGTCTTGGTTGGAAAAACAAGGAATGCTGGTATCTTATTGCCTAAGCCAAGCCTAAGCCTAAGAAATTTGCCTAAGTTTAAGAATTTAAAAATATAGCCTAAGAAATTGACTGCACCTGCAGGCATGCCCCAAGCAGCTCCAGCACATGCATTCAAGTGAGGTGTCCATGCCACACACCGTTCCGAAAACAGCCAGGGCGGCCGGACTGTATCCACAGGCTTCGGTTTACAGACAGCAAATTAGCTCGTATGCTGTCATGATATGGTTTTGTTGAAAGAAGGATACAAAAGTACTGCCATAAAAGATCTTGTACGCTATCACATAAAACGCCACATGAGCCAATTTAATGGGCTGGCCTGTTTGAAAATATGTCACAGTGTTTCGGTTATAACGCAAACCGGCTAGAAACTTTAAAAACCAGCCAAAGCGCCGCCCATTTTACAAACGGTTCAACTGTTAACAATGGGCCAGTCACTTGACCTGTTTATTGCTGGACCAGCTCATTTGCAAATAAGCAGGTTATCCTCACGGGGCATACAATATGCTGCGTGAAATACCATGGAAGAATAGTAATGTGTAGTGGTCAATATTTCTAGGTATTCCTACGAACAAGATGCCTGGTTAAGGCTTTGTCAACATATCAATTAATGGTTCAAATAATCAAACGTTGATATGTTTTGCAGTGCTGCTGTTGTTGGGAGTTTAACGACGCACCAACTGCCAGGGTCATACAGCTTTTGGAGTGCGGCGGCGACGAGCATAATTATAAGTTGACAAGGTGTATACGGGCAAATTTTTCGAGGTCTGGCTAAACTATGACTGATAATTTGAGATATCACCTATATGATTCTGATGAAGGACCGTGTCCGAATATATAATCTTAGTATATTTTACATCCTAGATTCAAGGAGACAGGCCAGTCTACACTTTGTCAAGTAGAAATCATCATATAACACTTAAAGCGTAAATGGGTCTTCACTACGCATTGCATCACTGATAGAATGCAGTTGGACCCAGACAACCTAGTCATCGCAAATTACCATTACTTGAATAGCGTCAAAGCTCTCAAAAAGAGAATATCAAAGCAGCTAGTCTGATCTTCCCCGTAAATAAACCTTTTCAGAGTGCACCGAGGCAGACACCAGCACAGCTGTTGGTCGAGGCTGCATTTGGCGTGGGCTGCCCTGGCGCGAGCTCTGCGTCGCCCGCGCCGTGTCCGTCGCAGACGACGCGCGGGGCCGAGCCGGTCAACAGCGCCGCCCGCCACCTTGACGGCAGCATTGTGCCGGCACGGGCCAGTCAGTGTCGGCCGATTTCACACCGACAATATCGCCGCCGACTCGCTGGCCACCCCCGGCCGGCCCCCGGTACAAACGCAGTGCTGTGTTGGAGCGGGGCCGGGCGGGGTAGCTCCACTGGCGCGGGCGGGGGCGTCTGTTGTTGACGGGCGGCGGGCGGCGGTGTCGGCAGAAACCGTCGTCTGACATGTCAGAGGGCGTGGCTGGGTGTCAGCCCAGCTGACAGCTGGCTGTATGTCGGCTGGCACGTGCCGGGTGTCGGCCGCAGCAGGTCAAATGTCAGCCGTCATTTGGTCACTGCCAGAGAGGGAGGGACTGACACGCCCGTGCGCTTTCCCAGCTTCTGGAGGGATATGTTCTATACTCATGACTGTGTAACCACCGTTGTTGTATACTAATCAGATTGATAAATAATGTGCAACGTATGAAAATCATTTATTGAAAGGATGGAATCAAAATAGTTTTGCTTGATGTATGCATGTAATCCCAAATGCACTTTTGCAAGCCAAGCCCAGCTCCTTTTATCGCCCAAAGTATTCACAAACTCTTTGTCAAATCAGATGCTTGGACTCCTTCTTCATTCCAGACGCTCAACTCACCGCACAGACGTAAAAGCCACATCAGATCTTCTTTATCGACGGCTACCACTCGCGCGGGACAGCTCAGAGCGTCCTCCTATTAGGATGCATCCACCGATGCCGGTGCTGACAAGCTGCTGTCAGATTAGCCGGCCCAAAGTGGCCATACCGATAGATAATTATTAATTTCAGCGCAGGCTCCGAATGAGCGCGCTCGGTCGCCCTGCTGCCCTCCTATTAGCAAACAACAAAAACATCGGGTTCGGCGGCGTCGGAGCGGCGCTGAGGCATCAGCATGGAGGGCGCGGTATCAAATCCCGACCGAGACCAGTTTTTACCGAGCTTTGCGCGGCGGCTCGCTTCTGCGTGACGCGACTGTTGTGCACAATTAGCCAGTAAATCTGTCGGAGAAGGAACGCCGGCCTGGAACATGGCCGCCGGCTGCCGAGGCCATTTTGGCCGGCGCGCTGGTATCACCACCCAGATCTGTTGTCCGGCATCGGCCTGATGTGTATCGGAGAGTGGCAGACGCCCTGTCCTCCATATAAGATGCAGGACGGCGCAGCCGCCCGAGATAAACACCCGCGCAGGCACGCCGGTCGCCGGCCGCGGCCGCGGCCATCTTCCTCGGTGGAATCCTCCTCGTTTATTCCCAGGCGGCCGGAATGCGTGCTCGGCTGGCGACCGCGGCTAACGAAATTGTCCCGCATATTTGTGTCGTGTTCCAGTTTCTCCACAGGCTGCCGCCCATTACAATTTCAGAGGAATTTCACAGACTTACAAGCAGCTGTTAACATATTATTTGTGATGAAATTTTGTCCTGTCAAGACACCACAGTAGTCTGTTATTAAAATGTTAATCAACTACGGGATAATATCTGAAATGACTGCAGGTGGTTAGTGAGAGCAGTTGTAAATTCTGGACTTCGGTTTGGAGGAACAAACCAGGTTGACATCTCACAGTAATCTTAGTTTCTTGGAATTACACATGGATGACTTCGAACTTGGAAAGTAATGTATTTATGCAGTCGTACATACGTATGCCGTATATTTAATTGAAGATCATAAGATATTGTCGTGTCTTGGAAGAGATCGCGGTTTATGTCTTTAGCTGTTGTTGCATAGCGTTTGTGCAGAACCGTCGTCAAAGTCATCGGGCTCTTTAATCACGCTGGAAACCGACAAAATGTCTCCCTGGCTTTTATAAAACGTGACTGAGCCAGTCCCTTGGTAAGAGGTGGTTTCAATGCCACAAATCCACGCCACCCACTGCATTTACTGCTGAATGCGACACTGAAGAGACCGTGTGCTCTGTGGTATGTCCTGGATGAAGATTATCCAGTATGGAATGGGAATCCACGCCCACAAAAAGGCGTCCCGCTTTCTGGGCTTTAGTCGGTGTGTCCAGTTGAGGCATTGGATCCGCCAGTGCTTGCGAAACGAATGGGCCCGAACAAAAGAGCTGTTTTTTTGCCAGGAGATAAATACTTATGCGAAAGTGGGAGTAAAACAGTTTGATTGCATGAGTATGAGAGCGATTTGGCAATCGAGGCACAGAATATATGTGATGGGTCAGCGTAGTCTCTCTTGAAGCTTGGAACCATCTCAGATAAATATTTTTCAAGTCTCTGTCTTTTGGTTTCGCACCTCTTCAATTATATTTGACATGTCGAACACTAACGGCATGTTTATTTACCAAAGTGGTGTCATATCCTTGAAAGGATGACTGGAATCACACAAAAATGCATGCTGTTAAGTAGTCAGAAAATATCCAAGAAAGCATTGCCTTAAATGCGAGATAACATTACCTTTTAAGCATTGTAACTCGCCCAATTCACGACACATACCTTAATTCTCGCCTCCCCAGTCCGCAGGAAACATAAACAGGCTCAGTGAGGGTGCCCTATCATGAACCCTCCCTTCGGCCGACAGGTCTCCTCCATCAACCGCGTGCTGCGGAACCTAGCAACGCAGAAGGACCAGCAGCAGCACCAGCACCAGGAGAGTGTCTACGACAAGCTGCGGATGTTCAACGGACCCTCGGCGGCCGGTTGGGCCTGGTACCCAGGAGGACCCCCGCCTTCCCATCTGGCCCTGCCTCAGCCGCCTGGCCACGGCCTTCCCACGCAGCTGCCCACCCGGGAGGACATCAAACGAGGTGAGTCACAACTTCAGCACGGCGCGCTGATGGACTTGAAGAATACTGTTGAACGATGATGAAGTTTATGTGTGTAAAGAAGGGATGAAGCTGCGATAATCTCAGCCTCACTGGCGACCTGAACGCATGCCTCCTACTGTCCTCAAAATTCTGGCTGATCCATCCTAGTCCATTTTGAGGAAAAAATGCTCACCCAAGAAACACAAGTGGCTACGACTTCCCGCAGTAGCGGCGAAGGATCCGGATTTAAGGAGGCGGCACCATGGGGTTTCCAACCCGTTTCTTTCCAGTCAACACCATATGGCTATTGTTTAAATTTCTCATTTAAGGAGGGGGGGGCACGGTGCTCTGGTGCACCCTAGTTGTGCCGCATATGTCTGCAGAGGGTGTTTCGGATGCCATGTTTTACTGGATGTGGAGACTGTACATTCTTCTGCTTTCGCTGACTGAGGCCTTAGCGCCCCCTCCCCCGTGGTTCCCAACCACTCCACGACTTTAGCTCGTTTTTTCGGGATGGGTGGCTCAGTGGTTCTGAGTGCCCACCTGCTGAGGCAAGTGTGTCCGGTTCGTGTTCCGGCGGCTCAATTCGCTGAGCAAGGCGTGATCTGGCCTTCCCAATCCCTACCACCAGGGCGCAAGGCGACGGAGCCATATGACCACGTCGTTAGTCTGTCGTTAAACTCCAACAATAAATTTATTTTAGTTGTTTTCTGTGGCCTATGCAGCCTCCGTTTGCTTCGCTGCTTGACAGCTGAGACCAGTGTGTCTTCTGTGGCCTGTGGGTTCTCTGTCTTCTGCGGCCTTTGGGTCCTCTGTCTTCTGCGGCCTGTGGGTCCTCTGTAATCGTTTTGTCCTCTTTGACCTCTGTGGCATATGTGTCCTCTTTGGCCTATATGTCGTCTGTGGCCTGTGCATCAACTGTGGCCAGTGTGTCCCTTCTATCCTCTATGACCAGTCTGTCCCTTGTGCCCTCTGTGACCAGTGTGTCCTCTATGGTCTTTGCAGCCTCTGTGGCCAGTGTGTCCTCTGTGCCTTGTGCTCTGTAGCCAGTGTGTTCTCTGTGACCTGCCCAGCTTCTGTGGTGGCCAGTGTGTCATCTGTGTCCTCTGAAGCCAGTGTGTCCTCTGTGGCCAATGCTGCCTCGGTAGCCGGTGTGTCCTCTATAGTCTGTGTGTCCTCTGTGTCATTTGTGGCATGTGCAACCTATGTGGGCAGTATGTCCTCTGTGGTCAGTATGTCTACTGTGGCTTGTGCGACCTATGTGGTCGGTATGTCCTCTGTGGCAAGTGCGACCTTTGTGGCCAGTGCGACGTATGTGACCGGTATGTGCTCTGTGGCCTTGCCACCGGTCGCCGACTGTGGCCTGTGGTTGCCGGCTGCCTTTGTGAGGTGGCCAGCCAACCGTAGTGCTACCGGCCCAATCACCTCGGTCCTCAAAATCCGAATACACAGAACACTGACCGAGCCTTCTACTTCCTGTCGAAACAAGCCCAATCAGTGTTCACCTGTGTCGGCCAAGTTACGGTGCGTGTCTTACGCTAACCGCTGAGACATGTCAGAGACCTGATGCACTGATTTCGTTTTTTTACACAAGAAGCTAAGTGAACAAGCTGGGTGTATCTAGCAATGGATACTTTCAAAGATAATCTTTATGTTGAAGTCTGGCTTAAATGCGAATGGCTTTTGTCGTCACTATTTCGAGATTTGTCCTAGCATTGATTTTTCAGGTAAATACAAAATCAAGGACCACATTCGGGTTTACAGTCAGCGATCTTAGCAGCCTTCAAGGACCAATATCCGGCCAGGCGCCTATTCTGGCGCCGCCATACATCATTTCTGCATTTATCTTAGCTTTTGACCGCCGGCTGCGAAATACACGGTCACAAATGGAGGGCCTTGTTGGAAGTGGCTGCTGCATGTATATTGCAGCATTAGGGCGGCGGACGGTGGTGGCGACGGCGACCCATTCATCTCTGAGCGGCGTTGACGACAGGCCGAATCAGAAGCTCAACCAAGCGCGACCGGGCAAACGAAGCTTTTCCCTCCTGGAGGTGACGGTTAGGGGAAATCAGATTTCTTCTTGACTGGCTATTTTTGTCGGATATGCAGTTGCGGTAGTTTGGAGCTGTTTCACCATCGTCAGCATCTGCTCCCCCTTGGACAGCTGCTGTGTGCGCTTCTGAGCATTGCCACGCCCCCGGGCGCCACTGGCGGCGGCCACATCAATCTCCGATAAAACAGAGCAAAAAATCGGCGCCGCAGCGGCCGCGCGCCCGGCCGGCCCGCCGCGCTCGTTTGCATTGGAGGCGCGCGCCGTCAAGCGGAAGTGACGTAATCAGAGTTGCAGATGAGCCCGCCCGCCGCCATGATGAAGTGTAGACAAATGCGTCGCATGATTGATCCGCGCTCATTACGGCGCAGCGCGCACACACAGACTGACGGCGCGGCAAACACGCCGCGCCGCGCCACGCCGCACTGCGACACTAGTGACGCACCAGTGTACACACAAAACCGACGCAGACACCGTGCGCAAGAATCGGGGGGGCTCCTGTGCCAGATAATCCTCTTGTCTCTGCAGGGGAGAGTCAGAAGCAAGCGGTACACGCACGGTGCGGCGACTCACGCCAGTTACCGAGGATGCGCAGCGTGCAAGGAGAAATCGAGGGGTCGGTCCGCCGTAGGTGCATACCCTGTGGATAAACAAGAGATCAACCCACGGGTCTGGATTTGTATATTTTTTTGTCCGAGCAAAAGAGTAAAAGGGAAAGAGCAAAGGGTGCCCGTGCCCGAGCACCCCTAGCGAGCTATCAAAACAGCATTAGAATAAGTATCCTCCGAATTGCTGCATTTTTTTGGAAATCCTTACTGGTTTAATACAGTTGTACGGACCTTTGGGAAGTCTAAAACACACTTAACACATTGTATCATCCCTTTCGATATTGTGGTTATTGGTTTTGTTTTAGATTCAGACAGTCCCAATCATTTTCTAAGAATCCCACCCCTTCATGGATCCACGAAGTAAGAGGCTCTTGCCTCAGGGAATAGAGGCATAGGTAGAACATTTTCAAGCCAGCCAATCGTAACCCAGAAAAGCAAATGCTACTTAAAAATGCAGCCTGGGACTTAAAGCTGAAAAATGCGTTAAAAATACGAATGTGGTGTTGCAAATGAAGTACACCAACCCACACCCAGCGAGCAAATGTTTGACTGGATGAGTGTATGACTGTATATGCACTTATTTCCCAACAGGCGCATGCCCAGATAGGCGAGTTCAATGAAAGGTAGAGCATGTAGTCACCAACAGTCTGCTCCTAAAATCGTGCTAAATACATGTCAAAACAAAACAAGCACAGCCAGCCAAATTGTGCCACCGACCTAGAATAGCTGCTTGAAGTGTCGAAAAAGAGATGAGAAACTCCGTAAGCCGTCCAATAGGGTCGGTTAAGATATCGCTTGTTACTGAGTAAAATACTTTTTCTACAGCGCGAGGAGCCCACACAAACGCACTCGGCTGTATGGCGTTCATTCGACCGAAAAGGCACATCTAAGAAAGTTACACTGGCATTTCTGATATTTCTAGATGGATACATGAAGCAAGACACATTCCAAAACAGGAGATGATGAGATAAGACATCTAAAAACCTTGCATGTGAATATGTTTTTATCTATTCCACGGCTCAAGATCACTCCGCATTACATGGCTATTCTTGACCTTGCGCAGTTAGATAAAACAGTAGGTCGCACCAGTCATACCTGTTCAGGCGTATAAAAATAACATAAACAGCAAAGTGTCAGCAGATAGAATAGCGCGACCAGTCAGATCAAGGTGGATGCCGCCGCTGATCAACAAGATATCTCTTCAGCACTTGTTTGAAACTAGCCGGTGGAAGATTTCGTAGGTCAGATGAAAGCGAATTAAAGGCAGACACTATCGAATACATAAACGATGCCTACCAAATTCGGAGCGAATTTAGCTTTTCAGCATTCCGCATTTCGGACTGGTATAAAATACCTAGAAAAGCACTCGCCAGAGTGAAATAAGCTATAAGATACCATGTTGCATACGTCTCACTAGGAAAGCACGAACGTCCTAAAGCTTCATCAATCATCGTAGTATAATGATGGGTAGGCTGAGTCGACATCATTTGCAAGCCACATCAAAACCTTGTGCTGAATTCTTTCTACACGGTCTAGGTGGAATTTTGAGGCGCCAGCCCAAATCACGGAACAATGCTCTAAAATCGACGAGATGGCAACGGAATTAGATGTAAATTTAGAATCTCAGCAGTTTTCTTCACCCAATTGAATAAAAACAATAGCAAAGCGCGTTGGCGAACAATTGACAGTGTTGAAATTTGCAACACGTTACCTTGCTTATCATTCGTTGATAAAACTTTATTCAGCCATTTTCCTCGAATCCAAGATGGAAGTTGAGAAACTTCAGAGTAGTCACATGTTCAAGGATTTGAGAACATCTTGCCATCTTACAATCAGACATTACCTATCTATCAACTTTCTTTGTGGTGAGATTCGTTGCCTACAAGGCCGCCAGGAGCAAACCCGTTTCTTCGGCCAGTGGGCTAGGACATTTCTGGAAGGAAGGAACCCCGTCAAGAAGAAACAAGTCGTAAACAATTTGATGATCCCTGAGCTTGCTCCTGAAATACGGAAAATGAGACTCTGTCCACTTAACCTTAACGCAGCCAGTAAATCAGAGTAAAATAAGTCATTGTTCAGTGAGTTTCAATATCACACAGGGGTTTTGCAAATAAAAAAGCACAGGCTTCCAGAAATTGTTGAATGCGTTTTATGCATCGTGTCTGCACTTACCTTACTTTTTACGATTACTTTCCGGTTGTAACTGCCTCGCAAAACTCAGAGGTAAAATTACAAAATTATTTGCTCCGTTCTGTCCGTGTGATAAATGATATTTGAGACAGCTAAAACGTATGACACCTCTCACCGTCATTTTTGTAATTGCATTTCATTTCTAATCCCGTTGAATAGCGAATAAGAAAATGAAATGCGCAGCCTAGTCGTTTTTATGTCTTACCTAGACCACTTCGAAAAAATTCATTGGTATTAATGGACGAGACGCCCGGCCATCGCCCGCGGACACGAGTGGCTGGATCTCAGTCTACGGCTTTCTGCTAACTCTTTTTTCATTGACGATAAGCTTTAAAAATGTATCGAATTCCTTGTATCCCATTGGTGAATGAGTGCGTTGAAGACTGGACACCAACACCAATACTTACACCACTGTCGATCTGATCGCATTTAATAAAATTCTGGTATTTTCGGATCTGGATTTGAGGGAGATGCTTGTCTCAATGGCACAGTACCTGCCTTCTAAACCACAGGTCAATGTTTCAAGCCCCGACGGAGCCTCTGAACGAGTCGATCTGTTCCCCAAATCACTTCCAACAGGATGAGAGTTGGCGGCGTCATATAACCCCAGCAGTTGCTGCGTCATGACCCCAATAGTTGTTATAGATATGGGTTTGAATTCCTATTTTAGGCCAAGCAGCCGTGTTTTTTATGAAAAATCCATTGGGATTGACAAAAATAATTTCGGAACAGATTTACCTGGTCTGGTCGCAAAAAGTTTGGAAGCTAAATTTTTACCTCAATTTTCTCGGGAGCCATATCAGAAAATTAATATGTAAATAATAATTACGGATGTTTATGAAGGAGAGAGAGAGAGAGAGAGAGGGAGAGGGGAGGTAGAGAGCAGATGGAATGGCGTGTTTAGAAATGCTTAGGAGTGCAGAGAAGCAAGGAGATTGACATGCCAGATAAAATGAGCGGACGAGGTAGCCTGCTGCGGGTTTGTAGCGGCGTCTGCGGTCACCTGGGGCTGCTCTGACAGGGAGCGGAGGCGGTCTGTGGTGGAGGTAACTGAGGTGTACGTGGGATGGACCTGTGACAGTGGGTTGATGTCTACTCAGATAGGCGCACTCCTGGCTCTCTCCACATGCCAGACAATACTTCATAGCATGCGGCCCGGTCTCCCGGGTTCTGGTACTGATGCTGCTAACAAAGCAGTAAGCCTTCAGTGACGTGTTCAACTGAATGCCCAATGCTAGTGTCTTCATTGAAGCTGGCAGCAAGTCAGAGAAACGACCGATATATCGGTCTGGAAATACGGACAATACATTTTCAGTACAAATCAGTCACTGTAACACTCGGCCTTCCAAATAAAACCGATCATAATCCCAGCACTCTCAATGCACGCCCGTCGCACTAAGCCCAATTATCTTACTCTTTCAGCTAGAAATCGCTTTAGAAGTCCTATTTCCGATAGAGCCTCTGGGAAATGGGCCATATGCGCGTCTGTTTTTGAGCTGGGCGTTCTGGCAGCCGGCACCGGTATCAGCAGACCTCCTCTGATAGCCCAAGCGCTGCGACTGGGAGTCCATCAAGCTGTCGTCCCCTCTCCCCGTCGCTGCCGGCGCGGGCATCGTCGTTGTCGGCGGTCGGCGGCACCGCAGTCTACATGATCGAGTTAGCGGCAATCGCATTGGCGGTTAACTGCGTTGTCTGATTGCCCCCTGCGCTGTGTTATCATGTATTGTGGTTTAACTAAGCGCGATGTGGTCGCGAAATGAAATCATCCGTTTGTACGCAGCGCCCCGGAAATCACCACTCACGGCGCGGGTCAGCCAACGAGTCAGGATGGCTGACGCTGAGCCAGATAGAGCCCAGCCCTGTCAGAGGCTCGCTTTTTAGAGACCGGGAGGAGATTGGACGCTTTAAAAATACCGGTGTGATCAAAGCAACAATTTCTGTAATAACTTGTGCAGCTGCGTAAGGGAGCTTGCCGATGTCACTTTGAGTGGTACTCGATTTAGATATTTCGTCCAGAAATCAAAGTTTTTTTCCCTTTGCAGCCAGACAAAACTGTTTTGGACAGCATTGGCAATAGCGGTGCAAATTGTTCTCGCCGTCAGCCTACGGTCCTCCCTGTTGCGATTGTTTGAAGTCTGGTCTGCGGTTCGAGGCGACTGCCTGCCGACAGGTGTCACTAGCAGTCGCCGGCCGGCCAGGTGGGGGAGGGGGTGGGGGAGGTGCGGAGGCGGCGCCGCCCGGCGATGGCTGCCGCCGCGCCCCGCCCCCGCCCCGCTGCAGCCTGCACGGGCCGGCCATCAGATAGCGCGAGGTGCACTGTCACCGGCGCCGCTGTCACCGGCTCGGCGGCGCCTCAGATCTCCCTGACAAAGCCGAACCGCCCGGCGGCGCGCCGAACCGGCCGGCCAGCGGCCAGCGGCGCGCTCAGCGCAAGGGCTTTACGCCGCAGGAAGCAGCGCCGGCCGTCTTAGCAGCTTTGTTTAAAAATATGTTTGCTAAAACATTTCCGCTACTGAGATAAGTTTTTTGAATATGCACGAGGAAATGACCCTCGTGGATAACTAGGTGAGATCAGTATAGAGGGAGATGTAGTCAGCAATAATGCATGAAGGTATACATGTTTTTATGTTACATTGACTTAGTTTCCATGGACAAAATACTATGCGGATGGGACCATTGATCAGAAGTCATTGACTCCTTAAAATGTTCTTTCACAGGTACTTTAGCACAGATCGCGCTATAGTGCTGGGGAAATGCCCTTTGATGAAGTGGATCGGCAGTCCGATACGGATCGCATTTTGGCCATGGTACTGAAGTTATTGTACAAACAATGCGTAATATATGATATCCAAAACAGAGATTCGGACAGAAGGACGGCATTCTGCATCATCAATATTAAGCATTCTCAGCTTTAGCGTGGTTGCATTGAAAATTCAGTTAGAGATCGCATGCGGAATCATGTCCAAATCAGCGATGAGACACACAGACATATCGGTGGCATGACACCCAGATCACCGTGCACGGTGTCCCGCAGTGCCGAGCCGTGTCGGTGTCCTTTGATAGACGAGCCTAATCGGCGCGCTTCTGTTGACGCGACCGTGGCATTGTGCCTGGCCCAGCCCGCTCTCCAGCCCTCAACGCTGACAAAACACCCAGTCAGCTATTCACGCCGCACGCCAATACAGCCTCAAAGGCGGCATTGGGCGGGCGGCCTCCGCGCAGCCCCGCTCGGCACTCAATCCGGCCCGCTGATAATGCCGATGGGTGTAGGTTTGATACACGAGACCTGCCCGGGGCGGCGCAACCCTGTGGCAGCCACAGATTAGTGCGGGGATTAGTGGCTAGTTTTGGAGAGCGGCAGACGGACGGTTAGAAGATCTGAAGAGCAGAACAATGAGCTGGTCTGGTTCTGAAGCGAGAAGACGGGCGGATGAGAAGAAAGCTTTAACTGTTAGCTGGTCTGTAGGGCGCCACAGCGCGTGCCTGCGGTGTACAAGATGTTTGATGGTGCTTACAGTTGTGGATAAAGGAGAATGGAAAGTATTGAAACACGTTATATAATATATTGAATATATTGAATGAAGTTACCGACCAACCCGTTATTTTTGCTAGCCAGCTTTGCCAATAGCTCACGTTTCACCGAACGCAGCTAGCCAGCTTCGCCAATAGCTCACGTTTCACCGAACGCAGCTGGCTTGTTTGCATCAAAGTTCGAGCGAGTGCAAAGCAGTCAACAACTGCCGGTTTTCTGAAGTTGGCCCGACATCGCGAAAAACCCTTGTAACGATGCCGATCAGGCTATCGGAACTTCGTCGGTTTCATATGTTTCTTTCCTCACGTGTGCAAGAAAGCAGTGGCAACAATCTTCCAGAAGCCAAGAAGCTGTGCCCAAAATCAGCTAAGCCCGGCTTCTAATTTTGAAATTAAATGAACTCTAATTTAACATTTGAATGCTAAAATGAAAATGCATGTTTACAGTGGCAGATATCATTGGGAGGGGGGGTAAAACAAGGCGGACTAGGGCTCAAGTCCATCCCTCGAAACAGTCAGGGGATGTTCCGAGGCTATGGCAGGGGGAGTCTCGAGGCCACAGCCCCTCCCCCAAATTAAATTCTCGTTTTATCATTGCATGTTATCTTCTGTGAGTGCTGAAATTGTCAGCTTCTTCGTGTTTTCTTTGCTCCTTCAAGTCACGTATTTAGAACCCTGGATATGGAAGGAAGCTACTTCAAGCTATAACTTATATACAATCACAATAAACAGGGTTCACCATACCACCCCCAAAGATGCTTGTAGAGTCTCTCACTGTTGATAATTACCTTTGTCTGTCGTATATATTACAGCGGGAGAATATCAATTCTCTTATAAGCCAAAAATCCAGCCACATGAGCTTCAAAGCCAAATGAAAATATCATTGTCTCTCAGATTTTGACCTGATTATTCATTTCTACGAATGATCTTCGACCAAAAGTTAAAACAAAAATAAACAGCACCTCCCGTGAGGGATGGTGAAGCTGTGGCCCCTTTAACCCCTCTTCCCTCAAAGGGGCAAAAGTCCCGACAGATAGGGAGGCGACAGATCTACAATCGAAAAAAATCTGAAAGGAGCAGAAAATATTTTTGTTCAAAAACTCAATATAGAACGTACCCACCAACAAGTTTTCAGAATTGCACCCCAATAAACCAGTGTGCGGCAGAACCGAGGAAAATCAGGACTAGAATCAGGACCTAAAGAGGCCACACAGAGGGTCTTTGAGGGACTAAATCGAGGAACCTAATAGGGCCAGCACAGAGGGCCTTAAACGTCACCCAGAAAATCCTCGCGGAAAAATTCCTCACCGGCCTGTCGGGCCCGATTGTATTCCAAGCACGCGACAGCTGCCCACAGGCCGCCGTAAAAAAGGCACAGGCAAAACAGTTTTCCTCGCTCCTTCGTTAAGTAAGCCACGCGCCGCAAGGGCGCTGTTAACAGCGCCCTCGCAACTGGTAAAAGGTATCTTTGGTTTGAAAAAAGCAGCCCTGCGGTTGGTGTGTTGCCTGGGATATGGCGGAGGCCAAGGCCAGAATCCCGTGGTGGTGGAGGCAATGCGTGCAAGGTTGTGTTTTGATTATTTTCTCTTGCATTACTGGTATACATCTTGAGTAAACTGGTTGAGCCTGGATTTCATCGTCCATAGTGAAGGGCAAAATGGCTCCGATTAACAAGCCCCCCACCGTCCCGTGTCAAGCTAAATGTGGATTAGGGATGGGTATTTGGCGAAAACGTTTTTAAGGAGCATCAGCGAATCAAGCATTCTGGGCTGCCCGCAAGTTCAGGAACAGTGGTTTGGCCAAGGAGGTCGTTTGAAGCATGGATCAAACAGCGGGCGATCAGAACAGTGTGGGAAAAACAAAAAAAGTGATGTGGTGTTCGTTGTAATTCAGCAGCACATTTATTTCCACACAGTATGTTATGCCACTGTGATCAATAATTTTAAATGATATTAATAAGGAAAAAGAATTTACCAGCAGACGGTCAAATAGACAAAACATTGATTCCCTTCCATCTTCTTTAAATCAATGCCTGTTGTCCAGAATTAACCACAAAAGTCATACCTTCATCAGTGGATTTGTAGATGCCAAAGAAACAAAACTCTTCACCTTCCACATTAATTGAGTTTTAAGTACCAAACATTTCCCTATTTCATTTATTCACTACCCAAATATGCCTAGACTATGTCAAGGGACAAAGATATAACAAAAAACAGCCTAGTCAACCTTACTCATTCCTTTACTCTAACTTCCTTGGAAACATGATATTTATTTGACATTACTATCAACGACTTAAGGTTATTTATTAGCCTCATGAACTCAGATCCTAAACCACGTACCCTCATGAAATGAGCACGGCAATGCAGAAAAACTTGAGATAGCCAACAGCTTCAAAATTTAGGATTTTCATGTAAACACATAAAGTCATGAAAGCTAATATTACATGTTGTATTCAACTACAAGTAGCCATGATCCTTAAAAACACTTCAATATCAAAAAGTACCCCCAATCTTGTTTGTCTGGCCATCAGAGCAAAATCCATATATAAATTTTGGGGTTCCTTCCAAACCCCTCCCACCTCCAAAAACTGAAATCAGAAAATCGCAAAGCTGGCATAAGTAACCGCATGGTATGGAACCAGGTCAGCTTCTCCATACAAACTATATTTTTAAGTATTCTGGGCCGGACATGTAACATAATAACAAAATACACTATTCCATCTAGTGCAGCATTTTTGTCAATGGCGGCTGCAGAGGACTAAAAAGGGGGCTGCTTTCATGTTATGTAATTTCCACCTGTGATCTAAATCATCTGAATTCAAGACTGAGTCTTATTCAAGACCCAGTCGAGCACTAACACACTATTGTATGCTGTACGTCCAAAAATCTCAAATTACATCCAATAATAAATTTCCTTTACCAATGTACCAGAAAATGGATGGTGGTCGGTATTCAATTTGTTATAGGTTTCGCCGATAACCTAATTTCCTGAGCGTGTCTGATAATTGAAAACCCAAGAACAGTCCAGTTCAGAGTTTAAAATAATAGACTTGTGTCATTCCACAGATTTCCATAGGCGGCTTCAGCACGAAAAATAGGATATCACACATATAAGGATCAGACACAAAAATAAGGATAATGATATCCATTGGTGCCAAACTGAAGTTTCTATGCTAATTTTAGTATTTTCTATTAAGAATGTGGAAAAGAGTAGGAACATTTACCAATTGAATGGGTTTTAGACAATTTTAATAGTCCTATCCTAACCACCCGACAGATTTGGAGGTTTTTCGAAAGTGCCCGACAGACTTGAGATTTTTGCAGCTCTGCCCTCTTCAGGTATCATTAACACCCCACCATGTGCTCGGCAGCCGACCCAGGCAGTGACCCGACCTCGGATGGTAACTCTGAGCACAACTCCTCGGCCGAGGAGGACTCTCAGCTGCGGCTGCGACTTAAACGCAAGCTGCAGCGAAACCGGACCTCATTTACCAACGAACAAATCGAGTCACTGGAGAAAGGTGAGTGCGAGCAGATAAAGTCACTGGGAAAGGTAAGCGCGAGCAGACGGAGTCCCTGGAGAAAGGTGGGAGCGAGCAAATCGAGTCGCTAGAGAAAGGTGAGCGCGAGCAGATAAAGTCGCTGGAGAAAGGTGAGCGCGAGCATATAAAGTCGCTCGGGAAAAGGTGAGCGCGAGCAGACGGAGTCCCTGGGGAAAGGCGAGCGCGAGCAGATCGAGGCGCTGGAGAAAGATTAGCGCGAGCAGATAAAGTCGCTCGGGAAAGGTGAGCGTGAGAAGATAAAGTCACTGGGTAAAGGTGAGCGCAAGCAGACGGAGTCCCTGGGCAAAGGTGAGCGCGAGCAGATCGAGTCGCTGGAGAAAGGTGAGCGCGAGCAGATAAAGTCGTTCGGGAAAGGTGAGCTGAGCGATAAGTCGCTTGGGAAAGGTGAGCGTGAGCAGATAAAGTCGCTGGAAAAGGTGAGCGCGGTAGACGGTCCCTGGGAAAGGGAGCCGAGCAATAAAGTCGCTCGGGAAAGGTGTGCTAGCGATAAAGTCGCTGGAAAAAGGTGAGCGCGAGCAGACGGAGTCCCTGGGGAAAGGTGAGCGCGAGCAGATCGAGTCGCTGGAGAAAGGTGAGCGTGAGCAGATAAAGTCACTCGGGAAAGGTGAGCGTGAGCAGATAAAGTCGCTGGGAAAAGGTGAGCGCGAGCAGACGAAGTCCCTGGGGAAAGGTGAGCGCGAGCAGATTGAGTCGCTGGAGAAAGGTGAGTGCTAGCAGATAAAGTTGCTGGAGAAAGGTGAGCGTGAGCAGATAAAGTCGCTCGGGAAAGGTGAGCGCCAGAAGATCCAGCCGCTGAAGAAAGGTGGGCACCGCGCTGCTTCACCCCATTCCGCCACTGCACTTGTTCTTCGAGTGCTGGATTATGACTTGGCAGTTATCTTTGCTGTGAGCCTCTCCTTTTTAAGAATACAAAAACAAAGTTAGTTGTCAGCTCAATAGTTATCATATTGGTGGTATTGAACGTATGATTGGATCTGCCTATGGTTGTAACTCCTGCCATTTTTATTTGACTTCCAAGAAAATAGTATGTATTGACAGGGAATTTATGCACACGTCATATTTTCCATACATGTAGAAATGCAAAATTCAGAGGTGGATTCAGGGCAAAAATTACATGGTGAAGTAAAAAAAAATATTAATATTATAAAATAATATAATAATAAATATATATATATATATATATATATATATATATATATATATATTACCACTTTGCCATCAATTAGAAAACGTCAGATACTGCGTGACGTCATTCACATGAACAAATGGTAAAATGTTAAAAAACAAACACCAGAGATGGACACTAGTCGGGCAAGATGCATGTTGCCAATATCTAAGAGAGAATTACCTATGTTCCTCGGCTATTGATACATTTTATATTGCACAACCTTTATCCACTCATGCCAAACATGGCGAGATTCTCAGTGGTCTTGCCACCTTGATCAACTTATGGATGAATTTTCTCTTTTCGGGCTTGGATGTGTGTCCCACTCATTGAAACTAGTATACTATAATAATTTTGCACATGCGTAAAACCCCTTAATAACAATGCCTGAGCACGCCTATGATATTTTATTATCATATAATGTAGACTTGGGAGTATGACGTGCTTACTTTTGTTCCTTCCGGCTATCCTGTGAGCAGTGTATTCACTCTGCAGGAGTGAGTGAACTCTGCAATTAAACTTGGAAACCCTCATTTGGAGTTGCTGCAGTCGCCTCTGTTCAAAAATTATAACGAAATATAAAAAATATCATTATTATAAGAAGGTCAAAAAATAGTTTTTGTTTAATTATTTTCCAACCGAACGCAAATTTCAGGGCATTTATGAATATGCGTACTTTGTTAGGTATTTTCAGTCCTTTTGCCACCTCAAATAGCCCAAATCACATTCATCGAAACGTTCCTTAGAAAATTCACGAACGTATCACGTGAATATTATCACTGCAGTTGGAAGCAAACATCGCCTCTTCACTTCGATGCATCACAACTCAGCAGTTGATTGTTAAAAACTTCACCTCTCACATTCACGCAAGCTCGGGCCCAAAAATGCGGCCCCGAACCCTAAAATCGTTCAGGCCTCTTGCTCTGCAGTGAACGGTAAGCTTTTGCTCTGTGTCCGCTGTATCGAGTCGTTCATTTCAAACGATGGAATATAACTCTGACTTGAACTGAAAATATTCAAATTTGTATACTACTGATGATAACGTTTTTTCGAAATGCATACTCATATGCCATAGTTTTGTTATAAAGCCTTGTTCGCGTGCTGCCAGTTCTGTTTTTATACAAACTGAAGTGATACCACGTTTCCATGCAGCACTTTTCTGAACCTGTTTAAGACAGGAAAGTTAGTATAATGTTAATGAAATAACATTACCTAATTTACCATTATTATTATTTATAGTTTAAAATATAATTGTTTCTGAAATACACTGTACATAAGTGAAAATCAATGAATCGGACGCATACCCCTGAATATATTTCCTTGTTAACTAAACTTTAATTTTGCTGGACAAAATCTATCAGTAGTTCCACAAAAACGGAACTTGAAGATGGGCTCAATTGAAAATCCCGCGATACAAGATTTAGAGCAAGACCTCGCGACGTGTTTGAGAATTCTACCTTATTCTCAGCTCTTTCATGGAATCTTTCAGAACCCCAACTTTCCACCCAGTCAAACAGGGGCTAAAGTATCTCTTCTTCCCAGGAGCTACATCGAAAACGCATTGTTCAATTTCGTGCCCGACGCTTTTGATCCCGAACATCCTCATAAGAATATCCTATGGCTCTAGGGAATTGAAACGTCGCGGGTGTCGTTTATTGGTCGTTTTCCGGCGGTGGCAACTGAAAAGCCGGCAGCCGGAGCTACCTTCCAGCCGAGTTGGCGGCTCGCATCTGCCAACCGTCTGAATAAAACATGCCTCGTCTCCGGCAGCCGGGGCCCGGCGTTTCTCCTGTAAAACGCTGCTGACATCGCTGATGGAGGCCTTGTAGACTAGACTGAGCATGCTCAGACTTTCCGGCCGTAGAGGTTCATCGTGTTATTTTTGGTTGCGATACGTGAAGCCTCCTAAAATTTCTTTTTCAAGTCAGCCAACACTTATTGGGTCGCTTGGGGCGGGGAAGCACAGAGTTAAGGATGCCGCCGGGTTTATCGGTGCATAAAGGGCTATAAAACATGCCTCGAACTTTGGAAAACATTGCAGTCATAAAAAATGTCGCAGTTATCTACCCTGATCTTTAGTCTGTCTAGATATGATTTGCGTCACCTCTCAGCGTTAGGTCCGCCACCCTTCAATGAGCAGTTCCGTTACTCCTCAGGCTGATCTCCGGTCCGTTCCGGCAGAGTTTGAGAGGACGCACTATCCGGACGTGTTTGCGCGGGAGCGTCTGGCGGAGAAGATTGGACTGCCCGAGGCCAGAATCCAGGTAAACACAGCTCTGCACCAATCAGAAGGTAGGCCTTTTGTCGAATGAAACTTACCTTCCCATGCTGAACAAGAGCAATGCCAGCGAATAATAGTAACGAATTCTTTTCGTCGTGACCTTGGTCGTCACTGAAGACACTTATCCGAATATAGACGATAAGAGATATGATGTCTACTGATTGCCGTTAGAAAAAGTGAGCTGAATTTCTCGCGCGTCTTCTACAACCCACACCTCCGCTCCGCTGTGGAGAGAGGTTCGTGTCTTACTCACTGAAATTGAAATGCAGTCTCATGTGCTTTGCGGGTCAGCATACCCTGCAGACGCTACAGTTTACCTCTTCGTTCTTAGTTCGCGCCTTTCCCGGTTCTACAGTATTTTGGAGTTTGTGTCAACGAGCTGTTATTTATTTTTAATGGATGACCTTGGCAGCAGGATTTGATCATCCTCTACCAAATTCAATGCTGTTCCCTCGTCACTTGAGCGTGGTTCCAACGTCCATGACCAAAGCAGTTTCAATACGCGGTGCCATGTCGGGCGATCGCCACAAAAAAGTTGTCGTACTGTCTAATATGTTTTGCTTTATTTCGTATGGTGTAATGTCTCGGGAAGACAATTTATTTTTTCGCAGGTATCGGGTTTTCACAGTACTTATTCTGCATATTTTCCAAAAATGATAATTTTCCAGCCTTTTTACTTAAAAACACACAAAAGGATTTTAAAGTACTTTTCTAGACATTTCCTACGTAGCTATGGCTATTGCTAAGAACTTGACATTGCTCGACATAAACTTGCCAGTTTCAACCAGCTTCAGCCGCCGGCAGATGGTGCTTTGTTCCATTGCTGTCACTTTGTGCAAAAATGAAAAGTCAGCACTAACATAGTCAACTTCTTTAAAGAAGCAACGAAATGTCAAAACGGAGGCATCCAGTGTGCTGGCCGTGTACACTTCCGTGTACCTACCCACCTGGCACTTTTTGTGTACCTACCAAGCCATCATTTAATTTTGCTTGCTTTAATCACGGCTATCACGAACCAAAACGTTGGCCAGAATAGTTCTGTGGTTGGTACAACTAGAAATATATCTATCTGTGATCAATGGCCGCGGAACTGGGGAGGGGGCACCGAGGCACGGCGCCCTCCTTAAATAAGAAATTTGAACTCTAACCCTATGACGTTGACTGGAACGAAATGAGTTGAAACGTCCCTGGTTTTCCCCCTTAAATTCGAACGTTCCAACATCACTGTCTGTGATGTCATTCCATGTTATTTTTGTGAATTAACTAAATAGTGATGTAAAGATAAACCATATTTTTACATTTACCACAGCATATTTCAGGATATTGTTGCGGATAGAACACATCACAAAAAGGAGAAAAGGTCAGGGCAGTTCCGGTGCCCAGTGATGTCATTAACCCGCCGTTTTTTGTAGCCCGTGTGACACGCGACCCCGGCATGACCGGACTAAAGTAGCATTCCAGTCGTGCTGTATCCGGTCTGGGCGTGTCCCTTAATTACATTAGCCATGTTCAAAGACATCCGCATTAAATACCGGCGCCGCCCTCTGCATTATAGAGCACATGGAGAACCGGTTGAAAGCCTGTCTTATCTGCAAAATACCGTACTTCTAACGAAGTGATGAGTCTACTGACATAGAGGAAACGACAGGTAGCATTGTAAAAATGCTCATCAGCACTGAACCATGTCAACTGCCACTCACTCATTACTGCACTGCGCCGGTAGATATGTGCGAAAATTGGTACAGGTGCTCACTGTCAGGTCGAAATTTGTATCATTGATACTTACTGATATTATTATTAATCTGCAGCCTTAAATAATGTGATGCCCTGAATGCACAGCAACGAGAAAACATAATTACGATTTGGGCAATGGGACTCGGGCACCGAGCACAACGTCTATGCGTTAGAGCCACGACGGAGCTAGATGAAGTCGAATGCCTACATCCTCAGAAACAATTCGATCATAAGCGAGCAACTCACTTTTGAGCCACCCTGTGTGTTGTGTGAATTGAAGGAGAAGCTTGATAGCCTATTAAGCTGACTCGCCGACGTCCAGGTCTGGTTCAGTAACCGGCGGGCCAAATGGCGACGCGAAGAGAAGCTGCGAAATCAGCGGCGAGGAATCGACGCAGTGGGGGTGGGCCACCACGGCTCTCCGGCCGGTCGGCTGCCCATTCAGTCCGGCTTCAATTCCATGTACCCGTCCATACCGCAACCAATCAGCATGGCGGATACATACAGGTGAGGCAGGCCTCAGAGCATGTCTGATACCTACAGGTGAGGAAAGTCCCAGAGCATGTCTGATACCTATAGGCGAGGGAGGTCTCAGAGCCTGGCTTATGTATTGGCGGATCCAGGGGAGGAGAGGGGCAAATATATATTTACCCCTTTCCCAGCCTACCAATCTTGTCAAATGTTCTTTAAATCATTGTGTTTTCAAGGTTTTGGGTCCGTTCCCCCTCCCCAGACAATTGGTGTAGACCCGTCACTTCATACAGGTGAGGAAAGTCGTGCAGCACATCTGACTTACGTATGTACATACATAGGAAGGAATTTCGGTAGAGAAGGAAGCTGCACGAAGGTATAAACACTAGGAAACTATATTTATAAATTTGATCGTTGACTGTTGGTATTGATATCAATCATATAAAACACATTCACGGGATGAATGCCGACCACACGGATTAACATATTCCGTGGGTTTAATTCCCTCAGTGCTTAGTCTGCGGGAAGGAGATTCCCACAATGGCTTCACCCCTCGCCTACCCCCGGCTCCGAAAGACGGACCGCACGGTCTCGGTCTGGGCTTGGTCCAATGACCGGCTGGTTTTCCGGCAGCTCGATGTCGCAGTCGCTGGGAGGCATGTCCTCGGCAGCCGCCGCCGCTGCCGCTGCCGGCGCCGGCTGTTTGCAGCAGAGGGAGGCTGCCGCCTACCCCTACATGTTCGACCACCTCAGCAGCCTGGGCAGCATGTCCGGCGGCTACGGACGCAGCTCTTGCAACATGACGCCACAGGTGAGGTGTCGGAGACGCTCGGAAGGAACTGCCTGACGCCACAGGTGAGGTGCCGGAGACGCTCGGAAGGAACTGCCTGACGCCGCAGGTGAGGTGCCGGAGACGCTCGGAAGGAACTGCTTGACGCCACAGGTGAGGTGCCGGAGACACTCGGAAGGAACTGCCTGACGCCACAGGTGAGGTGCCGGAGACGCTCGGAAGGAACTGCCTGGCGCCACAGGTGAGGTGCCGGAGACGCTCGGGAGGAACTCCCTGGATGCCTGGCAGGTAGAGGTGTACATACATGTGATAGGACACGGGATGGGGCGGGATGGGACCGAAAAATGGTTTTATTCGGAAACGGATAGGATAAGATGGTTTCTTCTGAAAATATTACAGAAAACTGAATGAATAGAGACGGATCACTTTCTAAATGGATTTTTCCGCGACAGGATGGGACAGGGTAGACTTCAATGGGGCGGCATGGAGAAAATTATGAAATGCAGTCTCACGCCGATCTCTACAGGGAGGTGCTCGACCTAGATTTGCAATGGCCCGATCTCTACTGGGAGGTTTTGTGCTCAGTTTTGAAATGGTGCTTATAGCGTTGCTAGAAAGTTGTTATCCCTGCGGAACACCACGAAAGTAAAACAGAGCATAAAACAGCTTAACCCTCGCCCCACCGGGGCCATCGATGGCCCCCCTAAGGTTTTTCCGGGATAGCAGAAAAACGACGGGGCGCAGCACCACGGTTGAGGGCTCTACCTCTTACTGCATCATTTTCCCACCATCCCTGAAATTTTTTACCCCGGGTCACCCAAGGTCAGGTCACCAGACGAGGTCAACCAAGGTCACCTCACTTCAACTTTAGAGCTCTGTAAGAGCTACATTTCGAAGTCGGTTGATTTGAAACTTCCTACACTTCATGACCTCTCCAGGGTCTACAAGGTGTATATCCGGGATTTTTCTATTTCGTGCCCTGAGGTCAGGTCACGAAGTGACCTCTCTCATTGAAAAAGCATGGGGAAAAGCTGTCATATGATCTAAAAGTCACAAAAACGGTTAAAAATGCTCAGCTTGATCAGAAAAGCGTTCTTGGACACCCTTTCACGGATTCCAGGGGGCATATTTGCCCTTTGACCTCTCCAAGGTCATTCAAGGTCACCAGGGGTCAAAAACAGTATTTTGACAATAACTTTTGACCTAATTAAGCTAGAGCGCTGAAACAAACACCTTGGTGTTTTTCTTGTCACTGGCTTTCATTTGATATACGGCAAGGTCACTTTCTGACCTTTCGTAGCCTAAGGTCATATTAGGTCACGAGGTGACCTCTGGAGGTCAAACCACTGGCGGGAGGTCTTTACGTTCCACATAGCGGAAAAAGGACTGGCAATTTCCTATCAAATTTGATTTACCAGACCTCAATAGCTCTAATGGCATAAGAGTTATACCCAGTTTGCTTAAGCATTGCATATTTGAGTGAAAATAGTCGATCTTGACCTAATTTGACCTCTGGAGGTCAAACCATTGACCTGAGCACTAAAACATGCGAAGTAATTTCTTACTGAATTCACGCGAGCTTTCTAGTGCACTTTGCAGATTTGCGCTAACGCCCATATTTTCGGAGTTAGAGGGGGGCCATCGATGGCCCCCGGTGGGGCGAAGGTGGCGCCGGACCCCCGGTGGGGCACGGGTTAAATGAATTAAAAAAATGTGCAAAAGCACAGGTGAGATGTGGAATGAACTAAAACGCTGCTAAAAATACAAACTCGGTCGAAAAACTGAGATTCTGTGTGTAAACTAAAACTGTATAATGCACTAAAACGGCAAATTAAGCCTCAATAATAGTGCGGACCCGAATTAAAGGGAAATGAAAGTCAGGGAAAAATAAGGCACGACGTTTCGGTCATGGACCATCATCGGGTGTAAGGCAGTGAAAGAGTGGGAACGAGACCCTGAGGTAAGCTTTTATTGTAGCCTCGACAGTGTCGCGGTTTAAAACAGTTCAAATGAGAGCCTCCGTGCGTGTGAGGGTGTCAACGAATGAGTGGCCAAGAGGATGACTCTGTGTTTAGACTGGATTTTGTTGTCTGATCAGAATAGACTCGGAAATTTTGCGGTCGGGCCCATCCCTTGTGTGTTTCAAAATTTCAATAGCCAAAAAGTCCGTGGTGAGGCTCTGGTCTGGGAGTACCAGTCGTCGATGGTCCCCGAAAGGCGTGTTGTGCCTTTTGTGACGTGCATCCCCAAGGTGTTCATTGAACCTAAGCCGAACAGAACGTTGACTCTCTCCAATGTAGAAAGACTCGTCGTCACAAATGTGAGTCATCCACAAATGGAAGCACCAGGGGAGTGCGACTCTCAACATGATCCCTTGGTCTTGGCCGTGGATTGACTCCTGGCCAAACAAGTTCAAGGGATCATAAGGAGCTCAGGGTTCCCCTTGATGCTAGCATGGAGTAGTGGGCCCTCTGCAAAAAAATGCTGGTGAGGTCAGCCCTGGACCCCCCACTGTGCCCAGGAGGCGGTAGATTATGCCACGCCTGCCATGCTGGTTTGCAGGGTAAATGCCATGTCAAAAATGTCATTTATCGCATTGATTGTAAATTGTGTGGGCCCGACGAGTCTTTCTACATTGGAGAGAGTCAACGTTCTGTTCGGCTTAGGTTCAATGAACACCTTGGGGATGCACGTCACAAAAGGCACAACACGCCCTTTGGGGACCATCGACGACTGGTTCACCCAGACTAGAGCCTCACCACGGATTTTTTGGCTATTAACCCTCGCCCCACCGGGGGGCCATCGATGGCCCCCTCAAGATTTTTCCGGGATAGCAGAAAAACGACGAGGCGCAGCACCGCGGTTGAGGGCTCTACCTCTCACTGCATCATTTTCCCATCATCCCTGAATTTTTTTACCCCGGGTCACCCAAGGTCAGGTCACAAGACGAGGTCAACCAAGGTCACCTCACTTCACCTTTAGAGCTCTGTAAGAGCTACATTTCCTAAGTCGATCAATTTGAAACTTCCTACACTTCATGACCCCTCCAGGGTCTACAAGGTGTATATCCGGGATTTTTTCGATTTCGTGCCCTGAGGTCAGGTCACGAGGCGACCTCTCCCATTGACAAAGCATGGGGAAAAGCTATTTCATGATATAAAAGCCACAAAAATGATTGCAAATACTCAGGCTGCTCAGAACAACGTTTTTGGACACCCTTTCACGGATCCCAGGGGTCATATTTGCCCTTTGACTTTTCCAAGGTCATCCAAGGTCACCAGAGGTCAAAAACAGTATTTTGACAATAACTTTTGACCTAATTAAGCTAGAGCGGTGAAACAAACACCATCGTGTTTGTCTTGTCACTGGCTTTCATTTGATATACGGCAAGGTCACTTTTTGACCTTTCGTGACCTCAGGTCATATTAGGTCACGAGGTGACCTCTGGCGGTCAAACCACTGGCGGGAGGTCTTTACGTTCCACATAGCGGAAAAAGTACTGGCAATTTGCTATCAAATGTACTTTACCAGGCCTCAATAGCTCTTATGACATAAGAGTTATGCCCAGTTTGCTTAATCATTGCATATTTGAGTGAAAATAGCCGATCTTGACCTAATTTGACCTCTGGAGGTCAAGCCATTGACCTGAGCACTAAAACATGCGAAGTAATTTCTTACTGAATTCACGCAAGCTTTCTATTGCACTTTGCAGATTTGCGCTAACGCCCATATTTTCGGAGTTAGAGGGGGGGCCATCGATGGCCCCCCGGTGGGGCGAAGGTGGCGCCGGACCCCCGGTGGGCGCGGGTTAAAATTTTGAAACACACAAGGGATGGGCCCGACCGCAAAATTTCCGAGTCTATTCTGATCATACAACACAAACCCAGTCTAAACACAGAGTCATCCTCTTGGCCGCTCAATCGTTGACACCCTCAAACGCACGGAGGCTCTCATTTGAACTGTTTTAAACCGCGACACTGTCGAGGTTACAATAAAAGTTTACCTCAGGGGTTCCGTTCTCACTCTTTCACTGCCTTACACCTGATGATGGTCCATGACCGAAACGTCGTGTTGTACCTTTCCCTTACCTTTATTTCCTTTTATTCGGGTCCACACTGTTCTTGAGGCTTAATTTGCGGTTTTCGTGTAGTTTACAGTTTTAGTTTACACACAGAATCTTGGTTTTTCGACCGAGCTTGTATTATTTTAGTAGCGCTTTAGTTCATTCCACATCTCACCTGTGCTTCCGCACCCTTTTTAGGTTCATTTAAGCTGTTTTATGCTTTTTTAACTTTCGTGGTGTTCCGCAGGGCTCAGTTGTGGGATTCCAAGTATTTTCAGGATTCTTAGGGATATTATCACACCTGTCGCCTTTTACTCTTCACTTTTCTCATCTAGGGCCTTAGGTCATTTCCCTTGATATATCCAGCATGGTGCCCTATCTGCAACAAGCCCTCCGAGAACTCAACAAAATTGTTATTCAGACATTTGAATCAGCTGGACTCGTGGGCATAGGCGCATGAGATTTTTCCAAGTTGGGGGGTGCAAAATTTTAACCGCTGGTGGGGTCAAATATGGTTTGGCCTATCACTTGAATTGTTAACGGAAAAGGTCCGGAATCGGCTCCAAGTTGGGAGGGGGAGGGCGCTGCCCCAGTCCAAGGTTTTGCGCCTATGCTCGCGGGGCTTCTCAAAACTGTTCATTAATAGTCTAGACAATAATGAGTGTTTGAAACCACCTTGTTAGACACCGAATCGCATAATTTCAGGACACATCTCACTGCATGGCTCACTTGATAGCAATTCAGTTTGGGCACGCGTCCATCTGTTTCAGCCTCATGCATTTAAGGGAACGTGGCACCTGTCTAATGGTTTTTGAACTGAGATTGTCAGCAGATAGGCATGCCTTAAAACTCCTTGTTCCGGTTTTCACTCGCCTAGAACTTACCATTCGCAGAAAAAACGGGATGTGTTGAGAACTGAATGTGTTCCCAATGACCGCACGCCGGCTTCAGTTATAGCCGGATATTTGGGGGCGGTCACTAAGCTCTTGAGAGAGAGAGAGAGAGAGAGAGGGAGAGGGAGAGGAGAGAGAGAGGATAGAAGAGAAAGAAGAGAGAGAGAGAGAGAGAGAGAGAGAGAGAGAGAGAGAGAGAAGGGAAGATGTGAGGGTAGTGAGTTTAAAAAGAAGTACGCTCATTGGGCGCCGTTGCTCTACAAAAGGCGAATTCTGAAAGGAACAAAATAGGAAAGCAGGGGGTCTTTTGGTATGACCTGCGAAACTGATAGCTCACTTCATATCCGATGAATAGGTCATATTCCTTTTGATTTCCATTGCAATGCAAGTGAGGTAAGGACCCACCATGGAAAGAGAGGAACACTGACAGTGTTTTTTCCACAGAGTTCGGCGGGTCACGTGGGGTACCCGGGCTCGGCGGCGGCGGCGGCGGCGGCAGCGGCGGCAGCGGCCGCTGTGCCCTCGTCCAATGGCGGCACAGGTCAGTAGGCTACAGCCAGGAGCTGCTGAAGTATCAAAGTGCCTAGCACAGCGGTAGGTTATGGAATCAAAACCTGAACACCGATTTTGTGATCATTAGCTACATCTCCGAACCAGTTGCAGCCCCAGGCTATATAACCCGCACTGGTCTAAAGTGGCAGCCACCGTACGCACACAGAGCGGGAATCATGCTTAACCATTTTTAATCAAGTTCGTTCTAAATAAGATGATACAAAGTCCGGCTCCATTGAAGATGCTTGGCTTGGGCTTTATTTCTGAACTTTTATAATAGTTCAAATCCTTCGCCTGACCTTACAAACAATTGCATTTATATACCTAAGCGATTATATCCGTTCGGATTAAAATGCGTGGAGAAAATAAGAATGCTTCAGTCGACAAGCTGTTCAACAGATAATTCTAATCAACTTAAATTGCCACCTTATCTTGAATTTACCGTGACTGATTTTCTTTTAGAATAAGCCTCCACTGGGGACTATTTTTGAAACATTTGATCTCTTATGTGATTTAGTTGTGTCTTCTAGATTGCTGCTCGTAGAAACATCGAGTTGATCTATAAAAAATCCAGCGTAAGTAGGTATGCTGCTTTTAAGATATCAGTAGCCCAAAAATTATACTATCGCAGTTCCATGATTGCATTCATTTATCAAAACGGGATGCTTAACACGCGCATTGACGGGGGTCTGAGCCACCTTCGCATGACGGGGGCGGGTACCCCCCCTAAGATCTCGAGAACCACGGTAGGTAGCGAAAAACGGTAAACGGCGTTGGGCTGCCCATCCACTTCTCCATCGAAAACATTTGAACCATTTTTTGTCAGGTCACATTTAAGGTCACGAGAGGTCAAAGTATACCTGTCATAGGGATAACATGTAAAATTTAGTTTTTCGGCCATTACATCTGAACAAGTAAAGATAGAGCAAAACGACTTGAACTGTATGAATCCTCTTAGCAAGCCGAATCGAATGATATATAATTTGACCTTGCTAGGTCAAATCAAAGATTTGACCCGACCTGAGGTCAGGTCAGGGTCAAATTATATAAAATGCATATCTTTAGAACCGCAAAGCCCAGGCGAGTCTAATGCAGCTAAAATAAATGCTCTATCACCATCCGTTACTGAGTTATTCCGTAAAAAACCATTTTTCCCATGTATTTCCAATGGAGAGGTCATGCCTCGTACCTGACCTTAGGTCATCGATATCAAAAATACCGGAACATATGTTAGAGAACTCGGTAGGGCCATTATGTGATATGAGTTTCAATCGGATAAGTTCACCCTGCTCCGACTTATGCTATCTTAAACTTTTTTGAGGTCGGGTCACTTGACCTGTACTGGTGACCTGACCTGAGATGACCTAACCTTAAAATTTTCACAGAAGTTGTAAAAATGATGAGGAAAAGGTATACCAAGTACGGCGGCGCTACGCGCCGCCGTTTTTCTCCTGTCTCCGAAAAACCGAGGGGGCGGGTACCCGCCCCCCGTCAATGCGCGTGTTAATCCTTAAGTGGCATGCCCTGAAACATTTAGTTATTGGCCTTTTGAAAAGCGTCTGTGGGGTGACCCAGGCTGGGCCAAGTAGGTACATATATCCGGAAGTACATATGTATTTCATATATGGTGAAGAACTTTGCTGACGTTTTTGACTCTCGCTCGGTAACCAAACGGGGAAAGGAGGATAAGAATAGGCTACTCGATCAGTTTCTAGACTTCGGAGCTTCATGTATACTTATGCTCTTTGATAGTTTTTACGCGTGCAAAATTAGGAACCGTATTCAGAAATTTTCTGATATCTTTGGTTACTGGCTTTGTGTGTTAGAAATAAGCGATCGCATACGTTAAATCTGTATTGATCCTGCGCACCGTGTTTTCTCTTAAGCTAAACCTTAAGGGAGTTGAGGAAGTTCGAATGGCATAAAATCTTACGTATCATCGGCAACAAATATGACAATATATTTGCCTTTTTCAAAACTAATTTACTATGCTCTTGAAGGAACTCATTGGTGTCAATATGACCGTGGGTGGCGAGATATTGATAAAAAAGCAGATGTGTAAACGAAGGCTGCCTCCCCAACATATTCTAATATCAATCGATTTCAATCATATGTCATTGAACTTCACGCCATGAACACCATGAGATCAAAGCTATTTGTGTAAGAATTGCCACCCATGGATCAGACCACAATACAATATGAGACCTCTCAACTTTCCTTTCTGGCAACAAAGCATGGAACTCTTCAAAATTTTCCAACCCACCTCTCCTTGTGCAGTCCTGACAACAGTGGCGGCAGAGATCAGGAAAAAACTGGAAGGTCACGTAGCAGAACGCCCTCGGGTGGTCTGACTGCCTGGTATAGGGTGCACCCAACAGAAAAAGAATCCGGCATCTGCCCTGAAACCGGCCACAAAAGAGGAAGGCTACGGAAGACGAATCAAACGATGAAACTGTTGCAAGGCCTGAACTTGACAGCCGAAAGGATTTTATTTCACCACTTAACGGTGGCGATAATAATATTTTCTAGGAATGTCAATAAGATGTAGTTACATATCCCCCTCTCTCTCCGTATTATCCTGTCTCTCTCCACACATGCTCTGGGAAGTTATCAGAACTCTGGACAACATCAGCTTAAAAGGAGATCGGAAGGGCGGGAAGCTCAGAGGCTGAATTTGAGGAGATACAGCTTTCGAGGAAAACAGCTTGTTGAAGCTTATTGACAGGTGGATCTCGATTGCATAGCTAAAAACTTTGCAACGCCCTTGCAAGATTAATGCATCAACCTTGCACCACGCAGCCTGAAGCTGCTACGCCCTATCACTTGATTTCACTTGGTTTCTACACACTTAGAAAATAACAGGACTTTTCTTTTGTGTGATGTAAATTTGCCGTGTAAGAACGATGTAAGTTTTTAGCTGTCGAGCGAAAACCTACGGTTCTCTTCTCGATGGCTGTATGTTAGTGGTCAACAAACAGAACTAGTATGCTGTTTAAAGGGAATGTGGGACCTTGGTCGAATCCTGGAATTTAGTGATATTAGGCGTACTTTTAGCCACAAATAATGAAACCACTCATGATTTCTCTGAAAAATGTACAATAAGCTCAATATTTTGTTTTAAAAAATACTCCTCTAGAAAAAGAAATAAATATCAGCCTGTGGATGATGTCACGTTCTGGCAACCACTACCATATTTGAAACGCTTCAAGGGCTTCGATTAGCTGATGCTCATGGTGACGTCAGCATATGTCGTCACACCAGCAGCTCACAACAATGGCTGCCCGGCGGGGGGCTGATGAGGGGGCTGGTGTCAGGTAGGTTTTAGTTTTTTCTAGGGAAATATCGAGTTCCAAGACAAATGATATATGGAGTACCGGGTTTTCCGACTTGCTTTACAACTTGGCTATCTCAGTTAAAATCACATTGTGAAGGTGCCACATTCCTTTTAAGTATCGCTAAACCAGTGTTTGTCTGCCTTCACCACTTAAATTCCTCAAAAGTCCGTGTATACAGCCTACAATTACAGCGTGCTATGAAACAACCACACCGTGTGGTGCAGAAAACCTCTTCCAAACTGGGTATTTGCATAAAAACGCTATCAGCTATTGGTGCAGTAAGTGCCACCATATAGTGCATACATGTCGGTATAATGGGGAAAGGGGGGGTAAGGGGATCTAAATTTTTATCCACCACAACTTTTCCTGGTTTATCCAAATTGGAAAGAAATCGGAAAATTATGTAACCATTCAATGCGAGAGGTATCAATGAGCCTAAGCCCTATGTATGTGTGTGTGTATTTTTTTTTTGGTTCTGGAGGGGAAGTTTTTTGTCAGCAGCAGGTTAAGGATGGCTGGTGTTCTCTTTTTTGCCGGTGGGCATGGATGCCGAAAGCAGAGAGAGGAGGGGATGAGTCCCCCATCTCACGACCAGGGGGTGACGTCCCCTTCGCTCCAATTTTGGTACTCGACCTAGGTTTTTCGCATTTTTTCCCTATTACCTGCGTTAACCTTCTTATGTGTGTTGGTGAAATGCATCATCGATAGCGTTTTCAGAGACAGGTCTCCTGCTCCCCGGTCCGGGGCCCGTGCCTCCAGTAAAAACTCCGTGGCGACGCCCCTGCCGGTGGCGCCGTGTATGGTTGGTATAGGGAACCGATTCATATGTCCGTGTTTCCTACGGTAGCTATGCGTCCCCTTGGCTGGACAGCCAATGATGTATGGCTTATTGTTAAATGGTCACTGACTAGGTACATGCTAATGATAACTTTATAACACGTTTTTCGGGTTTTCAGAAGGGACGTATGACACTTTATATACACTTTGCGTGTTGCTCTTTATATATGCAGACCTGGACCTAGACAATTAAGCCCAGATTGAACGTTTGACACGTTTTCGAATGAAATCGGCTGCTGTCTTTTGCATAAGCGTCGCCACCGGAAAACAGTGAGGAGGCCAGTCAATCTTCCACCTGCTACTGACGTGAAACATTTCCGTCTAGAACTAAAAACTCATCGGACGGGGTATCATTGTTGCCATGCATCAGAGGCGTATCCAGAATCAACTATCGAGGGAGGATGGCACGTGGTCGAGGGGGGTGCCATCCGAATCATTGGGGACTTTTGAGTAGTAAAAGCCATCATGGGGGCGTCAAATCATTTCGTAGGAGCGCCAATACTCACATCCAGGGGGGGCGACATTTCAGGGGCGCCGTCGAACTTTCAGGAGCTGCCGTGACCATTTCAAGGGTGCCGAAGGTCGATCTGGGGGTGGGGAAGTATCCTCACTTGCCACTTCCCGCCCTAGTCCCACCTATACCTTGCGCACTGGCTGGTACAAAAAGGTTTGCGATTTCTTCTCAATTTGGCCAGCATCGGGGAGTTGATGACGTTTGAGGGGCAGCTAGACCCCCCCTATTCCAACGCATATGGTCTTTTAAATCGTGAGCGTTCTAGGCTACCATACTGACAAATTATCCGGCTTCGTGATTGCGGGCTTTATGACCTTTGGCTGTGCTCCTGCACTTTGCTCAATGTGTCAAAGCCACAAGGCGTTGTTGAAGCCACAGGATGTTGCATGCTGCACTGCGCAGTGTTATCACAATGATCTCTTCAATTAGGCTGTCATATGACTCAGCATAACTGACGCAATGTGCTCTTACTGCATTTATATATGTACGCACACGTGGGCGGAGCTTTGCATTCGCAGTTGGTATGACCGAAACATGTTCTCAGAGGCGAAGAAAGTGTGCTGGCTGTCACAAACTCGATGGGAAGTATGCCTCCTCTGTCACACGGAGCTGGAATTTGTAATCATATGCTTGTAGGTTATTTCCAATATACTGAATATCCTTTACGTGTCTCTCCTTTTCGCGGCAGACATGGTTCAAAGGATTACAGCATGAATGGCGCTAGCACTCGCGCTTCCATTTTTGGAATATGTTTTTATTCTTGGAAGGAGCGGTTCCAATTATGCGTCATTTTTCCAGTGTTGGGATCATAACTTTCATTGGAAATTCTGACCACACTTCCCCACACTGACATGCCTTTCCATTTTTCAAAGGAGTTTCCATTTTTGGAAGGAGTGTTGTTAATCATGGGCCATTTTTCCATGATTGGGAAATCAGCTGTTATTAGTAAAAATATGTATTATTGGAAAGTTAGCTATAATTGGGGGCGTAGCTATTATTGGGAAATCTGGTCAAAGTTTCCCTCACTAACCTACTATCCCACATATCAACAAAGGGGATAAAATATGAACAATTTGTTGGGACATAGACGCATGGGCATCGAAAACGGGGGGATTGGGGGTGACCCTAACTCTGGAATCAGGAATGGATGCTGACCTGTCTAGGGTCCATCCTCCTTCTAATAAAATTATGAGGCAACGACATTGCATAGACGTAGTATCATGTCTGTTGAAGGTACTTGCTATACAAAGATTTGAAGAGGGAAAGCCGAAGACATTGTGTTCAACCTAGGTTTGTTTTTAGATATATAAAGAGACTCGAGAATTCTTAAATCTACACCTGTACCACACCTATCCAGAATTTTGAAATCATCAATGGTAACCGGGGTATCACATTGATGTGAATGTTCGCGAATCGCAGACGGATCTGGATTCGCCACCATTCGGTTAGTCCGGTCGGACATACCTAAGTGTTGTTTTATCCTGCAGTGTAATGAACGATGGGTGGAACCAACGTACGACGCACCACACGATGCGCAACAGAATTGATACACCACTGAGGATTGGCAACTCTTAGGTAACCTGTCCTTGAACCGGAAGATAGAACCCAAGGATGAGGTGTTCTGAAGGACGATCTTTGGATTGAGATAAGGGTAATATTTGGAAAGAAGGGACAATAACTCTTTCTTAAGTTTTAGAGACTGCTGACCAAAATACGGAATAACAAAATATTTCTCAAGTTTCTTAGCTGTACATGCCTTGGGAGATAAATCGTACTTCTTATTCAAAAATCCTTGACCGAACAATCAAAAAGATGAATGGGGAAGCCATTGTTTTTAAAGAAGCGCTTTAAAAGTCGAGTTCCCTGTGGAAAAGTTGGAATGATGAGCTGACACTAAATGCCCTATAGATAGCCGTTAAGGTGATGGCACGTTTTACAGCAAGGGGTATAAAGCTAAAAAGCTAGTTCCTAGGCCAGTGAATGTTGGCTTTCGATAGACTGATGTTTCAAGCTTAGAGCCGACCCTCCTAACGCATACGTCAAGGAATGGCAGTTTACCACTCTGTTCGACTTCTTTTGTAAACTTAATATTTGGATGTTGAGCATTAAGAAAACTAAGAAATTTATCAGAATGTGATCTATGACGAAATATTAAAAAAGTATCATCAATGAACCTCTTATACATTACTGGGCGGAAGTCGGCTGGACAGTTTTTTAACCATTTCCTCTCATGAAAACATAGAAAAATATTAGCAAAGGTGGGGCCTAAAGGAAGACCCATGCCTACCCCATCGACCTGCTTATAGAGAAGATTGTTAAAAATGAAGTAGGAGTTCAAAACGGCCACTTCAAGAAGTGAGCGAAAGTACTTCGCAGTAATCCCTGCTATTTCTACGCAATTATTTCTGAAAAGTTCGCTGATAGTTATTTCAATAGTTTCTTTCACCGGGATGTTAGTAAACAAATTTTGAACATCAAAGCTAGCCATAACCATTTCGGAAGTGAGTTGAAGCCCACTTAAACTATGCACGAACTCGGAACTGTTTTTTATTGTATACTCATTTACGGTAAGTGTCGAAAGTAGGGGGACCAAAAATTTAGCAAGTTTGTACGTTGGAGTCCCACAGGCAGCAAAAATTGGGCGTAGAGGAACCAGCACCTTATGGACTTTTGGAAGTCCGTACAAAAATACCAGGAGTGGAGCCAGACACATAAAGTTCTTTGTACACCGAGTCCGATATCATAGATAGTTTCTTGAGTTTTGAAATAATGCGGTTTACCTTATCCTCAACTTGTCGAATGGTTTTAAGCACAGGTTCATTAATAAGATGAAATTTCGTAGCATCAGACAATATTAACTTAACCTTATCAATGTATGATGTTTTGTCCAAAATCACAACACCTCTCCCTTTGTCTGGTTTAGTAACAACAATTGACTTATCGGCAGCAAAATCTTTTAGCAAGTTAACATCATGTCTAGTGAACACTGGTGAAAACACCCGAGAAGACTTAAAGCCATGAAAATATTTTAAGCTAATGAATCTCAACTTTTCTTTCACATCACGAAGTTCAAAGCTTGAAGGTAGATGTAGATCTGATACAGTGTGAAGTAACTTCTCGAAGCATAGGAAATATCGGTAAAAGTTAAGCTTCCATACAGGTAGTTTAAAGTCAAGTCCAAATGCGAGTAAAGTTTTGATTCTTGCAGGCAGTGCCTTCGATGAAAAGTTAAAAATGACGCTGTCAGGGTCACAAGGTCGAATAGTGTTTTCAATCCCAATACGTTTGAGCTTCCTAGAGTGAATTTCATTTTGCTTCTCTCTGAATGTTTTTAGAACTTCCTTTAGATGATTGTTAAGCCAGAAGAATTGGAAGAATGAAAAGGTTTGACGGAGACTTTGGCGTTCGTCTCTTACTTTTGTTTAAGTTCTGCTAACCTATTCTTTTTGAAAAGTATCTCTTGATTGAGTAACTTACTTTGCCATGATTTGTAGAGTTTGCTGTCCCGAAGGTCCTTCTTGTATAGCTTGAATCTTAAGAACTTTGGGTATATGCTGTATGTTTTACATGTTTTTAGAAATTCAAGATCTAGTTCACATTTGGTTGTCTTCTTCTCATTCGATATGTATGCATGTATCTTCCGAACACTTTGGCGGCCATGGTTGCGTCCGATATGTTGGAATAAGGACTCTTTTTAAGTTGTAGTAGAAGTATAAACTTAACAATTAATAAAGACACACATGTCAACATCCAGTCAATTGTTGTTACTAAACCAGACAAAGGGAGAGGTGTTGTGATTTTGGACAAAACATCATACATTGATAAGGTTAAGTTAATATTGTCTGATGCTACGAAATTTCATCTTATTAATGAACCTGTGCTTAAAACCATTCGACAAGTTGAGGATAAGGTAAACCGCATTATTTCAAAACTCAAGAAACTATCTATGATATCGGACTCGGTGTACAAAGAACTTTATGTGTCTGGCTCCACTCCTGGTATTTTGTACGGACTTCCAAAAGTCCATAAGGTGCTGGTTCCTCTACGCCCAATTTTTGCTGCCTGTGGGACTCCAACGTACAAACTTGCTAAATTTTTGGTCCCCCTACTTTCGACACTTACCGTAAATGAGTATACAATAAAAAACAGTTCCGAGTTCGTGCATAGTTTAAGTGGGCTTCAACTCACTTCCGAAATGGTTATGGCTAGCTTTGATGTTCAAAATTTGTTTACTAACATCCCGGTGAAAGAAACTATTGAAATAACTATCAGCGAACTTTTCAGAAATAATTGCGTAGAAATAGCAGGGATTACTGCGAAGTACTTTCGCTCACTTCTTGAAGTGGCCGTTTTGAACTCCTACTTCATTTTTAACAATCTTCTCTATAAGCAGGTCGATGGGGTAGGCATGGGTCTTCCTTTAGGCCCCACCTTTGCTAATATTTTTCTATGTTTTCATGAGAGGAAATGGTTAAAAAACTGTCCAGCCGACTTCCGCCCAGTAATGTATAAGAGGTTCATTGATGATACTTTTTTAATATTTCGTCATAGATCACATTCTGATAAATTTCTTAGTTTTCTTAATGCTCAACATCCAAATATTAAGTTTACAAAAGAAGTCGAACAGAGTGGTAAACTGCCATTCCTTGACGTATGCGTTAGGAGGGTCGGCTCTAAGCTTGAAACATCAGTCTATCGAAAGCCAACATTCACTGGCCTAGGAACTAGCTTTTTAGCTTTATACCCCTTGCTGTAAAACGTGCCATCACCTTAACGGCTATCTATAGGGCATTTAGTGTCAGCTCATCATTCCAACTTTTCCACAGGGAACTCGACTTTTTAAAGCGCTTCTTTAAAAACAATGGCTTCCCCATTCATCTTTTTGATTGTTCGGTCAAGGATTTTTGAATAAGAAGTACGATTTATCTCCCAAGGCATGTACAGCTAAGAAACTTGAGAAATATTTTGTTATTCCGTATTTTGGTCAGCAGTCTCTAAAACTTAAGAAAGAGTTATTGTCCCTTCTTTCCAAATATTACCCTTATCTCAATCCAAAGATCGTCCTTCAGAACACCTCATCCTTGGGTTCTATCTTCCGGTTCAAGGACAGGTTACCTAAGAGTTGCCAATCCTCAGTGGTGTATCAATTCTGTTGCGCATCGTGTGGTGCGTCGTACGTTGGTTCCACCCATCGTTCATTACACTGCAGGATAAAACAACACTTAGGTATGTCCGACCGGACTAACCGAATGGTGGCGAATCCAGATCCGTCTGCGATTCGCGAACATTCACATCAATGTGATACCCCGGTTACCATTGATGATTTCAAAATTCTGGATAGGTGTGGTACAGGTGTAGATTTAAGAATTCTCGAGTCTCTTTATATATCTAAAAACAAACCTAGGTTGAACACAATGTCTTCGGCTTTCCCTCTTCAAATCTTTGTATAGCAAGTACCTTCAACATATATGTGTGTGTTTGTTAGTGTCTTATATTTTTAGCTAGTATCATGTCTATGGACTCAATAGGCACAGAGGTATTGAAATTCTCACACCATAGGAAGATACAGTGTAGTCAAAATCCTGCTCCAACTTAATGCAGTTCAGGCTCCTGGTCCTGTGTGTGACTTACTACGCTTCATAATAGACTTACGCAGGCTCTACGTTATCCTATCTACATCAGTGGCGTAGCCAGGATTCGGCCAAGGGGGGTCCCACTACCGTCGGGGGGGGCCCTTAGTAGTCGGGACCCATCTCCTATATGTGTCGTATAATATTTTGGCATTATAACATTTACAAGACGGATTTCTTATCCCTTCTTAAGTGTTTGTTATTATTTTGTTTATAGTTTGATTTTTCTCGATCCGACCAAGTGTCGGTAAATTTGGGTCACCAAATATTAGGGCTGGCCTATACCTATATGACAGTGTGGCTATAATAACAGTTTTGTGGCACATTTCGGAAAATCAGATGTTGCTGCGTGCATGATGTTAAACCTGACTTTACCTCATTTCACTCTGGTAATCAGGTATGAAGTCATTGAAGGTCAGTCGTTTTGAGTATGAATAAATGGTCTTCGACGGAAAATGGTTACCAATTTTTTCCGGGTGTCGAATTCATGAACTCTTCATTCAGAAAGTTTCCAAAGAAATGGAAAAAATGAATAAAAATACAAGGGATATGGTGGATGGTGGTTTATTCCGGACGTCATATAACGTCTATTCCGCGGCAAGATCCTGATGAATTCACCACAGTTACTTTCTTACTCTTGCTACATGGGTGTAACTTTGTGAAAATGTTTAGGGGTGCTTTTTCCTGGCCGCCTCATACAATTTTGATGGCAGCGTTAGGGTATGAACAACGTTAAAAAAGGGGGTAAAAACCTTACAATTTTGTCAAAACATCTCTAATGACTTCTTTCTAGCTTTACTTGCACTCCACACTGTTCTCCCTTGGGCCAAACAAATGTGTTTGGCCCCCTGGTTTGAGCGTTTGGGGGAGCATGGCCCGAATTGGCCCTAATATCCCACTGGATCCGCCAGTGACTAGACATACTTTAAGACATACGCCCAAAAACCGTGGTAGCGGTGCAACCCCAACTTCCAGACTATGGGGGCAGTGCCCACCATTTTCCAGCCGTTCCCGTACCCTGTTTTCAGCAACAAATTAAAGGGAATGTGGCACCTTCATAACATGATTTTACCTGAGATAGCCACTGAGATAGCCAAGTTGTAAAGCAAGTCTGGAAACCCGGTACTAAATACAGGGGCGGACGCAGACCCGAGTTTTCGGGGGGCAAACCCATGTCTGCCTCTCCTCGGGGGGGGATGGGAGCGAATATTTGTTTGCTCTGCAGACCTAGTGTAAACACCTTTTTTCAGTGCTCAACAGACCTAGTATAAGCTACCTCCCCAAGTTCATGATCGCTCTCCGGGGGGGGTGGGATGGGTGGGATAGGGGTGGGAGTGAAGATTTTTTGCTCTACAGACCTAGTGTAAACACCTTTTTTCAAAATTGCTTCGGCGTTTGTGGGGGGGCGCCAAAGATAGTTTGGCCTCCCCCTCCAGCGCTTTGAGGGGGAGGCATGGCTGGAATGGCCCCCCCTCTGCGTCCGCCAATGACTCAATATATCATTTGTCTTGGTACTAGATATTTCCGTAAAAAAAGCTAAAACCCACCTGAAATGTACCCCTCATGTACCCTTAGCAGCAGGCCACAGTTCTCATAGCTGTTGGTGTGACGACATATGCTGACGTCACAGTGAGTATCAGCCAATCGAAGCCCTCAAAGCGCATTGAATACGGTAGTGGTTGCCAGATCATGACATCATCCACAGGCAGATGTTTATATCTTTCCTCACAAGAGATGTTAAAAAATCCCAATATTGAGCTTATTGTACATTTTCAGAGAAATCATGGACGCCTCCTTGATTTTCAGCTAAAAATTTCCCCAATTATACTAAATTCCAGGATTCGACCAAGGTGCCACATTCCATTTAAGCGATAAGCCGAGTCGCTTTTGGCCCCACTGACGTCGACGACCCTTTCCCACAACTTCAAAATAGTTCCTGCGACTATGCTTTCAGCTTCCTGCTCATCCAAAGTCACAGCTCGAAAAGCTGCATACGTGGTGAAACCAGGAATTTTAGGTGTCTTTTTTAAACTAGCGCGGAGACAAACGGCTACCTATTAAGTGTTATTGTTTGCATTTTACCACTAATGAAAGCTTATTTATCATGTTACATTGTCGTTGGACTAACAAATTTTTGAACACTTATTTAATAAGGGGAGCTTCAAGTGCCAACGTGATTTATGATAGACGAGGCATTTTCTCGTAAGAGCCTTGCGTTGTATGATAGGCGAGATGTAAAGTTAAGACAGTGATTTCTGGTCACTTTAAAAATCACGTAGGGATTCACATAAAACTCTTGCTGGCAGGGTTGAGAACGCGTGGCTGAACGCCCCCCCCCCCACTTTTGAAAACGTTCCGGCGCGCCTGGTTTAAGGAGACTGTTCCTTAATAGCCTGTTGTTGAGTGTTCTTTAAAAGTCAAACTGAGGCCGAAGACTGCTTTAACACGCTGGGGGAGGGCAAAATTCGCCCCCCCACTCTCTTGGTTCTGCCCAGATAGCGCAAAAACGAAGAGACGCAGAACAACAAAACTTACAGCAACTTATCCCCGATCAATTTTACGCATCTGACCAATTTTTTAGGTCAGATCATGTCAGGTCAAGGAGCTATTCAAGGTCAAGCGACCCGAGCTCTAAACCTAAAATCATGAGTTTGAAGCGGCGCCTAAGGAACATCAGCCAACTGATCAGTTTCAAACTTTAACAACATGATGAAGTCATTAGGGTATATAAATTTGCTATCTCGGAATTTTTATATTGTTGACCTAAGGTGGGGTCATATATTGGTCAGCCCATTATAAGTCTCTGGTGAAAAATAGAGAGAGCTTGTTTTTAATAAATACTGGATAGATAAAACTGAAAATCCTCAAATCGTGTATTCTTAACGTGATCTTAATCATTAAGTTGAGTTTTTGGCTATCTGACCTCTCGACGGCCATGTCAGGTCACAGGAGCATACAGTGATTGTTTTGCGAGATAAAGAAGATATATTATTATAGCTGAATAGGGATGAAGTTCCCATTTTGCTTGCATTGTGCTTATATTGTCACGGGGAGTCAATTGAAGTGTAACATGACCACACCAGGTCACCCTGTGAGCCTGACCTAGCTCAATGTCAGGTAATTTTCACAATTTGACCTAGCAAGGTCATATTATACGTCATTTGATCTTCTACGACGCGAGAAATCCAGTGACGCATAAATATTTGCTCTAGCTCCGGAGTAAAAATATACGGGGGAAACGTACTGTTGTAAGCCTATGGAACCTTCTTTGAGCCATGCTGACCTTAATATTTACCTGACATAAAACACTTCCATGTAATTTCTTTTCGTCTCGTCAAGAGCTTTCGAACGCCGTCCGTAATTTTTATTTAGCTTTCCTGGGAAATGATATACGGAGGGGGGCCGAAATACGCCCCTCCAGCGAGGCGCGTTATGCCAGGGACCGCTGCGGGGCGCCTGTTAAGCCAGAGCCATAAAGTAGGCGAATCATCTCTTTACGGCGAATCAAATTATGCATAGTATGAACATGGTGTGTCAAAATTTAAGAATGACTTAACCAAAGGTCAGGTCAAGAGCATTATCTAGTCTGATATAATCGATATGCATACCAATAGACTCGTAATCACAATCTAAGTGAAACGGTACCAAAGTGAAATCTCTATCATCAATTCCTGCCAAGTTGTCCTGCGAAGTTGTCCGGGTTTCCTTCGAACCCATGTCTGAAAAAGGCTTAAATAGTCCAAACTGACCTTACAGAGATCACAGATCAAACGTGTCAAGGTGGACCTTTGCGATGGCTCAATATACTTTTTTTAATTTAACTCTCGGAGTCTCACTAAAGTCATCAAGGGACTTGTCACGGAAACCCCCACCCCACCACCCGAATGAGCAACTCCCACAATGAAGGGTTAATTTAGAAGCCAAAGTTTAACGTCCCGCAAAGCACAAGGACGGCTGCCCCACTCAGGTCACCCTCTCACCAGTCAGTTGCCAGCCGACCTACTTCGGGTAACCTATTGAGCGCCACGTCTCAGGGGAACCGATCCCAAGCCTGGACATGCACTGCCACTGCATGTTTCTCAGCAGCGGGCCGGAGCTCAACGCTCTACCAACTGAGCTGCTTGGGCGACGATACTTTTACTTATATCATATTTATATTTATACTTATGTTACGAGAACAGGAATTTATTTTAACCCTTGCCCTACTGGAGGTATTTTACTCCCTCGCCCTACCCGTTGGATCGATTCGACCCCCGACCGTTTGAAAATTAAGAGATGTGGAAAAACGCAGTAAAGCGCAGCGTTTTGCCCGAGACCTGAACTCTCCGACGGTGTGCAATTCTTTTTACCCTAGGTTAACTAGTGACCTTGTGAGGTCACAAAATCATGAAATTTTGACATATTTAGAAAATCCCTTATAACTCGGGAATCAATAGACCTAGAATAAAGTCCGAGGTGTCAATGTGTTTGTCTTGACCCAAGTAGTCCCAAAATATGCGGCATGACCTTGTAAGGTCACGTGTGACATTGACCCTAGGTCAAGGTCTAATCTAACCTAAGGTTAGGTTAGACCACCTAACATAACCTTAGGTCAAGGTCAAAGTCAGGTCGATACCATTCTAAACCTTCGGTGATGCTCGTCACTATGACACCAAATTATTTGCTGCATCTTGTCCCGTCCATTAGAATAGCCCAACAGCAGCTTCTAAAACGGTAACCTTTGCAGTCTTTTGGGGGCCCCTGGTGCCTTCGTTATGAATTTGACCTCAAAATGGATAACATATCCGGATTGCCTTTTTAGGGGCTTTCGAATGCTGTTTAGAAACTTGATCTAACTCTTCTAGAAGCCGAGTAACGCGTGGTTTTTAATACTTAATTTTAGTACCAAAATTGCCTTCCATGGGCTTAGAAATGAAGTCATAAATCCCGACAGGACATCGACTTAAAATTTGGTCAAGATGTGTCAAATTAATTTTTATACCATTTTCACGCAGCATTGGGCTAAACCAAACTTTTTTGTGTCATCGCGAAAAAGCGAGGTGCATCGAATCGGCCTTCCGAGGACGAGGGTTAAAACAATACGAACCGAAACATAGCCATTTTATAGTTTTCATCATGTATTTCCATTGAAGAGGTGACACGTAAATGAAACTACACACCGATTTCTTAAAAGCTGGAGTTTATGTTGCAGCACCCGGTAGGCCCATTATAGTGTATAAGTGTCGGATTGCTAGGTTAAACGTGATCTTGCTTATAAGTATTTTACTTAACTTTACTTTTCTTATTGCATAAGTGCAATTCCAAATTTTTTCGATGAAGTCACTTGCCTTGGCCTGATGACCTGACTTAACATAACCAAACTCAATTTTCTTAAGATGCGGAATTGATCAAGAAAGAGATATACAAAATACGGTAGTGCAGCGCCGTCGTTTATCCGCTATCCTTAAAAAGCCTTACGGAGACCATCGATGCCTCTCCCGGACAGGCTAGTGTTAAGCACAAGCTACGTTTCTCAGATATTGGCCCTGACTTACCTCCCCTTCTAAACAAGTGTCAATAGATGCACAGCAACCACATGTTGCCTTTTTGACCCTGCTTTGGTACGTATAGCAGCTACAAACAGGTCTATCTATCTATCTACATTAGGGTGTTTCAGCCCACTATAGTAAAATTTTGTTTGTTTGGAACGAAGTCATATCAACTTTCCCCCAGCTCTATACGTAAAACTGAATCGATTGACACCCTTAAAAGCAAAATAAAAGGACATTTAGAGGTGGCGCACTTTTATCACCAAAAACCATGACACTTGAAAGAGGCGCATTCTTTCTTGGTGCGCTTGGGTAGAGCCCTCCTATGGAGCTCCACCACCCGGAGCAGGTACTGCTTCTGCTTCTCGTCCTTGACGAATCCGTTGGACCTCTTGATGAGGGTGATCTCCCTTTCCCGCTGTTTTTGTCTTGAGTCGAAAGTTAGAGTTGTTGTGGCGTCCCATTTGATATAATGATCCTTCCCATATGTAGAAGGAGTATCGCAACAGATTCGACGCATATGTTCTAAAATTCAACGTAAGAACATATTTTAAGCCACATCAAACGATCAAACAATTACTGGTCAAACCAAAGGACAGGACAGAAAACCGGAAAAACCAGGCCCAGTATACAAGATGGAATGTAATGACTGTCCAAAAATATACATTTGAAAAGTAAAAGGATGATGGAAGTCCGACAAGACGAACACCGAAAATCTCGACAAAAACTAATCCGAGGGTCAATTGACGAGAGAGCAGCGGAGGCCACAGCGGAACATTCATTCAAGAAGGATCATTATATCAAATGGGACGCCACAACGACTTTAACTTTCGACTCAAGACAAAAAAAGCGGGAAATAAAAAAGGCAATTTACATCCAAACCACCATGGAACCAAAAATGAATAGAAATATTGGCAAAGTTACCATCTTCTCTGGATTTTTGGACCTCTTAAAACGCCAGCTAAACAAGAGATTGAATTGAAAAATAACACGTTTTTAGAGGTAATAATTCTAAAATGATTCGTCATGTTCATAGCTAAGATTGTTCTTTCAAAGTGTACCCTGTCTTTGTGTTTTTCGCTTAGTTAGGTTTATGTCATAGTGTTATCTTCATCTTCCTTGAAAACGGGGGCGGGATGCTCCCGAAATCGGTCGGGTTTTATGCTCAGGCTAGTCTTGTGCAGTAATAAATGTTTGATTTAATTTGAAGAATTCTTCAGATGTGAAATAGAAAACCAAGCAAAAGAAAACCAGCGCCAGTATCAGTGTGGAAATGTGTACATTCATAGGCGTAGGAACAGGGGCAGGGGGACCATAGCCCCCCCCAATATTCTTGATTCTTAACCCTTAACCCTATGGCGTTGACTGGAAAGAAATGACTTTCAAATGCACCTTGGCCTCCCCAATATTCTGGACGTTCCTACGCTTATGTGTACATTTGAATACATTTGATAAAAAACTGCAAAAGTGCGCGACCCCTAAACATTATCGAAATACATGGAAATTTCGCACAAAAGCTTGTAAGCAGATGAGGTTTGAGGGTAACGTCGATATGCGTAAAAATATTGCATTTTCGAACAATGAAACACCCTAATCTACATACAGCCTAAACAAATTCAAGAAGAAATTGCAGCATGCACCATGGCATTTTGGAAAAAAAGTCCAGCAGTGAGCTTTGTTTTTTCCTTTCTGGACGACATGATTAAGGAAATGACGAGTCTAGCTGCACTCGATAGTGCTGATTCTGAGACAACGGCGACACAGCAATTAACATTTTGGAAAACGCACTCTTTCGGCTTTCCATAGTAACTCCCGCCGTCTAAACATGACCTCATGCGGTTATATGAAACCTCCAGATAACTTAAGTAATCTTTTAGGCTCGACATTATCTCTCCAGATGAATAGTTACAAGAGAGCTCCGAATTTCTGAAACTGTTTATTTGATTACTACATAATCCTGGCATTAGGTCCTATTAGAATGTCGTAGAATAGTTTTAGGGGTGCTTTTGGAAGTTTAGGGGTGCTTTCAAAAGTTTTAGGGGTGCTTGCGCACCCCTAAAAGTATACAAAGTTACACTCCTGCCTTGCTATGTTGTAAATGAGCAAATTACCAAAACAATAGGCGCCTGAGATAACTATCGCCTTGGACTACTCTGTCATTGTTATTTTAAACCTTTCATACCTATTTTTCTTTGTGGGGTTATGCTCATCAATGTGTATCATTTTCCTTGTTTGTCTGGTTTCCTACGAAAATATTTGGAAGTTGTTTATTTCAGAATATTTAGGACGGTAGTTATTGGGACTAAGCCAATAGATTGAAAACCAGCTGAAGTTCCAAATTCCCTGTTCGATTTGCTATTATGGATGCTAAAATTAGATTAATTTTTGCCTTTCCTTCAGTAATGGTGCCTGATCGACATGTTTCAATTTGTCTTTTTTGGTACGCAATGGGAATATATACATTTTTCCGAGGCATATGATTTTCGAATCTTCTTTGAGCCTAGGATCTCAAGCAATATCTCTGGATTGTATTCTAAAATCTAAAAGAAATGGAAAGGAAAAAGGACGCTCGGATAAAAAGAATATATGAGTGTTCCCCAGATGCTATATAAAACCTATTCCATGGCCAGTCCTACTGATGAAACCGCTCACTTACTCCGCCCAAGCCATTGGTTGGAGATCCCGGGGGCTTGGGGAGGTGAGTACTTCCTTGGACTTTAGGTCTCTGATAGGCTTTGTACAGGGCCTGTATTGCTATGCCAGTGCTAAACCATCCAGGACCATCACCCACCACCCCCCGCCCCCCTGACTCCTGGGTCGAGCAGAGATCTCCAGAGGCCTCCAGGGGCATTTGACACGGCGCCGAAACCAGTATCTGGGACCCCCGAAAACAACACTTTTCCCGCAAATCAGTACTTACGTCCCCCAAAACCAGCATTTGGGGGTACCATGAGACTACCTACTGGGACTCCCTGGAACTTATTCTCGTGGGGCTCTGAGGATAACTTTGAAGGGAGGGGGAGGAAGGAGAGGAATGCTCGCTGAGACTAGCTTTTGGGGACAATTGACGGCAGCTTCTGGGGACCCCTGAGACTAACTCCTGGAGACTTCGTGAGACTAATAGTCGGATCTCAGAGATTAGCTCTCCGGCCCTTCTTACACTAGAACTGAAAGGTCCCCTGAAAATAACTCGGGCTTCCGAGATCAGTTCTTGGGGGACCTGAGACTAGCTCTGGGGCCGCCTAAGACCAACACTTGGCGCTACTCACAAGATTAATTTCCGGCCCCTCTCCCGATTAGATCTCAGGGAGTCTCTGATACTGATTCACGGCGCCTCTTGACCAAAATTGTGGACTCCTGAGAATCTCTCGGGGCTCCCTAGATTAGTTATCAGCAGCACCTCTGGGCCTATTTATCGGGCCCCCCAGATTTGCTCTGGGGGAGGGGGCTGAGACTGACTCTCGGGGCCATCCAGATTAGCTCTTGGGGATCCCCTGAGGCTGTCTCTGGGGTGGGGCGGGGGGCTGGGTATGACTTCCGACAGCCCTCTGAGACAAACCCTGGGTCGCCCCCTGAGACTAACACTCGAGGAGGGAGGCGTGGAAGCACCCCTGAAACTGAGTATTTGGCACGGCACTCCCGAGACTGCCTTTCGGAAGCCCAGATTAGCCCTCAGAGGCCTAAGGCTAACTCGGAGCCGTGAGACCAAAATTCGGGAGCACCTCTGGGAATTACTCTCAAAGCTCCATAATTAGCTCTTGGATGAACCGGAGACTAGCTCCCGGGAGCACTCTGAGACTAACTTTTAGGTGCTCCCTGATATTGACTCTCGGGGCCTCTTATGCAACAACTAGGGGGGCACAGCCTCAGGCTAAATCTCGAGGGTTCCCAAGATTACCCCTCAGGGGCCTCCTGAGATCAGTTCTCTGCGGATCAAATGAGACTAACTCTCGGACCCCTAGATTAACTCTCGCACCTGAAAGTAAATATTGACTCCTGAGAGAGACGCCCGTAAGACTATGGGACCGAATATCGGGGGTCCTCTAAGACTAACTCTCGGGGTCCCCTTGACCGACCCTTGGGGTTCTCTGAGACTGACTCTCATGGAGCCCCCTGAAATAGTCTGTCGCGGGGCCCTGAGAACCACTCTCTGGGGGACCCTGGGACGAGCTCGGCCCCCTGAGACCGACTTTCGGGGCCCCTGAGACCGACTTTCGGGATCCCCTGAGACTAACTCTCAGGGACCCCCTGTAATCTACTTTTGGGGGTCTTGAGACTGACCCTCAGGGCGGGGCCCTGAGGCCGACTCGGGACGCCCTGAGAACGAATCTTCAGGGGCTTCTGAGACTGATTCTGGGGGCCCCGTGATCAGAGAATGATTTGCAGTGGTTCAGATTGGCCCAAAGGGGGTCCTCGGACTCCTAGAACCCCTTGGCTACGCCACTGCATCCACACATTCGGGGGCCCGCCGAGATCAGCACTTGGAGGCCCCTGAAAGCATTGCTTCCCCCCCGATACCAATACTCCGGAGCCCCTGGATGCTGATGCGTAGGGCTCCTAAGACCAAGCTCGGGGTTCCACTTAGATCAGGTTCGGGGGCACCCTTAGGCCTATGCTTGCGCTTTTCTCAGGAGTAACTCGACACCGTTGTTCGGGGGGCCAGATCAACATTCGGAGCCCCCCAACCAACCCCGAGACTAATGCTCGGTACTCTGGAGCCTCTCGATACCAATGCTCGGAGACCCTGAGCCCAGGCCTGGGCCCATGAGACCAAACTCTGGGTCCCATTGGGCCAATTCTCGGGCCTCGCTCATAAGTCCCCTCGATATCGAAAGTCGGGGGCACCCCGAGATCAATATTGTCCCCCCCCCCACTTCCCAAGATCAATGTTCGCTGCTCCGGAGCTATCGATACCAATGCTCGGGGGATCCCTGAGACCAGCTCTGGGGCTCCCTAAGACCAAGATCGAAAGACCCGTGAGACCAAGCTCGGGGCCCCCTGAGACCAAGCTCGAGGCTCCTTGAGGCCGAGCTCGGGGCCCCTGAGACCAAGCTCAGGAGGCCCGTGAGACCAAGCTCGGGGAGGGCCTCCTGAGACCAAACTCGGGGGCCCCTGAGACCAAGTTCGGAGGTCCCTTGAGACCAAGCTCGGGGGGCACCTGAGACAAAGCTCGGGGCCCCTGAGATCAATGTTCGGTACTCTGGAGCCCTCAATACCGATGATCGGGAGCCCTGAGACCAAACTCGGAAAGCCCGTGAGACCAAGCTTGGGGGCCCCTGAGACCAAGCTCGGGGGCCCTGAGACCAAGCTCGGAGGTCCCTTGAGACCAAGCTTGGGCGCTCCCTGAGACCAAGCTCGGGGGCCCCTGAGACCGGGCTCGGGGGCCCCCGGAGACCAAGATCAAGGGTGCCCGTAAGACCAAGCTTGGGGGCCCCTGAGACCAAGCTCGGAGGTCCCTTGAGACCAACCTCGGGGGGCCTGAGATCGAGCTCGGAGGGCCCCCTGAGACCAATGCTCGTGTTTTCCAGTGCATAAGGTCAGCCCAAGGGGGTCCGCGGACCACAAGAACCCCCCCTTGGCTACGCCACTGATCTACATACGCATCCGATTCCCACGCACATTGCTTTGTCGCTGTTGCGGAGTTTGCGTAGATTTACTGCCCAGCTATTTTTTGTGATTATAGTCGTACCTTGGGCATACCATATACTGAACTCGGGGTAAAATGGGCCACTAAATTGAAGATACTAGAACTGCAAATGGGTAATACCGCGCCAAACCGATACAAAATGGAATTTTCATGTCCGACTTCTCCGACTTCGATGAAAAATGGTGCACCTGTAGGACCATAGAACAGATCATCACATATACAATTTCAGCGTGGAGAAGCCTTTGAGGTCAGACCTAGAAATCATTACAGGTCGCGCTTTTTTGCCGACTTCGCTTCACCCAAACATAGATAATTCTAGTGTTACGAGTTTTGATGACCAAATTGGTATCTATGCCAGTCCAATGCTTCACCATTCAAACTGAACCTAAATTGATCCATTTTTTACCTTTGACCTGCCAGGGTTAAATTTCATGAATTATCATTTTTTACTAATTTTTCCTGTTTCAAATGACATATCTTACCATGTGACCTGCTTAAATATTGACTGACATGTGGGCGAAAAAGAAAGGCGGAGGCTTGTAAATTTTCTGAAATATGGATATTTCAAAATGGTAGTGTTAAATTGATTCCATAACAAATTATCTAAAATGAATTTTGCTATGTTTGTTTTCCTTCATTTTCAAGCATTTTTTCATGTGAATTAGTTGCAAGCAAGGGATGAATTCATGGCAGCTGAACTTCTTTGAGATATCGTCATGTTTATGTTAGAAAAATACCATGAACCATCGAAGAAAATTTCAACCGACCTTCATTTCTCATTTTCAAATAGAAGCGTACGCCCAGTTCTCGCTCAAAACGGCAACTTACTGGTAAAGTAACCCTTACCCTGTTGTGCTGAGCGGTCCAGGAAAGGGAAGTTTGAGAGGCCAATTTCTCATCCCGGTGGGTATGAATTGGAGATACCCCAGTGATGATGACTACCAGGCGTGTGGATTTATATACATTCAGGGCTGGCTGGGCACCTCCAGTGAAGTTGAGTAAGTGTTAAAACTCCTTTAAATCATTTGTTTATCATTTTTAGGACTTTAAACTGGCTTTATTTGTGTGAGGGTCAAAATAAAGACAATATCATGCTACCTGTTTTTGCATGATAGTTATTGACATTCTTTCAAATTTGGGTGCCCGAATGATTTTCAGAAATCCACACCCCCGATGACTACGTTAATGGTAAGGCATGGGGGTCTCGAAGCTGCCCGGCTAGACGGTTCGGTACAGGAAGTCGGGAACGATACTTATAAGACAGACTGTAGATAGCTTGTGGCTCCGGCAAGGGGCCGACCCAGTCAGGGAACCATAGTGACTGAAAACCAGTGCATAAACTCAGCAAACTAACACGAATTGCGAGCGAGAGCGAGTGGTGTACTTAATGAACTCTAGTTATTAGGTAAAGTCAGCATTATGTGCATTACTAATTAACATTAAGTGTTGGTGTTAAACTGTATCGCATGGACCTACATAAAAGAAGAAAGTGATAATAATTAACCTCGCATTGAAGTCCGATTTCCAAAATGATGAAGCAGATAACAAAATTATGAAGCAGATAATAGTATGCTGCACTTTAAACATACTCCAGGTCTTGTAACCTTCGGAGTTGGCTCTGTAAATACCTGTTGACCTAAAAGCGTGCATGCTTGACATATCAGGATTACATCCCCCGAACACGATGCGGAAAGAAAATCTGTCTCAGCTTATCATTTCCATAAAATTTAAGAAGGTAACACACGATAATTTTTCGCCCCTTGATTTCTGGATTTTACGCTCCAAGGATATTTTTATTACTTCACGGGACACCCACCGTAAAAATCTACAAGAAGGATGACATAAAAATCTCTGCGGTTAAAGTTAGATAAAATTTAGTATGTTATGCCATATCTGCCCTATGTTAAGTTTCATCCACGCTATGTGCATAAGCTGTATCAGCTATGGTCGCTTCGCAAACTTAAGCATCTTCTTCACACACTGTCCATTGTTGAAGGCAAACTTAAGCTACGAACGGAGGCAAACCAGGATCTCTATCAGAAGCGTATGGCAATGCCTGTCATTCGCCATTTTAGCTGCACTTCTGTAGCGGAACCTGTAGTCTTAACTCCACCCCCGTCCACGCCGCGATATTATCGGACGCCCCGTCGTTAACATTCCAACAGTGGTCACGGCACTGCACCATGCTGTCCTGGTTTAATGAGTTGGCAGCCTCCATACCCATCCCTCTGTGCGGAGAACAATAGCAGCCTACAAAACTGGTGCTTGCATTACCGTGCAATCCCCATTTGCAGCGGCGCCATGCGCAGTAGCCATTTGTGACGCAGCATGGCTCGTGCAACACCGGTGCACTTCCGTCATACTTCAAAGGTGGCTGATAACGCTTCAAAGCGAGGCGCCGCGCCGTCGCTGGCACGCAGCTTTATTAATTAATCGTGCCGCTGAGTGGAAACATCGACCCGTAATGCTACACGCAGGCCCAAAGCTCCGCTAGGTAACACAGGCCGCCGACACGCTTAACTACTTGTGGCAAAATGTAATGCTATTGTTTTTAATGACAAGTCGCTTATTCCTACCCCCTCTTTAGGTGCATTTAATAGAAAATGTCACAAATAGATACTAGGTGTTCATTTCTCCCCCGACAGGTGCAGCATTATACTACAAACGGCCCAGAGCGGGTCAGGTGTTCTGGCGATAGCTTTCACAGTCAGCTTTTCTTCCCTCCGGCCCTGCGGAAAAGTTCACAATGCTCAAAATTGATTGCGCCACATGAGGCGAGCTGCCCGCACGGTGGGCCATTGACGTGATACACGCTTTACAGGCCGCCTTTTATGGCCCGCTCGATGTCAGTCGGAGTGCTTATAAAAATGTGTGTGGGGGCGATACGCACTCGGATGTCTGTCATTCGTCATTTACAGTCATTGTGCTAACAAAGAGACTACACACAGAATTATGTCGATGCGCTTATCGAGGGACGCCACGCCGGGGGTGACGCGGGGATCTGGCCGGGATGGGAAATCACTCGAGTGAGAAGGGCTCCCCCCACCCCGTCGGAGGCGCCCCGTCCGCTCGTCAGGGCTGTTCGATTATCGGCGCATTGTGTCGTCGGTGTTCACATCTGCTATCATTGTCGGCTATTGTTGGGTCGGGCGCGGACACCCCGGCAACACGCCAAATTGGCCACGCCAGAGCACCGGTGCAGCGCTGACCCGATGCTGCACAAAAAACCCTGGCGTCAATATTCACCGTCTCAGCCACCCAAACCAGGAAATACACATACCGATGTGAGCCAGTCTTAACCCAGCCGGATGTGGAGTAGTATTCTCATCGAATCGTTGTAAATATACCCACATCTGTGAGCAAAGTCAATTCTGATTTTCCTGTAATGAATTTGTAGGGCTTCCTAGCCTGGAAGGAAGAAAATTATACTATTTATTTGAACCTGCAATATGCCAATAGAAAACTGAAGATTGTTTCTCAGGCACCTGAGATGATAAAATGACCTCAAAATACAATTCTCTTACACAAATATGTATAAGACGTCTTACTCAGTTCTAGCTGATTTATAAGTCATCAGTGGAAGCCAAAATACCTCACCTCAAACCAGCGCGCCTGGTTGGCTCTGTCGATGGCGTTCTTAAAAGTCGGTACATGAGGCGGTGGCGCTCAGCTCTGCCTGCACTGACTCACGAATACATGTTTAGTGACTTCTGAAACACAGCTTACAATTTAATATTCATTTCAGTGGTCTCGTCGATGGATTAGAACTACCACAGTTCATTGCTGCACAGCAGCGTTTGCCGTGTTTGAGCGATGGTTTTCACTTGGGCGCCTGCCACATGTTGACGTCCAGTCTGTTCGTCATAGGTGTGCTGTCTGGAGTGTGCTCTTCTGTTTCTGGCATGTTGTCTGCGAGTGTTGCCTGCTGTTTCAGGCATGCTGTCTGCCGAGCTGTGTGTGACGTTGTTTTCGACTATTTCTGGCACATTGTCTGAGCCAGTGTTTTCGCCTGTTTCAGGTGTGCTGTCAGTCGAATTGTCGGTGACAGCGTTTCCACCTGCTTCAGGCGTGCTGTCTGCCGGACTGTCTGTGACATTGTTTCCGCCTGTTCTAGGTGTGCTGTCTGCCGATCTGTCTGTGACAGTGTTTCCGCCTGTTTCAGGCGTGCTGCCTGCCGGACTGTCGGTGACAGTGTTTCCGCGTGTTTCAGGCGTGCTGTCTGCCGGTCTGTCTGTGACAGTGTTTCCGCCTGTTTCAGGCGTGCTGTCTGTGACAGTGATTCCGCCTGTTTCAGGCGTGCTGTCTGCCGGTCTGTCTGTGACAGTGTTTCCGCCTGTTTCAGGCGTGCTGTCTGTGACAGTGTTTCCGCCTGTTTCAGGCGCCTGTCTGTGACAGTGGTTCCGCCTGTTTCAGGCGTGCTGTCTGTGACAGTGTTTCCGCCTGTTTCAGGCGTGCTGTCTGTGACAGTGTTTCCGCCTGTTTCAGGCGCGCTGTCTGTGACAGTGGTTCCGCCTGTTTCAGGCGTGCTGTCTGTGACAGTGTTTCCGCCTGTTTCAGGCGTGCTGTCGTGACAGTGGTTCCGCCTGTTTCAGGCGTGCTGTCTGCCGGTCTGCCTGTGACAGTGTTTCCGCCTGTTCCAGGCGTGCTGTCTGTGACAGTGGTTCCGCCTGTTTCAGGCGTGCTGTCTGCCGGTCTGCCTGTGACAGTGTTTCCGCCTGTTTCAGGCGTGCTGTCTGTGACAGTGGTTCCACCTGTTTCAGGCGTGCTGTCTGCCGGTCTGTCTGTGACAGTGTTTCCGCCTGTTTCAGGCGTGCTGTCTGTGACAGTGGTTCCGCCTGTTTCAGGCGTGCTGTCTGCCGGTCTGCCTGTGACAGTGTTTCCGCCTGTTTCAGGCGTGCTGTCTGTGACAGTGGTTCCGCCTGTTTCAGGCGTGCTGTCTGCCGGTCTGCCTGTGACAGTGTTTCCGCCTGTTTCAGGCGTGCTGTCTGTGACAGTGGTTCCGCATGTTTCAGGCGTGCTGTCTGCCGGTCTGTCGGTGCCGCTGCAGATCCATAGTCAGAGCCAGCACGACCTGGCGGCCAACTACTGGTCGCGGTTGCAGTGACCGCTGAGGTCGGTAGCCCAGCTCCCCACGTCGCAGCCGCCGGCCTTCTGCGATCACCGCAAGTCCCTGCCGACCCCACCGACCCCGCCCCGGCCGCCAGTGGCTCTGCTGCCACCTCAGACCTACCCCACCAGTCTCATCTCGCTAGAAATGTCCATCGGTCCATGACAAGGCCTGGAACTTACAGCGACTGACTTGCGTTCTCCGAGTAGTGAGTCAGAAAGTACTAGTGAAAATACCTGCCTAGGTCAGAAGCCGTCCCGCAGATGCAGTAGCCCGGTTTGCACGCGTTCAATCTGCCCTAGGACAGCGACGACACCGGCCTGCAGCGCAGCCGGCTGGCGTGCGCGCTGCCAGGGCTCACTTTTTGGGGGAGACCTGCAAGATCGAGCTGAAGCGCGAACACCTCTTGGCTTCCTCTGGACTCAAATCTTTTTTTAGAGCACCACATGGAGTGTTGTCTTCATATCCCATTTGTCTTGTTGCTTGGCGCGCGCTTTGCAGAGACGAGGACCAAGCAAGCGCGCGTTCAGACCCACGACGAGAGAGGCCTGAAGACAACCCTCGATTTGGTGTCCTGAGAAGATGGAAGTTGATTAAAAAAGAAAGCAACAGCCATTCGTACCGTAGCCTAATCTTACAGCTTGTCCCCAAAATGTCGACCCTGGTACCCTACACGTACACCGGTCACGTGGACGACCAAAGCAACAGGTCAACCGGTCACTTGCCGTGTCAACCAGGTTAATGTGAGCTGAGCTACAATCGCTCTCTCTCTCTCTCCCAAATGACCTATACAGATGTGTGATACCTCATGGTATTCAGATACAAGCATCCATAAGGCCTGGCTAGATCTCTGCACGTTCGCAAGCAGCTCATAGGCGACAATTCACTGCGCTGTGGCCGAACGTGATCCTCACCATGCTGTTAGCCTTTCCCTACCCACACTAAGTTTCCTTTAGCCCCTCCCCGCGTCAGGTGCGTGGTAGGGGAAGGTCTCTGGATCGGTACTGCCCCAACTGTTACACACTCTTACGCCACAGGCGTTCACTTCTCAGTGATTAGGTTCAAGGTGTTTCGTACATGTGGACGATGAGGAGCACGATTTTATCTACGGCACAAATCTGTGTAATACCACCAGATATAGCTCATAGCTAACATTCCACGGACCTTTGAAGGGAATTCAAGAGCAAAACCTTTGAATTCCGATCCTTTAACATTGAAAAATGGACCGAGGTCAATAAAGTCCAACACAGACAACCTCATCCAGTAATTACGTCGGGCCCCCGCCGGGCGTAGTCAAGGTCAGTCAAACTCTTAGAGTCGGCCCGTTTTCTGTTTTACGTTCCTTGGACAGTCCCTGCATCTTTAAGCGTTTAGCTGCTTTGACGTTCGCACCACAAAGTCCGGACCAGAATTTTCTGGCACTGCTTCATAGGCGCTTCAACCACACCCGATCTGAGCAACTACCGGTTTATTTTTTGGCTCCCGCGCTGACCAGCATGGCCGCCACGATTACGCACCCCAGGGCGACAGGTGTTCTGGTCTACCGACCATAATGGCCGGCGCTACCAGTGTGCTCCCGGTTATAGCTGATGAAACAAATGTGACGACAGACGGGCATGCGCCCAGGTGGCGCCACCTTCAGGATGGGTTCAATCATAACGTCATCATGACCCGTAGCACCGATCGCTTCATTTTTAATAGTGTACTGTATTGAATTGTGATCTTCGTGAATTTGCTGGTGCGTGTGTGATTGTATGTGCGTGCATGTGTGATGTTTTGTCGATGTCTAGGTTTGTTATGTATGTTAAACATTGATTTGTATGTAGACTTATCGATTGGATGTCGGCGAAGATCCAGAATTTAAGGAATAGGTAATTAAGTGAGCCACTATAACACTAACTTTTTTCCACTGATAGTGTCATTAATAACCATTTAGGAAAATTACAATTTTGACAATGCGGGATTTAAAATCAATTATAACGGAGACATTTCAACGTGCAAACCCGAAAAAGTAAAATGTCATGTGCAACAACACTATACACGGCTTGTGAATATCAGCCCTAAACAATATGCATACATAGACACAGGCTTATCAACTTGGCACCGCTTTCTGCACACCTGCGATTATTCTGTTGCTACCATGCCAAATTATACTGAATGATGTGATTCGGTCTGTTGAATAGCTCGTGCGAGACAGGTAGAAATAAGCGACAGGTGGTTCAAGTCATTGACGGCTGAGTGTGGGTGTATCTCAATTGCCGTCACAAACTCCTGTCGCTAGCTTTCAACAGATGATATTGGCGAGGACGGCACGTTGTTTTAGGGAGTGAGTGACTAGCACTCGTAGGTTTGTGGGTGGTTTCGTGTCATTCGACGTGTGCGGGCTGGTAGACACCCTGTTCGATCTGTACTCGCAAACGTTGGAAGATGAGCGGATCGTGTGAGCGGGGTAACCTTGTCGAGTCACACGTGTGATCGGACGAGAGTCGCCGCAGTCACAGCTCGAGTGTGAACAGTTTGTAGACAGAATTACTGTTGTGGTTTGTTATCGTTCCTAAGGAGGACGCAGGTCCCAACTGCAGGCCTCACGCACCGTTCAGAGAAGCCTTATCCACCGCCGAAGCTTACCCACGCCGATTCAAACGTTCAAAGGCCGTTCAAATTGCAGCCATGGGCCATGTAATAAAAAACACAAACTTTAAGAGACTTCGTTGGTTTAGAGTGCTTCGAACTGGCTTAAACTGTTGCACTCATTTGACTGTATGAGTCGCTATCGGCAGACGAACGGAATAATGCACTATCTGGTGAACTGTAGCCCTCTCCTTTTCCCTGGGAGTTATTTGCTGGCCATCCATACATACAACAGCCATCACTGGCACATTAAGGGCACATAAATCCCCTTTGATGTGGCGCACCTTATGAACAGGCTTACCTACTTCCTGAATCAAGGCTAGTGGAAACATAGACCTGTGCGCCGTTCAAAGGAATACACCTCACCGCTCTCATAACATTCTTCTCGAGACGACTATAGAATTGAGACTTTATTGAACGATATCTTCCCACCTCGTTGGGGAGACTAAACCTAGCTGGCGCTCAAGATAATCACCATTAAAATATGGGTGGTTTCCTTATTTCCGAAGTCTCGGGTATATTTGCGAACATATGGTCAAACACCGTAAACAATTGTTTCGCTTTCCAAACAAACGGGGACAAAATGCAGAAGAAATGCAATAGGAAACGAATAGCAGAATATAAAACACATGGTGCCTGGAAAAGAAGGATCAATAGGCAAAATACAAATATTCAAACAAAACCGACTGTTAGCCTCAGAATTCAGCCGAAAAGAGCATTAAACATACGCTTTTGCACCGGCAAAAAGCGGTGAACTCTCCAGCCAAGAGGAATCTGTGTTTTACATCTGCATACACGTAATAGCCGTGCGACGCAAAAGCAGCATACTCTGGAGCTGCTGCCTAAATAATCGACCCCCACCATTTCCCCCGTGTTTAAGTCAAGCATGGAACCATATAGGCCGGTCCGATATTTCTCGTAACTAAGGGAACTCGCATTTAAAATCAAGCTGGACTACATCCTCGTCCAAACATCTTATACGACTGTCGAAAAGGCAGGTCGTTTCCATCAACTAGAACACGCCACAAGTCTTCCAAGATCATATAATAAGGCATCCAAATGGAGCAAACACACCACCTCGGATGATGAGGCTCGCACGCTTCTGAGTGTTGCAGCTCTGCTAGAAAGCACAGCGTATAAATAAGAGCCTATAAATCACAAAAAAATCACCGAGAGAGCGCAGTCGTTGTGCCGTGTATAGGAAGTTTCGAGCCGACCCCCGATTTCTACTGCATACCAGAGTGCGAAAAGGGAAAAACTAGCCCTGCTGCGACCAGCGTTTCACAGCCAACACACAGAGCCACGTTACGGCCATGGAAATGTTTTGGAAAATTCTGGGTCGGTTCAATCAGACCGGACTCCGGCGACATTTCTGGGTTTCTGATCAGACGAGCTACCAATTAACGTGATCAGCGACCCTTCAGATACTTCCGAGGTCCTGCCTCCACCACTTACAGCAAAAACGCGTGTACAACATCTCGTCCCAGCTGAATGTTCCTTAGCCCCGCAGTGCTCAGGTTTCTACGTAAGTAACAAAGAACGACCAGACTGCGCGCAAACTAAGGGCATGAACGCACGCTGGCGGGATTGGTTGGGATCAGCAGGAACTGTGCCACATCCTCAGTTGTACCGCGCCGTATCGCCCGGGTGCTCCCGAAACTGTGTTGTGTCGCAGGCGGCACCCACTGGCGGACACAGGAGCGCCGTTTGAAGGGGGGGTGGGGGGCAAGTCGGGAAAAATATTAAAAACTGTTTTTGTAGAAAATCGGCCAAAATTTCGCCCGTTTGGGGCGGGGGCATGGCCTCTTAGCCCCCTCTGGATCCGCTAGTGGCGACACCACATGACATTAGCCGTCGGTGGTCCGTAAAGCCCCGGAGCTGCTGCTGCTGCTGTTCTGAGCTGAAGACCGGAAACGGTCCTGTGTCGTGCGGTCTGCTACTTTTGCAAGCAGCTCATATATGGCGTTACATGATCTCGGTTGGCGAGCCCTTAAAGCCAAAATAACAGACCACAGGCAGCACATACAAGGACGACTCAAGCAGTGACAGAGACAAAGGAGGCAGGGGCTCAAGCCCCTCCCCCAAATTTCCCAAGTGCCTACAGTTAATGCTTAGCCGGAAGCAGTTCCAAGGCAATAACGGGGGAAGTTCGAGTCTGCTAAGCCCCCCCTCCAATGAAGTCCTGGATCCACCTCTTGACTTAAGGTAAGCTATAATAGAAAATGGCTTGCTTATGCAGTGAAAAAAAAAAACATTCACAAAATCATTCCTGGAACGCTGGCAATACAAATTCCGTCTTTAAAGTCAATATACATTGCATCAACATACACATTTCAGCACAGTGATACTAAAATCACAGTCATGAGCCATACATAGTCACGCCCAACACAGGGCCGTGCGTCGGCTCGAAGTAGGTCTACACTTGAGACGCACATGCAGCTGTTGTGAGGCAGGTGCGCCTACATTTCTCCTCTGTGGTCTGCCGACGGCGGCGCGGCCGCCGCGTCCGCGCTATGCAGGCCGCGCGCGGCGCTCAGGCGGCCGGCGCGCTGTTGGCACGTGCGACACGCGCCGCGCTTGTTGACCACATTCCTGTGTCATCCGCGGTCGTGTGGTCGCGAACAACCGGACAGCCGCGAGCGCGCCGGCGCCGCCGCTAAAAACGCCGCCGTCCCGCACCGCAACCAGTTATGGAGAGACATCTCGAAGACTCTAATGTATTCTCAATGATCTCATCCTGCGTGTGTTGACGCGGCCCGGCGGAATGCCACGATGCAACACATAGCACGCGACTCACGGCTTGCTCCGAAGTAATTAAGAGAGTGAGCCATCGAGTTCGTAAGGAGCGACTTTCTTGTTCAATGGCGTGGTGGCAAGTCTCATTCCTGTTTCAGTAAAATATATTCGCCCAAACCAATATGAGAGAACAGCATCGTCATGCTTTTCTCGTGGGGAAGTTGGATAAACAGTGAAGAGAACTGAGTAACTGCCCTGGTGTACCGATATTCAGGGAGGATGGATATCTTAAACGTGTTACTCGAGCCCTTGATGATGCCTTGGCCACAGTGCGGAGACATAGAAAATAGTACACATGTAATGGTCAACCATAGGAATCGAGGGGCCCTCACAAAAAAATTTTAGACACGTTCCATGGGTGAGATTTAGAAACCTATAATCGATCGCAGAACAGTTTTCGACAAGTTTTAATCATGTAGCTGATGTATTATACATAGTGGGCAGGCATATAAAATCTATACAAAACCAATGCAAAATGCCGGAGTGAAAGCACAGTGTTTACATGTCCAAGTAAGGCACAAGTGTGGATCGAGACGAGAGAGCCCAGCCTTCAGATACAAGTCAGCAAACTATTCCGAGTTTAGGCTTCCACTGATACACAAGTCATCTCTTTCGAATCGCAGGCACCATTGAAATCTCTAGAACGGATGTGACCGCCACTAAGATGGAAGAGGTTGGAGCAATAGAACGGTCAATACGTTCGCTTCAAAAACAATGAAAGCAATGATAAAACAATATCTGAACCGGAACCAAAAAATGTTGTAAAACACAGTTAATCATATGTGCGGTACAAACCTGGAAACTTAAAAATATAAAAGATGCAGGGAGTAGAATCCTACAAAGGAGAACGTAAAGCAGCCTATATTTAGGTGAAAAGACCACATACGTTTAGCATTACAAATACGCAATACAAATAGTTTGAGAAAGAAAGTATACATAATTTGAGAGGTACATGACAGTAACTGTCATGGTTAATGCACGGCTACCACATGGTAGGAGGCGTCCATTCCAGAGACATCATTGTTATGACGTGCGGGGATGTCGGGCCCCGCCGTACGTTCCGACACATCACAAAACCACCTGCGCCGGATAGAAGCACTCGGCGGCACCTGGATAAAAGGCCCACAGTTGCAGAAGACAGACCTCTGAAGCCCTGACAATGAACACAGCTAATCCCACGTCGGGGCGCAGACCTGAACGTGCCGAATGTTCACCACTCGCCACTGAAGCAAAACGGCAACACACAATACGACGTGTCTACGTGATAATGCACAAGGGTTAGTTCAACAACGAGGAGACGCCACCTCTCGCCTTCTCTAAGCTTGTGATTAACAGCCAAACAACTAAAGCATCCTACCGGTGATCCTCAGTCCCTACACGAAACGGGCATGCACGATTTTGCTGATGCATGTCATATTGCTTCATAACAGCCACAAATACACTGGCACAATGGTACAGCGAGTTATTGAGACATCCTACAGGTGCAGTGTATTCGTTCAACAACTCCAACTTCTGACACAGACATTCTGTTGGATGAAGTCAGGAAACAGATGTACTCGCGCCCTACGCCTGCATGCTTCAATAAGCCTGAATTGCAACTGGCAAAGTAGATCACTGCACGACACAAAGCCAGATAGTCATAATCATGTTGAAGCCACTTTGCGGTTGAATAAGCACGGTGGCATAGCCACATGTGTGGGGAAATCCAGCAAAGCGAAAACAATTGCAAATGCTGTATCACGCCAGCTTCGGGGGAGTATAATACGATAGAAACGTATTCAACCGGTGGGACGTCCAAGAAAAAAGCAGCAGCAATATGAGCTATACGCATCCCGCACGGGGTGATGGTCATCGGCCTTCACGGCCGTGGAGGATGACCTCAATCCGTTAATGACCCACGATTACAAGGAAGACGAACAGTTCCCAACACTTACTTACATGCACAAGTTGTATATTATACAAACTTCATCGCACCAAACTTATGGCTATATAAAAACTCTGTTAAACTCGTTGTCTTTATGAAACACTGGAATGTGGAAATCTTCCCTGTCAGGCGCTTGGGGTAGATATCCGTAAACAACACTTGAAAAAAACGTGTTTAAACAAATACTGTAAAAATCTTTACTAAATTTTGCACGACATACAGAAAGTTTTCATCCGGAAAACCTAGACACAAGGCCAATAAGAGTCACACTTTTCTAAATCAATTTTCCTTGCTCCACGAGACTCCGTTTTGCGACACATGTTGACATGGGACGCGTCATACAACGGCACTACATCTACAGTCTTACCGCCCCGCCTCGCTCTTGAAGGCAGATACTAAAGCTTGACTTCCGTACATACATGCAAACTTATCCGTTGTGGGGACTGTCTAAGGCATCAGGCCCAACACTTGTAACCACTGAGAGCCTGACAGATACTTCATTTCTTGGCGCGATACAATATTACACAAGTACGCACTACCATCGCATACATCGCACACGATCGCAGAATGCTTGGCCTCTCTAATGTAACGAACCAGAACCAGTCACGTCATGAGACGAGTAATGTGAGATGGAAAAGCCCTTCCAACATCAGCAAATATATAGGTATTCCTATATCAGGAAAATCGAAGGTCCCCTTGTACTAACCGTTCCAGAGCGGTTAGTCTCCAGCCGAACCCCAGGCTTCAGCCGATCACAATGTAAGTGAGCTCTGGCTTATATGAAGGCGTACATCAGTCATTCACTGCCCTGTTCTATACATACGTCGGTTCAAAAGATCAAATCAACGCTGCCGCAACAGTGGCCTTTTGATGCGTCGTAGCTCGACCCGTATTCATTCCTGGAATGTTTTTTCCAGAGCAATCGCTTACCAATACTTTTAAACGCTGTTTTACGGCAACACCTACCACAGTACATTTTTCCTGCCCCCCCCGGTCCAATCTCTCTCGCTAATTTTGAATATCAAAAGGCGCTCGCTTTCTGCCCACTTCAGGCTGAGCGCTGGGGGGCCCGGTGCAGCACACTCCCGTACTCCGGGTCCTGCCCCCGGAGAGGGCCCCGCCCATCTCCCTCCTGCAGCAGGGGCGCCCTCTCGCCCACCAGATCCCAGTACTCGGCCGGAGGGTAGAGCAGGGGAAGGCGGAGGCAGCGCGGCAGCCGGTCATACTCCTGACGCGGCGACAGCGCCACCTGCCGCAGGTAACAGCTCAGCGCCGCCGGCACCGCCAGCAGCAGCAGCAGCACGCTGACGCAGACGTAGTCTGCCGACACGGCGCCAGCTGTTGTCACTGAGCTCACTGGAGAGGCACCCGGATTCTGGTCCCAATTCACCAGCTTTTGCAACTCCACCAGCTAGGCAGCACTCTCTGGCTAGATGCCGCGCCTCAAAATAGGTCGAAGTTTTCCCAGAACTGTAAGAAAACCCTGGGAATCATATGTTCTCCAACTCTTTACTCGCCCTGACTGCGGATAAGAGAAGACGCTTTACATGGTTCGGAACAGAGACAACACCACAGTTCCGATCAAAATCTCGGCGTGGCCGGGAGCCTGATGAAACACACACAAACCCAGGGAGAAATTCCCCGGGGAGAAAAGGTGCCAGCTTGATTTTAACAAAAGAGCACTGACATCCGCCCAATAGAGCAAAATTTGGACCCAGCAAATGCCCGATAATTACCTAAATTAGAACTCCAGCCTGCGGCACTTAGTTGGGTTCTATGCCTGATCTGCAATTTCAAGGCTGTAAACTATGCCTTTTATATCAGGTCTGTCAATGGCTCAGCACCTGTACGGTTACGGTACCTTGAACGCCGACTGAGAAGGCTTGCAGGGCGAACCGAAACTGAGGGTAGAGAGCACGGCGGTACAGATCCACGAACATGTACGAGTAAATGCTGTCCATGGCCAGGCCCAGTCCGTACGACACCCAGAGGGCGCCGAGGAAACAGCGCATCAGCGTGGAGCTCTGCCGAACACGTCAATAGTCACAGGATGACATCAGCGAGTGTAGAACACAACAGCCAAGGGCTTATGAGAGACGCTGTCAGTGGGTCGCACGACCTAAGCTAGCGTTTACGTGTTGTGCAGAGAAAGAAATGTGCAAAACCGCAAACATTGATTTAGTGAAGAGAGGACATATAAAAGTCATTTCACAGTAGATGTCGATTAAAATGCTGATTTTGCACGTATATATCTCCGAAATTTTTCAGGTCAAGCATCTCCAAATGATCCCTTCTCCTCCAGCTCGCGCTATTGACATATCCTACAGGGCGTGTTTGAAGGACCCACTAGCGAGCTACCATATCGAGGCTGGGGAGGCGACCGATAGTGGAGACGAGGCCAGCGCCCAGCACAAACGCCGGCCAGAAGACCAGGTCGAACGTCATGTCCAGCACTTGTACTGCAACGTCAGAGAGACATTCATGGTGAGATCACAGAGACGAGGGAGAACATCGGGTCATACGTCCGTCAATGTTCAGCACGAACGCTGCAATGGGGGAGAGAGAGAGAGAGAGAGAGAGTGAGGGTGAGGGTGAGGGTGAGAGTGAGTGAGAGTGAGAGAGAGAGTGAGAGAGTGAGAGAGTGAGAGAGAGTGGGAGTGAGAGTGGGAGAGAGAGAGAGAGAGAGAGAGAGAGAGAGAGAGAGAGAGAGAGAGAGAGAGATCTTAGAGGGTCTCCCAGGCTTTGCGGTGTCAGATAATAATAAAGGGTGGCTAATGAGCTTATAAGTTTAATACAACATCACCGTAGTGGTAGATTTGATGAAATTACTATATCATAACCATTTAATGACTCATAAGCGGGAAACAAAAACTGCAAGTGAACAACATGTGAGCGTGTTTGCGAAGACCGAGGAACAAAGAAACGAGAAGGACTGAAAACCCACGTCTCAGGCAAATTCTCCACCTGTGCAGCCCCTGGGGCTGTCACTAATCACAAATCCAGTACTGACACGCCGGGATCATGAAGAGCATGGCGATGGCGGCGGCGCCGAACAGCAGGCAGGAGCAGGTGAGCATGGTGCCCCGCGACCACTGGTCCCAGGTCCACTTCCGCACCAGCAGGACCGCGCAGACCAGACCCAGGGCGGCGCCCACGCCGGTCGCCGCTGTCGGAGAGCGAGCGGGGAGTCAAACCACAGGGAGACCAGACCCAGGGCGGCGCCCACGCCGGTCGCCGCTGTCGGAGAGCGAGCGGGGAGTCACGGCACGGGGAGACCAGACCCAGGGCGGCGCCCACGCCGGTCGCCGCTGTCGGAGAGCGAGCGGGGAGTCACGGCACGGGGAGACCAGACCCAGGGCGGCGCCCACGCCGGTCGCCGCTGTCGGAGAGCGAGCGGGGAGTCACGGCACGGGGAGACCAGACCCAGGGCGGCGCCCACGCCGGTCGCCGCTGTCGGATAGCGAGCGGGGAGTCACGGCACGGGGAGACCAGACCCAGGGCGGCGCCCACGCCGGTCGCCGCTGTCGGAGAGCGAGCGGGGAGTCACGGCACGGGGAGACCAGACCCAGGACGGCGCCCACGCCGGTCGCCGCTGTCGGAGAGCGAGCGGGGAGTCACGGCACGGGGAGACCAGACCCAGGACGGCGCCCACGCCGGTCGCCGCTGTCGGAGAGCGAGCGCGGAGTCACGGCACGGGGAGACCAGACCCAGGACGGCGCCCACGCCGGTCGCCGCTGTCAGAGAGCGAGCGGGGAGTCAAACCACAGGGAGACCAGACCCAGGGCGGCGCCCACGCCGGTCGCCGCTGTCAGAGAGCGAGCGGGGAGTCACGGCACAGGGAGACCAGACCCAGGGCGGCGCCCACGCCGGTCGCCGCTGTATGAGAGCGAGCGGGGAGTCACGGCACGGGGAGACCAGACCCAGGACGGCGCCCACGCCGGTCGCCGCTGTCGGAGAGCGAGCGCGGAGTCAAACCACAGGGAGACCAGACCCAGGGCGGCGCCCACGCCGGTCGCCGCTGTCAGAGAGCGAGCGGGGAGTCACGGCACGGGGAGACCAGACCCAGGACGGCGCCCACGCCGGTCGCCGCTGTCGGAGAGCGAGCGGGGAGTCACGGCACGGGGAGACCAGACCCAGGACGGCGCCCACGCCGGTCGCCGCTGTCGGAGAGCGAGCGGGGAGTCACGGCACGGGGAGACCAGACCCAGGACGGCGCCCACGCCGGTCGCCGCTGTCAGAGAGCGAGCGGGGAGTCACGGCACGGGGAGACCAGACCCAGGGCGGCGCCCACACCGCTCGCCGCTGTCAGAGAGCGAGCGGGGAGTCAAACCACAGGGAGACCAGACCCAGGGCGGCGCCCACGCCGGTCGCCGCTGTCGGAGAGCGAGCGGGGAGTCACGGCACGGGGAGACCAGACCCAGGGCGGCGCCACGCCGGTCGCCGCTGTCGGAGAGCGAGCGGGGAGTCACGGCACAGGCTCAGCGACTGGTTGAGCGTGAGCAATCCAGTGCAGTGTTCCAAATCACAAGGTGCTGGGTGGATAGTGACACCTGGGCAAGATGGATTTCCCACCCACTTTGGTGTTATTTTTACTCAATTTTGCACTCACTTTTCCGGAGTTCTTTTTTCGCCAGAATTCAATAGCCTTGGAGTATATGAATTCATCAAAATATGGAAGTTATTAAAATGTCTATGAAAATGTCTTCATGGTTGTTAAGAGTTTTAATTCAGTCTCACAGTACAGTAAGTTTTAAATTTTCCGCTCGCATACTATATTTTCCAATATAATTTTACACTCCACGACCTAGTGAAAACTAGTTTTGGGATCCCGATCCAGTGCATGTCCAAAGCTTCCCGACAAATCCAGGTAGCTGGTTTCACACAAGGAATATTAATCAAAATCCAATCCATACCAGGACAACACGATTAAAACAGCACAGGTCCGAGTCCGAATCTAGATCCGAAACTAGCCGAATTCTCAGGCCAATCCAATCAAATCAATCAGCAAGTTAGATCAGATATCCACTCTTTGACATACCCTGGCTGCTGGGAGGTGTGTCGGATCTGACGAAGAGCGAGCTAACGAATGTGGGTATGTTAGACCGATAGAGTGAGCATGAGGACAGTATATCACCACCCTCAGAGTCAGTCAAGAGCTGTGCGGGAACACGTCTGACGACTTCATCATTAGAGTTCTGCAGGAAAAATAATAAGAGGCTCGAACCTTACTCTTATTACACCCGAACAAATCAGCTTTGTCTGTCGGCTTCGAGCGCAACGTGCTAAGAAAGAAGACCCTCATTTTCCTAGGAAGGCGAAAATTGACCCCATACCCCGCATTAATAAAAGAAAGACTATCACCGTTTCCAGTCTGTACCCTGGTTCGCTGGACCTCAGCTGCTGTGAACTCTATTCGAAGGGCCACAGGAAAAATCTGACCTCAAATGGTAAAATCCCAAGAGCGTATACGCCGAATTCTAAACTGAATGGTTACGCCGGTCACTTCAATTGAGGGCGGACTAACCTTTCTTTAAAGTGAAGTTTCTGAGACCCCACGCATGCCAGCAGAGTTTCCATTGTTTTCTCCCGTAATATATGCAGTGGAAAACAATTTCCGTAAGTGACGTCTTCGCTTGCATAATCAGCAACGGATTTCCAATGCTTGTCTATTTGTTTCAGCCGAACATGCATTGGGCCACATGATGACATTCCTCCATTCTTCAGACTCCCATCTGTGCCTGGGAGGCCCTGCCTTGCTCACCCAGCACGTCGTCAAGGATGAGCAGCCGGAACAGCAGCGCCGCCAGCCCGCCCACCAGCAGCAGGGTGGAGATGAGGACCTCCACAGTCAGGCTGGCGGCAGCCACCGTCAGCATCAGAGCGCCCAGCACCGACAACACCGCGTCCAATGTCCACTCGGTGGACAGCGCTGTCGGAACGCGACCACAGTCAGCGTACACAGCTGTCGGAACGGGACCACAGTTAGCGTACACAGCTGCCAGGACGGGAACACAGTCAGCGTACACAGCTGTCGGAACGGGAGAACAGTCAGCGTACACAGCTGTCAGAGTGGGAACACATTCAGCGTACACAGCTGTCGGAACGGGACCACAGTCAGAGTACACAGCTGCCAGAACGGGAACACAGTCAGCATACACAGCTGTCGGAACGGGATCACAGTCAGCCTACACAGCTGTCGGAACGGACAGTCAGCGTACACAGCTGTCAGAATGGGAACACATTCAGCGTACATAGCTGTCGGAACGGGACCACAGTCAGAGTACACAGCTGCCAGAACGGGAACACAGTCAGCATACACAGCTGTCGGATCGGCACAGTCAGCGTACACAGCTGTCAGAACAGGATACAGTCAGCGTTCACAGCTGTCGGAACGGGACCACAGTCATCGTACACAGCTGTCGGAACGGGAGCACAGTCAGCGTACATAGGTGTTGGAACGGGAGCACAGTGGGGGTACTGATCTGTAAGAATAGGAACATGACATCCAACGCCACAAACCAGTACAACATGAACATGTATCAGAACATCAGCAGAGTATCCACCAGGACTCTCCCGCTACGGTGAAATTGAGAAAACGCAGTCGAACCGAGAATGTTCCAGACACTGATTTGACTATCCTTGTGGATAAGCCAGTGCAGCGCAACAGGTCGTCAGCAGATATCCAGTTGATTGATTGATGATTTGGGTTTAGGGGCGCGCCAGCCTGAGAGGTCATATAGCGCCCATATACATATCCAGCGCAGTCGCCGCTCACAGTACGCGCGGCAGTAGTGCTCCCCCGGCTGGTCGGCCAGCGGGCAGGCGTGGCGCACGGCCGGGACGTAGGCGGCCACGGCGCCGGCTACGCCCCGCACGGCCACCGTGGCGCCGTAGACGGCCGCCTGACTCGGGTACAGCGCCAGGGTCCACTGCATGGGCCGCGACGGGTTCCGGTCCTGCACCTGGCCACGCAGAGGGAGAGAGGTTAGCAGCGGGCAAAGGGTCTTGTAAAGTGCTGCTATAGTTCACACTGCGAATTGGGTTGAATAGCGACTACATCACTGGCAGTGACTCTCTGTGTACGGTCAGTTGTTTAAACGGACCCGAGGCGACTCTGGCGCGTTAATGCAAGGTGACTTTGTTAGCGTTATGGTGTTGCAAGAAACTTGTTAAATGACGTCATAGACACGAATTTCACCACGAAGACAGTGTGATCATTATCTAGACAAGGCAGACTGGACTGAACGCTCAACAATACACTAGAAACCCTTCAACATAATATATCGTACAGCCTCCAGCAGCGCGCTCTAACCGTGCGGGAGTTCTTCCGAATCCTGTCCGGGGTGAGCATGTCAGAGAGTGCATCCCTGAAGAGGGCGTAGTTGGCGCGAAGGTCTCCGGGCCTGTACACCAGGTAGGTCTTGTACTCCAGCACGTACCGCGCGGAGTTACAGGTGAACGTCATACTCCTGCCAGACGGGACACCGCCGGTGAAGATCAACAATCGATCAAAACCAATACACAGTGGTACAGTCTGAACAGGGACGGACCCGATACAGAAGAATACAGACGGGATACTGCCTCCAGTTCATACTATGTCGATAAATTCTCCCCATTGCAATATACAATCGGAACGAATTGTATTATTTTAGGCTAATAAAACAATGAAGCTTGAACACCACGAATGGGAAGGTACGAAAGTTGGGAACAATGAATGAATTAACAATGAACTATGAAGTTGGCAACAAGTTAAGAACAATGAAATGAAGTTGATGCTAATGAAGGATGAGAGGGTACAACCCGTTCAGACCTGTTGACGCCGAGCTCGGCCCTGGGCACGGCGAATGTGGTGAAGGCCTTGTGGAACGTCTGCAGCCTGAAGAAGGGTGCCACAGCCACAGTTTCTGTTAGGCTGCAGCCCCCCGGCACCGGCACTGTCGGAAGCACAGCGGCGCAAGGTGACGGCGTCTCCCGGGGCAGCTATGCACAAGTCCAGGACCGCAATACGGACAACATATTCAAATTACAAACGCGCAACCATAATTCATTCCACCTATAAATTTCCAGTAGGGAGCAGATGGCAATCGCCCTAGATTCAGCACGTCCACAAATAATCATTCATATATACATATATATATATATATATATATATATATATATATATATATATATATATATATATATATATATATATATATATATATATATATATAGTATATATAAAGCGTCCAGCACTAGCGCTGCTACACCTCTGCCACCCTACCGTTGTTGCCGTGCGGGAGGACGGCGAGGAAGACGGTGGCGTTCTCAGCGCCGAGGTTGACAACGGTGATGGGACCTGCCGCGGTCTGTCCCGGAGGGATGCGGGTCACCAGGCCCACGTGCCGCCCCTCCACAGCCTCCGCCCCGGCCGGAGTCACCTGGGACATCTGCCGGGCCGACCAAGGAGGCGAAGGCAACTTCAGGAGTGTCAATGAAGCGCAAAAGTGATGACTCCATCTGAGAAGTAGAATCTATCTAAGAACTAGAATCTATCTAATAACTAGAATCTAAGAACTAGAATCTGAAAATTTACAACGACAATAAAATCATAAAACCTCTTATTTTTCACAGGCACAAAAATAATGTTCTTAGCTGGTCGTGATTCTCATAAAACTCCCGTAACTTATCATGTCTTTACCTACCCTGCAATATTTCCTATACTCCTAATTTCTCACAAATCTCCAACAGAAACTACCGCAAACGGGAAAAATGCAGAATACATCACCTCGTACAACTCATTTGCAACACCCATGAGGACAAAGGACAGGACGTCGCCTGTTTCTTCCACTGACCTGCAGAGCGACCGTCTGCGCATGCACCTGCACCAGCAGGTAGGAGACGGCAGCGGGCACTGCCGTGACCAGCACATTCTCACTGGCGCCAGCCGAGATGGAGAGATCGGCGGTGTACAACGGCAGGGCACTGCTGCCAGAAAGGTCTGCCAACGTAGGACAGCAGGTCAGCTGGAATCGGCTTAAACTTAAGACAGTTGACGAATCTTAGATAAAACTGTTCCACTCAACATCTATAGAAGTTTTCAGTTCCTTTTACTCTCCTTTGCTTCTGTACCTAACAAGGTCACGAAGATCCGCCTTAAAGGAAGACATCTTACTTTTATACTACGATTTGTGCTGACAGAGAGACTTTACAGCATATCTCACAGAAACTCCGATAAAATGATAATTCTGACTATTTCCTCGACTCTGAGACAGGAAATTGAACAAAACTGGTCATTCACTCTCTCGGCACAGCCCTTCTTTAAAATCTTGGTTCAGCTGATAGCAAGAAAAGTCGAAGCTGATCACATCATCACCTCCAACACCAACATGTCAGCACATAACCATCGACCTCGACCTCAAATGATACTTATTACGGAACTCACACTTTTTCGCACCTCACCATGACTCTGACTGACCATAATCTAGACATAGAGATTCTGAAGAGGAGCTGTGCCAGAATATGTAACTACCGATTCTATATGCCTGTGGGCTCACTCAGGTCCTAATGCCTAAGTGAGGCAAAGTGAAGCCTCCCAAACACCGAGCTCGTCACGGTATGCGATCTTGATCCCAATCAAGCAGACCAAACTGCCTTTTAGTATTCTGCAAACCCTCCGTTGTCCTAAAGACTTTCAGGCTGAAAGCTCCAGAACCTAGGTAGTGGGGTCAGGTAGCAGTAAGTGTTCCGTTCCAATTAGGAACCTATCTGCAGGCATTGCATACCGGAAGACGCACGATAGGTACCAGGAAGTAACATTATCTCTGGCAGAGAACCTTTGAAGCAGATTGACGCGTCCTAAATCCAGAGGGTTCCCCGTATAGTTCCTTGTCTCATCTTATATCTGAATGGTGACTAATGTGCAAAGGAACTGAATAGGTACGCAAACTTCTCAGAGTTGTCCACCACAATATGCAGACTAGCCCCGAACACAGTGAAGCTTCAGGCTGCAGTAAGTAAAATCTTAAAATTTCCCAACGAAAACTGATATCCTTCATCAACCCCATCATACCACCCCATCATACCACCCCATCATACTTCGTTGCCCAATGAAAGTCTTCAGCAATACCACTCCCTAACACCATCTGTCGACATCTTAATGACAGTATTGCAAAATGCGTTATACAAGAGTAACGTTTGATTTATCACTGAGTAACTCTGGTGTCATAACACCAGCTTCTGTGATTGCACTTACCAAACGATACTGAGCTGCAGAGTGAAGGTAAGATAAGTAAAGTAATTATGGCCTGGGTGGTGATCATGTTTAAACATTAGAATAGCATCCCAGGAATATTATAATCTGCAATAGAAGAGAAACAAAATCAGATTTCACATGCAATATAAATATGCACATTACCTTATACATACACATAGGCACACGAACGGGGGGGGCAGAGGGGCGGCTGCCCCTCCCCAGCTTTCGAACAAGGGGCAATGCCTCCCCAAATTTGGGCCGATTCCGGACCTTTTCCGTTAAAAATTAAGTGATAAGCCGAATCATATTTGATCCCACCAGCAGTGACAACTTTTGCCCCCTCCTCCTCCCACCTGGAAAAAAGTTCCTGCACCTATGTACATACACAAATCAGCTATGGCAGACAAATGACTGCTAAAATTTTAACCATGTCCAAGTGATGCGACTCAGCCAAAACCACCAAAGTACCATGCTTTTCATACTCTGGCCCGTACCAGTGCTAAGCGGCGAATGGTGGCCAGCGAACCCACACATAGGCTGATCCGTGTGAAACTGTCCAGGGCAGATACATGCCAGCAATATAGGCAATCTTGGGTGTCCTTAAGGGGACATGAAGAAATTTGCTTCCTTGAATGGTAGATGCATTGCAGGCCAGCTTGCCTCTCCTTTCCCTCCCTTGCGGTTTCTGCAAAGTGGCGCTGCAACACGGTGGCACACAGTGTCACCGTACTTGGAATACTGCAGTGACGGCGGGACGCCCGAATTTAAGGGGGGGGGGGCATGGACTTTTCAACCCATTTCTTTCCCGTCAATGCCATCGGGTTTGTGTTAAAATTTCTGATTCAAGGGGGACACCGTGCCCCGGTGCCCCCCTCCCCTCTTCCCCCAGTTCCGCAGCCGGTGGAATACTGTTAAAGGGAATAAGACATATTTAAAACGTGATTTTAACTGAGATAGCAAGTTATAAAGCATGCCGGAAAACCCGGTACTCCGTATATCATTTGTCTTGAAACTCAAAATTTCCGCAGAGAAAAGCAAAAAACACCTACCTGAAATGTACCCCTCATGGACCCCCAGCAGCAGGCCACAGTTGTCAGGCTGTTGGTGTGACGACATATGCTGACGTCACGGTGAGTATCAGGCAATCGAAGCCCTAGAAGCCTATGGAATATGGTAGTGGTTGCCAGATCATGACATCATCCACAGACAGATAATTATTTTTCCCCAGAGGCGGATTTTAAAAATCAAGACATTGAGCTTATTATACATTTTTCAGAGAAATCATGGACGATTCCCTGATTTTCGGCTAAAAGTACCGCTCATTACACTAAATTCAAGTATTCGACAAAGTTGCCACATTCCTTTTGAGTGATTTTTCACATATCTCATGTGAATCTCAGGCCACGGTCATACCAGATCAGATAACAAGCCTAAGTTAAATGACTTCACCTAAAAATTTTGAGCTTGCACACCTTGTTCAGATTTGGACAGAATGAACTGAAACCCATTTCAGGCCATGAGAGCGTCTATGGTTATATCTCTGCTACTCAGGAATATAAGTATTTACGTCCTAAGGTCAGAACGTCTGATTCGTGACCTCCCCATTGCAAGCCTAAGGAAATATTTAGAATTGTCTGTTCTCCAGTATACTTGTACCAGATCTGTGGCCCATCCCCGAGATTGAAGCTGAAACTTCCGACGTATCCCCTCTGACAGGACATCTGATGTCAAGCAAGCCATTTCCGATAAATCCAGTCCATAAATTTCGACTGAACGAAGATGAAGCCTTTCTTTTACCACTTTACCACAGTTGCATTTTCACTACCTATGCAAGTCGATTGATGTACATCACGACCATACCAGATCATCTGGTCAATTTCTTGCCCTGATGTCAGGTTAACTTTCAAACTTTACCCCACACAGCAAACTAGTCATCATTTAATCAGCAGTGACCAGAGGATTGCAAAAGTGCCACAATAATTCCCGGATCTGGTTTCTTTCAGAATCGATAAGTGAATAAGTAAATACCCAACAATACCAGTAATATATCGTCCTGCACCTCGCTTGACTTCAGTGAATATCTAGTTTTACCTTGGTAAGCACTGAATCGTTCTATTCTGCAGACAGCAGCGTACAAATGGCACCCATAAATATTGTTCTATGTGGCATCTACGGCTGGAAAATTGCATTTAGTTCCAGCCTGTGTGATATTTTAGCCTATACCAAAAATCGTCACGTTCAATGACCTATTCTAGGGTTCTGACCTGACTGAAGGTTCGATGCCATAGAACAGAAAGAGCGATGTAAGCACTCTTCAAGGGGTTCAGGAATAAGTTCCAGCCCTTTCAAGATCACCAATCTAAGATATATTGGTTTCTTCTTTTGTCTGCCGTCACATATGCCCTTTCCTAGGATCAGCAAATTACAGCAACTCCCTCAAAAGTGACTTCTTCTTGGGACGCCCAAAAAGAAATCAGAAAATGACAACAAAAAGACCCCTCCCAAGTTAGGACGGGTCTTTTTTGCTGCCAAATGGCCCCCAGGAAAAGGCTTGCCCCCCAACCGAAAATGGCATCCGCCACCACTGGCGCCTTCTCATCTCGTCCAGGCGAAATTCCCGCATCCAGGTGATAGTAGCACAACCACATCATGCACAGCCTCGAGCAGGCGCGACAGATGCCGCCACCAGTCAGTATTGAGATCGATAGATGTCAAGGAAGGTCGAAATAGCCGAAATGATGTGTACTTTTAAAACTTCTTTTATCCCAGAAACTGAATATGCAAATAGTTTTACTAAGATGCACGTATTCTTATTCACTAAGGTGCACATATTTTTAAGTGGGGCATGGGGTGGACAGTGAGTGGACTTATTGACTTAATTTTTCTGTTTGTGGGTGACTGTGAATCAGGGTCCCGCGGCAACCCCCATCGCCCCTCTCGCCCAGCCATCGTTCATCATCCTCCCTAAGGAGAGCTGTCAACTTGAAATATTGTATAGTATATGACAGTTCCGGGAAATAGTGACCTGTTCCCATGATAATTGCTGGCCCACTTCTTTGGGCGATCAGTGGGATCACCGGAATGAGGACCACTTTAAATTCAACATTTTATCCTTTAAGTTTTTAGTGCGCGAAATGTCATGTGTCCAGGGGCACAGCCAGGGGGGCACAGGGGCACGTGCCCCCCCCCATCGGTGCCGGGGTGCCCTTTTGATTGCCAGGTGGTGTACCCTCTTTGGGCCGTGCCGCGTTGAGCCTAGATGGAACTAGACTGCATTTGGCGATTTAAATTATTGTTTGACAATTAAGTGCCTTTTTGGTCAGTTAGGGCATTCTGTCGCCTTTTTAAGCACCCGGGAAGAGCATAGGCACGTAATCCGTTTCCAGATAATGCCTCATCGTCGCCAATAATCGTACGGGCAGAGCTAATCTGGTGCCCCTTGAGCTCATCGGGTGCCCCCTGGGCTCTAGTCTTAGCCCCCGGAGCTGATCATGTGCCCTCTGAGCTGATCTGATGCCCTCGTAGTCAATCTGGTGCTCCTCTGAGAAACTAATTGTGCCTTCTGAACCTATATAATGCTCTCTGAGTTAGTTTGATGCCCCCGAGCTTGCCTGCTGTCCTTTTAGCTGTTATAGTGCCCCTTGAGCTGATCCGGGGCCCCTGAGTTTATTTATGCCTCCCGGAGTTGATCTACTGTCCCGGGGTGCAGCCGGGGGGCTCATGGGCACGTGCCGCCATCACTGCCGGGGTGCCCTTTTGATTTCCAGGTGGTGTACCCAATTTGGGCCGTGCCGCCCGAAATTTAGTGTCCTAAGCCGTTGAGCCTAGATGGAACTAGACTGCATTTGGCGATTTAAATTATTGTTTGACAATTAAGTGCCTTTTTGGTCAGTTAGAGCATTCTGTCGCCTTTCCAACCACCCGGGAAGAGCAAAGGCACATAATCCGTTTCCAGATGATGCCTCATCGTCGCTAATAATCGTACGGGCGGAGCTAATCTGGTGCCCCTTGAGCTCATCGGGTGCCCCCTGAGCTCTGGTCTTGGCCCCCGGAGCTGATTACTTGCCATATAAGCCGATCTGGTGCCCCTGAGTCAATCGAGTGCCCCACTGAGCAAATAATTGTGCCTCCTGAACCTATATAATGCCCTCTGAGTTAGTCTAATACCTCCAAGCTTGCTTGGTGCCTTAGTAGCTGATTTAGCGCCCCTTGAGCTGATTCGGGACCCCCGAGCTGATCTCATGCCTCCCCAAGTTGATTCTGTCTCCTAACTCAATATGGTGTCTCTTCAGCTGATTAGGTGCCCCCTCAGCTGATTATTGATGTCTCCTTAGATGGCCTGGTGCCCCCTGAGCTGGTTTGGTGGGCCCTGAGCCCACCTTGTGTCCCCTGAGCTGTTATGTTGCTCCCTGAGCTAATTTAGACTCCTGCCATAGTCTGGAGCGCTGGGAGCTGATCTGGCCCCCGAGCGGATCGATCTGGTGCCACCTGAGCTGCACTAATGCCCCTGAGTCGATATGGTGCCTCCTGAGCCCATCTGATGCCCTCTGAGCTAGTATGGTGCCCCGTGAGCTAATCTGGTGCCCTTTAAGCTGATCTGGGCCTCCTTACGTGATTTCATGAGCAACTCTAAAGCCCTGAGCTGGGCCCACAGAGGCTGATGAGGGCCCCTGAGATGGTATGGGGCTCTTGAGCTAATTAAGTGCCTCCTGACTTGATCTGGTATTCCCGAGCTGGTCGGGGACCACTAGTCTGATTGTTTATCCCCGAAGCTGATCTGGTGCCCTGTGGGCATCTGGTGTCCCCTGAGCAGCTCTGGGGCTTTTGACTGATTGGGCCCCGAGCTGGTGAGGGATCCCTGAGCTGATTTAGTGCCCCTGACTTGAACTTGCCCCCTGCGCTGATCGATCTGGTGCACCCTGAGCAGATATACTGCCTCCTGAACTTAACTAATGCCCCCTGAGTCGATCTGGTGCCTGCTGAGTCATCAGTGTGTCTCCTGAACCCATCTTATTCCCTCTGAGCTAGTCTGGTGCCCCATTGCTAGTATGGTGCCCTTTAAGCTGACCCGGGCCTCCTGGGTTGATTACGTGATTTCCTGAGCAGCTCCCAGACCCTGAGCTGAGCTGGGCCCACAGGGGCTGGTGAGGGCCCCTGAGATGGTATGGGGTTTCTGAGCTGATTAAGTGCCTCCTGACTTGATTTGGTATTCCCGAGCTGATCTGAGCCCCCAGCTGGTCGGGGGACCACTGATCTGATTGTTTGTCCCCGAGGCTGATCTGGTGCCCTATGGGCCGATCTGGTGTTCCCTGAGCAGCTCTGTGGCTTTTGAACTGCTTGGGCCCCGAGCTGGTGAGGAATTCCTGAGCTGATTTAGTGGCCCTGACTTGATCTTGCCCCCTGGCCTGACTTGAGGCCCCTGAACTGATCTGGGGCCCCAAGAGCTGATCTGGGGCCCAAGAGCGGGTCTAGGTTCTGAGGGTACCCTGAGCTGGTCTGGGCGCTGAGCTTGTGAGAGCCCCTTAAGTTGGCTTGAGGCCCCTTGAGGTGATCTGGCGCCTTAGACTGTTCTGGGGCTTCTTGAACTGGTTTAAGGCCCTATGAGCCTATCTGTGGCCCATGAAGCTAGTCTGATGACCTCATCTCTGGGACCAATGAGCTAGTCCAGTCCCTCAGTGAAGCATGAGCTGCTCTGTGGCCCTGATCTACATCAGGGGTCCCTGAGGTGGTCTTGAATAGACAGATAATAAGAACACAAGGCCAACTCCCATCATCTCGGGACGGGGTCACTGAGCTAGTCTAGTCCCTGGAGGCACAACTGGGGGATGGGGAAGCTGCTCTGGAAGCCTCTGATCCACACTTGGGGGCCCCAGAGCTGGTCTTGAATAGATGGGGAATAAAAACGCAATGGAAACTCCCCTTGTAAAACGGAGCTAACGAGGAATGAGGAATCTCTAAAACAGCTTGTGATACCTAGGCACCCCTGGTTATATAAATTGCTTATTATACTGGTGGATTCTGGGAAGGGATGATAAAAAGGCATGTGCCCCTGACCTCAGAGCACAGTCCCCTAAACCAGAATTTCTACTAATTAATTTAAATGAAGAACTAGTTTTCACAATTTTCAGCCCTGTCACACCATCCCCATCCAAACCACCGGCCTGTTCACCTTTTTATTTACTCTTAACTGGGACCGATCCTTGAGAACATGGAACTTAATAAACGTGTTCAAAAGGAATCTCACAAATTTTTCCGGCAGCAAAATGTGTTCTTTCAAAGACACTATGCCACTCCTCGTCCTACGGCGATTGTGGGAGGCAAGGTACTTAACCCGCGTTTAGCCAGGGCTCACTCGTCACGACAAAACCAGTGGGCATAACAAATGAATTTTCGACTCCAATATGCCTTAACCTGCACACCGTAACAGATATCACATGCTCCGCTGATTTCTCCGATGTTAAGTACTTGCATGATTTGGCTTATTTGTCCTTAAATCTATCCAAAACAGTCGTGTTTGGGCTACTTCCATGACATTTTGGTGATATTTTTCATTTTTTCGGTTTTAATCGCGTTTTCCTTCTCCTTCAATGATTTATTTGCATTTTTATTGAAGCAAAGATGCCCAAAAAATGATATAAACAAAGATATAGCAAGTTTTTAGGTTACGTTATTAAGTGCCCTTTTTTCCTCAGGGTGCCCCTCTAAGTTGGTGTGCCCCCCATACCAAAGCTCTGGCTGCACCCCTGCATGTGTCTCCTTTGCCTACCAATGTGTGCAATGAGTGGGCATAATAAATGTGAATGATACCAAATAATTGGGAAAATGTCCTCTTGAGAGGACCAGTTCTGGAAACAGATTTGAACTTATCATAAAAAAATAATTAGAATCCCCCAATAGAAACCAATCAAATATGTTGGAATCTGATCAATTCTTCCATGGTAGATACTTCAGAATTATTGATACTTCATGGGTATAAGACTATTTCATTGCTAAAAGTGACATCACAGTAAAGGTTGCTACAAACTGATGGTATGAGGGCTGAGTGAAATGAGCTACCACTGCACCACAACCAGGGTTGGAAAAAAGCCGGCTTAAATTGAATTTATGCCAGCCAGTGGCTTTTTATTAATTTAAGCCGGTTTAAACCAGCTTAAATTAATAAAAGCCGACCCAAATTCAGAATCAATGAAAGGCCCATTCAATCCAAGAACACCCTTTCATATCAAAGATAGATAGGTGAGAACTGCACAATACTATCAATTTGCATATTGTTTGAAGAATTTGAGTTGAGCATGTCATCCATCAAAGTGGCTGAGCACAAAGTCAATGTTGATTAATACTGGCAAGCTGGAGCATACTGTTACGAACAGGTGAAAGTGATACTGTTTCAACAGTTCACGTAATCACAGCGTTTTACTTGGATGTGGAGATAGGTCACATATTCTTTTGCTATTATGGTTGGTTAGATATATGGACTTTACATAGTCATTAAACCAATTCCAAAACAAGGCAAAATTGTATTGGTCTCACACAAAGCGTGACAAATAACTATACAAAAAAACATTCATTGGGCAGCAGCATATCACATTGCTCGACTGCATCATGTCGGCTTAATGACGGCCGCACAGGGCCCTGTGCCAGAAAGACAGCTTTGCGTTTGAAAGTTGGTGGTTAGAATTTTGGCCCTGTTCAAACTTAGGCCATTTACTCTATCGTGCTTTTTTTGGTGGTATTTTAGTGGATGTTGGCCAATATTATTTGGTGCATGGTTATTGGAATGCAAAGGTATTTTTTAAAATGTTAATGATAGGTTAGTTTGTGCTAGGGTTTTTGTTAGCGTTTGTGACACTCCAAAAATATATGTTTCAGATCAGTAAGCACTTGAACATGAATATGGTATTTATACTTTAAGTTCCATATTATTTTTGAAAATATGAAAAACAGTTCTCGCGAGAACTTAACGTGAGTGGCTTTTATTATTGTCATGATAAGTGGTTTAAACCAGGGTGGCATAAATTAATTTATGCCAGCCGGTTTAATCCATGGTTTAAACCGGTTTAAACCAGAGCGTGGCTTAAATTTGCCAACCCTGACCACAACACTGTATCCCCCTATCCCCAACAACCCCACAATCATGATATGATGCAACTTTTCTTAATTGAATAGAAACAAAAATCTTGATAAGATGTTTGATAGCCTGCATCAAATCCTAGTTACAAAAAAGAAGCATCATAAGACTTATAGCTGAAAACATGAATTCTTGGTTGTTATTACTTATTTCTATAGCCAAAGTGTGATCCAGATTGAACCTCTGATTGGGATACATTACAAAGTCATCAAGCTTATCAAGTGCCACTTTCCCAGCACTTTAGCACAGACCGTACTACAGCACTGAAGAACCACTTGGTCTCCACCTGCAGCCTGATCAGAATCAAATTTTGGCCATGTAACCTAGGCCAATGCGAGCCAAGACCTGAAATGGAAAGACCACAAAAATTCCAGGTTGTAGCTCACACCATGAAACAAGTTTTTAGCCATCATATTCTGAGGATTCTGAAGAAGGGCAGGGTATTATGGTAGCAGGCAGATCACATCTCGCGGTCCAAAGGATCACATTAGAAGGTCCACTGATCAAAGGGTCTAATGTTCATAGGCTCTACACTTTGAAAGTTAGACCTTTTGAATAAGAAGTCCAACGTTCAAAAGGTCCAAAAAGGCGTGCTCAGATGCATGAGAGTGGGGTGCATGATGCTGCAGAGGCGTGCAAGACACATGATAATAGGAGGAAATGAGGGTTAGGTTAGGTTAGGTTAGGTTAGGTTAGGTTAGGTTAGGTTAGGTTAGATTTGGTTAGATTTGGTTAGATTAGGTTAGGTTAGGTTAGGTTAGGTTAGGTTAGGTTAGGTCAGGTCAGGTCAGGTCAGTTGTGCATGCCCTTGGTGCCTATTTCCTAATCTGGGGATATCACCCCTTTTTCCAGATTCTGAGTGCGCCTCTGGTCTGGGTACCACTTTGGGAAATGTTTTAGAAATATCCCCACATTCTGCAAGAAAATCCCAAGAGGTGAAACAGACAGAAGGACGGAGGGTTAGAGGAGTAGCATAAATTGGTACTCAGACCAGAGGCTCACTCAGATTCTGGAAAGAGGGGTGATATCCCCAGACTAGGAAATAGGGACCAAGGGCATACACACCTGACCTGACCTAAACTGACCTGACCTGACCTGACCTGACCTGACCTGACCTGACCTGACCTGACCTGACCTGACCTGACCTGACCTGACCTGACCTGACCTGACCTGACCTGACCTAACCTAACCTAACCTAACCTAACCTAACCTAACCTAACCTAACCTAACCTAACCTAACCTAACCTAACCTAACCTAACCTAACCTAACCTAACCCTCATTTCCTCCTATTATCATGTGCCTTAGCACGCCTCTGCAGCATCATGCACCCCACTCTCATGATGCATCTGAGCACGCCTCATTGGACCTTTTGAGCGCTGGACTTCTTATTCAAAAGGTTTAACTTTCAAAGGGTAGAACCTATGAACATCAGATCTTTTGAACTTTGGACATTCTGATGTGATCCTTTTGAACCGTGAGATGTGATCTGCCTACTACCATAATACCGAAGGGCAGTACCATGCTTGAATATACCTATGTTGATATTTACAGAGTATTTGCTCCATCTTTCATCTGGAATTTAAGGAAACAGGCAAATAAACCTCATATCAGCTTATAAAAGTACTCCTCAACAGAGCATTGTGAGATTTTTCACTTTTGAGACAGCAACCTTATTTGAAACCCAGTCTGCAAAGCATGGCAGCAGGCCATACAAGACAGACTAGCTACCTAAAATTCTTGCACCGCCAGCCAGAGAATATTCCTGTTAACACATGATGCTAGTGTTAACAAAAACTCAACCACCAAAAATTCATACCAGTCTGCCAGGGACAAAAACACCCACATGAGGCAATGCTACCTCTGTTATTAGTTAGTTAAGGACTTTTTATAAGGATGTGTCTTTATAACCATTCAGCCATTATTTGTTTGGTTTTCCCTGTTACATTCCTTGTACCTGTCTCACAAATTCACACCAGTTTGATAGAATTCACACCACTTGCTCCTGTCTCCAAGGGCACCCACACCAACAAGATCACATAAAATGTCATACTTATAGTATACAAGTATACAATCTCACATACACATATCCTCTGGAGTACTACATTAGGGAGGGACTTAAATGCGGATATAACGTGCGGAGAAACCCATGCTCCGTAACCATAGCAGCTAGAGACTTGCGGTTTTCACCAAAAATTTTCAAAAAATCTAATTAGTGGTATTCTTGAGTTTCAAAGCCATCCACGTATTAACAATAACGTTATAACGTAGTACGTTTTTGGCCTGCGGAGAAACCCATGCTCCGTAACCACAACAGCTAGCGACTTTCTGTTTTCACCAATCGAATTGCCGTGGTCTGAAACGGGGTATTCTTGAGTTTCATTTAGATCCCTCCATAAATACAAACGTTATAACGTAGAACGTTACTTTTAAATTTGCCCTGCGGAGAAACCCATGCTCCGTAACCATAGCAGCTAGCGACTCGCTGTTTTCACCAATCGAATTGCCGGTGTCTGAAACGGGGTAATACTGAGTTTCATTGCAATCCCTCCATAAATACCAACGTTATAACGTTAAACGTTAATTTTTTGCCTGCGGAGAAACCCATGCTCCGCAACCACAGCAACTAGCGACTCGCTGTTTTCACCAATCGAATTTGCATGGTCTGAAACGAGGTATTCTTGAGTTTCATTACAATCCCCTCCATAAATACCAACGTTATAACGTTAAACGTTAATTTTTGCCTGCGGAGAAACCCATGCTCCGCAACCACAGCAACTAGCGAATCGCTGTTTTCACCAATCGAATTTGCATGGTCTGAAACGGGGTATTCTTGGTTTTCATGTGGATCCCTCCATAAATACTAACGTTATAACGTAAAACGTTACTTTTTGGCCTGCGGAGAAACCCATGCTCCGTAACCACAGCAGCTAGCGACTCACTGTTTTCACCAAGCGAATTGCCGGGATCTGAAACGGGGTATTCTTGGCTTTCATGTGGATCCCTCCATAAATACCAACGTTATAACGTAAAACGTTACTTTTTGGCCTGCGGAGAAACCCATGCTCCGTAACCACAGCAGCTAGCGACTCGCTGTTTTCCCCAATCGAATCGGCATGGTCTGAAACGGGGTATTTTTGGGTTTCATGTGGATCCCTCCATAAATACCAACGTTATAACGTAAAACGTTACTTTTTGGCCTGCGGAGAAACCCATGATCCGGAACCAACTTGGGGCCCCTGAGACCAAGCTTGGGGCCCCTGAGACCAACTCAGGGTCACTGAGACTAAGCTCAGGGGGCCCCTAAGATGAATGTTCGATAATCCGGAGCCTTGGATACCGATGATCGAGGAACCCCTGAGACCAACCTCGTGGAGCCCCCTGAGACAAAGCTCATGCCACTGAGACCAAGCTCAGGGATCCCCTGAGACTAAGTTTGGGGGTCCCCTGAGACCAGGCTCAGGGGCCCCTGAAACCAAGCACGGGGCCCCTGAGACCAAGATCATGATCCTGCAGGGGGCTCCAAGATCCCCTGCAGGGGCCCCGAGATCAATGTTCGATAATGCGGAGGATCTAATATGGAGGGATTGAAACGAAACTCAAGAATACCCCGTTTCAGACCACGCCGATTCGATTGGTGAAAACAGCGAGTCGCTAGCTACTGTGGGTACGGAGCATGGGTTTCTCCGCAGTTCAAAAAGTAACGTTCTACGTTATAACGTTGGTATTTATGAAGGGATCCACATGAAACCCAAGAATACCCCGTTTCAGACCACGCCAATTCGATTGGTGAAAACAGCGAGTCGCTAGCGTCTGTGGTTACGGAGCATGGGTTTCTCCGCAGGCCAAAAAAGTACCGTTTTACGTTATAACGTTGGTATTTATGGAGGGATCCACATGAAAACCAAGAATACCCCGTTTCAGACCATGCAAATTCGATTGGTGAAAACAGCGAGTCGCTAGTTGCTGTGGTTGCGGAGCATGGGTTTCTCCGCAGGCAAAAATTAACGTTTAACGTTATAACGTTGGTGTTTATGGAGGGATTGTAATGAAACTCAAGAATACCTCGTTTCCAGACACCGGCAATTCGATTGGTGAAAACAGCGAGTCGCTAGCTGCTGTGGTTACGGAGCATGGGTTTCTCCGCAGGCCAAAAAGTAACGTTTTACGTTATAACGTTAGTATTTATGGAGGGATCCACATAAAAACCAAGAATACCCCGTTTCATACCATGCAAATTCGATTGGTGAAAACAGCGAGTCGCTAGTTGCTGTGGTTGCGGAGCATGGGTTTCTCCGCAGGCAAAAAATTAACGTTTAACATTATAACGTTGGTATTTATGGAGGGATTGTAATGAAACTCAGGAATACCCCGTTTCAGACACCGGCAATTCGATTGGTGAAAACAGCGAGTCGCTAGCTGCTGTGGTTACGGAGCATGGGTTTCTCCGCAGGCCAAAAAATAACGTTTTACGTTATAAAGTTAGTATTTATGGAGGGATCCATATGAAAACCAAGAATACCCCGTTTCCAGACCATGCAAATTCGATTGGTGAAAACAGCGAGTCGCTAGTTGCTGTGGTTGCGGAGCATGGGTTTCTCCGCAGGCAAAAAATTAACGTTTAACGTTTTAACGTTGGTATTTATGGAGGGATTGCAATGAAACTCAGGCATACCCCGTTTCAGACACCGGCAATTCGATTGGTGAAAACAGCGAGTCGCTAGCTGCTATGGTTACGGAGCATGGGTTTCTCCGCAGGGCAAATTTAAAAGTAACGTTCTACGTTATAACGTTTGTATTTGTGGAGGGATCTAAATGAAACTCAAGAATACCCCGTTTCCAGACCACGGCAATTCGATTGGTGAACACAGAAAGTCGCTAGCTGTTGTGGTTACGGAGCATGGGTTTCTCCGCAGGCCAAAACGTACTACGTTATAACGTTGTTGTTAATACGTGGATGGCTTTGAAACTCAAGAATACCACTAATTAGATTTTTTGAAAATTTTTGGTGAAAACCGCAAGTCTCTAGCTGCTATGGTTACGGAGCATGGGTTTCTCCGCACGTTATATCCGCATTTAAGTCCCTCCCTACATTAGGCACTGGCCACCAATGCCGCTAGCCCGGGACATTAAATGTAACAACAACAAATATGAAACAGGATGGTATAACTGAAGGAAGCCAAATTAATTCATTACAGACTAGTAAAGCGCGATTTCCTTTATGGCCAGACATGCCGAGCTCAAATATAATGCTCACTTCCCGCGCTGATTTAATATTACGATATAATTTGACACGAAATCCGTCATATACTAGGTAGGTACTTACTTCATGATTACCGATTTTTTTTTTTTGATGAACAACCAGAAGAATCGTGTAATAAACGAACATGATGGTAACTCACGATGCCAGATTGGATTCCAGAATAATAATTCAATACAAGAATAATACTCTAGATCTCTGGGAAAATGGTCCAGAAAAACGCTACATGAATCAGCAGATTTCCCGCCAAGAGAAATCAATCCCAAATTTCGACTTATCTCACCCGCCATGGGCGCCATGTGACCTTGGCTGTCGGCGCGCCCGAAAACCCCAATGATGATGATGATCTCACCCGCCAGAGATGAGGCAGGTACAATAAAGGAAAATCCAGATTTATAAATGCGGTATGGTCCAAAGATTTCGCGAATCAAAAGCTAAAACCTACCTGACACCAGCTCAGCCCCCTGTCGCCGGCGGCCATTGTTGTGAGCTACCGGTGTGACGACATATGCTGACGTCATGGTGAGCATCAGCCAATCGAAGCCCTTGAAGCTTTTCAAGTATCGTAGTGGTTGCCAGATCGTGACATCATCCACAGTCTCAGCCGTATAACCCTGGCAGTTGGTGCGTCGATAAGCCCCATCCACAGTCTGTTATTTATTTATTTTTCTAGAGGAGTATTTCTAAAAACAAAATATTGAGCTTATTGTACATTTTTCAGAGAAATCATAAGTGGTTTCATTATTTTTGACTACAAGTGCGCCTAGTTACACTAAATTCCAGAATTCGACCAAGGTGCCACATTCCCTTTAACAGCGGAACATCTAAATATAGGAGGAGGACTGAGGAGAGGGAGTACCATGCCGACTTTTGAATTCACTTCTTTCCAGTCTACAACATGGGGTCAGGGGTGGAAAAACCCGCCAACTTGCCAACCAGGGATTGCGACAGAACTTGGCCTCCTGAAAATATTTAATGCAACAGAAAGCGTCTACCAAACCGGAACTCCAGAAGCCGCGGAGAAAGCAACTTCGGCCTTAAGTAAATGTTTGTAGGTAATGTTTGTCACATTATGTGTGCTTGAATAATTGCCGATATTGAAAAGTTAGGAGTGACAGTTTTCAATGTTAGACATCAGGTTGGCGACAGATTTGAGGTTTTTTCCTCCCCTGCATGGGGTTAGTATTAAAATTTATTATTTAATGGGGGGCAGCGTGCCCTGCTACCTACTACCAGTTCCGCCGCCAGTGTCTATCGGTGGGACCTCCTTCCTAGCATTGGTGGATGCAGGGGGGCCATTCATGCCCCCCCAAAGCGCTGGAGGGGTCCAAACTGTCTTTTGGCCCCCAAACGCCAGAATTATTTTTGAAAAAGGTGTTGACACTAGGTCTGTAGAGCAAAAAAAATCTTCGCTCCAACCCCCCCTCCCGGAGGGTGGTCATGTATGTATGTACATGAAGATGTAACTTATCCTTCGCCCGGGTGGGGGTCTTTTTAGACCCCCTCGGGTTTTTCCAAAGCGACCAAAAAACGGCGGCGCGCAGCCCCACCAAACCTGGTCTAGCTGTTCCTTCATCATTTTTACATCTTTCCTGAAAATTTCAGCTCAAGGTCATATTAGGTCAGGTCACCAGGCCAGGTGAAGTGACCTCACCTAAAAAAATGCTTAGAACCGCATAACTAAAAGAAGGGTTAATTGATCAAGTTCAAACTCATACCACATATTGGGCTCACCAGGAGCTACAAGATATGTTCCGGGATTTCTTATATTGGTGACCTAAGGTCATGTGCAGAGCATGACCTCCCCATTGTCAATACATGGGGAAAATCACGAAATGAGCTTTTCTCAGTAAGTATAGATGGAATCAACTTCAAAAATCGGTTACGACTTGCTTTTAGCCCATTTCTGAAGTTGATGCTAAAAATTTTGACTTGTGACCTTTAAAGGGTCACCTTTGGTCAAATAAGCATTTTTTGGTGTTTTACTCTATAAATTTTCAATAAAATAAGATAGAACTTTTATTTTGTCACCAAAGTGTTTGTATAGTCACCGCAAGTCAAATGATATACATCATGACTATACCAGGTCAAGTTGGGTCAGACCGCTGACCTGGGTCAGGTCAAATTCTTAAATTTGACCTGGCATAACAATATCATATATCATTCGATTCGTATTGACGAGAGGATTACAATGGTGCATAAACTATGGCTGCATCATGTTTGGTTTGGAAGCTATTAGCGAAAAAGTAAACGCCCTTATGCATGGGTGGCTATGGACATTTCCAAGAATATGCCCAATATTCAGTGACCTGTAGCTCCCTAGGCTTTGACCTGACACGAAAATGAATACCACTATATGCCCAATATTCAGTGACCTGTAGCTCCCTAGGCTTTGACCTGACACGAAAATGAATACCACTGTAATGAAAGCGCATTTCAAGAGCTTTCGAATGGTGGTAGAAAAATGTTTCTAGCTATCATAGTTTCTGAGATATATGAGGTTTTCTTAATACACCTCATATTAGCGATTTTGACCTATTTTGACCTCTGGTGACCTTGATATTGACCTGACAAGAAAAATGACTGAAGTATTTTCGATATCATTTTCAAAGAGCTTTCGATTGCCGTTTTGCGCTTTTTTCTAGCTCTCTTAGTTTTTGAGATCGTGGGGGGTCTTTTGGCCCCCCCCACCAGGGCGAAGGTGGCTCGTACCCGCCACCAGGGCAAGGGTTAAGTCGATTAGCAAAAATAATATTTATGTTTACATGTTAAATATCATACAAATTGAAAAAATATAAAACCAAATGTAGGTGGATTGTGGAAACGGTTATGCGGCAGTAAATGAAGGTATGTACAAGCCAAAATTCAAGAAGGATAAGTAGGTAGGTAAGTAAGCCGGGAAGGACAAGGTACCTACTCACGAGAGCTTCCCATTCAAGGACAGCTTCGGCACTTCATTGTTTATGACGTCCAATTTCTCGCTATACTATCGATTTGTGAACGATTTTAAATTTTATCCGCCAGATTTTGTGCCATGACTCACGTTCTTCATAAGGGTTTCACAAATTAAATCTGCAAAACAGCTGTCCCGCACTAGAGGAGCCTAAACATCCGCGAATACAAGAATGTCAATAAACGAATCATATGTAATCAAGGTTCTAAGACGCAGCATGCACGTGCTAGCTTCCAAGGCGAGCCTAGTTGGCTGATTTGACACGCGCATTGATGGGGGCGGGTACCCGCCCGCCTCGGGTTTTTCGGAGACAGCAGAAAAACGGCGGCGCGCAGCGCCGCCGTACTTGGTATACCTTTTCCCTCATCATTTTTGCAACTTCTGTGAAAATTTTAAGAATAGGTCATCTCACTCTTGGCGGAGCGGATTTAGGGCGATGTGGGTGTGTGGTGGTGCGCTGGGTGAATGGCGATATGTAGTATTTTAAGTGATTATTTCTTAATGTACGATTTTAACTGGTTTGTGTTGTATGAAGTGTGTCGCCTAACTATATCCCCAACCATTAATAGCTTGACGTGGGGTCCTAATAGCCACAACTGTTCTTTTAACTGTGGATGACTCTGAATAAAGTCTTTGTCTTTGTCTTTGTCTTTGTCTCAGGTCAGGTCACCAGTACAGGTGAAGTGACCCGACTTCAAAACAAGTTTAAGATACCATAAGTCGGAGCAGGTTGAACTTAACAAATTGAAACTCATATCAAATAATGGGCCCACCGAGTTCTCTAAAATATGTTCTGGTATTTTTATATTGACGACCTAAGGTCAGGTACGGGGCATGACCTCTCCATTGGTAATACATGGGAAATATGGTTTTTACTGAATAACTCAGTAACGGATGGTGATGGAGCGTTTATTTTAGCTGCATTAGACTCGTCTTGGCTTTGCAGTTCTAATGATATGCATTTTATATAATTTGACCCTGACCTGACCTCAGGTCAGGTCAAATCTTTGATTTGACCCAGCAAGGTCAAACCATATGCCATTCGATTCGGCTTGCTGCGAGGATTCATAAGGTTCAAGTCGTTTTGCTCTAGCTTTACTTGTTCAGATGTAATGGCCGAAAAACTTAATTTACATGTTATCCCTATTACGGCATGTTTTGACCTCTCGTGACCTTAAATGTGACCTGCCAAAAAAATGGTTCAAATATTTTCGATGGAAAAGCGGATGGGCTACCCAACACCGTTTACCGTTTTTCACTACCTACCGTGGTTCTCGAGATCTTAGGGGAGGGGTGGGTACCCGCCCCCTCGTCAATACGAAGGTGGCTCAGACCCCCGTCAATGCGCGTGTTAACGAGCCAGTACTCGCGTCCGAATGAATGAGGTATTAAAGATGTCAATCAAAAAGCCAGGGGCGCCACCACGGAATTTTCGCAGGGGGGACGGACCCCGGGCTGGTGCTGACAGGGGGAGACGAATTTTGAGCATATTCGGTACCTGACAGCATTGATGACGATTGACCCAAAAATGTAGGGGGGCATCCCCCTGGTAGGCCAACAGGGGGACGCGTCCCCTCCGTCCCCCCGCTTTCGGCGCCCATGCAAAAAGCACACGTTAGGGTTGCCACGTCGTCAAGCAGATTTAGCGAAATTGCGAAGAGCCTAATATCAGATTTGTTGACGGTAAGAGCTGCGAACGTGGATTCTCAGATATGCAAATTATCGGCTCTTTGACACAGTGATCCGAAAAAGGAATATTCTCGGTATATTCCGATAGAGTGACAAAAGTCTGCCGAAGGATCCCCAATGTCTTTTCCATAAACCTCTACTTTCGAAATTTCCCCTAGGTGGCAGTGTGTGGTCAGTGAACAGCTGATCGATAAACAAATCCGACTGCGCTCAAGACGAAGCGGGTGTCGGCGGCGCGCGATCTCAGTTCTCCAACGCGTGAGTGGTGGGAAGTGGTGGACTATTCGTGTGTTCTGTTATTTTGAACCGTATGCGTAAGGATTATTTGAAATGATAGGATTCTTAATCTGACGATGGGGAAGGATCAGGAGCTGCTCGAAGCAGCCAGGAATGGTTGCTATGCAGCCGTGGAGAAGATTTTACTGCAGCGGTCCCGGCGGTCTGGGCCTTTAGCGAGGTAGGCCAAAGCGAGGGTACATTGATATAGGGCACTTGCCGGCTGCTCACCTTATCTGATACTGAAGTATTTGTAATTGTATGAATTGATTGGTGGGTGTATGACGCCTTATTATTATTCCTTACTTATCTTTGTTGTCACTTGATTTGAGCTTACTATAGAAAGTCTGTTAAGAAAAATCTGAATCTGAACTATTGCTTTCACTTTAGGAAATGGGAGGAGGGTTGACATATATTTCTGCTGTATTAATACTGATTTAAATTTTCCTCATATTTAATGATAAATCCGTATTTTGGAGCAGGTTGGCTATTCTAGAGGATAGGACCAAATACATTTTGAACACAGATTGAGATGATGTTACTGAGTTTTTGACAGATTGATGGTGATTGTGCACTCTCTCAGATAGGCTTTTGCACCTATTCTTATCATTATTTTTGGGCCTTTGTAAGAAACTGAGGGACGAATTTTCACATTAATCCATAAAGAGTGCTGCACATTGTGAGGTGCTGGGTGGAGAGCAGCACCTGGGCAAGCTCGATTCTCTCCTCCCTTCTGTGTTACTTTTACTCAATTTTCCACTCACTTTTCCTAAATTTTCCACTCACTTTACAAGTAGAGGTTTTATGGTAAAATTAAATCGTGTGTATGAAGGCAAAATGGAGCTGAGAACAATTTTGTAAGGCAAACTCATTCCTAAGCTTTAAATTAGGATTTTAATAAGGTTTTATTTTTGACCCTGGCTTGACCCTTGACCTATTTATTATGTAGTATGACGTCTTGACCCTCACAGTACTTAAAGTTTTGAAAGTTGTACCTACCATGTATACTTCTCAATATTAATTTTACTCTCTTCACCCTAGTGCAGTGCCAGTTCTGGGACACTACAAAGGTGATGCAATTGTATATTAGGTACTAGGGTTGAGTTGAGGCTTATGTCTATTAACTGCCATGGCTTCTTCTCACATTCAAAATGTTTTTTTTACTGAGTCAGGAAGGTGAGCCCCTTTCATTGACATGGAAATTTATGCCAACATTAGGACAAGTACATACTGGCTCTGTATTTTTCAATGTATGCTCATTTGGCCTGCAGCACCCAATAAATAATTGTAATGCCAACTCCAGACAGGGGTGGATGCAGATCCGAGTTTTTGGGAGGCAAACCCATGTCTGCCTCTCCTCCGGGGGGGTGGGAGTGAAGAATTTTTGCTCTACAGTCCTAGTGTAAATACCTTTTTCAGTGCTCGACAGACCTAGACCTAGTATAAGCTACCTCTCTAAGTACATGATCCCTCTTGGGGGGGGTAGGAGCGAATATTTTTTTGCTCTACAGACCTAGTGTAAATACCCTTTTCAGTGCTCGACAGACCTAGTATAATCTACCTCTCCAAGTACATGATCCCTATCGGGGGGAGCGAATATTTTTTGCTCTACAGACCTAGTGTAAACACCATTTTTCAAAATTTCTTCGGCGTTTGGGGGCCAAAAGATAGTTTGGCCCCCTCCAGTGCTTGGAGGGCATGGCCGGAATGCCCCCTCCCTGCGTCCGCCAATGACTCCAGATCCTGGAACCTGCTGACTTGATTTACTGTCCAGATAAGCTGTCCAGGTAAGGAGCTGTATCTAAAGGATTATTTGCCCCACAGACGGACGCCGAAGTCCTTTGTTTGCTTTACTATTCCATGAACTTTTTAATATGACTTAGGTTTAGTTTCCATGGGCAAGATGCGATGTGGTTGGGACCGCTGATCAGGATAATAATGGAGTCATTGACTCTTTAAGGTGCTATTTCACGAGTGTTGTAGCGAATATCGCGCTTGATGGAGTGAATTGGCAGTCCGAAACGGATCATAATTTGGATTTGGAACCTAGGTCAATGCAGGGGTGGATGCAGACCCGAGTGTTGGGAGGGGCCAAACCCATGTCTGCCTCTCCTCCTGGGGGGGGTGGGAGCGAAGATTTTTTGCTCTACAGACCTAGTGTAAACACCTTTTTCAAAAATTTCTCCGGCGTTTGGGGGCCAAAAGATAGTTTGGCTCTCCCCTCCAGCGCTTTGGGGGGCCATGGCCGGAATGCCCCCCTGCGTCCGCCAATGGGTCAATGTCACCAATATTATCCTGGTTATAAGTCAAAGACGTTCGTACCCTTTTCTGGAAGTGTTCATATGACCTGACTAGGTGTAAAGAAATAACAAACTGCTTGAAAGAAAAATAGGACCGAGCTTCCGCTTCTTACGCTATCCCAATTTCTTTGGCCCCTAGGGGGTCATACGTCATACGTCATACGTGTATTTCATTTTATATCAAAACAAACAAGCCAGACAACATTCCTGATGTGCGAAAGGCACATAAGTGCGTAAATCAAAGGCGCCTTTCGAGTCTGAGGACAGTTAACTCGTCATGAGGCGCCGCCAGGACCGTCAGCTCCGACTCTAGGTGTGCGATGCCGCCAACCCGTGGGACGCCGACGCATCAGAGGGAAATCAGTATACTTACTGCTCGTAGTTTTAACGACTGGAGTCAAGATCGGAATCGCTGCGTAGCAGTGATAAACCTGCCTCCCCTAAGGTCTCGAGAATCATTCTAGATAGCAAAAAATGGTAAAGGGCGTTGGGTAGTTCATCCACTTCTCTATCGAAAGTATTCGAACCATTTTTTTGTCAGGTCACATTTAAGGTCACTAGAGCCCAGGGACGTAGCCAGGATTTCGCTCAGGGGGGGGCGGGCGGCGCCACGAAAATGGCCCCTGCGACAGCGCCGAAAGGGCACTGATGGGTAAAAAGTGCCTGCTCGTTACAGGAGAGAGAGAGCTGAAGAGGACTTAGGAGGTCCCTGTCTGGTATGAAATTTCAAATTTGGCCGCAGAGCATAGTACGAGTGAGCCGCGCTTCGCGCGGCCCGTGTCCTCAGGATGGCCCTTCGGGCCCTCAGGGGGGCGGCTGTCCCTGCCGCCCCCCTTGGCTACGACCCTGCTAGAGGCCAAGACATGCCGTCATAGGGATAACATGTAAATGAAGGTTTTCGGTGATTACATCTGAACAAGTAAATATAGAGCAAAACAATTTAGATGATTGGAATCCTCGCAGCAAGCCGAATCGAATGTTGTATAATATGACCATACCAGGTCAAATATGGCATTTGATTTGACCGCAGGTCAAGGTCAAATTAGATCAAAATGAAATATATATCAAAATATCATTAGAACTGCAAAGATAAGGCCAATCTATTAAAGTCAAAACAAACGCCGTATCATTATCCGTCACTAAGTTATTCAGTTAAAATTATTTGTCCATGTATTTCATGTGGAGAGGTCATTGCTTGTGCCTGACCTTAGGTCATCGGTACCTATAAAAAATATCGGAACATACTTGAGAGAATTCAGTGGGCCCATTATGTGATATGAATGTCAATCGGATAAGTTCGCCCTGTTCTGACTTTGCTATCGTAAACTTTTTTAGATCGCCACTTGACCTGTACTGGTGACCTGACCTGAGATGACCTAACCTTAAAATTTTGCCCTAAGTTATACAAATTACCAGAAAGAGGTATGCCAAGTACGGTGGCGCTACGCGCCGCTGTTTTTGTTATATCTCCAAAAACCCGAGGGGTGTACCCACCCCCTGTCAATGCGCGTGTTAATGTGTACTCATTCTAAAAACCCGAAATAAAAATGCCTGCTTTAATTTTGCCCTATGGTTCACGCGCACAAGATTCCTTAACATTTTAGGCCCCGCCATTACTTTGTTCTGTCAATGGATGGAATTTTATGCCTTTTACCTTATGATGCCTCCATTACCTTTTCGCTTTCGTTTAAGCTTACTTAGTGACGCCTAAAGCTTAGGTGGTGCTGCTGGCAAAGAGGCTGTGACTTTTCTGCCGCATTCTTTTTATGCTGGCAACCACTCGCTCTTGAATTTCCCCTTTTCCGTTTATTTATTCAGTTGCTCAGAGTGGGCAGTTCAAGGTTTTTATCGTAATAAATAGATCTGCAGCCCCTGATATAGCTCAAAAAGATAATGATAGGTTTAATATCTTTACCCATGTCCATATTGAACAATCGCATCTGGAAAACGGATAGGTAGGGGTTTGGAAAATTGGGTTTGGCATCCACTTAAAAAAAACCGTGGGCTGGGCCCCATATTGTTTTGAATGTGTTGGATTCCTCCTCTCATTGAAGAGACCATGGTTTCGGAAAGCTTTGGCTTCCGGAGCAACCTGGAGTGGCAGCTTTGAGACAGTACGATTCTATCGCCGTGTTTTTGCTAGTCGTTGCTAACCCGTCTTGGGCGCCGGTTGGTGTGACCTTTGTGACCTTGGTGGTAGATCTGGGAGCTAAAGTTTCCGTGTGGTTGTGTTGCAGCTTGAGACGAGGACCGGGACCCAACATACAAGACCCAAGGGGGTACACTGCCCTCCACAACGCAGCGCTTCATGGACACAGGTAAGCAAACTGATTGCTCTCTCTCTCTCTCTCTCTCTCTCTCTCTCTCTCTCTCTCTCTCTCTCTCTCTCTCTCTCTCTCTCTCCTCTGGCTCTGGCTCTGGCTCTGGCTCTGGCTCTGGCTCTGGCTCTGGCTCTGGCTCTGGCTCTGGCTCTGGCTCTGGCTCTGGCTCTGGCTCTGGCTCTGGCTCTGGCTCTGGCTCTGGCTCTGGCTCTGGCTCTGGCTCTGGCTCTGGCTCTGGCTCTGGCTCGGGCTCGGGCTCGGGCTCGGGCTCGGGCTCGGCTCTCTCTCGCCAGTTTAATATCCGTAGTCAGTGGACACTTTTACTTTTATGATTGCTTAGAGCCCTTAGTCCCTTGACCCCTTTTATCTGCTTGTAACTCCTGCATCCATCTCTAAACACTCGTGTAACACCCGTGTAAGACGGGACCCGTGTAAGACGGTAGCTTTTATTTCACGGACATTGCAGACTCTGGCTGGCGCTGTCAATGGTACCAATGTTAGACGGACAGTGTTCTTTTATCCTTATTTTGCGTTTCAGTGGACTAATTTTTCTGTTTTGAGGAAACTTATCCATGGCATGCTCGGAGTTCTATGTGTCACTTTATGTAATATCTAAATGACCAATGATACCTTTAACGAGTAACGCAATATCTAAATGGCCAGTGTGAACTTTATGCTTTTATTTCGATGCTTGGTTTTCCACGATCCGGCTGTCCACGCGCGCGGTGGAGATATATCACCAGGCCATCTGATCGGTTGGCCGGAACTGGCTCTCCCGCTGTACACGTGCGAGTAAGGAGCGGCCGGACGCTCGTCGCTCACTCCTCGACACGGGTCCCGTAAGCCGTCTGTCCCACGTACCATCTGTAAACGCCAAATGCATAATTCATCCGGCCATGTCCCGGGCGCCGCTGCGTGCGTCAGTTTCGTCTCGAGGGCGCCGCCAGTGTCGCACTGCGAGTGCGCACTCGCCGTTACCCGAGACGACTGCGCTGTGTTGGCTGAGGTGACACATTCCCCTCGATGAATCTATGTAGATGTGTTACGCCTGACTCTGCGTGGCCATCTGTTATGCTAAAACGCGTCGCTTGCTCGGGATACCATCGTCCAGAAATGGTGGTCTGTCGTCTTTTTTGTCGGGCCATTGTTGCAAGCCTGATGGTGCTGTAGTTGGGAGCGTGGTTTGCTTGTTTAAGCGCTGAGATAGGATTGCACACTCGTTTGGTTTCGATCACGGTGTTTGCCGATTTTGGGGCCTTCTTTTTTGTCTATTTTCGCACTGCCAATTGAGGGTTATTGGATGGGGCGTTGGCTTTGCCCAAGTATCACTGTATACGCTTGAAATGGTAGTGGTGCCTCCCGAATTTTTCCCGTTGATACAGTGTTGTAAACATTGTTCAAACATATATAATTTTAGCTCACTTTTTAAGCTCAAAATCTTTGCTTGATAGGTCAACACATTTCCGGAGCGTTGGAGTCATGTTAACACGCACGGTGGTGATGGTCTTAAAGAAACCCCCCTCCCCCACCTATTTTCTAAGGTGGCTGGAGAACTGTTCGTAGCCGGAAACACTACGTGGCTAAGTCTTAGAGAGTCAATAAGCGCCTGGATTGGTGGAAGAATTTTGAAAGCCGCTCAATAATTTTTGATACATAGGCTCTCAGTCAGACCTATATTCTGATAACGCCACAATCGCGTAGTCACACCAGTTCGTCTGAACTGTGGACTGAGTGGTGACGTAATAACACCATCTAATCGGGATATATATCAAGGTCATTTCACTGGAAGGTCACAGGTCAAGGTAATGCTAGCTTTTTCAAGGTCATTGACCTCATTCATTTCGGTTAGATGGCGTCATTCATGACGTATGTTATGCTATGACGTCATGGTTGAGGGCTCTCAATGTTAGGTCAAGTTTGAAGGCCATTGCTCGGGGCTTCACACTAATTTTCCGACCAATAGTTGGTGAAATGCCAGTCATAGTTTACATTATTAGGAATAAATTATACTGTGACGTTATAAGTCAGTGACCTTGAATGACCTAGACCCCAAAATTTCAGACGACAGTGCGTGAGACCTTCCCTCCATAACCTTAGCCCCCTTTCTGTGTGATCCTGGCTTTTGCTACATAATCACGGCATTTCCCAACAGGTTTCCAGCAAGGCCCAGATTTGACCTTAACACCCCGTTTGACCTTGACAATGTTAACCTAGGTAAATAAAAAATGGTTATAATGTAGATCATCATGGTCCCACACAAACCCCCAAACGGGTATATTTATAACCCTCCTGGTTTCACATCTCAGGGGAGTTCACCTTAAGACCTCCCTCCACTGCGCGTTGACGCCAGACCCCTCTCCACTGCGTGTGTTAATGTCATCTGTCTGGCGCGGGCATCAGCGGGTCATAGGTATTCGGGCTGGCCGAGTTCGATGCAGGACTGGGCGGAGCCGGTCGCCGGTGGGTCTGTGCCCGCCGCAATGAGAAGCGACAGCGTGCTGATTTGCGCCGTCAGCGGTGTCTGGTGGGAATCTGACAGGAATCAGTGGCGCACCTGCTAACGGTCACAGGTGTCGCTGTCCAGAAGCTGTCAGTGGACGTTGGCGGAAACGTGCGGTATTGGCTGGAGATCTCTTCTCGATTCAGGGGGCGGGTCCTGGGTGGGTTAATGCCTGCATGGCAATACAAGCCCTGTACAAAGTCTATGGGAGACCCAAATCCAGAGGATCCTGACCCCCAACCCCCCAGGATTTCCACCATGCCTGCGACATTGGAATCTTCTCGACGCGGGTTTCATCCTGTTTATCTAATAAAGGTGGAATTTTCATCTTGCAGTCTCACCTCATTTTTTCCATAATTGGAACATTAAGTGTCCAAAAAAATCAACACGTTTCATATATACCACCGCCGTAGCGCAATTGGTTAAGGCGCCTCGGTCCAGGATCAAAGCTAACCTCTGGTAGCCTTTTCCTCGACCGCCTCCTACCCAAGAGATGGCAGAACACTGGGTAGTGCCCGCCTTGACTGGGGACTTCCGCTGACCAACCATTGTCCTTGTTATTGGGAGCACGGGCTTGATCTGCCTTCAAACAGATCCACCGGTTCGGTGGCACCGCCCGAGGGCACGGCCTCGCTGCGTCTCAACGGAGCAGTCCTCTTTTGGGTGGGGCGTGTGACAGGGAGCGTGCAGACATGACTGTCCCGCAAGGGTGCCGATAAGCGTAAGCCCCGCTGCCGTGTGCATACATAGAGCCCTGTTCCAGCTGTCAGCACAGTTTTGTCAGCACCAATCAGCGGGCCGCTTTGCGCTACAAGCCTGTACAAAGCCTATGAGACCCAAATCCAGGGATCCTGATCCCCAACCCCCAGGATTTCACCCATGCCTGCGACATTGGAATCTTCTCGACGCGGGTTTCATCCTGTTTATGCTAATAAAGGTGGAATTTTCATATTGCAGTCTCAGCCTAATTTTTTCCATTATTGGGACATTAAGTGTCCAAAAATCAAAGTTTCATATATACCACCGCCGTAGCGCAATTGGTTAAGGCGCCTGGTCAGGATCAAAGCTAACCCGATAGCCTTTCCTGACCGCCTCTACAAGAGATGGCAGAACATGGGTAGTGCCGCCTTGACTGTGGACTTCCGCTGACCAACCATTGCCCTTGTTATTGGGAGCACGGGCTTATCTGCCTTCAAAAGATCCACCGGTCCGGTGGCACCGCCGAGGCACGGCCTGCTGCGTCTCAACGGAGCAGTCCTCTTTTGGGTGGGGCGTGTGACAGGGAGCGTGCAGACATGACTGTCCCGCAAGGGTGCCGATAAGCGTAAGCCCGCTGCCGTGGCATACATAGTAGCCCTGTTCCAGCTGTCAGCAGAGTTTTGTCAGCACCAATCAGCGGGCCGCGTTGCGCCTACCTCACAGGATTGTAGCTTCTCCCTGGGAACTAGTTCTAGAGGTTTTACGGGCTGACGGCCTGCTGTTTGCGCTGATGAAAAATAGTAAGTGCATGAAGTGGCAGTCTAATATTTTTAATGGTGTAAAGGTTTGAGTTCCCTTTGCTTAGAACAAACAAGAGGCGATTATGGCGCTGATATTACTTTTCTGGAGGAGAGGTTAGAGGTCCTGCTGACAAAACTGTGCTGACAGCTGGAACAGGGCTATAGTGTCTGCGTGTGTGTGGTGCAAATGCGTAAAATGTTCCCGGGTTGGGAACGCAAAAATATAAAAAAACAAAACAAAAAGAAACAAAACAAAACACGTTTCAGTTATGTATGCTCCATCCGGTCAAGTGCCCAGTTATTGGCAGCATACTGGCAGTCTGGCACTTATCACATTGTGGTGCCGGGCAGGAACGGGACGGAAACGCTTGTGTTCCTAGCGATTCAGCATAGTGTTCTGCAATAGTGTCAAGCAGAGCGAATTCTTGTATGCAGGGGCGATTCCAGGAAAGAAATGGAAACTCCTTACCTAGTCGCAAAACCCATTACAAAATTGGCCAGTTTTCTAGGCTGAATGCTTTTGAGCCCTCAATATAATGCCTGCCTATGCTCCTAAAGGTTTTGGCCATGCCACCTCCTTGCACAATCCGCTGTTTACACCTCATTTTCCCCATCCCTGCGTACATGCGCACGAGCGTGCGTGCCGGCGCAAAGGTGAAGACTCACGCATAATTCAAACACCAGTGAGCACGTTCTCCTCGTGGGAACGTTCTTTCCGTGGGAACGAGGCGCGGCTGCTGCCCAAATTGAAAGTTAGCTTTCTTGCTGCAGTGATTGGTGCGATTTCAGCCTCACATGTATTCTGTGTAAATTGGTGGCGTGGTGGATCACGCGTGAACATTTGGCGCGCGCTGATGCGGCGATGCACGGGAAAGTGACACATGTTCGGTCGGTGTGGGTAAGCCGTTCCGGTCTGTTTTGTGTCCGACTGTGGTGCTGAAGCGTTGGTGCTTTCAGTCGGCACGTCCAAACCGCGCCCAGCAAATTAAACGCCATTCAACTTGTTCAAAGCGATGCATTTGGGCAGTTGTGTAGAATGGAGAAATCAGAATGTGTCGGAGATAAACAACGTCATTACAGGCTTGCTGCTTGTTTGAAAAGTTACCTGCTTGATGAGTTTGTTTCTTCTTTGTGCTGTTCTTTTTCAGGTGTTTTTGCTGCTCTTGCCAGCAGCCACGCCCAACTTACTCTGTTATTGAAATGTGAGAAAACAAAAACATTAGAATGTATGGTGAAGTAAAAATCGGGATTGAACATCGCTCGATTCGAGAATCTAGACTTTTAACGTGGCGTTTCCATCTTGATGTTTACTTCCTGCAGAATTTTTGCTCTCAATTGTGCCATCTCTCTGAATACATAGCACCTGCCGCAGGCGTAAAGAGCGGTATTGTAGAGCAACGCTCTAGGACACCAGTGGAATGTAGTATAATGTTTATGCCAATCTGAGACATCATTATCTTAATGCGATGTGTAATGAGGTGTCGACTTCTGGAATCATTTTGAGGTGGGCCTTCTCCCAGGCCTCAGCTTCGGGGTAGCGTTTTTGAACCTGGAGTCTTCTATTTTAGTGCCATTTTAGGACGTATCTATCTTGTGAAACATTGAAAGCTTCGATTTCCGTGACTTGCTAAAGCCTTGCAAAGCTGCAAATATGCGCAGAAGTATAATAACACGAAAATTCAAGAATCTCGTTTCCTAAGCATTTTCCGACCATTTCTAGTAATCATTGCGTCCAATTTTCAACTTGTAGTCATACCTCCCGACAACGTGAACATCGAGGTTCTGAAGGCCATCATGCGAAAGCGACAAGATTGCTGGCTAGGCCACGATGATGATTAGTTCTGTATTGTAAGTCTATAATGTTATTGTAAGATGTGTGACCAAATCAAGAGTTGAAAGAGTTGTTGATAAGCATATTTTTTTTTTAAAATCAAGAGTTTGTGGGATGGGACGCATGGCTTGCTCTTATTTAGGTATGTATGTATGTGTTTGGATATTTATGTTCCCTGCAATGTTGATGTTGCTGCAATGTGCCTACGTTTTGTTTCGCGTTTTTTCTTGGTCGAACCTGTACGTTTCTGTCATTTCGTCTCCATCAATATCATCTGCTGCTTAGTTACTCTTAGTTACTGCTGCTTAGTTACTCTCAGTTGCTGCTGCTAGTTAGTTCTTTGGGCTTTCGGACAACCAAACCTCCAAGGTTGCATAGCGCCCAGAACAGTATAATCATTTGCTGCTGCAAATGTAAACTCAGCTTTGTGCGCAACAGGGGCCATGCACAGTGACTTCATGACAGGAGATCCGAGGTGTCCATGAGTTTGCGAGTTCCCCGCGTTGCGTCCGACAGCCTGAAACGGTCCCGGATTGAGTACCCTGTCCCAGCGTGCGATCGGAGCTGACTGATCTGATCCGATATCGTGAGACGACCGCGGCTCCGGCGTCCGATCTGACCTGACCACGCAGCTCCGGTTCTGAGAAACCTCAGCGGCTCCGTGCGCTGTAGCTCGCCATCGCTCACCTCTTGGTCGTGTTAACACTCCTCATGTCTCTGTTCTGCGAATTCTAAAGCGAACCCCCGCACGATACAGTAATCTGTAAGGACAATCGCGTCAAGACAGTTCCTTGCATTTTATGTGTCGGAAAAAGTGTACTTCCACCAATGTTGTTCGGTGTCTGAGGGATGGTGCAGTGGAGTGTGGCTGCCGGGACGGTGCTGGCATCACTGCTCCGGCCGGTGGCAGCCGTCCAGCGTTTCCGGCCGGATCCCCAGGAGATCGGGCGAGTCGGCCCCTGCGCTCCGACCCGCGGGCGGCACCACCGCCCGGTGCGTGTGGCCTTCGCAGTGGAGGTATCGCTGTACCCAGACAGGTGCCAACCACCTGTACTGGATGCGGTAATGCCATTAGCTGTCGTGACAGCGGTCACGATGTTGGGGTGGGGTGCTGCCGTCCCGCGAGGGCGCGACACGTTTTGATGATGAGTGAAGTAACCGACGTGGCGTTTGTTCAGTGTGATGGAATATGCTTTGTTTTGGATAATCTTGGTAATTGGGCTCTTTGTGGGCGTGAACAAGCCGTTGCCCGTGTCCGTGGACGAAATCGGCTCGGTGTTATCCTTGTTGACTGCGGCAGTGGTTATGTGGTAAAACCACGCAATTAGCAGAATCCGCTCAGAATATCGACCACTGTGGACAAAAACGCTACATTCTGGATTCACACTGTCCGCCAGGGGCCTCCCCACGGAATCTTTAATGGGGGGGTGAAACGAACCCCGGACTGGCAACTAACGGGAAGGGGTGAGGCAAATTCTGAGAATTCCGGCTGCATATGAAACCCCAACGACGATGCACTTCACCGGCATATTTATGGATATTCACGTAGGTAATATGGAGATAATGCAAAATGATTATTAAATGTCCAAAACTTTGAGAGGGATTTCTTCCCGTGAGTCGCGAGTTGGGGGACGTGTCCTCCGGTCCGTCCCGCTTTTGACACCCCTGCTGTCCGCCCGTGTCCTACCCTGGCTCTGATGTTCAACACATGCACGCTGATGGCTCACCCCGTCAAACACACGCATACAATGTCACGCCGACTTTCGCCCTGTTGTTTGGGGCTCCGGGTGCTAGCACGTGAACCCTCACTTAGTTACCACCCTAGCTGTTTCCATCAAGGGAAAGCCCCAGATGTTGATGCGTATACTACCCAATGCATATTTTCTGCTCTTTCATTCCTTTGGGCTGCGGCACTAATGGATTGCGGATTATTTCCGGATGTGTGGGAAGGTGTGTGTTTGTCCTCCACCATGTATGTACGTACGTCAGGGCTGTGCTGGAGTCCGAGATTGGTGTGTGCTCCCACGGCGAGGGTAGGAGCGGCGTTTTTACCCCGGTACTGCCATCATGCATCATGCTGGTGCGGCACAAACGATTCAGCGGGCGGTTTACTCTGGTTTCTTGCGAATGTTTTTTTTGTTCAGATTCTCACGTTAGTCATATCAATGTCGCGAATGAGCGATCGCAAAAGCTGGCATTACACATGCTGACCAATTAGCTTTTCTGGGAAGTGACTTTCCGCGGCGGCGTGGCTCTTCAGGGAATTCTTTAGTTTTAACTTGCGACTAGATCAGCGCTATGTGTCGGAACTAAGGATGTCAGGGAATCATCACCCACCACTCTTTCGGAATCTTAACCAGTGATTGACCCCGTACGATAAGAGCACGATAAGAGTTGACTCAAAATTGCAGCTCAACCCTCTCGATTTTCCGAACGTTTACATGCCCACGCTCGTGACGCTATTTTGTGAGGAAAAAACGAAGAAAAAAACTTAGCACAATGCGCTCGCGTATCGTCAGCAGATGTTGTCCAAGTTGATATGGAAGTGCATATTTCCAAGCACTGAAAACAATGGCACAAAACTTTTGCTGGCGTTTTCTGTTTCTGGTAAGGCCTTGATCAAGGCGTAGCCAGGATTTTGCTCAGTGGGGGGGGGCGGCGCCCCGAAAAGGGCCCCTGCAACATCGTTAAAAGGGCCCTGATGGGTAAAAAGGTCCTGCTTTTTGCAGAATAGTGCTGAAGAGGGCTTAAGAGGGCCCTCTGGTATGAAATTTCAGATTTGGTCACAGAGCATAGTGCGGGTGAGCCGCGCTTCGCGCGACCCGTGTCCTCAGGAGTCCTTCGGACCCTCAGGGGGAGGGGGCGGCTGTCCCTGCCACCCCCCTTGGCTACGCCCCTGGCCTTGATGCTATATCCAGTGTTCAGTCAGGGCTGATCCTCCTTCGGTGCTGAGACCATTGTCCTCCCTCAGCGTAGATCTATGTCCTCCGTCAGTCTAGATTTGTAACCTCTGTCAGTGTAGATCTATGTCCTCCGTCAGTCTAGATCTGTGTCCTCTGTCAGCGTAGATCGGTGTCCTCCGTCAGTCTAGATCTGTGTCCTCCAATACTGCACATCTGTGCCGTCAGTTAGTGTAGATCTGTGTCCTCCGTCAGTGTAGATCTGTGTCCTCCGTCAGCGTAGATCTGTGTCCTCCGATACTGCACATCTGTGTCCTCAGTTAGTGTAGATCTGTGTCCTCCGTCAGTACATATATGTGTCATCCGTCAGCGTAGATCTGTGTCCTCCGATACTGCACATCTGTGTCCTCAGTTAGTGTAGATCTGTGTCCTCCGTCAGTGTAGACCTGTGTCTTCCGTCAGTGCATATCTTTGTCCTCCGTCAGTGTAGATCTCTGTCCTCCGCCAGTGTAGATTCGTGTCCTCCGTCATTGTAGATATGTGACCTCCGTCAGTGAAGCCTGTGTCCTTCAGTGATGAAATTTGTCCTCTTCAATGCTAACTCGTATCCTCAGTCCTTGCTTGCCAATATCCTCATTCAGTGCTGAGCAGTATTAGATGACCAGTGTTCTCAGTCAGTGCTGAGCAGTATTAGATGACCCGTGTTCTCAGTCAGTGCTGAGCAGTATCAGATGATCCATGTCTCAGTCAGTGCTGAAAGTGTCATATGACCCGTGTTCTCAGTCAGTGCTGAGCAGTATCAGATGACCCATGTTCTCAGTCAGTGCTGAGAAGTGTCATATGACCCGTGTTCTCAGTCAGTGCTGAGCAGTATCATATGACCCGTGCTCTCAGTCAGTGCTGAGCAGTATCATATGACCCGTGTTCTCAGTCAGTGCTGAGAAGTGTCATATGACCCGTGTTCTCAGTCAGTGCTGAGCAGTATCATATGACCCGTGTTCTCAGTCAGTGCTGAGCAGTATCAGATGACCCGTGTTCTCAGTCAGTGCTGAGCAGTATCATATGACCCGTGTTCTCAGTCAGTGCTGAGCAGTGTCAGATAACCCATGTTCTCAGTCAGTGCTGAGCAGTGTCAGATAACCCGTGTATTTAGTCAGTGCTGATAAGTGTCCTCGGTCAGTGCTGAGTGGTGTCAGATGACCCGTGAATTCAGTCAGTGCTGAGAAGTGTGCTAGGTCAGTGCTGATCAGTGACTTCAGTCAGTGCTGACCTGAATCCCCGTCAGTGCTGACCCGTGTTGATCTGTCAGCGCTGTTAGCGCCTCAGTCATCATCACTGACGGCAGCCCGGCCGGCAGGGACGTGGTGGCGCTGCTGATGGCACACGAAGCCTCGGTGAACTTGGCCGACGTGAGCGGCTCCACGCCCCTCCACCTGGCCGCGTGGACCGGCAACGTGGAGGTGGTGCGCACCCTCATCACCCACGGTCCCGGCGTCACCAACGTCGACTGCGTGGTGAGTACCCGGCTCCCCGCAGTGGTGTGGTGGCGATGCGGTGACGACAGGTCACGACTCGTCAGCGACCGCGGAGTTGCCGTGTGTTGCCAGGGAGATCTCAGTCGGGATTTGAACATAAGGCTGACCTGTAAATGACAGGAATTGTGCCCAGTTTAATGAAGCCGCACGGACCCAACTGGTGGCCGCGAGGAGCGGTGTCGCCCTGCGCGTGCTTGAGATTATCGTGTGAATGAGCCTAGCTGCCGGCCTGTATGGGCCCGCCCTGCTGCCGTCCTGTCGCCTGCGCTTTGTTGCAAATGATGAATGGCGGGAGACGACGGCAGCTCGTGAGGGGTGGCAGCGCACGCACTCGTGCACCCTGAGTGGTTCTCTCCTGCCAGCGGCCCTGCCGCGGCGGCTGTCTTCGCATCCATCTATCAGGAGGCGTAATAACGTGGAATGGTGGTAGCGGGCGTCTGCCCCGTGCTGGGACGCACCGATAAAGCTGCCGCCGGGGACTGCGTGACCTGTGAACGGATGGAGCTCCGCTCCGGTAGCTAGCGACGACGGCTAGAGACGCTCCAATCGGATATTTCTATCTTCTTGTCAAGAAAACCGCTGGTGCACGCCAACAGATCTCACTGCGCCCGGATCAGCCGCGAGTGCTTACCCCAGCGAGCCGGTACAGTCCGTGAGCTAGCTGTGGGTTTCGTTTCCGTTATCTGAGCGTGTTCTGTATTTGGGCCCGGCTGCAGCGGAGCGGCTGTGGGTGCGTGTGGGGTGGGAGGGCCGGGCGGGCCGCCCCGCCGCCGCCTAATGATGTGTGACGGCCCGCTCCTGAGCGCCTGAGGCGGTGTTGACACGCGCTCGTGCAGCTCGTTCGCGAGTCGACGCAGCCAGGCGAGGGCGAGGGCCTGACCTGAATTTGCCACCAGAAAGCCGTGTGCAGGCTGAATTGTAACACGACCGGCCGCGCAACTGGTGTAAAAGAGAAATAAGTGACTGCGGTGGTCGGGTGAGGAGAGATTAACTAGAGGACTGCAAAGTTTGGAGTACGGTAATGTTTTGCAAGAGAGTGGGGAAACCAGCGCAGCGCAGTCGCTAGAACGACACCTTCCTCCGGGGCGTAAAAAGCTCATTTTTTCCGGATTATTTCCCCACTGGACGCTTGCTAAAACTCGTGTCACGACTGTTATGCATTCTCTTTAGCAATGACGTGTTGCAGTAGCAATGGCGTAGAGTAATGTAGGCGACTCGTGTTGGTGGTGGTCGAATCACCACAGATAAGCGTGCCCGCGTGGTCCGTGCACCGTGGCCTGTTGTACTCCGCGATGAGTCGCGCCGCCCCCGCCGCACGCACCCCACGGCGAGGAACACGTGCACGCCACCACCATCACATCCCGCAAAGGCCCCCCCCAGGGCGTCCCACACACCGAGTCAGCGGGGGGAAGTGACACGTTGTTTTTATTGAGGCCATGAGGCGAATGTAAGTCTCCCGGATTATGTTGATGTTAGACCTAAGTGCGGATGAAGACTGCCCATGAACATCGATTTTGTTCGTGATTTTGCACTTTTTCTAATCTAAGATTGTTGGGCGTTCCGAAAAAGTTTCAAGTCTGAAAGATCCTACCCAAAGATCCGATAAAAACTAAAATATAAAAGTTTTGGAGTCAGGTAATTCGGGAGCGAGGCAAAGATGGCGCCAAATACTTTCGTGCTTTTGGCCATTGTCAAAAGTATTGACAACCTAGCTCCGTCATTGGATGCTGGATTCTAGATTTCTAGACATGTGTCTGGTGAGATGACTCTTGGCAAATGGCAACCGGATCAAAAGTAAGCTACATACGGAACATCGCGTATCCTGAACCGTTCTTCCACCGTGCTCCAGAATAGCCAAGGACCTCCATCAATTTTGTAGATGATTTTCGAAAAAAATGGTGATAGTTTTATGCATTATTTCCGCGAAAAAGAAGGACTGTGTCCAAAAGGATGTGGAATGCTCAATTTTTGGACCATATCTATATTTGCTTGGTATCTCGAGTTTTGGTTGGTCCGGAGTTTTGCTCTGCATGCATTCAAAAAGAGAACAAACGAAAATAACTTAGGTGATTGTGATAGATATTATTCGATATCCGAGCTCCAGGTTATGCAGTAGGTACAGGGATGGATCCGAAGTCGGGTTGTCCCGAGTTGGAATCCAATTCATGAAATATGAATGGATGGCTCCTTCTTGGGCTTTTTTGCATGACGCATTCGCCCGTCTTAAAGGTGTTTGTGGGAGAATGTCGGTTTGGGAACGGGGATGGGAAGGGGATCAGACTACGTAAATTCATCTAGAATAAATGTAGATTTTTCTGCAAGTGAAATGTCGTGCAATCTCTTATTTCCGAAATTTGGACACCGGGAAGGGCAGAAAGGGCCGAACCAGGATATTTAATTCTGATATTTTGACTCGCTGAAGTGCTGGAGTCTGCTCCTGCCGAGGACGCCGTCTGAGCCACAAAGAGACAGGGACACCGCCTGCACGGCCTTTGGAATTTGGAACTTTGGGAATGCAAGGCACCAATTGACCGTCGTGTCTGCGCTTCTCTAGATACTACATTTCAAACAATAGTTTTTCGGTTATTTATAATTTGCCGCTGAGGCCAGAGAGGCCAGGTTACAGCGGCGCTCTCCGGCTTGGCAGCCGCTGCATAGAAGAGAAGAGAGGAGTTGAATGGCTAATGGGAGTTGTGCATATGGCAAGTGATGTATTATTTGGAGCTAGTGTAGGTTAAAGGGAGATACGCGAAAAAATTATAGAAGGATACGCGAAAAATTATTGGCTAGATCAAAAGGTCACAAAAAGTTGTTTCAGAAGTCCTATTCTCATTTTTCCGAATTCGGCCTGCAATTGCCTTAAAATTGCTCTCAAAATCAACATTTCTAGACGACTTTACCGGTACACCTCATATGGGTGTATATGACGTACACACGGCTATAGATATCAATTTCTCTAAGAATTAGGTCATATCTATCCTAAACACTGATGTAGAACTTTGGACTACTACAGAAAAAATTACTTAAGAAAAACAACATTGCAAACTCTTTTGAAACAGAAATATAGGGCTTAAAAGAAATCCAAATTAACCAATCAGAAGCCTAGGAATTGTTAAACCGGGGTCACGTGACCTATCTGACGCAAAAATTTTGTCATCCTGGGGCTGAAGCAGAACATGACTCAAGACCTGAGGTACGAAACCGCTGAAGACTTGAGTAATGATGTTTTTTTCCCTTTCTAGGGCGAACTAATTCATTTTGTAGTTTTTAAAAGCTTTTTAAAATTAATTCAAATACAAGTACAGAACAGACATTTGTATTACGAAAAAACATTGCTTTCCAACTTTAAATAGTTTTCGAAAAGTAAGTGATGGGTGAAGGTTTCAGAATTTTATCGGAACTGTTGACCTATTTCGATAATAAGTGAGTGGCCTCCCAAAATTTTGCCGAAGATACAAAAATAATTGATAGTTTCGTAATCAGGATTTTTTAAATAGCAAGAAATCACAATAATATTTTTTCGCGTATCTCCCTTTAACCTGCAATGATAGGTTTCACAGCAGCGAAGTAGAGGAGGAGGTTTGGCCCTATCTTAGCATACGTAGGAAGCAATGCTAAACTTAGCATAACCTATTCTAAAGCACCAACGTTTAACTCCTGAAATATTGAATATCAAATCTTCAAATATAATGAATATGACACTTATTTACTGAGCAATATATGCCCCCTCCGGTAAATCACACGGGCCTCCGCATGCTCTGGCCGTGTCGGATTCCCAGCTCTCAGTTGCGACGCCTGCTGAACAGGTACAATGGCCTGCCAACAGCGGATACAGTGGTCTGTGCCGTATCCGCCCCCCCCGCCCCTCGGGCCGGGCTGCGGTCAAAGTTCTTGTTTTCCTGCGATGACACGTGGTGCTGCGTAGTGTGGACTTGTCAGCTTCTGAATGAACCGAACTATCCTGAATAAAGGACTCATTTCACTGTATTTTCACTGATTTTTTTGTGAGAACATGAACCGATGCACAAGCGTATTTTGGAATGGCGAACCTATTTCTGACGATCTCTCTTGGCTATAGCACAATGCAGTCCCGTTTGATGTCTCGCACCAATCAAGACAGTCAGCCAGAGTCCCAGTTTTCGCACTCGTGAGATGCCGTACACCGTTACTATCTATCATCAGAAGAACAATGGGCCGCGACTCTGCCGACTGAGGGAGACGCGTATGACCGCTCCGGTCGGACCGGACGCGGTCGACGTCTCCGTTTTGGCAGCGTCGGCCGTGTTTTCGCCTCTGTCTCGGCTCTGTGACTCAGCTGACCCTGTTGTAGAGGACAGTGTCCAGCCCAGCTGCCTGCATACCGTGAAAAAGCCACGCCGCTGCGTCACAAGGCGCTCACAGGATGATGTTTGATTGGGTTTTATGCCGCTCACTCGCAGTGCCAGCCATAGTCGGCCTTGTTTTAGCTGTAAACTATCATCATTCTACATGTATTCTCTTGAATGGTCCGTGGCTGATTTCGTCCCTTTTGAAGGTTTGCACGCTGGTGCTAGTGACGGCATTGTCCGTAGCACAAGATTGTTCAGCGGTTAGCTCAACAGCACTGCAAGTGCGGTCTGCTACGACGCGATAAGCCGAAGCCAGTGAGGTATCCAAGTGGCATTGGGAACATCACCCGAGAAGCTATAGGCCGCCTTGAACATCAAATTTGATTTGAAACTTGGGGAGGCTGTGAACCTGAACAGCGTTCACAACACTGTGAATGTCGTGAACACGTCGAAGTAATGGAAAGTTTCAATGTAGACCATGTTTACGGCTTGTGTCATTTGATGGGAAGCGAATGTGTACCGTGGTGGTGGTAGTGATCAATTTCATTGCTGGAGTTCATATCCTATTTTTGTTTGACACTGTTGCAAGTGTATGCTTAGTGGATGATAACTCTTCCACTATCGCACCGAATTCTAGCCCCAGAGTTGTTTAAAGGGAAGGTGGCACCTTCATAACGTGATTTTAATTGAAGTAGCCAAGTTATAAAGCAAGTCGGAAAACCCGGTACTCAATATACAATCATTTGTTTTGGAACTCGAGATTTCCGTAGAAAAAAGCTAAAACCTACCGGCAATGTACCCCTCTTGTACCCATAGCAGCAGGCCACAGTTGTCATGGCCCGTGGTGTGATGACATATGCTGACGTCACGATGAGCATCAGCCAATCGAAGCCCTTGAAGCTTTCAAGTATGGTAGTGGTTGCCAGATGATGACATCATCCACATGCTGATATTTATTTCTTTTCCTAGAGGATTATTTAAAAAAATCAAAATATTGAGCTTATTGTACATTTTTCAGAGAAATCATGAGTTGTTTCATTATTTTCGGCTAAAAGTACGCCTAATTACACTAAATTCCAGGATTCGACCAAGTTGCCACATTCCCTTTGGGTCAATATCCAGTAAATGCAATAAGCGACAATGTCGAAGAAGCGTGTCGGTTGAGTCTCACTGACTCACGTCGATGCGTATTCGCTGAAGCCCATCTCCAAGCTTTGTCACGTCGAATCCTATATTCGTGTCAAACGAGACAGTGACACATTCCAGACAATTCAGATCACGAGAAATCCGCCCGCTGGAGCCGCCGCGATGGATTTCCGTCCCAAATAGTGCGACTCGTGTACCGGATATCGTCCCGCGGTGGACTTCGGCCGCTGAGCGTTCACTGACCTGTTTAGCAAAGGATGTGTTGACATCGGGCGCTGCTGTGAGGCAGGCAATGCTGCCGTATGTGAGAATTCCAGGAAAAAGGTCTTGTCGTGGGGTTTCGAGTTCCTCGGATGTGACTAAGAGAAAATTCTAGCAACCAACAGAACCTCAGAGATGCCCGACAATAGTGGAGCAATATGACTCACGGTGTTCGGGTCCAGTCGGCAGTCCGGGTGGGGGCTGTAGGCCCGTCGTTTCCATCGCGATGGATAATGCAAGGGTGCAGAGCTGCAAGGGGGATGGAGTTGTAAGTACCCCGGGCTGGGGGTGCTGTTAACAGCCTGGATTGTGACGGATCCCTCGAGTCATGCATACATGTTGTTGATGTTGGTATCCATGTTGATACATAGTTGATATAAATCCAAGACAACCGAAAAGGCATGTGGCGATCTCTCAAACCGTTGTAAATAAGAACGTCGCTACTGGCAAAAAGAAGGGGACGAGGAGGTTGCGGGACGTCATTGGAATTTGAACACCTTGTTGAGGCAAAAGTATTCCCTCTAGATGAAAAATCTGTCTTAGGCTTCTCCTACGCCTTCTCTCATGCTGGCGATATATTTACGTTATGTTGGCACCCAGCTGATAATATTTCTTTTGGACGAAAAGCGCTCCCAGCTGGCGACGCCCTTGGTTGAAGAGTATATTTTCATCAAATAGAGGTAACAACTAGAGCTGAGGTTCCAGCAACGGTAAGAAGTGATATAGAATTTGCTGCAAATTTTCACCAGTGTGGCATGAATGGGGCGCGGTAGTGGAGTGGTCAGCGTAGCTGGTTGCTACGCAGCCGCCGGGTTCAAGGCCCGGCGGCTTCCCTGAACAAGAAGCAAGCTGGCTCCCGAGAAACCCTTAGAGTTGGTGACGCAATATGACCCTGGCAGTTAGTGTGTCGATAATCCCCAAACATCAAAGACAGTGTGGCATGAATTGACCATGGTGGGCCAGGGGAAGAACCCTCGCTGTCTCGCGTCACTGCTGCTGCGTGGTGCCGCAGAGCGACTGATACAGTAGTTGCGAGTGACTATGTATGCAACTCTGCAATGAGTGAGGGGTGAGGGGAGCGGTGCAAGAAGAGTATTGTTGTTTGGGGGCCCTGCTCCTCGCAGCCTTTGATGCGATCTTGATTCTTGTTTTAAATAATCCCCGAACGTTTGTTTCCTTGTCCTTAAACACCTTTTGTTCGGTGTGTATTTTGTTTAAACATGGTTATTTTGGGGGAAATGCGTTAACCTGTCTTGCCCTAAACGATGGCGTAAGATGATGAGCTATTGTTCATGTTCCACTTTGTTAAAATTCTAAAAAGAGCTGTTTGTGGAAAATATACCTGGAAATCTAGAACCCTTATTTCCACCTTAAATCGTTCAGTACTATATGACATTTTTTTCTTACAATTCGTGATTTCATAAAGCATCATGTTTAAGGCATATGAAAAGTAATAGCTTTGTTTTCATACATAACATTAACTCGCGGCTCCAAGCGATATTCCGCTTTTAGTCCTACTTTTTCGTTCTTAAATTGAAACCCAGATGAAATATAAATATACATGAGGCATTTCGTAAAACATGGGTTCTATTGTTCAAGATTGAATTGTTTTTTCCTTCAAGTTGTTTTTTTCGCTGTGCATCCAACTTTTCATGTTCCGATCGTAACACAAAACATATGTTGCAGCATGTGTTAGTCTATTTGAAATCATGCAATGCAAACCATTACTTGTTAAAGGGAATGTGACACCGTGGTCGAATCCAGGAATTGACTGTAATTAGGGGTATTTTTAGCCGGAAATCGTGAAAACGTCCATGATTTCTCTAAAAATGTACAGTGAGCTCAATATTTTGATGTTTAAAATGCTCCCCTAGGGTGAAAAATAAACCTCTGCCTGTGGATGACGTCATGATCTGACAACTACTACCATATTCAATAGGCTTTAAGGTTTTCAATTAACTGATTACTCACCGTGACGTCAGCGCTGTGGTCACACCAACAGCTGACAACTGTGGCTGCCTGGCTGGGTTACATGTGGGGTACATTTCAGGTAGGTTTCTAGCTTTTCTCCACGGCAATTTTGAGTTTCAAGACAAATGATATATTGAGTACCGGGTTTTCCAGCATGCTTTACAACTTGGCTATCTCAGTTAAAATCACGTTATAAGGGTGCCACATTCCCTTTAAGATCAACCACGTTTAATTATGTGCCCGGCGACTCGGCTTCTCAGTCATTTCATATCAGCTTCTGTTTGAAAGTGACGTTCCACCAGGGGCGCAGCCAGAGATTTGGTATGGGGGCACGCCAACTTTGAGGGGCACCCCGGGAGAAAAGGGCACTTTTTAACGTAACCTAAAAAAACTTACTATATTCTTGTTTTTATCATTTTTGGGGCATCTTTGGTTCAATAAAAATACAAATCAAGCATTGACGGAGAAAGAAAACTCGATTAAAACCGAAAAATATACAAACTCGATTAAAACCGAAAAAATATCACCAAAATGTTATGGAAGTAGCTAAAACACGACTGTTTTGGATATATTTAAGGGCAAATCAGCCAACTCATGCAAGTACTTAACATCAGAGAAATCAGCGGAGCCTGTCCCGTCTCATCGATTGTCCCACACAAACCCATCGGCAACCATCAGATTACGCCGAATCAAAACATCCCGTAGACCAAAAACCCGGAACGACCATCCGAGCTATCAAAAAGTCTTACATTCCTAAAGGACTGGCAGAAAGTTTCTATAAATCACCCCTCCCAGTATATAGATGGAGGGTGCAGGCACCCCAAAGTAGGACTGCCTATTTCCAATCATAGATGATCCACGCGAAATTTAAGCAATAGTTTAACCTTAAATGGTCATGTAGGCTAAGGATAGGTTATGTAGGCTAACTTGAAACAGGTTAGGTTAGATAGGTTAGATTTCTTCACCGCAGTGAACCTTCACTGCGGGCAACAACCACACCTATACCTTACTAACAATCAACATCCCCACACTTCTTTCCCGCGGCGGCTGCCCAGGAAGAGGGAGCGCACCACCTCCGGGTTGCAGGGTAAATTCGCGGCACCCGGCCAGGTGTTTAGCGCACTTTCTAAAATACGAAATTATGAGTTAACGGAGGTTTCGAGTAACGTATACAAGCGGACATCAATACGACACACAAAATTCTAAATTCTAAATTCCAAATTCTAAATCCAAATTCTAAATTTCAAATTCTAAATTCAAACTCTAAATTTATAAGGTCTTCAACCACAGAAATAACCCGCACGCGGGTCTAAACTTATTAAAAGACCCCTTGGCATGGCTATGCCATTCCACGCCCGTCCATTGCAAGCTAAAACATCTGCAACCCATTACTAAATAACTCCCATTGCTTAACAGACTAACGGCTGCCCTCACACTAAATTCAAAATTCCCCACACCCTTAGAGGCGGGCAAATCTAAGAACGCCAAAAAAACCAAAGAAGTAAGAAGCGGAGCCTGTGATATCTTTCCATGTGCAAGCTTTGAAATATTGGATTCGAAAATTCATTTGTTAGGCCCACTGGTTTTGTCGTGACGAGTGAGCCCTGGTTGAACGCGGATTAAGTTCCCCGCCTCCCACAATCGCAGTAAGACGAGGAGTGGCATAGTGAGTTTGGAAGAATAATTTTTGCTGCCGAGATAATTTGGGAGATACATTTTGAACGCGTTTATTAAACTCCATTTTCTCAAGGATTGGTCCCAGTTCAGAGTAAAGAAAATGTGAACAGGCCGTTGGTTTGGATGGGGATGGTGTGACAAGGCTGAACATTGTGAAAACTAGTTCTTAATTTAAATTAATTAGTAGAAATCCTGGTTTAGGGGACTGTGGTCTGAGCTGAGGGGCACATGCCTTTTTATCATCCCTTCCCAGAATCCACCAGTATAATAAGCAATTTATATAACCAGGGGTGCCTAGGCATCACAAGCCGTTTTAGCGATGCCCCATTCCTCGTTAGCTCCATTTTACAAGGGGAGTTTCCGTTGTGTTCTTATCCCCCATCTATTCAAGACCAGCTCTGGGGCCCCCAAGTGTGGATCAGAGCCCTCCAGAGCAGCTTCCCCCATTCCCCCAGTTGTGCCTCTAGGGACTAGACTAGCTCAGTGACCCCGCCCCGAGATGATGGGAGTTGGCCTTGTGTTCTTATTCTCTGTCTATTCAAGACCACCTCAGGGGCCACTGATGTAGATCAGGGCCCCCAGAGCAGCTCATGCTTCGTCCAGGGACTAGACTAGCTCAGTGACCCCAGAGATGGGGTCATCAGACTAGCTGAATGGGCCCCAGATAGGCTCATAGGGCCTTAAACCAGTTCAAGAAACCCCAGATCAGTTTAAGACGCCAGATCACATCAGGGGGCCTCAGGCCAGCTTAAGGGGCTCTCACAAGTAGAACCCAGATCCGCTCTTGGGCCTTAGATCACCTCTTGGGGCCCCAGATTAGTCCAGGGTCCTCAAGTCAGGTCAGGGGGCAAGATGAAGTCAGGGGCACCAAATTAGGGGCACTAAATCCCTCACCAACTCGGGGCCCGACGAGTTCAGGAGCCCCAGAGCTGCTCAGGGGACACCAGATAGGCCCATAGGGCACCAGATCAGCTTCGGGGACAAACAATCAGATTAGTGGTCCCCGACCAGCTCGGGGTCCAAATCAGCCCGGGGTACCAAATCAAGTCAGGAGGCTCTTAATCAGTCCAGGAGCCCCATACCAGCTCAGGGTCCCTCAGCAGCCTCAGTGGGCCCAGCTCAGCTCAGGGCCCCAGAACTGCTAAGGAAATTGCTTAATCAAGCCAGAAGGCCCAGATCAGCTAAAGGGTGCCAAATAGGCTCAGGGCACACCAAACTAGCTCAGGGGCACCAGACTAGCTCAGAGGGCATGGGATGGGCTCAGGAGGCACAATATGGCTCAGGAGGCACCAGATCGACTCAGGGGCATTAGTTTAGCTCAGGGTGCACCAGATCAATCAGCCCGGGGGCCAGATCAGCTCCTAGCCCCGACCAGAGCAGGGGCATATATCTGCTCAGGGAACATAAGATCAGCTCAGGGTGCACTAGACCAGCTCAGGGGCACCAGATTATCTAAGAGACATCAATAACCAGCTCAGGGGCACATGCTCAGCTCAAGAGGCACCATATTGGCTCAGGGACAGTAGATCAACTCCGGGAGGCATGAGATCAGGCCAGGGGACCAGATCAGCGCAAGGGCACTAAAACAGCTAATAGAGTACCAGGCAAGCTCAGGCATCATACTAACCAGAGAGCATTATATAGATTCAAGGGCACAATAATTTGCAGAGGGGACCAGATTAGCTTAAAGGACACGTGGTCAGCTCAAGGGGCCAATACCAGCTAGTGGGCACCAGGTGAGCTCAAGGGACCAGAATAGCTCCGCCCGTACGATTATTGGCGACGATGGGCACGAGCTGGAAACGGATTACGTTCCCATACTCCCGCCGGGTGCTGAAAAGGCGACAGAATGCCTTAGCTGACCAAAAAAGGCACTAAAGTATCAAACAATAGTTTTAATCGCTAAATGCGGTCTAGTTGCACCTAGGTTCAACGGCGTAGGGCACTAAATTTCGAGCGGCACGGCACAAACGGGGTACACCGCCCAGCCATGAAAATGGCACCCTGGCACCGATGGGGACGTGCCCCCGTGCCCCGGCTGCGCCCCTGCGTTACACACAAACGTGTTGGAAGTTTGGTTCAGGGTGCACTATTCCCCTACTAATTATCATTCGAAAGTCAACTGATGAACAGTGCGTGCGAATGCAGAGGTCTAAAAATGTCTGGAATCTCTCCTGCACAGACAGCATTGAGTGTCTCCTCATTGAGAGCGGCTCCTAATAACCCCTTGGCAGGAACAGTGATAAAGTCGCAACTCTTATTTTGGCTGGTAAGTTAACAGGTTCCTCACAAATAATCATAAGCAGTCGTTTGCCTGGGAAAACTGCTATATTAAATCGCAAAACTCCCATAAATGGGTAAAAACGTATGCAGTGACTGGGTCTTGACACACAAACTTCCAATTTCAGACCGCTTCGCTTTCCACTGCGCTATGCTCTCGGTTCGAAGTCAACCGCTAGTGCCTTAGAACGTAATGATAAGATGGACCTCGAAATTACTCATTTCAGAATTACAGATTGGCCATCATTTATAAAAGTTCAACAGAGAATAAAGGAGTTTCGAAAGAATTTTACTGTGTTTTGAATACTTTTTTAATTAAGCAAACAAAAATATTTCCCAGTCATGTCTCCGTCTCTCGATTTGCCTCAATTGATTCTTGTACCAACATTGTTGTGTCTTACCAGCTATACGGAGATATGCCGATAAGCTCTTGGAATCGGGTAGGCACAGCTAGTACTTCTAGAAGTGTCTGCACATGGCAAGAGTTTTAACTCTAGGCGCCTTACTTCAGTTGGAGATGGTTTTTGGGTGTTTAATTTAATATCCAACAGAAAATCTGTACAAAGTTTTCCTTTTACTTACATCAACTTCGCCTGTTATTGGATCATTTTCTGTTGGAGATTTACTTGAATAAATCAATAAATAAAGATAGATAAATATCCCTTCCCAGAATGAGACAATAACCGCCATGGGCTCTCTGGGGCTTAAACTCAGGAAAACGTCGTAGACCTCTAGCGGAATGTAACCGAAGAGCACAGGTTTCACGAGTTTTTGCTCTCGAGAGGAAATAATCTTACCAGCAGGAGGTTGAAGGTTGGCTGACCCCCTCACTTTTTGTCAGCGGTGATGCTTTTGCGCCACAGTCACTATGTCGAACTAGTATAAGATGCTATATGACAATGCAGCCCAGCCCTTTCCCGGTGCGGAACACCTGCCCTCGAGAATGGAACCCGGGACCGAACAACCGATCTCCATTCACAGTACCATTACCATTACCTGAAATTGATTGTAGGTAATGGACAACCATGGAATTTGCAATTCAAAAGTAGCTCCTAAAAATAGAAACAAAACTTTGAACTCGCAGAGAACATTGCTTGTTTCTGTACATTGTGTTTTAACAATGTACGTAGGTTACGTATGCATGAGGCTGGCACACGGCAGGGCACCATATGGCGCATTACACCAGTTACTGTGCCTTCATGCTATTGTTGGTTTGGTTTACAGATCTCCTGTGTGCCTAACCATCCATGCCCTTCTTGCCCACCGGCGCGGGCGAGGAACTGCGCCTTAACAGGGCCTGATGGTGACGAATGTGTCGCGTCTGCACTGTGTCTGAAATGGCTGCGGTCGATCGATGTCGGCGTTTGCACGATCTAATGCCCACCTCTACCGCTGCTGTATTCGGGTGGCTGTCGTGAGCTCCCTGTGGGCCCCTTGGCCTTAGTTAGAAATAGCTTGGTCTGCATGCTGATCTTTCATCCATTATTTCGTGACGACACCGCTCAAAAGGGATGTTGGTTTTGTGTTTGGTGCACTGTGCACTTGACACGGGAGCTGTGCTGTCTGACACTCCGCATCCTGCCTTGTTTGTTAACCGATGCTCGGTAGGCTTCCCGGGCCGGCGGCGGACCGTTCTACCGGGCCAGCGGTTATCAGAGGTGGCGCTGCTACCCAATTTCGGAAGCCGCTAGCGTTACATTTTTCAAAATCGCCAATCCTCCGCCCGCCGTTCCGCCACTGCTGCTTTTATCATAGGCATTACTAAAGGGCTAGCGAAAGATTGTTTTTTTCACATCAATTTCAAGAAAAACTGTTGCTTTTTCGTATATTAATGAATAATTAGCAATTTTATGGAAAGTGTACAAGCAAAATTAGACAGTAAAAGCATTCACTCAATCTCCTTTTGCTTTTTGATGTTGTGTCCCAAAACTAGTTTTGCGCTGGTAGGCTAAGTGTACAATTCATATTGGAAAATAAAGTCGGCGAATGGACAGTGCAAAATTTGCTTTAGGTATAGTGAAAGCCAATAATGTGAAAGTTGATACAAACCCGTATTTAAAACTTTCTTTTAAGCCTAGGAACGAACGTTTTTATCTCAATTTCCCCTACTGCTATACCTTTAATGAGTTCATGTGTATCATCATTATTAAATTCTGTTAAAAACTACTTAAAAACAGAGTGGATAATTGGGTGAAACTACAGCAGAATGAGTCTAAAAATCAGTCAGGCCTGGGTGTTGCTCTCCACCTAGCACCCTGGGATTCGGTACACTGCTCTGATGGGAGACAACATTGGCTCGATCTCCATCTCCTGATATTTTGGGTGTCAGTCCCCTGTACTGGTAGCGGTAGTGTTTTTGTATTCTTTTGAGTTCGCTACCCGCTGCTCTGCTACTTTTGGTTATAGAAATCACTACGGCTACTTCGCTACCATTTGGAGAGTCTGCCAGTAGCAGAGTAGGCGACATTAAGTAGCGAACCACCCAACTCTGGGTTTTATGAGGGTTAGAATATTAGCGTAGAAGTGGAGGAAGGCGTCGGCAGTGTATGATTCGACGGGTAGAGTCCAGTGGTAGAAGTTATATAGGCAAGGATGTGACCCTTTTCTAAGTGATTTGGCTGTCTTTTAGAGCCAAACCGTTTTAAAGTTTACAAATTATCGCCCCGAAAGTAAGTGGTTCTACACAAGTGGTTCCAATCTAATATGTTTGGAAATCAGCCCTGAAGTTAACCCCATTTTGGATATTTTCCCGGCTATGTCGTCACGCGTCCGCAGTTCTTTGTTGTTACACGTTCGTATCTGCCACGTTTACGATCGTAACAAGTGAGATTCTTTTAGGGCACTGGAGTTATGAATCCCCAAAGTTACGGAGTAAAGCGTACCTTTAGACTAGGAGCGAGTGATGCCTATGAACACATGACAGCTACAAACTGTAGATGGTTAAAGCAATGGCGTCGGATGGCGATGTAGCCGGGCTAGTTCGGAGCCGATTTTCGCCATTCGCTTTCGAGCCCTCCACCCTTCTTGGACTCATTGGGAGAATTTTGAACTTTACGAAGTATTTAAATTATTGAATTTACAGATTTTACATTAAATCAAGGGTTTTCGGCATTGTCTTCAGCAAAGTCCGTACAAATCCTGTGGAAAATCTGGAATATTTTGTGGAATTCTCGAACACAGATCGAAATATGTAGATCAGTATCTCTCCTCGATAATATATACAGTTTTCGCCCCAGTTATCCTGATCCTGGATTGTGGTTCGCTCTGTTCGACACCTCTCGTGCGCTCCGTTCGACACCTCTCGTGCCGGACTGTCGATTGGCTGCGGCTAGCGCTGCTTTCGATTAGGGCCGGCTGTGTTTTGTTACCGCTGTTATTGCTGTTGTAAGTGCGGTCGCGTGCACGCACGGCAGCCACCCACGCCGTCGCCCTGGGCTGCGGCGGTTTCTAACGGACGCTGTTCTGTGGCCGCGCGCCGGTCGGTCGTGTTGTGGCGCCGCTGCCTCGTCACGTGGACTCACCAGTCGCTTCTGATCTCAGTCAGCCGCTCCCGGTAGTGAGATGCTGAGGAAATGAGTAGCGTGACGTCTCCAGCGGCGGAGACGTTCCCCGCCAGGTTTTACCGGGTCTGTCACTGGAAAGTGTCATATGCACGGCGCGGTCGGCGGGAGACGTTTGCCGAGGGAGACATGTTTGCTCCTCCGCCTGGTTTGTTTCTGTGCGACCGCAATCATTCTCAGATGTCAGGCAAACCCCACAAGCAAAGCTCATCTCTGGCAGGCTTGTGTTGCATGTTAATTGGAATGTAGGCATTCCAATCACTTTTTTCGAATACTTTTGATTATACCCTGCCATTTACCTCTAGAAGTAATTCAGTAATGAATATTTTTTGCGGAAACCGTCATTGCGGCATAGCCCCCATTCTTGCCGTCGACAGAAACACGGGACGGCCGACCATATGTCAGCCGATGGTAATGAGATTACTCGGATGCCGCCGCATGTCCGTGAATTACTCTGGTGGACGACGCGCTGGTCTGATAGCGTTGATTTGATGATGCTGGGCGGCCACTGCACCGCCCACGCCATGGCGCTGCCGGCCAAATCCGTCTCAGCATGTCGTCTAATCACCGCAGCTTCACCGACGGCCTCCCATCAACTGCGGCGGGCGGCGCTGCCGAGGTTGTGCGGCCTGATGGCACAGCGGAGGTGAAACGGCTCAACTTACTGCGGAACTACGCGTTCGCTCCATTAACGAAAACGCAAAATCTCTCAGCGCAAAATCTCTCGCTTTCTAGGTTTACGCTGTGTATATTACGCTGATATGAATTTGATCCTTCATGAATTTGGTGACACACGTATGACAAAAAAGAGGTAACACAGCAATGGGTAGAAAAAGGGAATGAAGCATGGTTTCGGCGTTGTTGCTAAGCGCATCTTTTTTATTTAGGAACGCATGCGGACAGCGGCAGGCCATATCGCCCACAGGAGAATCGCGGACGTGAGATTCCCACGTCGCGTACAGCTGTAGTCCAATCATGCCAAGGCGTTCGTGATGTGTTTTTAGCCGTCTGCACTGCTTTCTTCTTTTTTCGAAGTATTATATGATAAGACGGCGGTGTAGAATGACTCGAATATTATACGTTTTAGCCATGCCATTCGCAAGGTCGCTGATGGTCACTTCCTTACCGGGATCTCGTTCAAAGCGGGGATTGCTTTAGTGGCGTTCTTTGTTCATGGGGCTACTGTAGTGTTATCGGTAAGGATTTTGGTTAGTATTAATACGTTTTGTCAGCTTTCAGGGTTGGATATAACATTTTCAGTTATGATTTTATTTTTTGCTTTTTATCAATTTTGGTTATTATCAATACGTTTTATCAGCTAATCAGATTACTGGAACCATATGGAGGGTATTCCTTCAGGGTTTGAATCAAGGCAATAAGCCCCTTTATTTTGAACTTAAAAGTTGGCGGAAATTTTATACCGAGAGCTTTGTGTGAAATTGAATATACCAATAGTGTTTTCTCAACACGCTCTAAAAACCTGCTATCTCAGTTCAAAACTCATCATAAAAGTGAGACACTCCCTTTATAAGGCATTGGATAAAGTTCCAGGCAAAGCAAAGTTTTTGCCCTTTATCAGGCAAAGTTCCAGCTAGAGCTGGAGCTTAGCCTGATCGAGAAGTGGAGCTTAAAGGCGTGTGCTTTTGATCGCTGTGTGTTTGGGCAGGACGATTGGTTTCTGTAAGTCGGTTGTCTAATACATCGAGGTTGAGATGTCTGCAATGGAGCTGTGCCGGGGCCGTCTGGACTTACGACGTCGTTGATGAATGCGCTTAGTTCGCGTCAGGGATCGACTAGGGATGCAGTGGCGTAGTGGTGGCGGCGTTGGACTTCCTATGCCGCTGACCCTGGCGCAAATCCCGGGTGGGAGTGCAGAATTGGAACGTCGTGAACTCCAATATTGCCTTCCGACAGAGTCGGCGACTCCAGATGACCTTAGCACTCGATTTGTCGTAAAGCTCCAAGGCTCGCTCATAGATCAGTGCCTGGGTGAAGTTGGGCACCCAACGGTTGCACTTGGCATGCAATATGCGTGCTGCAGTTGACTTTTATTTTTCTATTAAAAAACATCAATCTAAGCGTCCAAATTTACGGCAGTGATGTTTCCATTCTTAGACATTCACACTGGTGGCATGATTCGCATCGGAGGAAGTCTCGCTGATTTAGCTGGGAGCTGGTCGTGAGATGTGCCGCTTTCCTCTGGCGAATTGCATGCTGCATAAGTAACGCACCGGTAGCCGTCTTGTCCGTCATGTTCTGCGTCGCGCTGGGTGCTTGTTGGAGATTAATAGTAATGTTCACATGCGTGCATCAATCGAGACGAAAGGCTACACTGAATGGCCAGCACGAATGTAGATGCAGACTGTTCCTTGTTCTGCATGATTGTAATCTGATGCGGCGATGCTCGCTTTCAGTGCAGGGTAGGTTAGGGATTTAAGTGACTGATAAATAGGTGTAGACCTATGCAGGGGTATTTTCTTGTAAGAAAAACGGAAGGAAGCATCGGACTCCATGTTCCCAAACACCTGTCCATTTAATTGATTTGTTGTGGGTTAGAGATGTCACGGCAGGGAAAATAATGCTGGGAACTTCTTGGATAGGTGCTGGCACTGTTTTGTCGCCCCGCCTACTCTTCTCCCCTCTTCCGACTGCACGCCGGCCTTGCTCCGCCTCTGCGGGTTGTCTGCCGCGGGGTTTCCCGGCGGCGCCGGTGCTGCGTCCGCGCAGGAATGTCTGGCCGCCGTATCACGGTCCTGCGCGGTCACGTGCGACCCTGGCTGCTGAAGCGCCGGCTGCGATACACATCGCCGGCTCCTCTAATGTAGCGATCGGCAGTCGCCATGGCCGGCGCGAGCTCCCGCACATGCCACCTACTCAAGATCCTCATCTTCATCACAGCTCGACCCAGTTGGGGCTCCTGCGGGTTAGTTGGCCATCGTAACACCCTGGGCGAATCGATATCGAGTCCAGTCGTGGAGGGTTTCTACCTTAATTTAGGTGCTTTTCATCGATTACAGGGCAGCACACTTATGCATAACGACTAACAATAACGGAGCTCCCTACCGCGCGCTGCAGCTGCGAGCTTAGAAACACACATTCATCCATAAAAGCTGTGATTTCCGCCTTGCCAGCATATCCGGAATATACCAACTGATCAAATGCCGTAATCCACGCATCGCGCGCCAAATCACTTTGTTTCACATTTGAATGTATATTCGAATCATATTAATCATTTAAGCACACGGCGAGACATGTCGCCAGTGGCTCAACATCTGCCGATTCCATAGCTGGGTTGCTACAACAGGAAAGAGTCAGTGGGCCAAGTGGGCACTTTGGGTGACGGCTAAAATGCTGCCTCTCTACCATTAGCGTGTTTTAACGAGAGCGCCGACTGGTCGCCGCGCAGTAAGTCGTAGCTCGGATGCTGGTTGTTTTTTCCGCCCGCAGCAGCGGAGGAAGTCGGTAACGTTAAGCTTTTTGACCGTCCTGAGATTGGATTGTTTGGGTGTGCCAGTGTCTATGTAAAATATCTTGCGTTTCATGAAGGGGTTGGGGTCGGCAGCGAATGAAGTTTCGGCAACAGCGCTGTAGGACGGAGGCACCGCGCACCAGACACAAAAACAAGGGCTCCTGGCGCGGCTAGCCAATGAATATTTATAGGCTGCCATCAGCCCCGTCACGAGCAGCCGTGATGCGGCGGTGCACAGGGCAGTCAGCACGGGTTTCGTGGCTGGAATGCGCCCCGCTCTGGCCGTGACCCTGCAAAGGGGGATCCATACCGGGGAAGGTCAGCGGGGGACCCAGTCAATCAAGTCAGATCGATGTGAATCTGTTAACGGAAAATTTGATGCAGCGCTGTTAAAGTGTTGAAGCTCTAATTTTGGCGGCACTCACCCATCACGCGTCCTTGGCCTCGCCTCGCAATCTACCCGTACACCGGTGATTCAGCGTTGATGGACGGGCCAGCGCGGGGCGCCGAGCCGGCTGACCCCCGAGCGCTGGCTGTCGGAGTCGGGGCCCGTCAGTGCATCCGCGATAGTCATCTGTTATCGACCCCTCGACTGCGCCGCAGCGCCCCGACCCGCTGCTGACCAGACTGTTTACCGATGCGGCATGTTTGTACCCGGCGTCAGCACCGCGTGCCGCCGCTGAAAGGTCGGCCCGCTCAGTCAGCTGATCGGTGACGTCACAGACCCGCTGACTGTAGTTTGGCAGGTGGACGCCGGCGCGGGCTCCGCATTCCGTCTGCATATCACATGAATGCACATACCGCGCCCCATTGGCATTGGCCAGGGCATGATTGTGCTGTCGTTGTGGAGGCTTATAGCCTGTGTTGGGTATATATGGGTAGGGTGCATCAAACGCCCCATGATTTTCATTTTTTGATGAATTAGCTTAGCGGCCCGCCACATTTTGTTGTTTCAGACATGAAAACCTCAAATCCCAATTTTTTTGAAAATCTATATTGGGCTAGGGGTGCCACCTAGCGGTCAAAGTTTCAAATTTTTGCAATTTTTAATATTCATTGAATCGCCCGTGGAAATTGTATTATCATAAAATCGGACCCAGTAGTGGTCAAATACTGTTTTCAAAGCTCCAAATTACCTGTGCAGTCACTTTCGCGCATTTTGGACGCCAGCTAGGGGTGCCGCCTGACGGTAGAAGTTTGCAACGTTTGGCGTTTTGGTGAGTTTTTATCGAAAATAATTGTTGAACCATCCTGGATTTGAACTTTGTTGTAATTATGAACTACTCCTGTAGGTCCAAAGTATCTGTTAAAGGCATTTACAACTTATGGCAATGAGTGACATCTGGTGGCCGAAATTAATTTCTAAGTTTTTAATAAAATAATGACTGACAAAAATGAGTAAGAAGTTTTGGTTGAGTTCCAACGATAATTTGTGTTGCAAATTCCTCTCAAGTGTCAGATATCACCTTCAAAATTTTCGGACCATATTAAATCTTCCTTTTTCGTTGTTTTTCAACAAATCATCCATTTTCTTCCATAGTTTTTCATAGTTTTTGGGAGTTCTCGCACGACCTCCTCTCATTTCAATAATCCACCGGAGCACAGTGGGCGGCTAAGTTGGGATATTTCGGGAAAGAACCCAATCGTTCATCGATTTGAGGTATTATTCCTATTACAATACAAGGCCAGTTATACATTGCTGAGACCAAAACATCTTGATTCATCAATCTTTGAAATGCTTGAAGGTTCCAGCTTAAGTACCTTGCATGAAAAGCACCGTTGTGGAAGCTAAGCTCATGTACGATGATTAACGCCAAGAGCCGATGTTTCCAAATTGACACGAAATGTCTTAGATTATTGTAATCATGTTACTTTGGGTTATTGCTAATGTTATTATTGTAGTTAACATAACACCGATCTTTCGATAACAAATACGAGATTTGTAAGAGACATTCATAGCACAGCTCACGGCCTGTTTGATTGATTTTTGGGGCTTATCGACGCGCCAACTGCCAGGGTCATACGGCTTCGCCTACTCTTTCCCTTTTGGAAGGGTTTCTGGGGAGCCCGCTTGCTCCTCGTTCAAGTAAGTCGCCGGGCCTTGAACCCGGGTCGGCTGCGTGGAAGCCAGCTGCGCTGACCACTCCATTGCCGCGCTCACAACTCATGGCCTCGACAAGACGTCATGTTCAGTTGCGCTAGTTTTGACCACTGATAGTCACACTTGACTTTCTATTTCTACTATTCACACAACCCCCTTTCTTGAGCACACAGATTACTTGTGTTTCGGGTTCCTTGAGCGTAGATCAGGTTGCATTTTCGTTTTTTTCCCGACCGCTTGCAGAATGTTCTGCAAGTGTCGCTTAGACTACGCTGTCGTTTGAAAGTCCGAGGCCATCTTTCCTCCCTTTACGGCGGTATCATTGGGAACATGTATGGCCCTGGGCTTTACCCTTGATGCCTGGTAGGTAGATGAGTCAGGCCCGTCACTGACATCCAGCTCTAGGAACCCGGTGTCCAGCTTCAGGAGTCTGAATTTAGACCACGATTCAGGTTCAGCCAGGTCTACCAACTTAGTCTCTTTGCTCAATCTCTGCAAACTCTGGGGCCGGGGTGGCCCAGTGGCTTTGTTGCCAGTATTTGGATCGGATAGCATGGATTAACGTGGGTTCAATTCCCACGGCGGGAAACCGCCTTCCGTGTCCGATTTGACCCGGTGGAGAGGATCCTTAAACACCCACGCCAATACTCCCTGTAATTGGGCAAGTTTGCCTGTTGGAAGTGGCCCTAATAAAAAATAAATAAATAAAATAAAAAACATGGTTTCCCGGACCCACTTCCTTCACGACTGAGAGGTGCCTCGGGTATGATCTTGAGCTTCACCACTAGAAAACGTTTTGCAAGCTGACTTCGCACAGGCCGAGATGTCAAGTTGCTGAAAAGAGCAAGGGAACCATCTCTAAGGCGAAGTACCGCTGATGGCTGAAAGCCAGCAGTGCACCGGTGCCAACAACTTTGTTCACGCAGTCGCCATAACAGGACAAGTGCTGATTAAGATTCCGATCATGCCATGGGGAATCCACTGCGTCCTGGCATATCATGCAATACAAGCCATAGACGGAGGTGATGAAGGTCCCGAACCGCCAAAGCTTTGACATTAGTTCCTGCGTTGGGGCTTTTTCGTCTTGAACGTTGGAATGTGGTGCTCGGACGTGCATATCTTCATCGCATAAGGCAGGCTGCTCATCCATCTAGCTCTACGCATTGCTCCTGAGCGTCGAAAATATACATCTGGATTATTTGAGCCAAGGAAAGTAGTTCCTAGTTCTCTGAACTCCTCGTGGTCACCACGGCTTTGCTTCGGACAGACAGTTTGAAGGAGGTTCTCTTTGAGTTCCGTCAGGAACGGGCGACTTTCTGGTGAAGTTGAGTTTATTTGAAAGATAAACTCAACCGTCTTTCATATTTCGCTTATCTTGATAAATAATCAATTTCGAAATATTGTTAATTTTTTGGCCCCTTTTTCTTCAGCGTATAATGAGCGTAAGTCGGTTTTTGTTAGAATTATTGGTTAGGCAAGCAGAATTTCTCAATATCGAGTCTGTTGAAAACACTGACGTGGACTTTTCCCCCGACTTAGTGCCTGTCCGCTGACCAGAGCAGAGCCTTGTTCAGCCGATTTTGGATTTGGATGCAGGCGGCTGATCGATGACCTGTGTTCGACCCTGTTGAGGCAAACACCATGTTCACCACTGCGTCTGAGCACTCCTGCCGTTCAAGAAGCTCAACCGTCAATTTCGATATGGGGGAGCCGTATTTTCCATTCGTTCTCTTACTCTACTACGGTGTAACCAGCAATTAGTTTCCATGTCCGCTCCCCACAACTTGTTTCCGTCTTTCTTCGTTCTTAGCCTTGTGTGTACGAGAAGGCATCAAATTACAGTAAAACGGTAGTTTATCACCCAAAATATTAGCTGCAAGCTGGACCAGTGTCCTCAATAAATAAAAACGGATGAACAGAAACCAATGTAAATTTTTAACTTCGGCTTCCAGGTAGTGCCATATAAAGAAATCCAAAATGCATGAAATCCGTCTCGCAAGTACCCTGAGGTCGATTCAGCAAAATCTCGTTTCAGCTGGACCAAAAAACACAATGATTCTGTCCACACTTTTAATGAAACAAATTGTAAAAAAACTGTCAAAATTGATTTTTCACCGCTAGGAGGCACCCCTAAAAGATGTCTAAAATCCATGAAATTGGGCATGCAATTGCTTTTAGGCCAGCGCAATACTGTTTGGTCACAAAACAGTCCACTAATAAAATGAGGCGACTTCTGCGGCCAATCCAAAGTATATCCAAAAATGGTCAAAATTGAAAACTTTGGCCGCTAGGTGGCGCCCTAGCCCCTTTCGAAACTTCAAAATATTTCATATTTGGACTCACTAGGTCCAAGGCAAAAAATTGGGCCGGGCCGCGTAGCTAATTTCAAAAGTCGGGGCATTTGATGCACCCTAATATGGAGGTACCACGTCGTACCCGCAGCAATGGGCGACAAGGGACAGAGGTGGGGATGGGGGTGACAGTTTCGGGGATTACTTTTTGACATTTTTCTGACTGTATGTTGGAGGCAGAAAGGTGTCCGTACAATCTTTTTTTCGTTGTTCGTGATGCCAGTGTTGTAGTTTCTAACGTCGCATTTTAGGGCCCATGCGCTCAATAATTGGCACTTAGTATCCAATCGGTGGCATACAACGATTATTCTTTTTATGACGACGGTATCGAAGTCGTGGGCTTCACGACACTATCAGACGAGGATAGTCAGCCTTTATCCCGAACATGGGCGGATTCAGGATCTCTGACGGGAAGGGATACGTTGGCCAGACAGAAGGGGGCACCAATTGGGTCCTCACGGTAGGCCGGTACTGGCTGGCGCCCTTGGCCCATTTGGGCCAGGGGTGCCAATTTTTTTAAGCACAACGTGTCTGTTGGGTGCCAAATTGCATGAGAGGGTGGGGAGTGGAAAGCAACGTTTCATGGGGCTCCGGGTGGGCCGATCGGGAGGGTGGGGACACGTTCCCTTGTCGCTGGATCGATCCGCCTATGATCGGTGGCCGTGGTGGTTCATGAGCTGGCACCAGACTGACGTTACTGCGTCGCTGTGGCAGCTCCGGCGCTGCGCTGCGTCACACTCTGGTGCAGGCCGCGCCGGCTCTGTACAGCCGCGGCCTGGTGGAGCCCTCTGTGTGTGAGGCCGCCCTGTCCGCCGGCCGTCAAACCGGAGTGCAGACGTGTCAAAACACTCGGGGCTGAGGACCGGCCTCCACCGCTGGCGCGGCTGGTGTCGGCGCCACGTTGTGTACTGCCGTACTGCGCTGCGGTCTTTATCTTCGTTATCGAATCTTGCAATAAGAGTTCTTTGTTTCAGTATGAGACGAGAACAATGTGATTTGTGCGCATGCTGCTGCAGATGCGTAGATCATAATCATTGAGGTTTGGCATATCCGCTGTCCTGGTTGCTTTGCAGCATTCTTGGCTAATGTGATAGCACCCGCTGAGGATGTTGCCACTGCATTGGCGAGTGTATTCAGGAGTGATGCCGGAGTTTTCGCGGTTGTTCGTGTGCGCTGAAGCATCGCTACCAGCGCTGGCGCCTGGGCTTGATTTAAAGTTCGTTTATTTTCGCTGGTACACATTGCACAACATGCAAATTGCAACAGATGCTGGGGCCGTCACAGTTCTAGTCGCTCGACGCGGGCATAACTGCGGAAATACCTTAGTTTCGTTTGAAAATTGACCAGTTAAGTGACAAATTTTCGGTCGACTGTCACCCGCTACAAGCGCTTCTGAAATGCACACACTCAATACACACGTATGGAGTGTGAATGTGTAAACGTTTAACCTTTTATTGCTACTTTTCGTTATGCTCCTTTCTCGATTCGTTATGTAAGCGAGGAAGAGATTTTGATAATGGTTAGACATTATCCTCATTCACTTTGGGTCTAGCCCAGTGCGTTTGGCCCACTGACTGGCCCAAACAACAAAAGCGTGAATGAAATGCTAATTGTAGACATGTCGGGGGATTGATGAGTGAGTGGGCGGTGGGTCGTGTTGGGTCCGGGGAGCGGTGATCAGTGTAAGCCGTTGGTCGGCTGATGAATGTGGCCCGCCCGAGTCTGAAATGAACGCCACTGGTAAACCAGGTTACCAGGATGCCCCCCGGGTGACCCAGCTTTCTGCGATGGCTGGTTATACGGAACTGCGTAGATATCGATGTGCTCTTTCGTCCAAAAATAGCTCTGAGACAACACCACCGCCCATTGCTGGTATGTTCAGAGTAAACGCGGAAGTCTGCTCTCATGCACATAATCCAATTTATGAATACTTGCTTATCGCCCTCAGCGGCATTTCAATCGGTTGGCCATCATCAGTGGCGGATCCAGGGGAGAAGGCATTTTGCCCCCCCAACGGAAAGGCTTGGGGCATACCGATGTTTTACTCCCCGGCCCCCAAAGCTGACGACCTCCGGTTTGCCCCGACTCATTTTTAGTTTTAAAAGCAAGGTTTAGGTGCTTCAACTGTCAACTTCAAGCATAACGAGTCTACTTCACTGTAAACATTGCGCCTTGGGAACAATAACAGGCCTCTTGTGACCACATCTTTCACCCCGTGACGGTTTTTTTCTGCTTATCGACTTTTGAGTTTACCCCGAGAACCTACCGTCCAGTTAAATATAGCATGGAAAAATGTTTCACCGCGCGACTTTTTTTGCTTGTCGACTTTGGCTTGCCCCCAAACCTACCGGCCGGATCTGCCACTGGCTTCCATCATCCAGAGAGTCGCTTAACCTGCTTCACCCACATCTCCCGGCTCTCTCTCATATCGTTCTGTGGTTGGAAGCAGCGTGTGGTCGCACTGCCTCACTTTGGTTTGACGGATGGTGAAGGAGTGGCACCAGCCGATGCCTTTTTTTGCCGAGAACAGGTGGCTGCAAGGCCGCCGGATGATTTCCGAGGTATGTCCAGACATCACGAGACGTGTGTTACTCAAACGCGGCCGGGCATGACCCCTTGGAAAGTTATGCAGCTGAAAATGTATGCGTAGAGTCGCGAAAGACTTCATGAAATTTGATCTGGTCGTGAGGGCTGGTTCTGAATATCTAATTGTGGTTTCCCCACCCAATAATTATCTTCATTGAAACGGTCGTTACACCCGAGGAATTTCCCAGCTTATGTTTTCTTCTATTTGGACGGGGTATCTATTAGTTGTAGGTACACAGTGACCCACGATTTGAGGCTATGCTGGCAAATGCCTCAAAATATAAATGAGGTTTGGTCAATACGGGCAGTATTTGCTCTGAAAAGGAGAGCGATTGTGTTTGGGGCGTGTGCGGGACGTCTCTCTCACGCTAATCGCAGTCGACGGGAAGTGGCTGTCGCCGTCCGTGGGAAGTAAACACCACAAAGGAGAATCGGACGCCACCTGTTGTTGTTTCCCTCAAGTCCCGCTTCAGTAATTCAGTAATTCCGCTACTAAAGCGTACTCCTTTGTAGTTGCTGAACCCCAGGGAGGCTGCAATCCAAGAGCGGGGAAACAATGTGTTCCCAGGATGTTAGATCCAGCTGCCATAGGGATATGGTTACTACTTCATTGTTTATTCAAGCATTTAGAATGCTGATGTTAACTGTCAAGTAAAGAAATTGCACCCTTAAAACCTAACATCTCGTGCCGGGTCTATGTGTGTTGCGAATTTGAACCACCGTGTACGCGTCGCTGTATTTTCACTGACGACTCGGGTTGCCGCAATGTCATCTACAGTCTCACTGGTTACCTCTATGTGGAATTCAGGTTCTGAGTTCATCTGATATGACTACGATGATGGCAATGATGCCCAGCATGAGCCAGTTCTTCACACCTTCCCGTGTGCCGGAATTTGCGCCGCTGCCGCGACCCGTAGCACTAATGGCAGCCCCCGTTTGGTGCGCCGTCCCTTGTCGCTGCAAACCGCGAACAATCGAACATCTCTGTGGCCTACAGATGAGTGTTTTGTGGTTAGCTAGTGTACGCCCATGGCCTGTGGCTACTCTTATTTTGGGTGTGATTAACGTACTCACGGGTTTTCGTGGCACGGACACAACCATTCCTCAAGTGGACGGCGTGACGCGAACATGGCATGCATAAGCATTCGAGCATCTGAGAGGGAAAACTGGACATGGCAGTTTGCAAAATGTGTTTAAAGGTAGGCAAAAATGTACCTCGATCATGGTTAGTGAAAATAAAACTGGACTCCCAATGAGACCGAACACTTATCGTGGGGATCAGTGCTAAGCGTCGTAATTGAATTATGGCAAACAATCTATACACAATTGTGTAATGGTCCATATCTCACCCGCTTAGTCTCTGGATCTACATATGCTTGTTCAGGTGGGCTGGGTTCGCCGCATTCAGCGCTGCGTTTTCAAGATCGACGTGCTCGGCGTTTTGTTTGAGATGGGGATTGCGTCAAATGGTCAGTCACAATTCAATTGTGACTGATGATTTGGATTTCATGTCTCGATACGATGCTAGCGCACTTCTTCAGTTGTCTGACATAACTTAATATCTGAGGCTTATCTTTTTCGTCTCTGGGCTGCAGATATGCTGAAATCTTTGCACTCTGTATGATGCAAGGATGGGGTCGAGCGCTAGCCGGGTAAACAGAAAATAAAGCGGTAAAATTTGTCAATGTTTATTGGGGAAATAAATATTTATTTATTTCGTCAATGTCCTGCAAAAACTGGTTACCTAATCACTAGTTTTTCTTTTTGTTTTAAGAGAGACGACCCATAAAATTGTAGAATTAAAAAAATAATAAACATAATATATTTAAAAAACATATTTTAAGACTGCCGGTATAAAATAATAACTTTTTGTTTATTTAAAAATATAAACATACATATTTGATTAGGACTCGATGACTCGACTCGGTAATTTTTGTTGTTGTATCATAAAATATTTTCTCATCCCTCAAACGTAAAAGGTTCTACATCTTTTCTGTTGGGTTTCAATACCGGTTTTATATTTTTCTCTAGTTTGGAGTTCTTTTGTGTTTGTGAAATTTTTTATGATACCAAATGTAGATAAGAGTGAGTAAAGTACAAGAACTTCGCGGAATTAAACCTCATGCTTTATACCGTATACGCATCTCTGCTAGTTACTGTTTAAAAAATGTTTGATCTGATCAGGCATAGAACACACCCGCTCGACCGAATAGAGGGAAGGTGTAACCAAACGAGTCTGTCCCGGACCAAGAGGTCGACAGAAATTTGGCCTGTATTATGGAATTAAAAAAAAGAACAAACAAAAAACTGGCCAAGCAAGAAATAGTCCCCAAAAAAATATTTTAACGAAATAATATATCCGGCGCATGTATAGAGTAAGCATTGAAATTGATTTTTGGACAACCCTTATTCTTATCATTGTATGTCTGTCTGGTGCTGCAATGCTAATTCGCCGATGCAGATCTGCGATTAGTAAATATGGTTTGCAGTCTCGAAGTTTTCCCTTATAGTGGCGCTCGGCGGGAATTGACCGATTACTTCATCGGAGGTGTTAATACCAGTCCGATATTATAGCGGGACTCTTAAACTTGTTACAGCTTTACACGCTTTCAGCTAAAGGCCTGGACGAGAGGATTGTTGTGATATGTCAGTATCAAAGAACATTCCTCAGGGGCTTCAGCAGTGTAGGAGGGGATGTGGGGCGTGCTCCTTCAATAGTGAACCAGAGGACATCACCTCGGCATTGCGGGCATCGACTGGGCGACATCACCTTTTCACCTATTTGTCAACGCGGTCTTGTCCAAATATGTTGAAGCTCATGTATGTGAACTGCCCCGGTAGTGCTTTTCGGGGCACCCATGACGTTTGGACTTGGCCTTCCACCCCCGGTGGGGCCAAGCCCAAGCGCTGTTGACCAGGCCGGAATCCTGTCCGCCCTGTAGCAATTCGGTGGCGACGCCCTGAATACCAGCACAAGTCTGAACGGTCTAAGCCGTTTTTTGCTGCCGATTTTTCTGAATTCCCTGCTGGCACCTGCTGAGGTCACGCTATCGTGACTCATTAGGCGCACGGTGCCTTTTCAAGGAAAGTGGGCTTTGCGGACGCCATGCCGGCGGTTACGTTAAGCGCAGATTGATCCAGGCTTAGTGCTGAGTAGTAGGTTCCGGAATCAGCCGTGCCAAATATGTGCTGGGCTGTTAAAAATGAACTGTTGTGTGTAGATAATTAACGCCTCTGGCCTTATTACATTGTGCTTATAAAGGTGTGTGAAATTAATTCACTAGGTGTAATCAAAACTTGTGTGCAATGATTCTTCTCGCTTAAGGATTAAAAAGGGCAAACGTCCGATTTGAAATTTACGTAAAGATCAATTATCCCCGTGAAGTTTTTTTCAGGATTTGTCCTGCTTACAGTAATGTTGTTTATTGAGTTGACCTCTGCTCTGGGTTTCCTGTTTTTTCTTTGCTGGAAAGAACACTTGGGTACTGAGCTCACGCGAAATCATTTTACCAGCATATCACCATATCTGTACCATCCCGTTCAGCGGGGAGAATCTCTCATGGAACCAGTTCTGGAAAGTGGTGGAGGAGCCGGCGCTCTGCCGCCGTATCGAACCCTGACCCTGCGTTGGCGGCCGGCCGTCGTCCGGTGCGGTGAGACACTCGGCCAAGGCCGGTCCTCCACCCTCTCCGTCGGCGCCGATGCCGGTCGATCTCAGCTGCGTCGCTGCCGACCAGAGCAGTGATGTTGAATTATGTAAGGCGTGCGAGAAAGATGGGAGGGACAATTATGGGAAGGATTTATGTTTCATCCTGGGAGGGGTTGATACGCTTAAGATTTGCGAGCACGGGTGCTCAGCGAGTTTGATCGAGTGGGTATAGGATTTATTTTTTACTCTTCTGAGACGGACACGTGGATTCCACACTTTCAAGATCGCTCGAAGCGGTGGCGGAATTTTAGATTGTGACTCGATATGAAGAAATCTGCCGATCTAAAAAAATTGACAACTTCCCCGTGACATGAATTTACTTGAAATGTAGTTTAGCGGATAAGGATAATATTTGACCCTTCTGCTAGCGTTAATATTGTCAGATCCTCTTTGTGGGCATAGTGACCTGGGAAAAATGTTATCGATTAGCTTAATTTAACCTCAAATAGTCGAACTGACAATGATGATTTTCCCAAATGGCCATGGAAAATATATTTCTGTATTTTGTTGATTTATTTTCAGGGCCAGGATTGGAGAGTTCAGTCTAGTATTGAGTGTGGGATACGCGCAACGCTAACCTCAGTCATGGGATCTAGTCGAAGGATTCGACTTACAAGATCTTGGGAGCCAGGGGTCTGATGGGTTTGTGAATTATGCACCACCTGTGGCCGTGCCTGCGCTGCATGGTGGGATTTTGTTTTTTTTATATGGCTCGTCAATACGTAGATCTTTTGAGAGGGGACAGAGTCGAGTCAAATATAACGGCTTGATTGCCATCCCCACCCCTTTCATGCGAAGTCCGTTCTCGAGCCCTCTTCTCCCTGATTTCTTCACCTCTATATCATCGTGATTCTCTCTGCTCCTCTCGCCTCCCATCGCTGCTCTCGTTCTTGCTATGCGCGCGGTGTGCGGTCACATCAAGTGGAGGAAAAACAGCAGGGCCGGGGTGGTGTTGACACAGCTGATTGGCCGGCTGGGAGCGCCGCCAGCGAGGGTGCAGCGGCCCGCGGCGCTGCCGGCGTGGATTGTCGTGTCCTTCAGTCCAGAGAAGCATCCGGAGAGGCATTCGGTCCAGAGAAGCAGGCACCGCGCTGCCACGTCGATAACCATATCTGTCTGTGATTGCAACGGTGCGCTTAGCTCGTTTAGTTTGAAATGCTCAGCCATCGCTGGAAGTTGGATGTGGAAAGGCCAGTATAAATCCAACCCTGTAGATTATCCATAATTGATGATCATTTAATGCGAAGTTGTGCGAGCAGTTCTGCCGTCGATTTAATAATAAAAAGGAAGATAATGTTTCTCTAAAAATTTTCAGCCGGAAACTCGTCCTGGCAGAAGTAGGACAAATTGATGAATTTGAAGATCGGTCCATAAAGCGAATATACGGGTTGGACGTGTGGTAGGTATCTTTTGTTTCTCAATGGAAGTACCTGTGTAAATAAATGGCGTTTGGTACTTTCCTGGGGATGATAACATTTTTGGCCGTCTTTGGGGTGGGCTGGGGTGCACATGCGCCCCGTCGGCGCTGGATCCGCCGTACTTCACCGTGAGGGTTGTTCTGAAGCCGTAGTTTCTGGCGGTGACGCAGTTAACCTTGTTCTAATGTGACATTAGTCTTACTGACCAAGTTGAACTTCAGAGTTTTGCCTTAGTCTGAGGGTGATATGTTTGAGTGCTCAGGGTCTGCCTTGAGTTAGAGTAGTTTGATCGTTAAATAGCTTTACGATTGGTCGTCATCGTTGTGGTAACTCAGAATCATCTTGTACAAAAGTTTGCAATTTACCGGTACCCAAAACATTGCCACTAGCTATGCATGGACATTCAGTTTTCTATCACCCTAGCAGTACAAAGTTCATCTCTGGCGCCACTGTGCAGGGAGGTTGTTGGCTGAAACCTTCAGCGTTGGTGGGCCGGTCCGGGCATTGGGTTTGGTTGTGGAGATGGCGCGGAGTGTTGTTCTTGATCTTGAGAGGGCCGTCGACGGCGGCGAGCTGTTGTTTCATCCACGGCTACGGCGCCCCGCATTCGTAGAACCAGTGCTGCTCAGATACCGGTGCTGTCTTCACGGGAGGTTCAGGGGAGGAGGGGGGTCATTCGGGTCACGGTTCATACAGATTACCCGATTTTCGTTATGGCACTTGTAAGAACATTTTGTTTTTCACAATTTGTGCCCGTTTGTCGCCTCCAAAAGGCCACAATCGGCGGTGTTTGGTACTGTACGCACCGGTTGATATAGAAGTAGAAACAAAACACGCTAGCAGCATAGCAGAATGAAATATATAGATAGAGGGTTTGACGACGCGCCAACGGTAAGCGTTGTAAGCCATCGCCAGTTCGCACCATGTTGGCAGGGACTGATGGATCCAGGTAACTCGTTGTTCAGCAGTGGACCCGCTGGGAAACAACTAGGGACGCTTGCTTCAACAAGCAAGCGACCGGGACTACTGAGGCACCAGGTCACTAACACTAAATAACCGTATCTTGATAAATCATAGGTAGTGTTTACCCACTGTAAGGCCTCTTTGTATCGATTTATTTTGGCCACAATGCCGTTGTTGGCTTTCTTGTGCGTTTTGATGATCTGTAGCCTGGCTGCTACGGCCGTGTTCCCACCCCGATCGCCCTGGTGGAAATCGACCGGCCCACTCTCGGACGCGCGCCCAGCCAGGTGGCTGCATGTCCGTAGTACAAAGTTTCAGCACCTTCTAATTTGATTACCTGCTGGCCCCAGTCCAGCTGCAGACAGTTCCCGCCGCATGGGGAGGCTTAAACTGGACGCCGTGAACTGAATGATCTGCCTGATGGTGGAAGCTAGTGAACATGTTGGCAGTTGTTGTGTTAGCTGTCATGAAGGCTTAGCGAAAGATAATCCGGGCTGTTCACTGAATGTGCTATATACGTACTGGATACTGTTAATAATCTTCTTATCTGTGGCTCGATCTTCCCATCATAAGTTCAGAAGGCTTTCAGCAAACCATATTCAAATATTTCGGACATTCAGCATCCCTTTTGGTTTATCTGCTGCCTGTAAAACCTGGCGACTGTTCAACAATGCTGCAGAAGAGCACGCTCGCTGAGTAGAGTACTTCTGATACAGCCCTTGAATTCGGATGAGAATTCCGGCCGTTTCCGCTGGCGCGGCGGGACCCGGCATATCTGCGCGTGGGACCAATGGACATTTCCAGCCGTCTGGTGCCCGGTTCGCACCCGACGGGTGAACGATAGTTCATCTCAGTCGACCAATGGCGGCTATAACCGGGGCCACCGCTGCTGGAGGCGGTCCTTATTGGACGCGGTACGCGATGGACGACAGACGACAGCCGAGGGCAGCATCCAAAAATGGAAATGCCCAGCGAAGTGTGTTTAGACAGACTGGGGAGCGCAAGTGAAGTTTCGGCAGCTGGGAGCAGCCCGCTTTGATAGTGTGATATCGAGGGGACTCTTCCGAGAACCGGCAACAAAGACTTGCCTCTGAGTTATCGACTCGAAGTGACTCAGAGCGGGTAAGACCGGGGTTAACCAGACGCCGTATAAAAAGTTGTGTTTGACCTTGACCGAATCGGTTGTCCTGTTTTTGTATTGGTTTTTCGCATGACTCTTCGCCGGATTATTCTTCAGACTTGAATGATTATTTGTGAAGATTGTGCAGTGGATGGCGTTTTAACTAAGATTACTATATGCAAGTAGCTGTAAAATGTATGGCAACTGCCTGACACTGAACCTATTTGAACGACGTCAGAACTTCCGATGACACCATATCTTCACGCTGTGCTGAACAGCCGCTCGGACAAATTATTGCGCTGTAATTATGGAGAAAATGATCTCGAGTATTTGTATTTTTGCTCATACAGGTACGGCTTAGAACATGCATTATATACCCTATGTTTGAGACCCAGTGGAAGATCCTTCCATGCGTTGATGATTCATTACTTGGCGCGAACCTGAAAAGCTCACACCAACCTCTTGCCTTCGTATTTTTATTTTAGTTGCTCCGCCCTGGTCTTGTGGTATTAAGCTTGATAAGCTAACAAATGATGTCCAAGGTTCCCCCTATTTCGTATCGTTTATATCCAATGCCTGTCTGTCCAATCGAGGCCTTTACATGCCTGAGGTATTTATATGCCTGCCTTTGCCTTAATATTCAATCAGATGCCTTTACGAGGTTTTTTTGCTCGGACTGAATAGTTTGAAAAGGCTCTGAACTTAATATTTATGCGTATATTTATGCGAATATATATTAATATGCGTATATTATTAATATTTATGCGAATATTTACGCGTACACTTGAAATCGCTTCTCAGTAAGGCCTCGCCGAGACCAGTAGCTCGCAACCCCCTGGCTTCCAGTGTTTCTCGCTTCGGTGCGCCCTCTTTCTTCACTGCCGTTCCTGTGCGGGAATCGTGCTGGCTGTGCCCCGACTGCGCGTCGCATACTGCCAGTGTTTGTCTGAACAATATGTCTCTGTCCTCACCATGGTGATACAGTACCCATCCTCCGTCAATCTGTGGATACCGCCCGACTCTGTCATAAGTGTAGGCATCTGAGGATTCTAGAGGCACTGCCGCGACAGATCCGCTGAAATGTAAGACAATTACAAATCTCATGACCGGCGCGTATGGTGACACCGGCGCGTATGACAGCTCTTGACAATGGAATACCGCGAAATATGCCTGCTTTTGTTTGAAGCGGACGCGACCGACGGCGTATATTTTTCATCTCGAGGTGTATTGTTTGAGGAGCGGCGGCTGTGTTTCTGATGGCGTTGTCGTCGTCGCCAGGCGGTCGATGTGTGCTGGGGGTCGCGGCCGGACGATCAGTCACGGCTGACGTCACTATCAGTCACGGCCGCGGCGGCCATCAGTCACCGAACCGCCGCACTATTAGCCCCCGGCGCGGCCCGACCCCGCCCGGAAACGGTCTACTGCCGGCGCAGCGGCGCGCTTTGTCACGAGTTCTTCTGTCAGCATGTTGTCGGTTTATCCAGCAATGTTGCAATCTGGTGGAATGCTCCGGCTGTGGCTCTGTCATTTATAGTGCGTTCATGAGTTGAATAATGTTTGTATGAGAATGTGTGAATTACGGAACTAGAACTATGAAAATGTGTGAAAGGCTGTGTCGAACTTCTGGATCTAACTCAGCGGTTGCATTCGCTTTTATCTGATTGCAAAGTCGGTCGCTGGCTCATCATCTCCCCAGTCCATTTGCAGAGGCCTTCCATCCAAAGCTCTGAAACTGCCGCTCCCCTTCTGCGGGCAAAGCGCGGTCGTGATGACTCCCCAGGGCGTCGTGTGCGGGAACGGTGCGGATGATGTGCCCGTCCTTCACTCCCAAGGGCACAATTTATATCCATTCGCTCTGTGCACTGCTGTCGACATCCTCCACTAGTCCGCTCCAGGCAGACAAGAACACCCATTCCTCGTCTTTTTCCAGAACAAGGACCACGAGACGCCACTACACTCGGCGTGCCAGTACGGCCACACGCCGGTGGTGCGGCTGTTGCTGGAGCACTGCTGCGACGCCGCCGTGCCCAACTGTCGCGGCGAGACGCCTCTCGACCTGGCCTCCCAGTACGGCCGGCTGGACGTGGTCGAGCTGCTGGTGCGCGTGCGGCCCTCCCTGTTGGAGCCCTACCGGCCGGACGCCGCCGCCGCCGGCGAGAGGCTGACCCACACCCCGCTCCACTCGGCCGCCATGAACGGACACAGGTGAGGATGCTCCCGAACCGTAGACGGAGACAGGTGAGGACACTCCCGAACCGTGAACGGACACAGGTGAGGACACTCCCGAAGCGTGTACGGACACAGGTGAGGACACTCCCGAACCGTAGACGGAGACAGGTGAGGATGCTCCCGAACCGTAGACGGAGACATGTGAGGACACTCCCGAACCGTGTACGGACACAGGTGAGGACACTCCCGAACCGTAGACGGAGACAGGTGAGGACACTCCCGAATCGTGAACGGACATAGGTGAGGGCACTCCCGAACGGTAGACGGAGACAGGTGGGGATGCTCCCGAACCGTAGACGGACACAGTGAGGACACTCCCGAACCGTGAGTGGACACAGGTGAGGACACTTCCGAACCATGGACGGGCACAAGTGAGGATGCTCCTGGACCATGGACGGACACAGGTGAGAACTGAGGACACGCCACGGTCATGAGCGGACTCAGATGAGAGTTCACTACGTCACCTCTTCGCTATGAACGGACACAGCTGATGCCACTCCGCAGCCCTGAATGGACTAGGTGAGGAAACTTCAGGCTCCTGGAATAACACAGGTAAGGACGCTCCTCAGTCATGAACGGACACAAATGAAGACACAGGTCGGGTATTGCACAACCATCGACAGCCACAGGAGAAGATAGCCTGCTCTACTTCACCCCCGGAACGGGCAGTAGCTGGTATACCCCATACGCCCCCACCCCGCTCAACTCTCCATGCATGAACGAATTCAAGTGAGGCCTTGTCACCATGATTGATGCCCAGTAGGCATTAGATAATGGCGTATATTTATATGCATATGCAGGTTTATATGTTGTATGGTAGTTGAATGTTTTGTATGCGTGGTGTGATTGTCATTGTTGAGGGACTGAGGAGTGTTTTACATTGGAAACAGTGCGGTGTGCCCACTGCTGTACCATACAGCATGGTGTTCGGCGGGAGGGGATTATGGGGCAGCCAGTGGGCGACAGCGTCAGACACGGTCGAGACCATCGGCGGGAGAGACGGCGCTGTCGGTTGATGCATGACTGAGGAAATGGGCCGCTGCAGAGTGAACGGTACCATGACAGAAATGAGATGGGAAACGGACGGGGCGGAGATAAATCTGCAGCTCCATCCGCACAGAACAGGCAAGGATCGTACGCTCGGAGATGATGTAGAGCATGCGGCTATACGCCGCTGGGACGGTTTATTTGTACATCATTGAGCGCCTCGTACGGTCTTTTTATAGTATGGCGGGCATAGGGCCGGCTCTTTATGTTCAGGGTCAGGGGCCATGACCCCTTGACCCTGTTGTGGCTGCCTATGCCGTCTTATATAATTATCGCTGCCAGTCATGCAATTGGGCTGTATTGCGTGATACGCGGCTGTGTAAACGATCTTGTTTCGCATGCCGGCTCGGCCCAGGTGGTTATTTACTCGATCACACAGTATATCTTCTGTAATGGCCCAGAACTAAACCTCCTTCTCGCATTTCCACTTCCGTCCATTACATGGATGTGGGTCTTAAGAGCACGCTTGTCACGTTTTCTCCTAGATTTGGCGGACCTCGTTTCATACCCCTGATGTATGCTGAATGATGCCCTTTCCGGGTTGTCTCGGAGTAACCGTAAATACACGTGTTCTCCGCCTGAATCGACGTAGAAACACTGGCCACCAGCAGTGGCCCGCTTGACGGCCGTTTGTGGCCGGCAGTTAACCCCAGCAGTGCGGCTCCGCGGGTTAATCGCGCGCCCCGCCACCGTGCCGCCCGCCATCGCGCCGAGGAGCCGGCCTCGGTCATTGGCGGCCCGCGCTGCTGCGGCGGGGGCGGCACCCGCTCATAACTTCCTCTCTCGACCTTGGCTGACCCCGGGCACCGCTCTGACCTCTGGGCACCAATCTGACCTCTGGGCACCAGCTGCCATGTTGTGTTAGTTACTACCGGTAGTTAATGTTCGGCTATGTTGTGCACCTACTTGTTATCGAGAGGATCGCATGAGGAGGGCAATTGTTTGTTTTATATGGGTCCTGGAGTCGTGCCGGGAATGTCGTTTCGTTTCGCCTTTCCTTCGATATTTCTCCTTGTTAGAGGGTGCAATTGAGTTTTCATGTTAATTTTGTAAGCATTAGATATAAAGAAAATGTGTTTATCTCTGCAGTCAAGATGTCTTCAGGACAGGCTTACGTGCTCAGACCTATTCAAGGTTTGTCATGATGACACCAATTTGTATTTCTTATGGTGGAGAGAGCAAGCTCAACGGTGTGCGGATGCCATTTCGATAAAAGCTTGTATAGTGCGGCAGCGCAGCTTGATTGGAGCTTGCTGTGTAACCCTGACGTTTCTGAGGGAAGTGAAATGGCGCTACGGCGGCGAGCTGTCACAGCTCTGGGTGAGAGCTGGAAGCGGCGGCGCCCGGCGGGCTTCAGAGCCTCCCTGCTGTTCGAATTTCAACCAGCCTTACTGTCACCGTGAGAGACGGCCCGTCGGAAACGGCAGTGGTTTCCCATGGTGCAGAAAAAGCCTGTCAAACTTCCAGTGAAATGGGCTGTAGAGTGGAAGAGTGCTGTGTTTGGCGACGTAAGTATCAGGCGCGGGCTCTTTTGTTGGTTGACGACAACGGGTCCGTTCCCGGTTTCTCTTCGAGTCTTCAGTCAGTTTAGTATCTGGCTCGTTGCTGGTGATCAAAATCATTTATGTCGATCTCATGATAAAGCTTCGATCTCATGATGAAGTTTCAATTTCAGTCATCAGTTTCACATGTGATTAGATTTTTTGTCTTGAGTTGCGTGTTGGTGTCTGGTTTCTGTTGTACCGATTCCGATGGACGAGATAACCGCCAATAGTACCTGGCATTTAAATGGCAGTGGTTGCTGGAAATTAAATAGCCGATGAGCCAATAGGTGACTTCAGGAACATGATGGTCATTAATCGCGCTATCTGTATTCAACAAAGAACGTAATCGTCATTAAACGTAACCTTATCTTGCATGCTCCACTTTTAATACGTTCAAGTGCTTGCTTTGAATTCAGATTAATTTAAATATGATGTAATAATGTTTCGAAAACATATTCGTATCTTTCTGGAAATCATGCCACAAAAGTTGCATTACGCCTCGTTGGAACAGAATATTTAGGCCTGCTGCAACTAGCCACACAGAGCTGCAGATTTGCCAGTCTGGCCAAACCCATTGTAACTTCGCCTAGATTGTTTTCGAGCTTCTTGTCCCAGAAGTAATTTGACTTCTTAGGTTGAACAATCCTGCGTGTTAAGAAAGTTGGCAACGTTATTTCTCACAGCGAATCTTTCCTCACAGCCAGAATCATTCTGCAGCTCAGAACGAGGTCGGGACGTGTGCGTTTAGTAGCTTCGCAGGGTGAAATCACGCCTTAAATCATGAAACGTCAATGGAAGAGAGGAAGCTATATAATGTCTGAATAATAATAATGATAATTGTTGGGGTCTAGCGACGGACAATTGCTAAGGCCATGCGGCGTCGGTAACTTAACCTTCTTATTAGGAAGGATCGGGTTATATCAGGTTATTTTCGGGATCAGGTTATACTGGTCCAGAAAACCCGCTGAGCTTTGAACCCGGGACCTTTGGCTCTGGACTCAGGTGGGAACGATTGGGCCACGCACTTTCCAATGTCTTATAACTTGGTGTCTGAAAATAACCTGTTTGGCGCTAGCACTGATTCTCGCTCCGTTTTAAGAGGTATTCTCTTGCCCCCAGTGTTTGTTGGCTTTACTGCTGGAGTCGGGTAATGACGCTGATGCAGTGGTGTGTCTCTGGGATCCCCCGAACCCTGATACACTATCCGGTTGTAGCTAACGATCCCTTGCCTAGAGGGCTGTCGGGACTTCTGCTGGAGTCGGGTAATGCCACTGATACAATGGCGTGTCTCGGATATCCCCAGCTGACCTCGGCTGGACTACAGTACAGCGGTCCGTGTGTTTTGCTGTCCCGATTTGACTGGACCTGCTCCTGCCCCCCCAGGGCGGTGGTGGCTCTGCTGGTGGAGTCGGGCATGGACGTTAACTGCACCATCCCGGCCGGAACGGCTCTCTTCGAGGCCGCGCTCTGCGGCAAAGTCGAGGTGCGTCATTGTAGTCGTTACGGGTTTTTTAGGGTGGCTCTGGATTGTTGCCGTGCGCTGTAAATCAATATTTTCAGTATCAAGTTGTGTCTTTTCTGCATGTGACCTTTTCCAGCATAATTGCAACTGTAGCGGGCACGGCCTGCATTATTAGAAAAATATGATCAACACACACGCCACAAATTGCCTTGTAAAGCAAAGTTTTTGTTGTATAAATCACAATCGTCTGATATGGGAGCAGAACTTAACTATTGAAGATATTCTCCAGCTCTTGATTTGATGTTATTACTGTCGAAAAAATGATGATATTTTGCAAAGTTCCAGGTTATGACGGCCAAAACGGTGATCATTGGCTGAAATCTGCTTCTCTGACCTCGTGCGACAGGCAGGGGTGTACCCAAGAAGGGGGGCAGGGACAGCCGCCCCCCCGCCTGAGGACCCGAAGGGCCCTCCTAAGGACACAATTCTGTAACAAGCAAGGCACTTTTTATCCATCAGGGCCCTTTTAGCGCTGTTGCAGGCGCCGTTTTCGGGGCGCCGCCCCCCCTGAGCGAAATCCTGGTTACGCCCCTGGCGACAGGTGTTTAAGATTGGGACTCTTGGGTTGATTGGGTTCTTGGCTTGACGGGGTTGGTTTGATTGGGATTCTAATTGTAGATATTGACCTAGGCTCCATGGGTAAAATGTGTTCCGGATTGGACTGCCGATGGAGTCCAAGTGCTATTCCCCTATCACTATAGTACGGTCCGCGCTAAAGTGCCGTGAAAATAGCACTTAGTGAACTCGATGACTTCATGACGTATCCTGATCGGCGGTCCGATACGGATCATATTTTGACCATGGAAACTAAGTCATTGTGAAATATTGAATTGCAACTCATTGTACAGTGTATTGTGTTTAAGTCCAGTCAATTAAACGTGTAAAAACAGACTTAACAGAAGCAGACCGAACAGGAAGAGAACAGCTGAGGCACACTCGGCATCGTTTGGCGCCACCAGGTGTTGAGATCCCTCTTGCAGAGGGCCGCCTCTCTGCTCGGCGAAACCCGTGCTAAAATACTTCATAATACCATAATTTTTTTCGTGGCTGAAATTGGCCTCTAATGTATTCCAGCAGCTGTCATTGTGCCCAGCAGGTATGTCATTCAATTTGGCTAATAGCTACCTGATCTCTACAAATTATTCGATAGCAGTGAGTGGGAGGAGCATCCGTGATCTTTTGTAGAAGGTTTCACCGAATGTATGGTGCAATCGGATGTTTCTAGTACCTCATCACCAATTCATATAAACATGGTTGGTGGTGCTGTGGTTGTTGGTGTGTTTTACCGCGGCCATGCCAGGAATGGTTGTGGTTACCAGGCGGTACCCTGCACCGCGGTGTTTGTGCAAGTATCACGGTGTTGCTGTCGCCTTCGCCGAGCGGTATCAACGTACTGTTGAGAAACCGTAGACAACATTTCAGGTGCCGGGACTAGTTACTCATCCAGCAAAAATGGTGCTCATCTGTATGCATGGACTTCTCGCTGGAATGGCTACATTATTTCGGTGTCAGGGTTTAATGTACCGCGGGCTAAATTCACTGAAGCCCGCTGTGTTACCTGCAGGAGCCGAACGGATTATTACAATTTAAATACCGTTTTGTCATTGTGGGCTAGTGTGGTAAATATGGTGTCGTCACCTTTCCGTTTGCAAGGCTCAAGAAGAAGCTGGATTCAATTATACTTCGTTCAGCGAGTGTATTGCTTCGCTTCTGATCCATCTTGTTCCGTCTGAATTCAGAAAGTCATGCTAAATTAGCATGGTGAAAAATTTAAACCACACACTATCTTTCTTACCACATCATCGTGGTGAAAATCATTTTCCGCTTTACATTTGACGTCACAGGTCTCCGAAAAATTACACGCGGTGGTCTGAAAAGGCAGGCTATCGGTGTCGATAGTAGCGATAGCGATCGGAGAGAACCTCATCCAATTAACGCCCAGTCCAATGACCATTCTGCGCCGACGTGTGAAAACGGCGGCAGTAATGGCTCGAAAGTCCGCCGCAAATGGCGGCGATGCCGGCGCCTGGGCCGTTCCCGCGACGCCAGTGACCATTCTCATGGCAGATCATCGGAGACCCCGCGGGTGGCGCCAAAGCTGGAACGGAGACACCAAGTGAGACCATTCTGCCCTCGGTCATGACGCCTGAACCAAACTAAGAACCGTTAGCTCTGATGGAAGAAAGACTGCCATCAGCTTTGTGGGGGTTGCCTTATACAGTAAGGATGACCTCATTGAGTATTTTCTGTTTCCTTCTACAGTCTGGCCCGGAAAAGTCGACTGCCAATAAGTTTCCTAATTTTAGATCTTATTTCACTGTCAGCCTCAAAACAGTCTACGAAAAATATTGCGCCAGTAATACCTGAAATCAGTTCTTACGCTGCAAAATCCACATTCCTTTTATAATTTTCCACACAGCCTGGGCTGGGCTCTGTGCGATACTACATGTATGTGAGCGGTCGTCTACCCAGTGCTACCGTGTTGCACAGTGCTGTCGCGCCCCTCCTCCGCCGTTCCCGTGCACAGTATGCGCGGTGCGCCGTTACCTGACCGTTGTGCTCGGCGGTCAGATGTCGCACTCCTGCTGCATATCGCCTCTGTACTAATTTATACTTAATGGTCTCGATGTACAGGTGGCCTGTCCTTGCCTCTATACCCTGTGCGGTGTTGGCTGTGACCTGACGGTCGCTGTGTAGGTGGTCTGGTATCGCCTCTCCTGTGCGGTGTTGCCTGTGACCTGACGGTCGCGGTGCACAGGTGGTCTGGTATCGCCTCTACACTGTGCGGTGTTGGCTGTGACCTGACGGTCGCTATGTAGGTGGTCTGGTCTCGCCTCTCCTGTGCAGTGTTGCCTGTGACCTGACGGTCGCGGTGCACAGGTGGTCTGGTCTCGCCTCCCTGTACAGTGTTGGCTGTGACCTGACGGTCGCTGTGTAGGTGGTCTGGTCTCGCCTCTCCTGTGCAGTGTTGGCTGTGACCTGACGGTCGCTGTGAGGTGGTCTGGTCTCGCCTCCCTGTACAGTGTTGGCTGGACCTGACGGTCGCTGTGTAGGTGGTCTGGTCTCGCCTCTCCTGTGCAGTGTTGGCTGTGACCTGACGGTCGCTGTGTAGGTGGTCTGGTCTCGCCTCTCCTGTGCAGTGTTGGCTGTGACCTGACGGTCGCCGTGTACAGGTGGTCTGGTCTCGCCTCTCCTGTACAGTGTTGGCTGTGACCTGACGGTCGCGGTGCACAGGTGGTCTGGTATCGCCTCTACACTGTGCGGTGTTGCCTGTGACCTGACGGTCGCTGTGTAGGTGGTCTGGTCTCGCCTCTCCTGTGCAGTGTTGGCTGTGACCTGACGGTCGCTGTGTAGGTGGTCTGGTCTCGCCTCTCCTGTGCGGTGTTGGCTGTGACCTGGCGGTGGTCTGGTCTCGCCTCTCCTGTGCAGTGTTGCCTGTGACCTACGGTCGCTGTGTAGGTGGTCTGGTCTCGCCTCTCCTGTGCAGTGTTGGCTGGACCTGACGGTGGTCTGGTCTCGCCTCCCTGTGCGGTGTTGGCTGTGACCTGACGGTCGCTGTGTAGGTGGTCTGGTCTCGCCTCTCCTGTGCAGTGTTGGCTGGACCTGACGGTCGCTGTGTAGGTGGTCTGGTCTCGCCTCTCCTGTGCGGTGTTGGCTGTGACCTGGCGGTGGTCTGGTCTCGCCTCTCCTGTGCAGTGTTGGCTGTGACCTGACGGTGGTCTGGTCTCGCCTCTCCTGTGCGGTGTTGGCTGTGACCTGACGGTCGCTGTGTAGGTGGTCTGGTCTCGCCTCTCCTGTGCGGTGTTGGCTGTGACCTGGCGGTGGTCTGGTCTCGCCTCTCCTGTGCAGTGTTGGCTGTGACCTGACGGTCGCGGTGCACAGGTGGTCTGGTCTCGCCTCTCCTGTGCGGTGTTGGCTGGACCTGGCGGTGGTCTGGTCTCGCCTCTCCTGTGCAGTGTTGGCTGTGACCTGACGGTCGCGGTGCACAGGTGGTCTGGTCTCGCCTCTCCTGTGCAGTGTTGGCTGTGACCTGACGGTGGTCTGGTCTCGCCTCTCCTGTGCGGTGTTGGCTGTGACCTGACGGTCGCGGTGCACAGGTGGTCTGGTCTCGCCTCTCCTGTGCGGTGTTGGCTGTGACCTGGCGGTGGTCTGGTCTCGCCTCTCCTGTGCGGTGTTGGCTGTGACCTGACGGTGGTCTGGTCTCGCCTCTCCTGTGCGGTGTTGGCTGTGACCTGGCGGTGGTCTGGTCTCGCCTCTCCTGTGCAGTGTTGGCTGTGACCTGACGGTCGCGGTGCACAGGTGGTCTGGTCTCGCCTCTCCTGTGCGGTGTTGGCTGTGACCTGGCGGTGGTCTGGTCTCGCCTCTCCTGTGCAGTGTTGGCTGTGACCTGACGGTCGCGGTGCACAGGTGGTCTGGTCTCGCCTCTCCTGTGCAGTGTTGGCTGTGACCTGACGGTCGCGGTGCACAGGTGGTCTGGTCTCGCCTCTCCTGTGCAGTGTTGGCTGTGACCTGACGGTGGTCTGGTCTCGCCTCTCCTGTGCGGTGTTGGCTGTGACCTGACGGTCGCGGTGCACAGGTGGTCTGGTCTCGCCTCCCTGTGCAGTGTTGGCTGTGACCTGACGGTCGCGGTGCACAGGTGGTCTGGTCTCGCCTCTCCTGTGCGGTGTTGGCTGTGACCTGACGGTGGTCTGGTCTCGCCTCTCCTGTGCGGTGTTGGCTGTGATCTGACGGTCGCGGTGCACAGGTGGTCTGGTCTCGCCTCTCCTGTGCAGTGTTGGCTGTGACCTGGCGGTGGTCTGGTCTCGCCTCTCCTGTGCAGTGTTGGCTGTGACCTGACGGTCGCGGTGCACAGGTGGTCTGGTCTCGCCTCTCCTGTGCAGTGTTGGCTGTGACCTGACGGTCGCTGTGTAGGTGGTCTGGTCTCGCCTCTCCTGTGCAGTGTTGGCTGTGACCTGACGGTGGTCTGGTCTCGCCTCTCCTGTGCGGTGTTGCCTGTGACCTGACGGTCGCGGTGCACAGGTGGTCTGGTCTCGCCTCTCCTGTGCGGTGTTGGCTGTGACCTGGCGGTGGTCTGGTCTCGCCTCTCCTGTGCAGTGTTGGCTGTGACCTGACGGTCGCGGTGCACAGGTGGTCTGGTCTCGCCTCTCCTGTGCAGTGTTGGCTGTGACCTGACGGTCGCTGTGTAGGTGGTCTGGTCTCGCCTCTCCTGTGCAGTGTTGGCTGTGACCTGACGGTGGTCTGGTCTCGCCTCTCCTGTGCGGTGTTGCCTGTGACCTGACGGTCGCGGTGCACAGGTGGTCTGGTCTCGCCTCTCCTGTGCGGTGTTGGCTGTGACCTGGCGGTGGTCTGGTCTCGCCTCTCCTGTGCAGTGTTGGCTGTGACCTGACGGTCGCGGTGCACAGGTGGTCTGGTCTCGCCTCTCCTGTGCCGTGTTGGCTGTGACCTGACGGTGGTCTGGTCTCGCCTCTCCCTGTGCGGTGTTGGCTGTGACCTGGCGGTGGTCTGGTCTCGCCTCTCCTGTGCGGTGTTGCCTGTGACCTGACGGTCGCGGTGCACAGGTGGTCTGGTCTCGCCTCTCCTGTGCGGTGTTGGCTGTGACCTGGCGGTGGTCTGGTCTCGCCTCTCCTGTGCAGTGTTGGCTGTGACCTGACGGTCGCGGTGCACAGGTGGTCTGGTCTCGCCTCTCCTGTGCCGTGTTGGCTGTGACCTGACGGTGGTCTGGTCTCGCCTCTCCTGTGCAGTGTTGGCTGTGACCTGACGGTCGCTGTGTAGGTGGTCTGGTCTCGCCTCTCCTGTACAGTGTTGGCTGTGACCTGACGGTCGCCGTGTACAGGTGGTGCGGTACCTGCTGGAGGCTGGCGTGGACACCAGCATCGTAGACAGCTACGGCAGGGACGTGCTGACGCTGCTGGCCGAGATCTCCACCCCGGTCACCACCCGCATCCGTCAGCTCATCCAAGGTAGGTCCTGCCACGACGGCTCAGAGACAAAACACTCTGCGGGTATTGCGGGACGACTGTCTGCAGCACCTGTGGCAAATTTCCCACACACTCCAAACAGCCGGCCGAACCTGCAGTGTTCTGGAATCCCAACAGCTGTGGACAGCCGAAGACAGTCGTTTAGTGCTTCCAGGAGCATGAGGTGTGTCGGCTGGTCGGAACACAACTTCTCTGGCAGTTACCCGGCAACGCTCTCGGTGGACTGGTTAGAGGCAGTTCGGATTTCGATGTGCTTACACGCCCTCGGGATATGTACTCACAATTTTGGGCTATCGCTGTTGATGCATCCGTGAAAAAGACAATGTTGGAGATATACAAATACTATTTGTCACCCCTAGCCTACATGAGTTTATGGCACTGTTACATTAAGCTGAAAGATGAAGGATACAATGGTCCTTCCCATGCAACCAGGGCTGAACATGCAGCTTATCTGTCTGCGCCCACAACGGGGCGAGCTGTACTAAAACCAGAACTACGTGACCAAAACCATCGTGTATGTCACAGCAAAATAAAGTACTTGTTTGTTTTAATTTTTCGAATTCGATAGTTAGAAGCTGGTGAATGCGCTACCGGTCGAGTTTTGCCCTCGTCCGCAGCAGAGCTGCCATCGAAGATATATGAGTTGGTATAGCACTGGGAGTACCGCGAATGCAGCCGTGCCACGCCGTGCTCCGGCTGGGAATGGAGATGGAACGTCCAATCACTGGGAGTGGATCTGCCCGACGAGCTGCATGTTTTCTGTCGGTGCACCTCGCTGCTGTCGCCTTGGCTGCTGCTGGGGAGCGCGCAAGTTCGAAGACATTTATTCCGGAGAGCTGCCTAAATCCAAATGTGTTGTCTGTGTGTAGGTAAATGTTCGGCATCTGCAGAATTGAGGAGAGAATCCACACTAAACACGATTTCACGTTATTCAGGTCCAGCCGACACCTTGACATACAATGCTACCACGAGCGTTTGTATCGTCTGCTGACCTCAATAATGTCCAACCTACAGGTCATACATGCTGCGGGCGACTCAAAAGGCTCAGCTGACCGGCAGCGATGGCCAGGTTATTCACCGGCTGGATGTGCTGGGGCTGGAATGTCCGTTTTATGTGATTTCTCTCTTTCATGCCGGTGATGCCATTCTTACTGTCTCATCCCCGCGCCATACCGTTAGAGGTCTCGCCTCAGAATACGGTCGGATTTATTTATTTTTTGCATAAACCGCGGAGACCCAAATGCTTTATTCTATCTCGTAACCGAAGCCCTGAATGACAGTTCAGTAAAACGAAGACTTATTTTAACTCTTGATTTATATAAACATGAATGTGACGCGAGTTTCTACCGAAACATAGTGGATTCTCTGGTTATGTCAGCGACAAAAGAATCTTACGTCACGTATTCTGAACAGAAAGGTTCAGCTATGCGTATGGGATAGATTTGATCCTTATCTGGGAGAAAGAGTGAAAGAGTGGCTTAAAGGCACAGCTTGTTTGGCTCTGGCAAGGCTGATTTTACTGGCCTATGTTGGATCTGCATTCCAATTAGAAATTTATTGACGCAAAGCCGACTTGTTTCACCTATGCTGTCGTTTCAAGGGACGTAAACTATACAAGATAATGGTAGGAATAGCGTACACCCAGTCTCGCTATTGCCAAGAAACTAGGTGGCTAACGTTGAGTTGAATTTAGAAACGCCGTAAAAGTTCACCGTGATATTGGAACGTCAGTGCGATGATCTATGGACGATGATGCAATTTCCAGAAGTGAAGCGTGGGTGACAGTGGGGCTGAGTGGGGCTGAAATATGAAATGCGCAGTTGCGAATTGACTAGAGGAAATTGCAACGAGCAGAATTCTGAGCGGCTGACTGGGAGATATGGGAGAAGAGAGCGCTGCTAAGTCTGTTAGGCCTTATTTCTCGCCATGTGAGCTGTAGTTCAAACTATAGCTTTTCAGAAAAGGTAAATGCACAGGGACGTTGTTCATGAGAGCATCATAATCCCGAACACGCCATCAGAGGGCCACTGGAGCGCGAGGCGTGTTCCTTCCATCTACACGATGTAGTTGCCGGCCGCTTCCGTCGCCGCCAGCAATGGGCCGTGTGTAGGTGACGGGAAATTGGGAGGCGTGTGATGACGATGCCGGTCGTCTGCGCTGCTGCGGCGGCGGCCCAGTCTGGCTATAGGTGCCCGCTGGGGAGCCTATGGCTCGGTTTCCGGCTCCGTCTCGCGGCGGACGTGCGACTACGCCCCGCCGTGCTCGGTTACTGCCGGGCACCGGCGGTCGGCGCTGCCAGCGGCCTGGTCGGCGACGACCCACTACCAGAACGGCGCTTACAGCGTCACGGCGGCACGGATACCCTGCCCAATGTGTAGTGCTGGCGGAATTCAGGATATGAGACCATTCCGACGGAATCTGGGTGGTGTTATGTGTAGTATGTGCTGGGCTTACGCCTCGGATTTGTAAAGGCTCTGTTTCGTATCAAATGATGTGGGCCGAATAGCGCGGCACAAATGCTAAGCGGTGCTGGGAAATTTCATGTGTTCTGGAAATTGGAAAATTGGAGTGTTCAAGAGAGACAGCTGGTGGTCAGCTGCTATAAACTTCTTTATGGCCAGTGTCCACAAATACGCTCGTGGTCAGGGTTTACAGGCGCCTCTGGTAAGTGTAATTTTATGCGAAGTATGCGGCAGTCATTAATGGTTATGAGATATATTTAATTTGATGCATCTGCAAAAGTCTAGTATGAGCATTCTCCAATGCTCTTGATTTTTAAAAACATGTATCTAATACCTGGCTCGTTCGAAAACAACTAATTGAAATTGTTTTTTTAGTGGAAAGAGTATTGTACCGTCGGCTTAGGATATAGCAGCAATGCTTAAGTTCCATCATGGAATAGAGACCCATGGTTCCATGCTCAAGTCATGTTTTAGTATAGAGAATTTTAGGAAATTGCAAATAGATGTCCCAGCTTCAAAGGAGGTAATGTACCAAAGGGAACCAGAGCGTTAACCCAACGGCCTGCAAATAGAAAAATTATGACCGAGTACACCGGAGGCACTGAAATACAGGAGAAAAGAGAAAGTGGACTCTGAGTCCGTGCATTGACTTTCGCTAAGCGTAATAAATCAGGTTTATGGGGAAGCCCGGCTGCAACGCCTACACCTCCACTCAAGACTTCCATTCATCACTTGAAGCGCCATCTCTTCATTGAGCTCAATCGCTTCATCAGCGGCCACCAATCAGGTGCCCGGTAGCAGAATGCCACACTGCCGTCGCTTTGTTTCACTTGACACCATTGAAGCCCGTGACTGCAGCCCATGTCTGACAGGTCAGGTCTGTAGAAATACCAAATACGCCACTCACGTACAGCGGTAGAGTGTCACAGGAGTTAAGATTTAACACTAATAACAGCCCCTATTCATGGGTCTGCACTGAAAGCCTTTTTGTTATCCGAACTGGATAATCTTAACAGGTTTCTTGTTGTATTTCCCATCGCCGTGTTTTTTTTTTTTGCTGTCACATAATGTTCTTCTCGCTCTACTTTTCTAGGTGATTGTTATTTCACGCCGTCATCAATGTGGAGTTCAGATGTTCCTCACAGCTTATTGCTGAGACAGACTCGTGCTCCAATATGGCCGACTTGCTGGAGTCGGGCTTTTCACTGGGGGCGTAAACCGTCGAGTGCAGGCCATGCTTTTAACGCGAACTAGTGGCTGATAGCCTCAGGGCTTTTAAAGATTGGTTTGTACGCGCCCTGTGGGCTCGGCTCGGGTCCTGTGGGATCTCATGAAATTGCTTTAAAAGCTGCTCTGACGAGTGGTTCAGCTACAGTACCTACAATTGATGGGTTTCAACAGATCGAGCTCTGTTCATGCTGACGTATCAGCTGAAGTGGTAGATCACAAGAAAGCGGAATTCGGCCGAGGCATCTATCGCACTTCGCAGAACAATTACCTGAACCGGTTAGGAGAAAGTGCCCTGCCACGCAGGCTGCTCCTCGCCGTGTCGTGTGCTGCCTTGCGTCTGCCCACCGGCAAGCCTCAGTTAAAAGCGTGACGATTTTCGCCGTATGCGGCCACTTTTGCTGGAACATACGGCTGACTGACGGTATGTGACGTCACTGGTGCTAGCATTCCAGCCAGATCGATAAGCGGCTCGCCTGTATCATGCTCATGTTCCGCTGTTTGGTGTTTCGCTGTGGTGAAACAAAGTAGGGCTTGGCCATCGACTGTTTAGCGCATTCCGGGGAGTGCTGGATCGATGGGCTTTTGCAATATCTCTTGCGGTATTTTCCTGACCTTTATGTCGGCGTTTTATTTTCTGCATAATTCATGTGGCTATGCACTTAACGATATAAGAGGATCACAGACACAAAATGTCGTTGAGATATGATGGAACAACGCAGGCTCCGCCGGAACGCGCTTGGTTCCGCTTCGCATTGCCACCTTGCATTGGTGAGATGGAATTAGCCTACATCCATCAGGCTTACGCACGCACATATCCCCGGACTAAGGTAATCCAACAGAGAACGAGGCTGATGCGCTGATATGTCCCTGTCCCTGTCCATGAATGCATGATATACACCAAGCGGAACTAGTCTGCCCAGACCCCGAAATGGCCCTCATAATTTACAGATGAAGCATGGTCATAAGCATTACCATAGCCGGAGGATGCTCGGCGTTGTACTTGCGCGCGGCTTGTGTATTATTCAGCAGGCCTGAGGTAATTGAGCCATTAAGCTGCGGCGGAAGCCTGTTGTGGCCGCGCTTCTCCGCTACTGTTGAACCACTCCCCGGGGTGGAGGGTGACTGACAAATTGGACCATTAATCGGATTTGGATGCTACTGATCCATCTCTAACTGCCTGCACCCTCAGGGCAGCAGACCGCCCGCGAACGAACACCGAAGCATGAAAGGACGGGAATTGCGACTGGCTATGGTGTGAGCAGGTGAATGCTCACGTCCGAACCCTGCGATGTCCTCTTGTTTTTTGTTTTGTTTTTTTTGCTGATGCGTAGAAGCGTAGCTTTGAGGAGGAGGACTAGTATTTTAGATAATACAAATTGTTCTGTAAAAATGTCATGGGAGCGCTTGGAAATATTGTTGGGCGAAACATCTTCATATGAGAGAGAGAGAGAGAGAGAGAGAGAGAGAGAGAGAGAGAGAGAGAGAGAGAGAGAAAAAAAAAAAGAGAAGAAAAAAAAAAAAAAAAAAAAAAAAAAAAAAAAAAAAAAAAAAAAAAAAAAAAAAAAAAAAAAAAAAAAAAAAAAAAAAAAAAAAAAAAAAAGAGAGAGAGAGAGAGCGAGAGAGCTAGTTTAAGTTTCATATAGTTGTGGATTCGGAGGCAAGCGAACACCATAAGGCAACTAAATGTTATCACATATGAACGAACAGGCAAACCTGGAACTGTTCAGTGTTAGGAAACCTGGCTGTTCTAGAAGCCCTCTGTAAAACAACGGGTTAGGGAAGTTATCTTTTTACTCAAAGTTTGACAAAATTGACTATTTATTAAGGTATATAACCAAAGTTCAAGGTGTGCCTGAGCAGTTTAATGTCAAATGGCGCCAGTACTAGAAGCGAGGGTCATATCTCACCCACCCTAATCAGAGCGGTGCAGGCCTGGCTGCCCTTTCCCTTTCCTTCAATGTTTCCACACTGTTACCAAATGCACTACACCGGACGAGTCGGATATTTTCTTAATTATTTCCTTGAAACCTGTCATCAACAGTTAGAATATCGATATTACAAGCATCCGATATAAGCTACTGCGGCGGCTGTGGCCCCGATTATCTGGGCGTGATCTCACTAAATGATTTGCAATTTGCTTGAAGCCTGAACATATATGTTAAGGCGTGAAACAAATGTAATTCAACCGTATTTATCGTATAATACGTGGATTATTGATGATTGATTGAAACCAGGGTGCTGACTGTCAATGTGTGAAAAGTTTGTTTTCTTTAAAATGGTATAAAGTGGTTTGTAAACAATTGTATGAAGTCAGTTTGCGCGGAGAGCTTGCAAAGTTGTGTATCTTCATTTTCACCACGTTTTCAACAAAGCCACGCCCATTGTTTGCACTTTAATAGGTCACTGCTCCCAAGGCCTTATATCCGGTAACGTCCGGTATCCGGTAACGTCGTTTTTCCTAAATGCCATTGTGTTCATATCGGATTCAGTACATACGATATGTGTCTACAGCAATCGTTCAGGAAAATTCTGAAGCTTGTCAGCCCTCAGGTGAGAGCGCCATGAGATTGAAGATGGGCAGACGAGGCATGCAAGTTCATTTTCAAAATCGTTAGGAGGGTTTCATAAAAAGCTGTTTTTTGTAGGTCAAAACGTTGGCAGTGTTTCCGGTCATGTTTGTACTTTTTACAATTTCTTATTGCATCTATGAGTCTGTTTTATATATTCCAAGTCAAAACAGCAATACCAGTCTGGAAAATGTAGAGTGCTGGCATTGAATTGGGCCCATTTACCCATACTAGCTTGTCGATCAGCGCTACATTTCGGATCCAGATATTGGACTGTTCAACCGGTGTTGGTACTATGAATTCGTTTCGAACAAAACTACCCAGCGTTGAGATATGATGAAGGTTCAGGCCCACGTCACAAAGATGATGTTGTTTCAGACGTGATTGCCAGATAAGCGGTGTTGCAGTGTGAACAGTACCCCAAATCCCGGTTTCGGTGCTGACAAGCTGGCCATCGACAGAAGCGGAACCCGATTAGACTGCCCGGGGAGAGACTTAATACTCGGAAAGCATATGGTCTATGCAACTATTTACTTGGTGAACGTGAACAAATTTTGTCCTCCCATCCTGTTAGCTATATCCCCTTCAAATTATCACATTATATCTCGTATCGAACGAATAATCCCACGAGTATGTTTTAGACAACCCCATGCGTGTGTCCTGGCCTGACGCCTGCTGGGGAGGATTTCTATGTGTAGAAGTCAGGAGACCTGCCGTTGAGCGCCGTGCGGGGGCGGGCTGCTGTGGATCTGCAGTGTAGTGTAGGTGCAGCCGCCGCCCAGTACGCGTCTCGTTGTCGGCGACCGTCGATCGATCCGCCCGAGTCTCGCAGCGACGGCGGGGCAGGGGAGGTGGGGTTCTGAAACTGGGCCGTCGGAGATGGTTGGCCGCGTCGTCGCCGCGGGCGGCGGCAGTGGCGGCGCGACTGCACACTTCCGGCGCTGGGCAGACAATTACCGGCCGCAGGCGACGGGGAGGACCTCTCGCCAAATGGTCAACACTCGCGGAGTCTGTTCGTGGGATAGTGGGCATGGGCGGAAACTAACCGTTCGGCCTCCCCGAGAGGATGAAAATGGGTTATACCGCCTCTGCCTCGCACGTGGATGGGCCATAAATGGAATATACGGAAAAAGAACAACTAAAATATGTAAAGGATCCAACAGCCGTCTCTTTTCAAGTGCAGGAAACGCGAGAGCATACAGAATGGGGAGAAAACATCATTTATATAACCGTCGGCGCTTTTATACGTCCCTTCGCCACCGCCCCTTAAAAAACATTTCTACCATGGAGCCCCTGGTCAATGGAGCACGTACACACCCGTGTGGGGGTCCACTGTGCAGTGGTTGAGATTCGCAACCGGTGCATCAGATGCTGAACATGGTTTAAAATTCGCGTGGCGGCCATGCCTAAACATGTCTTAAAATGCGTGTAGCGAAGATGTCCGAACATGGTTTAAAATGTTCGTGGCGAACACATCCGAACAGAGTTTGCATACTGTTAAAGATGCCGGTATTGTTCAGAAACAAGTACAAAATGGCCACAGACGTTGAGGATTCCTGACACTCTGAATCGCTACCACATTCTTTAACTTCAAGGTACGATGAACAGACTATTTTGAATTTCACCGTGACGACAGTCTTTCAAGACGGCTGACGGCGTGCCGCCATATTTTAGAGACTGGCATCGATCGGTCTGGACTAGAATGCCACGACGCCTTACTTTGCGAACAATCAGTTCCGCTCTGTGGACAGTATTCAGTCATGTGCTAAGAGTGTGGGAAGAATTCGGCAGCGGTTTTGATAGAACGGAAGAAGTCGAAGGTTACGCGTCTGGACTCGGCCCTGCTACCCTCTTTGGACGAATCTGGTGCAACTATTACCGCTACTGAATAGAAATCACTTTGGCTACCAGTCACTCCCGAACTTGGTTTCGATGCACAATGGAGGAAGTCTAGTTTGTTTTGAACAGCTTAGAGCCGACCCGCGATCTCTGTGTGGTGGTTAGAAAATTTGTCGTGGGCGATTGTTTAAAGGGAGTGTCCCATTTTTGTGATGGGTTTTGAACTGAGATAACAGTTTTGTAGAGCTTGTTGAGAAACCACTATCTGCATATTTAATTTCACCCAAAGCTCTCAGTATACAATTTCCCTAAGTTTTAAAGTTCAAAGTAAAGGGGCCTATCGGCTTGTTTCAAACCCTGAAGGAATACCTTCCATATGGTTGCAATAATCTGATTGGTCGTAAGCCCTACGTCTCGCCAACTCGCTGAAAATACCATGTTAGCGAGTGAACCAGCATGCAACTGCCTGTCGACCAGGAACTCAGGCAAAAAGTTGTCCAGTTCAGAGCGTTATTGGGCCAAAATTAGTCCAATAACCGCAATACACATCAGATCCTTCCTCCCCTGTACTTGCCCAAACAAGTTGCAAATGTTTTTGTCAAAATCCAAGTCTGAAATTGTTTCCTTACATCAGACATATGCATAATCTTTCCACCACTACATAAACTTGGTCGCCGTAGTGACATCTGACGTTCAGTTCTTACACCAGTGCTTCTTCTTGTACTGCATGCTATTTTCGCCGTGGGGAAATGCTGTAAATGGAGCTTTATAGCGAGTCTATGATCAACGTTTGGGATTTCACTGCTTATCAACAGTGCTATTTTGATAACGTCACATATTGTTAGAAAAGAGGATATATTTCTGTTTTTAGCGCGTGAAAGTAGGTGAAAATGTAGTTCCCTGGTTTTCAGACCTCTCTTGTTCTTAAAATGTTGGTTTTAGGATTTCCACAAAGTGGTCCACTCCCTTTAAGAGGTTGGCCAACGAAGTCACCAGGGTTCTGCACAGGGCACGGGAGGGGTGACAGAAATCGATATCGATGTACAATCTGTAAACCAAGCACGGCCATTGATGGATCAATTATTTCATTAATTATTAATCCGCACCCCGGTGGGCCTCCGAGCCACCTTCGCCCCGGTGGGGTTGTTTGAACCCCCGTCGAAATCGGCCCCCTATGCGGGATAGTGAAAAAACGCGAACGCTGGTGGATAGCTCATATAAATGCATGTAGGAACTATATCAGTCACTTTTTGGCTGATGTCAATATTGGGTTCATGCAGGGCAAAGAAGGTGTCTTTTTGAGTAGAGTTTTTGGGGTCTAGCATCGGGACTGATTTCAGTTAGAATCATTTTAGGCACCATTCGCTTGCTCTCGTCATGGCGAATCGAAAAATGTATAATATGACCACACGAGGTCAAAACACCAAAATGACCTGACCTCAGGTCAAGTTAACGTCACTTTTTGGGCTAGCATGGTCAATATGTATATCAATCGACTCGCAATAGCAATACGAACGCAATGGTATCAAAATAAAAGCTACATCATCATTTCATGCGAAGTTATTGACCTAAGCCTGAAAAGTGCTTAAGTTACCCCTGATGACCTCTCATAGGTCACAGGTTAACAATTGTAACCTTAACACGCGCATTGACGGGGGTCTGAGCCACCTTCGCATTGACGGGGCGGGTACCCGCCCCCTAAGATCTCGAGAACCACGGTAGGTAGCGAAAAACGGTAAACGGCGTTGGGCTGCCCATCCACTTCTCCATCGAAAACATTTGAACCATTTTTTGTCAGGTCACATTTAAGGTCACGAGAGGTCAAAACATGCCCGTCATAGGGATAACATGTAAATTCAGTTTTTCGGCCATTACATCTGAACAAGTAAAGATAGAGCAAAACGACTTGAACTATATGAATCCTCTTAGCAAGCCGAATCGAATGATATATAATTTGACCTTGCTAGGTCAAATCAAGGATTTGACCTGACCTGAGGTCAGGTCAGGGTCAAGTTATATAAAATGCATATCATTAGAACTGCAAAGCCCAGGCGAGTCTAATGCAGCTAAAATAAATGCTCTATCACCATCCGTTACTGAGTTATTCCGTAAAAACCATTTTTCCCATGTATTTCCAATGGAGAGGTCATGCCTCGTACCTGACCTTAGGTCATCGATATCAAAAATACCGGAACATATTTTAGAGAACTCGGTGGGGCCATTATTTGATGTGAGTTTCAATCGGATAAGTTCACCCTGCTCCGACTTATGCTATCTTAAACTTTTTTTGAGGTCGGGTCACTTGACCTGTACTGGTGACCTGACCTGAGATGACCTAACCTTAAAATTTTCACAGAAGTTGTAAAATGATGAGGGAAAAGGTATACCAAGTACGGCGGCGCTACGCGCCGCCGTTTTTCTGCTCTCTCCGAAAAACCCGAGGGGGCGGGTACCCGCCCCCCGTCAATGCGCGTGTTAACCCGGAAAGGGGCCCAGGATGCTACGATTTTGAGAATATGAAGGTATTTTCAGCTATATCTACACAAATAGAGCCCAATTTCGGTTCTTCCCATGCATTTCCAATGCGGAGGTCATTATCCGTTCTTGACCTTAGGTCTTCGATATGAAAAAATCCCGGAATACATTTTGTATCACTCGGTGGGCCTATTGTGTGGTATAAGTTTCAATCCAATAGATTCACCCATTTCTTACTTAGGACACCTTAAATATTTTTAAGTGAGGTCACTTGACCTGCACTGGTGACCTGACCTTAGATGACCCAACCTTAAAATTTTGGGGAAAGTTACGGAATTGATGAAGGATAAGGTGTGCAAGTACGGCGGCGCTTCGCGCCGCCTTTCTTCGTGCCGCCGGAAAAACCTGAGGGGGGTGTTCAAACACCCCCTACCGGGGCGAGGGTTCCAACCTTTGTGGTCATATAGCACCCACCCAAACCTTTTGTAACCAGTTGGGCCCCCATGCCTAAAGTCGGGGGTCCCTTTGGCCCGACCTGGCTCCCTATGATAATTGCAGTGCCCCCCCCGTGGCCTAAGTCGGGCTCCTATTACAATCGCGGGCTCCCTGTGGTCCAAACGGCCTCCTATCACAATTTTGGGCTCCCTTTGGTGCCTTTCCGGCTCCTATCGTTATCATGAAGCCCGCTTTGGCCCGACTGGGCACCCCTACCATAATCTTGGGCCCTCTGAGGCCACAGCCAGCCCCCATACTCAATAGTCGCGTGCCCCTTATATAGCAAGTAGGTCCCCTAATATTATCTGGGGTCCCTTGTGGACTATCCAGGCCTCTTTCGACCACATCCAGCCCTCCTACCATAATGACGGGCTTCATGTAGTCCAATTGAGCCCTCTACTATGATCTGGACCTCCCTGTGGCCACAGCCAGACCCCTAATATAATGGAATACTCCCCGTGGCCCAACCGGTCCCCTGAGACCCAGCTGGATCGCCTGCCATAATCGTAAAACCCCTGTGGTTGCAATTGGGTTGCTACACATGTAATTGCGGATCCTCTATAGTGCAGCTGGGCACCCTATCACCATATCGGACCTTCTGGACTACGCTAGCCGAGTATGGGCAAACAATTGGCGGTCAGTACTGCTTCTGTCAGGTGCACACCAATTGATGTGAGCGAATTGTTTTCCGTACATAATGTACACCTTGTCGGCCAAATTTACTTCACAAAATGGTCTCCCTTCAGACATCTCGGGCTCCCTTGTGGAATGGGCCCCCCTGAAGAATTGGCGCCCCACCAATCGAACACATCAAGTAGTACCCCTGTTAATGTTGCAGTGAGAATTTTATTCACGACTTTGGTCTGCAGGGTGGTGCTGCGTTGTTGATTCTCTTTACCTGGAAAAAACGAGTAGGTCTTTTTGTGGAATACGCGTACGAATTGAATTGTGCCAGTGATTCCGCTTCAGGAAAATCATGTGAGAGGTGAAGTCAATGAGAGAGAGACGTGGTCTGGGGTGAAATCGACTGAAACCCTGCGAGAGTCTCTGAAAACTCGAAGCAAGATGGACTGCAGTTCCGAAATACTCGGTCATCTTGAAGGAGACATCGAGCCTACTCGACTTCTTTTTGAAAATGTCAGCAATGTTTTGTGTGTTGGTCAGCATTCTCCTGGAACTTGTCTTCAGAGCTAATCCCGGAAGTGTAGGACGCTGTTTGGTGTTCACAACTCACAGGCTGCTGAGGGGCGTCGCCGTTCTCGCCCCGTTCCAAAGAAGATAACGAATGGCCTGTACGAGATGCGAGCCCCGCGCATTTTCCTCTGGGAGTACACGATCCCACCCCGGGACCGCCTAATCGCGCAGTTCTTCAGCGACCGGCCTCCGCTTCCGTACCTGGATCGGGCTGCTCAGGCCCACCGCGGTCGGCATGGGTGTACCAAGGCCGAGGAAATGCGCTTCTAATCCAGTCTGTATCCAGAGTTCCCCCAACATGTTCACGCCAATCCGTTTCCATAACGTTATTATCAACCCAGACCCAAGTCGCGAGACACGACGAGACCTATAGAAAAATATGAATTCATAGCCAGATCCAAAGCTACCCGAATTTTCGGATCAGTCTAATCCAATCCGCACGTGCTGGATCGGAAATCCGATCAGATATCCAATATACACCGCACTCTGGTCGGCACGGCAGCAGATCGTGTTCGGAGCAGGCGGACCTGGACGGCAGTGTGCTCTGACACCCTACACCAGGTAGAGCTGAGCTGTGCTGACGTTTGGCCGCCGGCTCCGACTGCCGCAGGCGACAGGGGTGGTGCATAGAGGACGTCGTCGTGGTTAATAGAAATTATATCCAATCCGGTTCATACTCGAGCAGTCGATGACAAAGCGAGCTCAATGCGTTTGCACACCTTGATTACCAATCTCAATCCGATCCATGTGAGAAAGCTGAAACGGCATACACAGTGGCGGATCTAGCCGGTCGGTTTGGGAGGGGCAAACCAAAGTCGAAAAGCAAAAAAAAAACGTCGCGCAACGCAAAATTGCGCTAAAATATGACTTCCCGGTACGGGTGTTTGAGGCAAAAAAACGTCACGGGCTGAGAAATATGAGCTCAAGATCCTTTTTTCCTATCCAAGGCCCGATATTTTCACTGAACTTAACTGGTTCTGTTTGAAGTTGAGAGTTAAAGCACCAAAATGTTGCCTAAAAACTTAAAAGGAGTCGGGGAAAAAGAAGGTCCATCGCTTTGGGGGGGCAAAAACATAGTTTTGCCCCGAGCTTTTCCGTTTGGGGGGGCAATTGCCTTTTTTGCCCCCCCTGGATCCGCCACTGGACATTCATGGGAATTATAAGTCATAACCAGATCGGAAGCTTTCCGGATTTATTGACAGATCTTATCTAAGGACCTAAAAGATAAGGTTGGTCCAAGTTCCCTACCAAGCACCTACTAGCACCTCACAGTAAATTGTTTTAATCTTGCTTGAAACAAAAGACTTACAATCTTTTATTAATTTATTTCTACTAAAGCAGAATATTATACACAAATCAAGTCTATTCTCTGTATCATAAAGTTTGAATTGAAAATATTAAGTTTTTTTACAGATCCAGTATATTCTAGGCTGGTATGATGCTAGATTTGCCAGATTTGCTATTTGTGCGCAACTGAGGCATACTTTTAGGCATCTGATTATTAGTGTGTTATTACGGAATTGTAATGAGTGATCGCCTGTGGTTGTTGTTACTGTGCTGAAGGTGAGAGGGGGAAATGATACTAATTGGCTGGAAAATTGACTTCGTATCAGGGGCTATATTTTCTTTGTCCTTGGAACTCTGGTATTCATGAGCATAGGGCGCTACTGCGCTGTTCTAGGATGCAGAAATGTCAAGAACAAAGGCCGAAACACTTGGATAAACCAAAACGGGAGCATGTGTGTTAAAACATGTAAAACATTTAATATAATTGCTGTAGGTATATGCCCATTAATGGGCACTGATTTCAAGAGGCAATCATAGTTTAAACTTCAGAATCTTGCATGCGATGTTAGGTGTGATGATAGGTTAAGCTTTGCAACCACAGAAGATCCATAATAGGGGAGAGTGGAGGTCAAGCCCCTTAGATTTTTTCAGATTTTTTTCAGAACAGAATTTTTGCATCAATACACATACATTGGCATTGCACACATTACACACATATTACATACACTGATACCAGGACCTACAATTCCTAGTGGGTAGGCTTTAATAGTGCTGCACATAACAAGTATTAAAAGTTGATTAGTTGTGATTTGGCCTTCCCCATTGATCCCTGGATGCAAGTGTAGAAATTTCAATGTGATAATCGAGGCGTTCAGGTATAGCCATCCACCAGAACCTTGAGATAAGCAAAAGCTGATAAGAAAATGTGTGAGGATTCAAATGTTCTCTTCACAATGTGGCCCGCAACTTGTTGCCCCTCAAACAGTCAGTCCCCATTGAACCCTGGATGGAAGTGTAGAAATTTCAATGTGATAACCAAGGCATACAGGTATAGCCATGCACCAGAACCTTCGGACAAGCAAAAGCTGATCATAAAATGTGTGAGGATTCAAATGTTCTCTTCACAACGTGGCCCGCACCTTGTTGCCCCTCAGACAGTCAGGAAAATTATTTGTCAGAGTGAGCTGCTGCCTACCATCACTCACAATATGACAAATAATTGTTCTGGTCATCTATTGCCAACAAGAGGATTGTGATTGACAGCTATGTCAGAATGCATAATCACACTGAATATTTTGGATTCAGGATCTGAATCTGTACTTGTATATTCCACATCATGTAGCACTAATCATAAACTTGTAAAAATAAACTAAAAATATATTCACTGGGAGGACAAGGGGCAGGTGTTCTGTGTTACAGCTGAAAATGTCTACTTAGCCACACTATAGGGAACAAAGTGCGCTCAGGAGCAAAAACCAATGAACAATTTACCAACTTATTGTGAATTCAATTTTATAAACTAAAGCACATCCAAATAGGTTCAAGATCAGAAATACAAATTAGAATAGATAGTTTCTTTGCATAATGATCACCCACAATAAAAGTGGAGCTTTGCATCTTGCCATGTTAAAGTACTGAACATATAAGTTGATGAAGAAAATGAACAATTATGTGACTTAAATGCAATAGCAACATTCATAATATAATTTAGCTTATCCAGATATCAGGCTATTTAAGGAATTGGGACTGGGCATTCGGCGAAACAAACCCCACCAAAGGGCACCCAGGAGCATCAAATGACTGGTGACTGGTGGCACTGGGCCGTTCAGGGCCGTTCACTGGTGGACATAGCACGGGACTGGCAAAAGCCCACCACTTTGTAGCTTAAAATATGCCCTGCCAGATATAGTCTCTTAGCTGTTGTGGCCAAAAATATCAGCTTTGACTATTAGTTTAACAACAGGGGTTTGCCCATTATGCTGAATTGCCATGTGGTATGGATCACGATTCCTATAGATACGGTTCGGACATGACAGCCAGCTGACTGCCTGATTTGGCAGCATGTTGGGGATATGGTAGTATTTTGAAGAGTTTTGTTCAAGATACCTTTCGTTCTGCTAGCACAAGGTAGAATACAGTGTTCTGATTGGTTGATTGAAACGTTCGAAACAGAATTCTGAAGGAATTAGCATGAAATTCATCGTGGATTTTCCTTGTTATAAAAGCGTTTCACGGACTAAAAACTGCACTCAGATGATAGCCTGATCAATTTTACATACCAAAAATTAAAAATATACCCTTAAGCACCACTTAAATTTTCCCACTGGCCCGTGCCCCAAACCCCTGCAAACAGTCCCATTGGAGTTACATGCTAAATGTTGCTGCAAAAAAACTGTTTGAACCAGAAATAGAACCTTCAAAACCCCCAGAATTCTAGAGAAGTATCTCATGTCCACCCTCTGGTATGGATAAGCTTGTGAGGTGAACAAACTTTCAGCCTCCTGCATCCTCTTCCATCATCGGCATCTGTTTTTTCCTGTATCTCAACCTCTATCTCGTGCATTGGCGTCATTCATCTGGATCCAACTTTGTCCCTCTATATTTATCCACCCCTGCATCCGCCTCTGTTCATGCATCTGCCACTGCCCTCTACATCCGCCCCTGCCAGCAGATCAGTCTCTTATTTTCTGCATCTGCATCTGCCCCTCTCCGTATCTGCCCCTGCACCACTTCTGCTCCTGCATCCGCTTCTACCCATGCATCTGGCTCTGTCCCTTCATCCTACTCTGTCACTGCATCTGCCTCCACCACTGTATCTGCCTCTGCTACTGCTTCTGCTCCTGAATCCACCTCTGTCTCCTGCACCCGCCTCTGTTTCCTGCATCTACCTCTATCTCGTGTAACTGCATCTGTCTCCTGCGTCTGCTTCGGGTGTCTGCATCCTCATGTGCCCCTCCATTCGTCTCTGCCCCTGCCTCCGCTTCTGTTCGTGCATCTTCATCTGCTCCTCCATCCACCTCTGTCCCTTCATCTGCATCCACCCATACATCCGCCTCTGCCCTTTCATCTGACTGCCACTGCACCCGACTACCACTGCATCTGCTCCTGAATCTGCCTCTTTGCCCTGCATCCGCCTCTGTCTCTATCTTCTGCAACCGTGTCTGTCTATCTCCTGCATCCGCCTCTGTCTCTATCTCCTGCATCCGCGTCTGTCTATATCTCCTGCATCTCCCTTTGTGTCTATCCCCTGCATCCGCGTCTGTCTCTATCTCCTGCATCCGCGTCTGTCTCTATCTCCTGCATCCGCCTCTGTCTCTATCTCCCGCGTCCGGTTCTGTCTTTATCTCTTGCATCCGCCTCTGCCTCTATCTCCTGCATCCGCGTCTGTCTCTATCTCCTGAATCCGCCTCTGTCTCTATTTCCTGCATCCGCCTCTGTCCCTATCTCCTGCCTCCGCCTCTGTCTCTATCTCCTACATTCGCCTCTATCTCTATCGCCTACATCCGCCTCTGTCTCTATCTCCTGCATCCGCGTATGTCTCTATCTCTTGCATCCGCCTCTGTCTCTATCTCTTGCATCCGTCTCTGTCTTTATCTCCTGCATCCGCCTCTGTCTCTATCTCCTGCATCCGTGTCTGCCTCTATCTCCTGCATCCGCCTCTGTCTCTATCTCCTGCATCCGCCCCTGTCTTTACCTCTTGCATCCGCCTCTGTCTCTATCTCCTGCATCCGCCTCTGTCTCTAACTCCTGCATCCGCCTCTGTCTCTATCTCCTGCATTCGCCTCCATCTCTAACGCCTATATCTGTCTCTGTCTCATCTCATGCATCCGCGTCTGTCTCTATCTCCTGCATCCGCCTCTGTCTCTATATCATGCATCCGCCTCTGTCTACATCTCCTGCATCTGCCTCTGTCTCTATCTCCTGCATCCGCCTCGGCCTCTATCTCCTGCATCCGCCTCTGTCTCTATCTCCTGCATGTGCCTCTGTTTCTATCTCCTGCATCTTCATTTGTCATGAATATGCCTGTCTCATACACTCCCCCCAGTCTCCTGCATCCGCCTCTATCTCCTGTATGCGCTTATGTCTCTATCTCCTACATCCGCGTATGTCGCCTGGATCCGCCTTTGTCTCCTGCATCTGCATCTTTCTCCTGAATCCATCTCTGTTTCCTAAATCTGCCTCTATCTCCTGAATCCGCCTCTGTCTCATGCATCTGGCTCTGTCTCTTGCACCCGCCTCAGTTGTTTGTATCCTCATGTGCCCCTTCTTTCATCCCTGCCCCTGCCTCCGCCTCTGTCTATGCATCTGCCTGTACTCCTCCATCCGCCCCTGCCCCTGCATCCGCCTCTGCCTCTATCCGCCTCTGACCTCTCCAAGCGCTCTGTCCCTGCATCCGCCCTTGGTGATCTATCCGCCTTTTCCCCGTCGTTTCGCTCTGCCCTCTGCATCCATCGTTGTCCCTGTATTCGCCTCTTGGCCCGTACATCCGCCTATGTCATCTGCATTCACCTCCGTCCTCTATATCTCTGCATCCAGCTCCCAATTCACTGAAGATAGAACCATTAAGGGTGATATTGCCCCTGGAATATGTTGAAAGGCGGCCTAAGGGGAAGTTTGACACGCCCCATGATTGAGGCCTCCAGATAAAAAATTACGTCTGTCTAGAACTATTTGAGGTCAGTTTTGGAAATAAAAATGTTTCAGCACCACGCTGACCAAAAATCACATCTCTAAACGGTCTATAAGTATTTTTAATATTTTCTGGAAAACCACTTTCCTGCTATACCTACAGCGCTAAATGCCCTCGGGCATCCTCGGGGTGACGTAGGCAAAGGGGTTCCCAGACTAGTATATACTAAACTTTAACCCCCCCTGGATCTTATCCGTTCCAGTGCAATCTGGCAGCAGTGCTGGGATCCATGCGTTATCCGGTCCGGGGTGGGGTGGAGACGGTGGGGAAGTCCTGCGCCCGGCAGCAGCTGCCGCCGGGGTTGTTTGGTGCATTTGGTGGGGTGGCCTCTATGGAAATAATCAGTTTCAATTGGGTGAGAGCTGACGATGCTATGCAGTATGCAGTGCCTGTAGTTGGTGTACCGTCAAACGTCAGAGACACAGTTTCCATATAAACCCATTGAATGTTGGAAACTATGATAGTCAGCCAAGGGCTGGTTAACACACTTATGCTTGGGAAGCTTCAAACGCGCTCGGCTCTGAGCCGTTCCTTTTGAGCTTGTCATGAATCATACCCACAGTATGTAATAACTGCCTCTTTCTTTAGCTTCTGATGCTGACCACCATGAATCCGCTATTCCACTCCAGGCAGTCATGCTTTCATTTAGTCTCTGGTTTTTTTGCATGTGTCTTCGGCTACCTATGTGCAGCTGAATTCAGCGTGAGAATGGAATTGTTTCATTGCGGCTTTAGTAGTCGTTAATTCCGAGGTAACGCCGCGGGAGGCGCACTTACTCATCGCAGAATGGGGCCACTGCATGCAATGTCCGCGTTTATCTTGTGAGTATTCCTTACGATCATCACTCAACTGGAACACAATGCTGCGCTTATGCAAATACATATTCCACGAGTGGAAAACAAACTTTGCTGATGTTGCTGCTGGTGGTATGCTGATGCTGTTACTGGCGGTAAACACAAACAAGCCAGGACGATAGACCATAGACAAGGCACGACGGTAGACTGTCATGGCGTCTTCTGTGTCCAAGATTCAGACAGAGAGAAATGCCGGTCTGTTCAACTATTCTCAAGACACATGTGTCGGTCTCGACCGGGCCTTGTGAAGCTGTCTTCTCCACTCTGTTTTACGACGCTTTATGGCCGCGGCCATCCAGTTTTGGCCAGCAAAGTTGTCCGGCATGGCGGTCACGCCCTGCTTAGCCGCGCTCTTCGCTGGACTGTGGGCACGTCGCCGTTCCAGTTCATGTTGCCCTTAAGTCGGCACGTGTCCCGCTGTCCGTAGACAAAACCATTGAGTCGACGCTTGGTCACGACTGTAGCGTCCGGAGGCCGCGCCGACGTATGCCGCGCATGCATAAGTGGACTTAGGCGCGTTTTATGGCCGTTTTCGAGAGGTGTTTGAATATAGGGTCATGGGTGGCATGATACGTGAAAAGCGGCGTCCTTGACTGAGCTGGTTTCACTCTGTCCTCACGCCCCCCGTTAACAGTCGATTGGGTGTATAGCTTATCTGTTTCACGCGCGGTGCAATCAGGCTTGATATGAGTGATGAGTTGGTGTAGCGGTAGACGGTAACTCGCTGGAATTGAGAGTCCGTATGTTCTAGTGGCTGGCCATGGTCATTTGCGCTTCACATCTTCTTACATTGCTTATTGTCTCCCAGCTGCTTTTCAGCCTCTTATTAAGTCCGCTTTTAGCGATTGACGCTGCCGTTGACAGTGACATTGAGATTCCAGATGACTAATTGCAGGAGCTAATCCCGTGTGGAGTTAAACAGAACCTAGAGATTTCAGAACATTCGTGTCGTTATGACTGTGCATTACGCGTCTGGTTAGTACCAAATAACACCACGCGCAGGGCATTCAGTATGTTAAGGTCAGGTGCTGATGACTGAAATAAGCGTTGCTTGATAACAGAAAAACGTTGTCGTTAAGATCTCAAGAACTTCGTCCAAAAGTTTAGCGGGGATCGCCAAGTATTGTATTGAACTTAGCAAGAATGATACCCGCTCGCTGTCGCATCGCTTTTAGATTCTTGCGATTTCTTTCATGATATTTTATGCTTAAATACATACGTGCTCTAGCCTATCGTCTAAGATGGTTCCAAATCCGTAAGGCAGCAGAAAGTCCAGTCCTTCAGTTTGTATACGTGGTCGAGTAGGGCAGTCCTTGGATGGGGAGGGCGGCGACGATTGCGCCAGATGACCGCAACAGGGCCCGTTTGTTTATGCAGCGGGGTGTCCTCTGTGCGAGGCCCGTGTCACCCATACGCAGGGTGTCCTCGCCAGGTCCGTGTCACCCATACGCACGGTATTTTCGGTGCTTGTCAGGGGAGCTGGGTAGCCTGGATAGTGGACAGTTGTGCATCCTTCCCCTCCCCGCAAACCAGATAAAAACGCATAAGGAACAGCTCGCCTGGCTCAAGAAATCACAAGTTGTGAGAACTTATCCAAGTAGGAATATTGACGTTCGAAAATGCCGCCGCCGACTGCATCTGTTTACTATTAGAGTTCCAACTGACAGTAAGGGTGCTTATGTGGCCCGCTCGTGGATCACGGGTGTTTGTCACATCTCGCGACGCTTCTGCCAGGAACTGAAGATCAGAGCAGCCGCCAGGGCGGCTGGCCGTGCCATGACACGGTGCAGAGGAATTTTGACGCACGCTGGCTGGTGAGAAGTGCGGTGCCACATCCCCTGCAAGCGGGCGGGAAGCCCCGCGAACGCCTTGGCTGGAGGATTTAATTTCGCGTGCATTAGCCGCAGGCCGTGTTTGGTGTGCTGATCAGTTTTCCCCTCTCCTTCTTCAGAGGTGGATAATTAAAAACTGAAGGAGATGCCTTTAACACAATTTTCCGCACAATATTGCCTGCTCGTAAACCAGCGCACGGGACATGTTTTGATGTTTATGATAAAGGTTTATGCAATATACATATACTATATATGAAAATGCATGTTGCGTAATTGCTAATGCAGTGATTTTCAAGGTAGGAATGGCTACTGTAAAGCTGGAACAGGACGTCATCCAATCCCCCTAACTGTGAATTTATTTTTTCATCAGATTGCCTCTCGATGAGTTCGCTGTAATCTGGCAAAAGTTGCTCTGCACTCCAGGGTAACTGGCAAAAGTATCGTAAACGAACTATTGCAACGCCAATAGCTTATGTTTGAAAGTTAAATGAGACTGCCACCCTTGGTTGGCACCATAATGCCTGTATTTGTTTCCTTTTATCGGTGCGTGAAAGCTGAAGTCTGGGATGGAACCCCGGGAAATAACGATAAGAACCTACACCGCTACCTAGCCCGGTATTCGTTCATAAAAAGAGATATACCTGTAGACCAAAGAATAACCGCAGTCGTGGGCATATGAAGGCAAATTTGGAGCTTTGGAATGAATTTTTTTAGGAAAACGGCCCGTAGTAGCGTGTGGGACTCACCCCTTATCACTCTTAACAGACGTGAGATTGATCTGTAGACGCGGGCGGGACTGCTTCTGTGACGCCGAGAGACCTGGGATTGACCCGTAAGAACGTTTGAGACTCCACCTGTAGGCGCCGATGGGACGCGCGGTTGTCACCCCAATACCCCAATATACCCGAGATTGACCGGTAGACGCCGGTGGGTTGCGCTCCTGTCGTGACGACCGGTCTCGGATTGACCTGTAGACGCCGATGGGTCGCGCCGACAGGTCCCGTGCTCCACTGCGGGACCACCTGCGGTTGTGCCCTGTCATCGGCTGCCTCCCCAGCCATCCCCTGAGCGATCGGCCTGTTTACACGCCTCTGGTATGCGCGCCGTGCGTGCTCTCAGAGCCCGCTGTTCACGCAGCAGTTCATGTCCGGACTGACTCACCTATCAGTCCGATTTTACACGGGCATTGCTCGTCAAATTGTCGGGAAGGTATCTGGATCACTCAGTAAACTCTCGTATCTGTTCTCGGAAAGAACAAATCGATGTCATTTGGCACTTTTATGGAACCCCATTGTTTGGTTTTCATGTGCACCCTAGGCTGGGTTTCGGATCATCATGCGAAGGCACCTGCGCAAGCACCAGCGTAGTAGGGCTCTGGGTGATTTCCCTCGTAACTGGTAGATGAGACGCATGTTTTGTCGCATCAGCACTAAAGCGGGCCGGCCTCGTACCATCTATGGAGAAGGGGAGGAAGGTGATGGTCCCGGTGGGGAAGGCGCTGGGGGAGGTATGATCATTAATAATGAAGGCAACGATGGGGCTATCAATTTTGATTGATTGTGGGATGATTGGATCCCCATTAATGACATTTTGATGTGAAGGGAGGGGTGGATTGGGCTGTGTACTCAGGAGGGATGTCACCTAGTGCGAACTGTGACGCGATGAGTAAAATCAGTCCAAAAGAACGCGGGAAATGGCAGCGCCCTTGGAAGAATTGTTTGAAGCGTCAAATGTTTGCAGCTAGAGTATCACAACTCAGGACGAGAGGGAAAAACGAAGAATGCGGTTTATATTATCGATTTGCAAGTCGGAAGTCGGTAATGTATGGAAGCGCTGTGCTCAATGCCAGACGTGAATCCGTGGACTAGCAGACTGGTGATTGAGGTAGGGGGGGGGGCCAAGGTCGATTTCAGCGTAACACAAGTCTGATCCAGCATTTTGACAACTGCTCCTACGTGGCGGGATTTGAACTCAGAATTACTAACTCTTCTTTGGTAACGGGGGAGGAAGGGGTTAACACTGGAACGTCGCGATGTCAGGAAGAGGGTCATTATTCTATAGCTCTAGAATCGTCCTCAGTTTAGCCTGTGACATTCTACTCAAGTGGTGAGTCCCCGGCATTGCTGGCCCCTGGGATTAATGTCCCTGGGTGCGTGTGACATTGTCGATGGAGTTGTCGCCCGCCGGGCGGCCGCACTGCTGTGTACGCCGGCGCGCCCGCTGATGCGACCCTTCCTGTTTGCCCCGGCACCAGACGCACGATCGCAGATGCGTGCAGGAGTGTCGGCCCCAACTGGGTCAGATCGATACCAGCCAAGGTTGCGATGTAATCACTGACGTAATTGGATAATTCGACCCGGCGGGAAGCCGCTGATGACCGGGTTAATTGTGTTAGTGTGTTAGGTTTTGGTAGTGCTGTGTCGTGGTTACCCTAATTAGTATAAATGGGCTGGACTTAATTATCTGCAAATTTGATATTAGCAGCCGGCGTAGCCTTAAACCCTAGCAACTAATTTGTTCACACTTTTCTTTGGAAGGCTCTTGCTGCACCCATAGGAGGTAGGCGGCGTCCACAGTTTGAATTCCAGATGAATTTCACTTTATATAAAGTGTTCGTGGATCAAACTGGCCACCTCCCACCACAGGTCCTGGTCTGACGGTGCAGGACCGAAATCGCGCTCACTGATAACCTCCCTGCTTGCCCGGCCTGCCCCAGTGTGTCTGAGGTGTCTCTGGACTGTGGTGTACAGTTATTCTGGCTCCTCCTATCCCCAGACTTCCACGTAGCTGCTGTACACTGTGTTGGAAGGCCGCGCCATGAACTGCCGTGCTGTTTTGCCTAAGCATGACCGTTCCCATGCTAGCAGACCCCAGTTTGACCTCAGTTTGACCACTCCGTGCCCTGCTTGAGGTATGTGCGTGACCTCAGTGTGGCTTATCCTTCCCCTGCTCTTCAGTTTGTGTGTGACCTCAGTGTGACCCGCTCCGTCGTGCTCTTCAGTTTGTGTGTGACCTTAGTGTGACCCGCCCCGCCGTGCTCTTCAGTTCGTGTGTGACCTTAGTGTGACCCGCCCCGCCGTGCTCTTCAGTTTGTGTGTGACCTCAATATGACCCGCCCCGCCGTGCTCTTCAGTTTGTGTGTGACCTCAGTATGACCTGCCCCGCCGTGCTCTTCAGTTTGTGTGTGACCTCAATATGACCCGCCCCGCCGTGCTCTTCAGTTTGTGTGTGACCTTAGTATGGCCTGCCCCGCCGTGCTCTTCAGTTCTGTGTGTGACCTCAGTATGACCCGCCCCGCCGTGCTCTTCAGTTCGTGTGTAACCTTAGTGTGACCCGCCCCGCCGTGCTCTTCAGTTTGTGTGTGACCTCAGTATGACCCGCCCCGCCGTGCTCTTCAGTTCGTGTGTAACCTTAGTGTGACCCGCCCCGCCGTGCTCTTCAGTTTGTGTGTGACCTCAGTATGACCCGCTCCGTCGTGCTCTTCAGTTCGTGTGTGACCTCAATATGACCCGCCCCTGTCCGGCTGTTCAGTTCTGGTGTGACCTCAATATGGCTTATCCCTGTCCTATCCGCAGACCGTGGTGTGACCTCAGTTTGACCCGCCCCTGGCCTATCCGCAGGCCGTGGTGGACCCCAGTACTACCCGCCTCTGTCCTGTCTGCATGCCGTGGTGTGACCTCAGTATGATCGCCCCTGCCCTGCTCTTCAGGCCGTGGTGTGACCTCAGTATGACCCGCCCCTGTCCGGCTGTTCAGTTCTGGTGTGACCTCAATATGGCTTATCCCTGTCCTATCCGCAGACCGTGGTGTGACCTCAGTTTGACCCGCCCCTGGCCTATCCGCAGGGCCGTGGTGTGACCCCAGTACTACCCGCCTCTGTCCTGTCTGCATGCCGTGGTGTGACCTCAGTATGATCGCCCCTGCCCTGCTCTTCAGGCCGTGGTGTGACCTCAGTATGACCCGCCCCTGCCCTGCCTGCATGCCGTGGTGTGACCTCAGTATGACCCGCCCCTGGCCTATCCGCAGGCCTGGGTGTGACCTCAGTATGACCCGCCCCTGACCTATCCGCAGGCCTGGGTGTGACCCCAATGTGACCCGCCCCTACCCTTTTCTTCAGGCCGTGGTGTAACCTCAGTATGACCTGCCCCTGCCCTGCTCTTCAGGCCGGGGCCGGCTGGTGGATGTGGGTGTTGCGGAGGAGTCGGACGTACCCTCGGGCAGCAGTCCGCCGCTGCCGCCCATTCCGGCCGCCAGTCCTAGCTCTCCGTACGAGAACGTGCTGGTGCCGACGCGGCCCTGCTCGGCGGCCAGCGCTGCGAGCGGTCGCGCCGCGCCCTCCTGGCCGCTGTACGACGTCCCGCCGCCGCGCCGTAACCGACCCAACACCGTCTCAAAGTGAGCCTCCGCAGCCGACCCAACACCGTCTCAAAGTGAGCCGCCGGACCGGCGCCAGGCCAGATGCCGGGAGTCCCGGGCTGACCGAGCTGGGTTCCTCACAGTCGATGCTTTAGATCGACGTTGCTGGGTTTTCACTTGTCACCCTGTAAGATTCGGTGCGTGTTAGACATCTGGCAGTTCGTCCCACGGAAGCGTACGGTGGTTCTCGTGATCGCTGGCTGGGGCATTATCAGTATCTCCACCGTAACACTGGGCACTTTGTGGACTTGGTGAAGGGTAGTCTGGTTTCATGTCAGTATTGATGGCAACCCCCGTATTTTTCCAACTTAAATGCCACTCATTTTTGACATGCCCGATGGTGGTACCGAGAAATGGGTCCACAACCTGTCAGCTTTCAGTACGTAGTTTGGTTTGATGACTTCCGCCCACTGTAGTCCCCCGATGGCTGCGAGGTTTCTTGCCGAACCCGTTGGATTAAAAAGTTTTTGTTCGCAGCTTTATCTTCGCCATACTCCTTGACTACTTTTTACAAAAGTTTTAACAATACGTACTCTGCGGCTATTTTTTAGATCTGGTTTACATGTAGTCATAACAGTGGTAGAGGATTTGGGAGAGCTTGCTGCAGCGTAATGTCAGTATTCTTCTAAGGGTGTTCGCTCCTAGAGAAATTGAACTTGCCGTATTATAGATTATAGAGGGCATGAACATTACTCATGCTTTTGGGGTGGGTAGGGGAGGGGGAGTCTGATCGCCTGTTTTGGTAACAGTTTCTTCCGCCGCGATGCTTTTCGTAGAATCAAACATACAAAAACAACCGAGGTACTCATATTGCCCATCTCTCGAAAGCTATCCCGCAACCCAGCTCTTTTGCGGTACTTGTGTCCATGAGCTATTTTCTCTCTCTCTCTCTCCTCTCTCTCTCTCTCTCTCTCTCTCTCTCTCTCTCTCTCTCTCTCGCTCATCTTTTTTTAGAATACGCAGGTTAATAATCTGTTCATGAGTTGATTGATATTTTTGTGGCCTGCTCTGTATTTGTGTACTGTTCAGCAGTTCTCTCTTTTAGCTGTCGTGACCTACTCATTGTGGGGGTTCGAGGTGTTCTGCATCCCATCACATCCCACATGCTATGTCAATGGTTTTGCTGCCGTCTTGGCGGGTCAGCGGGCAAGAAGCAGGGAACACGACTAGAGAGGCCGTAATGGATCACGACGGCTAAAGCTAGCAAGCTTTTTATGTGCGTTGGACGATGGTGGTGTTGAAGTTTTTTATTGCGGGATTTTATGTGTGTGTAACTTTTAAAAAAATCGTCTGGTTGGTTAGATTGATTTAAAATGATTATATTTTGGTATTTTCTACAAAGTCACCCGCCTGTAAAACTATTCCTAGGTCAGAGTGATGACCCTGAGCCCTTGTATAAATGTACAATATAACTGGTACTGTAGCAGCCTTTGGGCGGGAAATGATGGTTGGACCTTGAAAAAAGACATTTGACCTTGATCTGTGACCTGGACCTTGACTTAAAGGAGCCTTAACTATGAAGTCAGCATCACACACGCCATATTGAATAATGCCATCCGACCAGAATACTGGGGTCAATGGCCTGGACACCTTTGACGTTGACCCACATGTGGGTTGACCTTGACATGTAACTTGATAATATGACGTTATTGCCTCACCACTCGGTCTACAGTGCAGGCGAACTGGTGCGACCGCACGGTTGCGACGGTATCAAAATATCGGTATGACTTTGAAAGCCTATTAGCCAAACAATTATTGACCGATTTTCAAAATTCCTTCACCAATCGACGCGCTCATGAATTTTCTCAAGTATGGTCGAATAACGTTTTCCGGTGACGAACGTTTCTCCGGCCACCTCGGAAAAGTCGGTGTTGGAGGGCACTTTAGGTTTCCCCTCTCGGCTGCGCGTGTTGCGTATTTTTTGGACTTGATCCGGATTGTGTTTGACAGCCTCTGTGAGGGAGCTGAGTGTCTGACTGGGGAATATTGAGATTCGGGTAGGATTGGATCCGATAATAATTGTTGGGGTTTAACGACGCACCAACTGCCAGGGTTATACGGCGTCGCCAACTCTCACCCTATTGGGAGGGATTTTGGGGATCAGATCGACTTATTCAGAGGCTCCGCCGGGACTTGAACCCGGACCGGTGGCTTAGAAGACAAGGGTGCTATCCACTAAGCCACCTCATGTGTACCTTGATGCACTAATTTTCTGTAACATGTCATGTACGTGATGTTACAGAAATGCAGGAAATAATATTTAAAGGAAATATAATCCTGTTGTGATACATATGCCGAGTGCTCTTAATGTCATTCCCTGCTCCGATACGGCGAGTGCATTTTTATTTAAAGTACAGATGGCTCCAGAACGCTCCTTTTTCCACTGTCTTGGGCGGCACCGTGCCGCCGCTGTCCGTCCCTCCGCCTTGTTAGTTCCACGCGACCTTAGCCTCGCCTTTTGTGCCGTGCTTATGTCATTGTCATGCAGATGTGGCCGCGTTTGCCGCTGGTTCGTAACCGGGCTTTGTGCTGTGATTTTCCACGTGAAATAACGTGACCAGATCTAGAGAGAACAGCCCTCGGCTGATTCCCGCGTGCCTTGAATGCTGACCGAGAAAGTTGGACTAAATGTTTGGCACGGATCTTCCACAGTCGTGTGTCGTGAGGTTCCTTATGTGCTTCTTTTAGACCGGGTAGTTCAGATTCAGTGGGGCGCACTATGTGAGCGAAGTACGGTCTGGCTGATTTGCTCGCACATAAGTCGGATTTACGATGCTTGGGTGAAATGAGTGTCATTCGTTAGCCATTCTCCGTGCCATCCTGATAGCCAGCGTGATTGACGACGTGTACTTATGTGGTACGTGACATGCTGCTTATATAGTGCGTGAGCTGTTACACCGTCCTTTTGCCGACAGCTGCAATAGCTCTTATTTCTGAAATGCTTAACAGTGCTTGTCATCGTACAGCAGCTACCTGTGATACGTTACCATGCTCTCCTTACCACGTTGGGAAAGGAAATAGGATTCACGATAGGCATATTCTATTCCGTCTTTCCTCACTTTCCGGCTAGGGTTTCCAGTTTAGTGGATCGGATCCAGCCTGGAATCTCTACTAATATTTTGATACTTAGATAACTGAGCGTTTTCCACTCAGCTTATTCGACAAAACCCTCGGTGATTACTACTTAAAATCTCCTACAGTGCATTCGCTTGAAAAGTGGGCGCAAGTTTCCACAAATTAGTTGAAAAAGAACCATCGCATGATCAGGATTGGAATATCATTGTATTGCAAACAGAATGGCAAGTAACTACATAAGTACCAGCACTCCCCCTTTCATGCTATCACTTCTCCTGTTTCCTCGAGCATCTAAAGCATATGCTCCACGTGCTCTCCACTGCGTCGAGTGACTGTGAAAAGGTAGACTGTCTCCAGGTTGCGGTGTCTTGAGGCTTGTTTCTGTTAGCGCAAGCCGTGATGAATCTCCAAAATCAACCATACGGTGGCCAACATCGACGTTTTTGACTGAGGGAGAGTCATAGATTTTCATCAGGTTTTTTTACAGACATCCTCACAAAACATCTAGTGAACCTTAGGTCACCGTTTGGTGCAGAAAGCATATGATATTCTGTTGAGTCATTTTGTGTTACATTAGCTCGTTAATTTGTATGAAAACAAATAAATCGTTGAATTTTTTGCTTAAAACACGAGCACACGTTTAACGTGAACACCCTCTTTAATAGGAGCTGATCTGGCTGCAGTCCCTTGCTGGATTAGTTGACATTCGCGAGAACAATGTTCTCTCCTTAAACACGTTTGAGAGGCCACCCATCCGCACTCTTTGATATGGTGCTTCGTCTGTGTAGTGCACTACTTTATCTAGTGGATGTCTTTACGACATTGCATTTCCGCGTTTGAGCATGTTTTAACACACGCATTGACGGGGGCGGGTACCCGCCCCCCTCGGGTTTTTCAGAGATAGGGAAAAACGGCGGCGCGTAGCGCCGCCGTACTAGGGATACCTTTTTCCTAATCATTTTTACAACTTTTGTCAAAATTTTAAGCTTAGGTCATCTCAGGTCAGGTCACTAGTACAGGTCAAGTGACCTGACCTCAAAAATATTTTAAGATAGCATAAGTCAAAACAGGGTAAACTTAATTGAAATTCATACCACACAATGGCCTCACCGAGTTTTCTAAAATATGTTCCGGTATTTTTTATATCCATGACCTAAGGTCAGGTACGAGCCACGACCTCTCCATTGGAAATACATGGCAAAAATGGTGTTTACTGAATAACTCAGTAACCGATGGTGATAGAGCATTTATTTTAGCTGCATTAGATTTGCCTTGTCTTTGTAGTTCTATTGATAGGTATTTTATTTAATTTGACCTTGACCTGACCTCAGGTCAGGTCAAATCCTTGATTTGACCTAGCAAGGTCAAATTATATATCATTTGATTCGGCTTGCTGCGAGGATTCATACAGTTTAAGTCGTTTTTCTCTATCTCTACTTGTTGAGATGTAATGGCCAAAAAACTCAAAATTTACATGTTATCCCTATGACGGCATGTTTTGACCTCTCGTGACCTTAGATGTGACCTGACAAAAAAATTGTCCAAATATTTTCGATGGAGAAGTGGATGGGCTACCCAACGCCGTTTACCGTTTTTCGCTACCTACCGTGGTTCTCGAGATCTTGGGGGGGGCGGGTAACCGCCCCCTCGTCAAAGCGAAGGTGGCTCAGACCCCCGTCAATGCGCGTGTTAATTACAGCGTGTTTTCACTGTATTCGCAGGTCTTCAGATGAGCTGAATGGCATAGAGTTCGACAGTCCGGTGGTGAAAAACGGAGGCGGTGCCGGTGTCACCCATAGAGCTCCGATGCTACGCTCCCACTCGTACGATATCGACAAAATATCGGACACAGAGTCAGACCCGCCCTCCCCGCCGCCCAAGGCACGCAACCAGTCCACCGGCTCGTCAGCTGACGGTGGCAACGGGAAACAGCAATCCGCCGGGTCGTCAATTGATGGCAGCATCGGTCGCTTGTCTGGTCACAGAGTCAGCGCTCGGATTCGCTCCCTGGAGTCGGACCCCAACTTTGTACCTATGGGTGTTAAGGTGTGTACTCTGTTGTCATGTTGGATGTGATGTTATTCGTCTTTCCCATTCTCCTGTGAGGTAGAGCTCTTATATTAGTAGTGGCCAATTTATATTTGTCCCCAGAATTTTTGTATATTTGTGCCGGTGTACTTATTTTACCGTCTAAGAACTTGTTATCAATCTTATTTTAAGTTCAGTTGTCCCTCCTGTTTTCTTGATTAAAAAAACATTGTTTCGGAGAAAAAAAATTCTGTATCTATTGTCAGAGGATAATTGGTGTCCCCTTCTTCACGGTGCAGCCGATGCCTCCACCCAAGCCGCCACGGCGCAGCATCGCTTCATCACCACCCAACCAGGACAACATCTACGAGCTGCTGTCGGACGCAAAGTCCTGCCACGAGCGTCTGATCGACTCGCAGCCTGCCGTAGAGCGCTTGCTCGACTCGGGCGCGGCTTCTGCAGACGACAGAACTGGTGAGACGCGGCGAGCCTACGAGAACGTGCACGGCTTCTGGAGGCGGCGCGAGGGGGTGCAGCAGAAGACAGTGCCGGCCTCGCTTGACGACATCGCCGTGACCTCCGGCCGGGTGCGTGTCAAGGACAGACGCAGGAACCGCACCAACGTGTATGAGAACTACCGTCCCGGCGACGCTCGTGAGGCGGCCCCCGTGTGGGTGCTGCGTCGGCCGGAGGAGCAGGCGGAGCCGCGGGCTCCCCGACCCGAGCCTCGGCTGGAGCTGGAGCAGCCTCGTCAGGACAGGAGGAGTCGGTCGCCCCGGCCCATGAGCGTCAGCGCTGCCGGGGTCCGGCCGGTACCTCCACCGCGGATCTCATCGCGGCTAAAGGTGAGGGGTGAGGCCACCCAGGGACGGCCCTTTTTTGGATGATGATTCCAAGGATAGAAACAAAGTGAACGTTGTAAAGTTTACAATATTGAATTCATTGTTTTGTGAACTTACCATTTCTGGGTTTACATTGCCTTTGAAAATGTTTGTCATATTATTTGAATTGTAAATGCTTTTTTGGAGAGAACGTGGTTTTATAATTGTTTGCGTTTCTTTTACAGGCAGTAATTATAAGTACAAAATTATCAACCACCTCAAGTTGCATTCTCAGAATCGCTGAGTCATCAATCTGCGCTGACCTTGGCTGGGGTCAGCGCGTGCCCAAGTAGCGGTCCGGTTATGCCGTGACCGGTGGAGTGCGCAGTGCGGGGTGCCGAGCGGCTTGGTAGTGTATTGGGCTCGTGTTAGAGTGCAGAAAATCTTATACGGGCAGTTTTTGTAAGGCCTGGATAGTTAGCACAGAAGCGGGTTCAGGATTTGTGTTGGGGAGATGGGATATTTCGGAAGATATCATGGAAAAGGGGCGCCACATGTCTGTGGTTTGGTGAAGTTCGGAGGGGGGGGGCGCGACTCTACTCCTCGTGAGGGCGCCGCTACTTGAATCATGTAGGGGACAAGCGAGGTTCACCAAGGCCTCAATCAGTGATACCCGTCCCCTTTGGCCGCCTCCCCCTCCCCGATCCGCCTGAGTTTATATGCTGTAACCATACTAGTTAGATATCAAGACGTTGGTAGCACGTTTTAGTGAAAAACCTGATAGATGGATACGTTATAACCTGACCAGATAGAAACGGTTTGCTACTGAGGAGAGAGTCCTGGCAGTCGTATGCCATGTTTGGCACGAGTTCCATGATGCCTACCATGGTATGTCGTGCAGGGGCGTAGCCAGGATTTCGCTCAGGGAGGGGCGGTGCCCCGAAAAGGGCCCTGCGACAGCGCCAAAAGGGCCCTATTAGGGCCCTGCTTGTTACAGAATAGAGCGCTGAAGAGGGCTTAAGAGGGCCCTGTCTGGTATAAAATGCCAAATTTGGCCACAGAGCATAGTGCGGGCGAGCCGCGGTTCGTGTCCTCAGGGGGCCCTTCGGGCCCTCAGGGAGGGGCGGCTGTCCTTGCCGCCCCCTTGGCTACGCCCCTGATGTGTTCCTGACAAGGGCCCTTGCCCAATAATTCAGTTGGACTGTTGTATTGCAAGTAATGTATCGATCACTTGTTGGAAATTTTTAGCTTTCAAAGTGACTCATAAGTGCTGCGACAGCACTTGCCTTTTAGACTGCGTTTTTTTTTTGAAGCTCTCACTATTACCTCTTATTTAGGGTGCGTTGAATGAATGGTCATTTGGCGACGAAATTCGCTTACGTAGTGGACATAAATTTGGGTTGAAACACCTACCAAATTAATTTTAACGTAACGTGAACTCACTAGCACATACGTGGAGCAAAGGGAAAGAAGGTGAACTCGGATGACTGCTGCCAAACGTCCCAAACTTCGCGAGTGGGTCCCTTTTCATGTACTCAGGGTGACGCGTCAACTCGCGCATGTTTCAGCAGTGTCGGCCCTGTTTCAGGTTCACCCTCTGAGTCCGACCCACTACCAGCAGCCTCCTACGCCGGACCACCCCCTCCGACGGCCCGCCAGGCCGAGGAGAAGATCGCAGAGACGATGCGGCCCATCAGCCAGGTACGCCCACACCAGCGGCATCTCTGGACCGAGCGGCGAACTAACGCGGCCGCCGCCGTCCAGCCGTGGCGCGGCGGCTGGCGTCCGTGTTTAGGGCTTCTTTTTCCCTCATAGGGCTTTATGGCACGCAGTGAAATTTTGTGCCTTCATCCTTGCGCTTATCGTGCCATAACCTGTTTGAATCGCAGCATGCGTGTCTAACTTTGTTATAGATTATAGTTTTGATCAATCGGTGCGCTCAACACAACATTGTCTTCCTCTGTTTTACTTTTTCAGAAGGCAAACGGTAATATATTTTGTTGTTTTCTGTTTTTATCAGTTTTTCAAAACAATGGGCACTTATTTATGCTGTTTGAAGCGTACAGTCGCTCCAGCCAAAGTGTTTCTGCTGCAGAGTGTCCTCCCGGTCAAAATAAACCCATGGACTGGAAGTCAGCGTGTCTGATTCAAAATAATGGCGAAGGACGGTCTCAAGGTTTTATTCGCTCATACATGCTTATTTGATTTGTATCTTCAGTTTCTTGTTGCTCTTCCATGCATTATATTTCTACTCTAGCCATCCAATCAATACTGGGTTCGCATTCGCTGTCACCATCGAGTAACTGCCCCCCTCGTGGCAGGAGTCGAGCACGGCACCTTTTGGTAGTGTAGGCCCTCTCATGACCACGCCCCCTCCCGGCAGGAGTCGAGCCTGGTGCCGTCTGGTAGTGCAGGTTCTCTCGTGACGGAACCCTCCCTCTCTCGGCAGGAGTCTAGTATAGTGTCGTCTGGCAGTACAGGTTCTCTCATGCCGTACCCCTCGCGGCAGGAGTCTAGGTCTGGTGTCGTCTGGCAGCACAGGTTCTCTCATGCTGTACCCCCTCGCGGCAGGAGTCGAGCTCTGGTGCCGTCTGGTAGTGCAGGTTCTCTCGTGACGGAACCCTCCCTCTCGCGGCAGGAGTCCAGTATGGTGTCATCTGGCAGTACAGGTTTTCTTCGTACCGTACCCCCTCGCGGCAGGAGTCTAGGTCTGGTGTCGTCTGGCAGCACAGGTTCTCTCATGCCGTACCCCCTCGCGGCAGGAGTCTAGTATGGTGTCGTCTGGCAGTACAGGTTTTCCCATGACCACGCCCCCTCGCGGCAGGAGTCTAGTTCTGGTGTCGTCTGGCAGCACAGGTTCTCTCGGCGGCAGGAGTCTAGTATAGTGTCGTCTGGCAGTACAGGTTTTCCCATGACCACGCCCCCTCGCGGCAGGAATCCAGTTTGGTGTTGTCTGGCAGTGCAGGTTCTCTCGTGACCGTGCCCCTCGCGGCAGGAGTCGAGTCCAGCGCCGTCTGGCAGTGCAGACTCTCATGACCGTGCCCCCTCGCGGCAGGAGTCGAGTCCAGCGCCGTCTGGCAGTGCAGACTCTCATGACCGTGCCCCCTCGCGGCAGGAGTCGAGTCCAGCGCCGTCTGGCAGCGGTGGCCAGCGCAGCTCGCGCGACATGGAGACGGAGACGGACGAGGACCTCTTGGCGATGACGTCCAGCGACCATTCCTCGGCTTCGGCCTCTGCCGCCGGCTCCGACGTCTCGGCATCCACAGATAATATCGAGGAGGTCCGCTCGGACGCCCCCTTTGCAGGTTAGTCCCCTGACGGGCGTACTGTGTGCAGGGCTGCTGCCAGGAGAATGCTGGTGTCTGCTCCCAGTGGCTGCGTTAGAGGTAGTCTACTCGTTCATGGGAATACATTTTACAATGTTGCACTCCGCCGGTGGTGACGCCTGCGCTAATTCTAACAGTACCAGAGGAGAGGGGTACAGATATGTCCGCTGACACGACGCAAACAGCCAGGGATACGACAGCCAGGGCATCCTGATTTTTTATGAATCCAACCCCGAGCTGGTTGGCTGGTTGGGCTCGGGATTCTGTGATTTTGGACGAACATTTTCCATGGTCTCTGTGAGTGAGGTCCTACCCCTGGCCAAGCGCACAGTGATTGAGGCTTCTACCTCCACGCTGATGTGTGGAATTCCGTACTTTGTGAAGTTGGTATGTTTAGTATATCACTTCAAAAATGTATTAATTCATCCTAGGGCTGTTGGTAATCTGCCGAAACAAATCGCCCATCGGCTTTGTCGCTTGGCTGTGAGGAGCGAATCTGATGGTTGTTGGTTGCTACCTGTTAATAATTTCTGGGGCTTATCGACGCACCAACTGCCAGGGTCATATAGCGTCGCCAACCCCTTCCTGTTGGAAGGGCTGCTTGGGAGCCAGCTTGCTTCGCTGACCACTCGACTACCGCCGCCCCCAAAAATTCTGTCAGAAGTAGGATTCGAGCCCACGCCTTCATACGAGGCTCGGGAGATTAGCCAAACACAGTAGGCAGAAACCTGTCTGCAGCTACCACGGCTGGGGTGGGAAGTGTAAATCGGATGACTGTTGGTGGCTGCTTGGTTTGGGAGATTAGCCAACTACCAGAAGCTGAAACCTGTCTTTAGCTGCCACGGCTTGAACGCCCAGGTGCTTCTTGATGCTGAAAGTATACGACTTCGCACCCGTCTAATATCAAATCCTCTGTCCTTGTGCCAATTTTGAGGAATATGCACAAAGTTGTGTGATAAGTTTGTTAATAAATAAAGCTTAAGGAAAGCTTTCAGAAAAAGCAAAGGCTAGAGAAGTAAACATTAAGTGATTTGTCTTCAAATCATGTATGATTATTAATCATACTTGATTTGAAGACAAACAGCCATTTATCTTCATTTTTAAAAAGTAAGGCTGTCCGGCTTACCTAGCCCGTTGTTGCATCTGCACTCTCAGTCGGCTCCGTATCCACATCGTCATCGGTTTGTTGACGGGTGCGCCGGCCCGCGCCGCCACCCCGGCACTATCCCGGGATGTTGTGTGGCGGTCACGCTGGAGTAAGCAGCCGGGGCGGATGTTGTTCCGATAGCCGTGGCCGGCGCCGCCGCACGGCACAGGTGGCGGGCCGCGGCTCACTGCGCTGCGGTTTTGAGGTCGGATCACCGGCCACGCGATCTCCCCATCTGGTGGGATTGTCGCTCCCTTCCCTGCCATTTCAGGCAGCAGCATGCGAGCTGCGTGTGATCTGCTCTGAGAGGAGCTGAGAGCTCTGGTGTGTTCATGGTGTGGTCCGGGTTTTCTAACTCGTGGTGACGTCATTACCCCTCCGATAGTTTTCGGCCCCAATGGAACAGCTGAAAATAGTAGCAACTTCCCGGTGACCTAGAACTTACAGATCAAAATATGTATGGTGCGACGTGTCAGTCTCAGCGTCTCAATCTATTGCTTTCTTTCTATCCTGGAAACGATTCGCCTACGCTGCTACTTTTCCATTGCCCTTGCCTTCCTTATCACCAAAAATACTGATTTTTCGACGCATTTCCCTGATCCTTATTGAAAAAATAATAAACGTGTTGATTAGCCAACGTGAAAGCGTTGCAGTTTCAGAAATATGTCGTGTTGTTGATCTTGTGAGGCTGCTGGTAACGCAGCATCAGCAATAGGGCAAGACATGATGAAGCAAGAACAAGGATTTTGATCGAAGTAAGGTTTGATCCTGAATTAAAGTTACCGTATACAATTTTTTTCATAACTGGTGATCGTGACTAACTAAAAGCGCTTTTAAGGTGCAAAATGACCCAGGTCGTCGCCGTTTCCCAAACCCAAATGATGATATCATCTTTGGCAGAATTATGAGCCTAAAACTTTGATCATCAACAAAATGTAACTAGTATATGAGCATAGTTATCCATGTCCGCTGCACGTTGACGCCAGACGCCGCTCCACTGCACGTGTTAATTGACCCAAGCACCGATGAATTAGTTGCCGTTCGGAAACTGAGAGCCTCATATCGACACTGGAATTTTGTTGTGCCACCTAACTGAATATTTGGAGTTTCAAGGTAAAGTTTATAGGCTTATCTATATTGCTGGTATAAAACTTTGGAACTTGGAATATGCCAAAGTTTAGCCTGATAGGGAAACGCGGACTTTAGATTTGAGATAGCGGCCATCACATTAGCTTGGTAAATATAATTTATATACCTGGGTCATTTGGGTCTTCACAAAAAATTGTCCTGCAATAGCAGACCATGGCAATATATTTGCGGACAGTGTTCGATATTGTGGCCGTAGATAAACTTGTATCCCAAAATATACACGGCTACTTTGGTTCGGAAGATAATTTTGTGTAAAAGTCGCTTGCCCGAAACCGAAATCCATTTTATGTGTTCTGTCTCAACTCGTCCCACCCTAATCAGCGATGTGGCCGAGTATGACGTCACAGCTGACCTGCCAGTCACTGCGTCTTCGCGTTCGATATACTGATGCTGACCGCCCAGTCCCGCCCAGCTGTGTTGGTGCATTGTCTCCAACCTTTCCAACTCGTTCGTATCAGCTTGCCTCAGTCCGTTGTCCATCATGCAGACCATGTCTTCATGTGCGTTGGTTCGTAACTTACAGACTATTCAGCGCGGGGTCGTGCTGTAAGCATGTAACGGTGGCTGAATCCCGCGTTCGTGCTGGCGAATAAGTTGCCTTCGTTACCAGGTGTCTAATGCTAGGACCTGCCTTGCCGACACACGTACAAGGCCACTCGGCGGGGTTTAAGCAGAACAGGATTTGTGTAAACGCACGTGAGAGGGGGAGGGTTGACGCACTGCTTACAGCTGGTGTCGTTGCCGGGGCCATAGGCGGATGGAGGGGGAGCAAAGGGGGCACATGCCCCCGATCAACCCTTGGCGCCCCCTGAAAGGTCGATAGCGCCCTCCTGAAAGGTCTGTTACTACCCCCGCCCCTCCAGCAGGATGTGAAATCGGCGCTTACCGATAAGGTTTTGCGCCCACCTGATAAATTTTGCCGGTAAAAAGTGGCGCCCCTGGTCCGGATGGCGGCCCTCCACCCGGAAAGGTGACCCTCCCCTCCCCCCCGTTGTCAATCCTGGATCCGCCTATGGCCGGGGCCTCTTTGGGCACAGCTTACCATGCAGGATCGCCAAGATTTACGAGACCACGATTCAACTTTCAGTGGTGACCGATGTCTCACATGTCCATGCTGAATTATTAATTTATCATATGTAGACCAGGCTTCCATAACCTGGCGGATAGCCCATCACGGATTCGCTACACACGAGTTACTTGCAACTATAAACCTTCGATTGTTTGGTGAGATACTAGGTGCATGTGTGTGAAATTGTGCATGTCTTGGACTGATTTGCGTCCGACCATGGGGGCAGACTTTGCCCAGAAACCATGTTCTGATCCAAAGATACCGTCTGTGGTGTAATCCCGGTGCTAGAGATTACATGTAAAGATGGCATCAATTCCCCGAGAAGTCATGAATCCACGCAAGCGATCCCCGAGGCGGGTTGAGCGCATCTGATAAGAACGTTCCCACGTGTCAGTGAGCTCGTGCTGGGAGCATTGTCGTTTATGTAGCTTTATTTTGATTGGTTGCAGTGCAGTGTTAGCAGCTAATTTGTGCTGGAGCTGTTACCATGGGCGTGGAAAGTAAGGGGGCGCGTCTCCTGAACTCGCGGATCCGGGGGTATCCCCCAAGTTTGGACTTGACCTAAGTTTTTTGTTTGCATTTACTCCCTATCACTTGCGTGAGTCTATGTAGATGTGTTTTTGAATTGTATCATCGTTAGTTTTTTTCAAAGTCAGCCAATATACTCATAATTCGCCTTCCACCTCCTTCACCCCTCCCCCATAATCGTGTGATTCCGGGATCTGTCCCCCACAGTAAAACTTTTGCGGCGACCCCGCTGGCTGCTACATTGGCCCGTCCTGTCTGACTAGTGGTCTCGGTCAGACTGGAGCTGCAATATTGGCATTATCGCGGTGCCGCCTCTCATCGGCCTGGCTGGGGTCAGTCGGCGGATATCGGGCCAGCGGTGCGCCCGATGAGATAAGGCCGCGGCTGGTTTTACAGGGAGGGCGGCGCCAGCCTCGACGCGCAGACGATAACTGCTTCCGCTGCGGCCTTCCGACCGAGTGTCGTGACGCGCCGTGTCGTACGTGTCGCATCAGGACTGTGGAGTCGACCAAGAGCACGAAACTGGATCCGGGCGAGAGACTGTCAAAAACTATTAAAATTTTGATGTTAAAAAGAGTGGTCTGATTTTCACTGCGTGTAATGTGGAAAGATGCTGAGTTCGATGGTTTTCTTGCGAGGATAGTGTCGGGATTCGATGTCTGCCTGAACACTGAATCGACGCCAACTCCGAGCTTCGTTACGGCTCTTTATTTAATCACAGAACTAACATCAACTCTTAATGTCGCGGTCCGATTTTCCGCAGACTAGCGTACCCTTGTTTAGCTCCGAAAAGAACACCGCTAGTATCTTACAATAGAGAAATAAATATACCAGCCAGAGTTGGTCTTGGAATCGGCAACCGACTTCGTAGCCCTCCTTATTTTTACCAACAATAGGTATATTCCTTCTATCACCGTTTCACATGGATCCTTCTTCGCATGAAGCACAGTTATTTCCGCCTGGTTTTGAATGCCTTTCGGGGACAGGAACAGATGGAATGAAATAGAAGCCCAGTTCACTTCCTCTTCCCTGAAAAACAAAATTCGCTGCGATAAACGAGGCATGACATCGCGTGACTCTTTGGATCATTGCCCTCAACGGGAGCCTGTTCAGAGAAAGTAAGTCTGTATCAGCCTGACCACGTGAACGTTTGTCGCGGGCGTTACGCAGAACCCGTGTCGCGTCACATCGTCACGCCGCCGTCGCGTCGCGGTGGGTCCCCGCGGCGGCGCCGGCCGCGTCCGACAACCGCCGGTGTGACGTCACAATGATAGAGGCGATGGTAGCGCGTCCCCGCCACCGGGTGCTTTGTTATTTCTGCCGAAATTCAGTGTGAAAACGTCGTTGTATGTTCACAATACGTGTGCCGCATGAAACCATAATTTTTCGTGAAGAACAAACGAAATCAGAGAAAGTTTGGAACTTGTTGTGATTATATTTGTTTTGATTAATTCGATTCAAGAGTTGTTTTTATCTGTTTGATCACGAGTAGGGAGACAGTTACCTAGAGCAAGCAAACTAAGCAAATTCCAGGCAGAGCTAGACTCGATCTCGCCAAACCTCTCACAAAACGCTCGTCTGTGGCCGCTCGGGGACAGGCGGCGGGCGATGGGTTATCGGCAGATACACTATCCGACGCGCTGTGCCTCCGAAGGCCGTGTGTTCTGGGGTCGCGGTCCAACACTGGACCGCGGGCGGCAGTGGCGGTCCAGTACAGCGACTGTACTGATTGGCGTCACCTGACCGGACGGAACTCCCGTCATCAGTGCAGGCACGGACGGGTGAACCGCCACCGGGCTGGAACTGGGACAGGCGATTCCGGCTGATGGCGATGTCGTGCCGCTGACGCTAAACATGAGCTGCTCTGAGCCGTTGATCCCCTCGCCTGTTCGGATGGCGGAGTCGTGTCGGCCGGGTTTTCGGTAGTGTTTGATTACCGGCCGTGCGCGTGGCTGGCCGGCCCCCTGACCGTGCCGTCTGCGTCGCCGGTCTGGGGCCGTGCCGCGGTGGTGAGGGGGAGGTACGCCGCTGCCTCGCCGCTCACGTCGCCGGGCGGGCGTGCGATCTACGCGCCAGTCAGTCGACGTCGGCCGCGGTGGTGGGGAGCGCCGTGCGAGGTGTCTGTGCCAGCCCGCAGCGTGTGTGGTGCGGGAGCGACCTGCACCGGTCCCGAATACCGCACCTGAAACGTGCTCTGGTGCGGTTACTGTAGGCCGCGCCTGAAACGTGCTGTGGTGCCGTTACTGTAGGGCGCGCCTGCATCTCGTGTCTTAGTTTGAGGTAAAAGCTGGACCCTCACAGTCAGCACAGTGAAGGGTTGGTGTATTATCCATCTGAGCTCAGTGGCGCCCGTTGTTGTGCTGAAACTTCGCGAAAACGCATTGCAGTCAGTGCAAGAGTCGGCTCAGCTGGACCAGTGCCCAGTGAAAGCCTGTGACGCAGTTTGTGACGTCCTGTGACAACCTCTACACGCTGGCATCGGCCCACCGGGCTTGTGCGCCAGAGTTCTGGAAGCGCCAGACAGGCTGCAGCCCCGCTCAGCCCTGCCACATCTCCATCAGCAGGCCGAGCTGTCAGCCGCCGCCCGCCGGCAACAGGTGAGCCGCGTCGCTGGCGGCGCACGGCACAGCAACGCACTCAGCTCAGCGGCGCGGCGGCGTGGCAGCTGCTGAGGAGGCCGATTAAGTGTGACAGAGCTGTGCTCGGCGGCCAGCGGTCCGACATGTTGTGTCAGCCCGCTGATTTACTGCTCTTGCAGCGTGAAGGGGTTCTCTGGAGATGTTTGTGAATGCGGAGATTGGGTGGATGGGATAGGGCTGGCGAGAGAGAAAGAGCAGGGAGTTGAAGGCGATGGCGATCTTGTCGTGATGGTTTGGATCCCGGTGACAAAACGGTCTCGCCTGACGATGGCCATTGTCATTGAGCTAGTGTCGCACGTCATCAAACTGGTTCCGAGGAACCGTTGAAAAACTTTCCTGGATCGCACCCAGTGTAAGCGCGGTCAGTGCCGGCTTATCTTAACCCATCACTGCTCTGTGGTCCTGTGCTCATAACATCGGTATGCAGTGTCGTAGCCAGAGGACATTTGGTCACCTCGTCCTTATGAACAACAGTCAACCTCTTAGTACAATATCCAACATTGTCATAACACGTTCTCCCTTGCCGACATCTACCGTCGGTACCGTGTTCTCCTTTTTGAACATTTGACTACTCTCTGCCTTTATACGCCGCTGCGATGTCCATTAGCTCTGCCCCCACCCCCCTTCCCTCTGGTCTGACCGTATCTCTGTAACCCGTCCCACTGCATGCCCCGCCCTCTTCCGGCGATATCCCTGATGACACGGGCAGTTAGTTCCGCACTGATAGTTGTACACCACTGTTTCAGTTGAACTGGGGATGACGCCGTCCGTATCCGGGTACACAGGGGCAGTTGCAGTGCCTCCGCCTAAAGTAGCGTGGCGCCCCTGCGCTGAAGGCGCTGTATTAACAATTGATATTTGCATCCCAAAGTACTAGACAATTTAGGAGAAAACAACGGACATTGGGTGATCAAATGAACGGCTTAGACGCCCTCTCAGATGATAGGTGTCTGAAGGGCCCGCGATCAAATGTTCCTGGATACAGTGTCCAAAAACGCAGGGGAACTCGCTTGAACAGAAAATAGGCGCCCATTTTGAAGTACAACTCTAGTCCCGAATTCTGCGCCCCTTGTAGAAGCCGCAACTATTTTCTTCTCTGGAAAATTGTGCTTTCTCTCGGACAGTGCGGGTCCGGTCGCTGTCCAGTGTCGCTGGAGGTACCCGCGTCAGCCGGCGATGACTCGGTGAGTCAGCGTGGTCAGCAGACTGCGGGCCCCTTCCCGGTGGGATGGGCCGCCGCCGTTATCCCGCCGGCATGTCAGCGTGATGACGCTGGAATGGTCGGCACCGCTGGGGGGCAGACGGAGGGTGGACGTCAGCACCAGAGCCCAGCTGCAATGTGGAAAAAACGCAGGCGCTCGTCATTGTTGGTCACACCGCAGGTTTGCGGGCTTGTTTCCAAATTCGCTCACTTATATAAGAAAACATGGACAGCAGCGTGTGAACTGTTGCCGAGTTTCCTTGAGGCGGTGGGCGGCTGTCTGTAGGGGTTCTATTGTTGGGTGCCGAGTAGCGCCGGGTGGACCTTCAGTGAGCGGCTGTGTCCTGTTGCTGTGTGTGTACGGAGGTCTGACACTGGGTGCAAACACGCCTGATGCGTGGGGGTGAGTCACGGACGGCCAGCGCTCCGCTGGGGCAGCGGCCTCACGGATTGCACTGTTTTGGGGACTGTTGGGTTTGAATGGATGGGAGGGATGGTGGTGCCTGGGGAGGAAAATTCAGTGAACTAGCCTTTTTGTTACTTTCATCATGTAGATTGCAAAATGTTAGGAAGTTCGGAACTGCATTGTGGGAACCTTAGTAGTGTCATGGTTTTTCTGGCTAACTTTTGTGGACAACATGCATCAAAATTTTTTATTCTTTTCCAGGACATTTCATCACATTTTAGGACACTGAAATGCTGCGTGGGTCTTCTGGAAAGGTTCTTAACAAGTGTTTGCTTCATTAAGTGTAACATACCGATAATTGAAAAGGGCTTCCTTCTGAATAATCCAACTTTTCTGCTATGAGAAGCTGTTGATGTTAGTCATTATATCTGTGTTTTTCTGTCTTTTTGTAACCTCTTCAGTGTATGCGAAAATGGCCGAGAGGGAAAGGATTGGAGATTGAGGGATTATTTAGCGTTGTGCCCTCGCCATTAAATAGTTTTTTTAATTTCCCTGTCGTAGTGGGTGAATGCGACCACGCTTTCTATAGTGAGCACTGAAAACACCACCGTCCCGCTCACATCGTCTCTTCTCCGAACTTGGTGCGGTTTCAGTCGGTGGTGGAAGCTCGCGTCACGTCCTCAGAATGGCCGGTGTCGACTGGCCGCGCCGGCGCGGCGGTCCCCTCCGGCGCTGCTGCGGCGCCGTGGGAGGCTGATTGCACCGACACGCGCGCTGCATATCCCGAGTGGCTGCCGCCGCTGACCGGCGCGCGCCCGACGCCGCCGACAAAACACAGTGATAGCGAAATATGACGGCGACTGTGTGGCCGCTGCGTGCCGAGGAGCTGCAAAGTGCCGGTCCGCCAAGCGGGCCTCGTTATTCACTCGGTGGTGGCCTGTTTGTCGGCTGGGCAGAAAGAGATGGAGAAATATCCAGCCTGACCTCTGTTTTTTTGTCGGCGCTGGTGCAGTGCAGCGCCCCCTCCCCTCCTCCCCCGTCCGGCCGGCCGCCAGACGGAGGCCTGCGTGTTGTCAGGTCCTGCATTGCCGGCCGGGGCGGTGTCAGTCTGGGACGTCGGGATGGCGCCACTCCTGTGACCTCTGAGGTCAGGCCGCCCACCCCTGACGGAACCTGCCGCTCTTCCGCCTGCACCTGTCCCGACACTGATTAATAATCAATGACGTTTTTAGTCTTGCTGCCACGGTCGAGGCCAAGGCTTTATAACGGTTCAAACCGGGCCCGCGCCGGCTGTATGCTGCCCAAACGTCGTAATTTGGAACGTCACAAGTTAGCCAACATGCCCTCGTTTAAGTCCAGAGTATGCACACTGATTTGCGGGGCGCCTGTTGCCCACCCGTCAGGGTTTACAGGTCCCTCGATATTTGTATCATGCTGAGACGCGGCCGCCGATCCATGGGGATGGGCTGTGGGGTACCTTCCGTGATGAGGGGCGTCCACTCTGCTGTGAGGCGCCCACTGAGTTTTGGGGCCTCTTCCATGTTCTGGGGTAGGCGTATGTGAGTGAGGCATATGCTGTGCTCTGGAGTGTCTGCCTTGCTCTGGGGCAAGGGGCATGCTGTGCTTTGGTGCGGCAGTCCTTCTCTGGGGCGTATGCTGTGCTCTAGAGTGTCTGCCCCCCCCTTCTTGTGTGCTTTGGGTGGGGTGTATGCTGTGCTGTGGAGTGTATGTCCCCGCTGGGGTGCTGTGGGTAAGGCGTATGCTGTACTTGGGAGTGTCTGCCCTCTCCCCCTATGGAGTGCTGTGGGTGAGGTATATGCTGTGCTCTGGAGTGCTGCCCCCTCTGGGTGCTGTGAATGAAGCATATGCTGTGCTCTGGAATTTCTGTCCCCTGTGGGTGCTGTGAGTGAGGCATATGCTGTGCTCTGGAGTCTCTCCCCCTCGGGGGTGCTGTGGTTGTGGCATATGCTGTGCTTTGGAGTGTCTGCCTGGTTCTGGGGTGGAGGGGGAGGGAGGGCGGGGTTGTGTGCTGTCCTCCGGAGCGTCTGCCCCGCTCTGGTGCGGCGTCTATGTGGCTTCCGTCCGCGCCGCGTGCAGTCGATGCCGCGGCTGCAGCTGCTCCTCCGCGTCAGCCGACCCCGCCGCGCGGTCGGCGGCGGCACCGCGCGTGGGAACGCTGGCGCCGCGTTGCAACGGACCGCAGTCGGCGCCGGCCGCGTCGCGGAGGGTGTGGCGGGGAATGGATGTTTCCGCGGTGCTCTCCGGTTAGGGAAGGGCGTGTGATTAACTACCAGTCCTGACAACCTCTCCCGAAATTAGAATGGCCTGCCCTTGATACAACAGCGCTGGAGCTGGAGAGCGGAGAAACCGGCTGCTGGGGTGCCGACTGTGGGGTAGGTTCTGCTCGGTGGGAAGTTTTTGCCTTTGGTGACGAGTCTGTGACTCTGGCTGGTGACTGGTCGTGTATTCAGCTGGGTTCATGCTGGAAATCAAACTGGTGTTTGGTCCGGTGACATTTTTTAGGCTGAGCATCATGCTGGTCTGGTCCTCTGTCCAGTAGGGTTCAGGCGTGGGCGTACGGCTCGTGTTTACTCCTGCGTGCAGCGTGGTCTGCTGTGACCAGCCCGGTTCAGGCATGGGCATCAGACTGGTCCTGTGACCAGCCCGTTTCAGGCGTGGGCGTCGGACGACGGGCCGGCTCGGGGCCGTCTCTGAACCGTGTCGGATGGGGCGCGGCGACGGCGTGGGACTGGCCGGTGGGCGGCGCCGGATGTGAACCGTTTCTCTCCGACGGCTGACGTGGGAACTGAGCCGCGCTGCACACCACAGACATGCTGATTTCCTCCAACTGAATGCTAATTGACTCGTCATCGTTGCTTCGTAAATAACCGGTCTCGGATACCGTGTCTAAATCTGACCTCGTTAGCGCATCGGCGGTGTCTGTGATCATGGTCTCGGTTAATCTGCTCTGGTGTTGTAATCACTCTTGGCCGTCCGATGCCTCCATTCCACTGCCTCCGGGGCCTGAATGATCTCTGTTGGTAGCTACAGCCGTGCAATGGCTAACTTAATCCGGGCTTGGATGGGGTTCCGGCGCCGCCGCTGCTGCTGCTGCTGTGGCTGTTGCCCCCGCGATGGAAGCTGCTTCCATTGTTGTTGCGTTGCCTCGTGCTGCTCTGATGCGTCCAAACCGACCGCTGTTGGGGTCACGGCTAGTAAGGGGGGAGGGTAAGCAACGAAGCGCAGCCTACCGGCACTAATTCAGGCCTGTGTCACTGAGGCTAGAGATGGGCAAAACATGAGGTGGCGGGTCACAAAGGTAAGTACCTCCGACTTGAGCAGACTGAATAGAGCAGGGTGGAACCCTCTGTGGGTCGGATGGCTTCCTCCCTGTTGCGGCCATTAAATTGCACGTGAATATGAATTAAGGCTAGAATAGTGGTCCATTGTGGTCTGACATGGCTGGACGTTAAGGGCATTGTAGTCCCCACATTGAATGGATTTTTACGAGCATGCGACTCGACGTAAACGATGGTTTTTGTTGGCCGAAGTTGAATGGCGCAGTTGCGCCCCTTGCGATTTGGATCTGCCTTGATTGATGCTGGCGATGTGAGCGGTGCGGTTGTATTGTTTGACGGATATCTGATGTGGGCTCCGGTTTCTGATGGTCATGTGTCGTTTGCCCGACAGCAGATAACCTATCAGAGCCAGAGCCGTGATACCCGCCTCCACCCCGCACACCGCAATGTACCGAACAGGCTGAGCTCCACATGAACCTTGGTGCGGAAATTAGTACGTCTGGTCCAGCGATCTCAGCTAATCTTTCTAGACATGGTGTGAGACAGACAGTGCCGGGCGATAACAATCGCGATTGTCGTGTCTCACGTCGCTAGACCTTGCCACCTTGTCGTCAGACCATACCTTGCTCGCCAGCAAAAATAATTCATGTAGTCGTTCGGAAGTAACCTTTAAACCATTTTGCCGAGAAATACAGAGTACTTTGTTCCGTCAAGATTTGATGATTGTTTTGGCTGCATTGTATGTGGTTTGACTCAGGAAAACTGCGTCATCCACCTCAAAGAACGCCGTTTTCTACGCATGTATCCCCATTGCAACATGTCAAGCAGCCTGCTACCACCAGTGGTCCAGTATTGTGTCGATTGAGAGCCGATTGTAGCTCCGAATGGTCCCAGTACCTTCAGCTGCTGCATTGTGGCGCTACTGCGCGAGTTGCACGTGTTGGCGGGCAGTTTCCGTCCGAGCCTCATCAGGCCTGTTGCGCGCCGTACAGCGCGGCGCCGCAGTGGCCTTGGCGTTGACTGCCACCCCTAGCTGCAATTGCTGTTGATGGGACGACGTTCCGGCACAGTGCGGCCACAATAGGCCGTTCGTGTGTGCACGAGAGCTCGGTGCCGCTGCGGTACAGTAACGGTATCAAGCGCCGGTACACTGCCGGGGCGGGGCGTGCCGGCTCGGCGGTGCACCGGGCTCGGTTTGAACTGTCCACTGCCGCCCACGATGGATTAACCTGTCGCGGTCGGCCCATGCACGGCTGGACAGTGCATGCCATCGCCAATGGACATGGATCCTGTTTGTGTGCTTAGGTTCTTTCCTATTTGATAGATTTGGAAGTTGGTCGTCATAAATGCACCGATAGATTTGGAGTTGGTCGCCATAACTGCTGCACCGTTGATTTCGCGATGAAAGCTTAATCCTGATGAAAATCATGTCGAAAGGGTGTACGATCAAGATTAAACGAATGGTTTGTAGAAAATAGTGTTTGCTTTCGGAATATCATGGTTCTTTGCACACGGAAATTGTCTGCAGAAAAGTGGCAGTTTTCGTTTTCCTGGCGTCACGTGATGGCGCTGGCGTCGCCACCTTCCGATGCTCTTCTGTGTTTTTGTGGCCCACGCTTCTGCACGAGTTCCCCCGCGCCCCCGCGCGCTGACACCTGCCCCTGTTGCTGTTGGCTGACAGGCGGTGACCCCGTGACACTTGGCTGCCGACCCCGCGCGAACTGGGTGTAAGGTGGCGCACGCCGAGCATTAGCCGGGCCGATGGGCCGATGACTTACCGCCAATGCCCTGGTGGATGTCAGAGAATCGGGCCAGAAGAAATGCTCTGTGAAGAAGTGGGAGACTGCGATAAGGGCTGGCGAGATAAAGCTGCTCGTCCGTAGGCTGAACACAAAGCGACCACATGGTGTGATTAAAGGGAGATACGCGAAAAATTATTATTGTGGTTTCTTGCTATTTGAAAAATCCTGATAACAAAACTATCAATTATTTTTGTATCTTCGGCAAAATTTTAGGAGGCCACTCACTTATTATCGAAATAGGTTAACAGTTTCAATAAAATGCCCATCACTTACCCATGGCCATACCCATCATTTACTTTTCGAAAACTATTTTAAGTTGAAAAGTAATTTTTTTCTTATAATACAAATGTTTGCTTTCCTGTATTTGTATTTGAATTAATTTTAAAAAGCTTTTAAAAACTACAAAATGAATTAGTTTGACCTAGAAAGGAAAAAAACATAATTAGTCAAGTCTTCATCGGTTTTTGTACCTCGGGTCTTGAGCCATTTTCTGCTTCCAGCCCCAGGATGACAAAACTTTTGCGTCAGGTAGGTCACGTGACCCCGGTTTGAGAATTCCTAGGCCTCTGATTGGTTAATTGTGATTTCTTTTAAGCCCTATATTTCTGTTTCGAAAGAGTTTTGGAATGTTCTTTTTCTAAAGTAATTTTTTTCTGTAGTAGTCCAAAGTTTTACATCACTGTTTAGGATAGATGTGACCTAATTCTTAGAGAAATTGATAGCCTTAGCCGTGTGTACGGCATATGCATCGATATGAGGTGTACCGGTAAAGTCGTCTAGAAATGTTGACTTTGAAAGCAATTTTAAGACATTTGCAGGGCAAATTCGCAAAAATGAGAATAGGACTTCTGAAACAACTTTTTGTAACCTTTTGATATAGCGAATAAAAATTTTTTCGCGTATCTCCCTTTAAGATCGCTCTGTGATGTTGATGATTGGTTCTGTTTTGAATGGTTATGCATTCTTGCATCGCTCGTTTTATGAGCTATCATGACTTCTGATACAACGCACAATCAGTTCCGGTAGGCTGACGATGCCCTGTATAAAATCCCACCTCTACTCGTTAAAGGGAGTGTCCCCATTTTTATAGTGGGTTTTGAACTGAGATGGCAGTTTTGTAGACTGTGTTGAGAAACCACTGGTGGCATGTTTAATTTCACCCAAATCTGCCTGTAAAATATTTTTGCAAAGTTTAAAGTTCAAAGTAAAGCGCTCAAACTCTGAAGGAATACCATCCGTACGGTTGTAGTTACCTGATTGGTCATAAGCCCTAAGCCCCGCCCACGCGCCGAAAATGTCATGCTAGCGAGTGAACCAGCCTGCAATATGCCTGTTTGGCAGTGCGACAAAGCTGCCGCTACACATCCGTTTCATTCGAGCACAACTAAGTCAGAAATCCACGTCTGAGAAGAGGGCACTCGCATGTTAGTTGTGTAATATGTTAAGTTGCAAGGTCTTGGGTACTCGCTTATTCTATGGATGCTTCTATGTTTATTGGCTGGACATGTCTGAAACGGACATGGACTCCGTTTCGCAGCGAGGCTATGATCAATGTTTGGGATTTTACTGCCTATTAAAACCGTTATTTTGATGACAACACAAGTTGTTCGAAAAGAGGAGATATATATGTTTTTAGCTTATGAAGTGGGGGTGAAAATATGGTTTCCTGATTTTCTGACCTCTTTTGTTCATGAATTTTTACTTTTAGAATTTCGGAAAAATTGTCCTTTGCCTTTAATTGGGTTCTCGGGAGGTTCAGCCTACCCGGTGCGCCACACAACGGTGGAGTTCAGCTGCTGCTCGCTGACGCGTCGCCTGGATGACTAGCGGGGCCGCCCCTGCTCTGTGGTAGGTGATCTGTCATCGTCTGTGGTCCCAGACCGACCACGCGGCACGGGCCAAGGACCACACCTCTGACTGAGCCGCCTCGCCCGAACCTCTCGACAGGTCGCGGTCGTCCGTCAGCCGAACCATTAGTCGGCCATGCCGAGCGTTCGTCAACTGTGAGGAAAAACCATGTGTTGCAGGAGAAAATGTAGGAACGTGCGCACCAGACGCTCCTATATGACAGATTGTTCTTGAGGCATATGCGAACCAGGCGTACTTACTTTTAGTTCAGACGCTCTGTGAGTGGTCTGATGGTTTTCCTTTCAACCGTGACCGTACAGTTCAGACCAGCCTATGTGGTATTACGTGGGCCGTATTGGCCCTGGCTGCTTTTTGCCCGCGTTCCGTCCTCGTGCCAACTAGCGCAGTCGGAGAAGAGCGCGTTTGCCATTGTGTGGATTGTGTGAGATCGAGCGCCAAGCGACCAAGCGCATTTGTGATCTGCGAAAATTTCCTGGGAATCTGTTTTCTAGACATTTTGTCGGGGAAAAAATACCGTATTGGTATTTGTAAAACATTTGTTCTGACCATGTTTGTTTATTTTCACGTGAAGGTAAGCTTTTTCGCTGTTATTTTAATATACATTTCCCTAAGGAAAGTATTCGTGCCGTAAATTTTCTGCCAGGAATTTTGAGGAAATCACCATCTCATGGGGGTGAATCTGATGAGCTATGGTGTCATTTTAGTACCTCACGCCCTGCTAGAGCCCTTAACACCGAAACTGTTTGTACGGACTGACTTTGTTCTAGCATTGTCCTACCTGTACGTACTGGGTTTGACACCCCTGCGTGATTTTGCAGAATAGAGCTAAAGTTAGCGTGACGAACTTGACTGAATGTATGGTGGAAAGAAATTGTCCTTCCTTTTAAAGGCGAGGGAAAGACTTGACAAATAAGGCGCTTAGCATTGCGGTTCTGTCATGGTCGTCCACTCAAAACGCCCCGAGGTCACATGAACGCCACAAAGGCCAGCCGTTGCTATGCCCTGAGGCGGTATCGCTGTGGCTGAGGTAAGCATTTGAGAGGGGAGCGGAAACAACCGCCCTTCATGTGATTCGCTGTGAGTCAAACCAAGCTCCTCGTGATGCCTAAGATAACAAAATCTCCCGCGAGGACTTTGAGTTGTGGGTGACACCTACTTCGGTTATTATGTATGCATGAATTGGTAACGTGAAAGAAAGTAATATTTGTTTTTTCATTGAGTAACGCAACGTTTACATGGGGTTTGATTCTTGTTTTGCGATCCGTCATAGCGGCATAAGCGGAGCTTCCGAAATGACAGATATGACAAATGTCATGCCCAGTTTGCGGCAAGCCTCGAACCACATGCAGATTTTTCCGGCGACGTGAGCCTCGTGCCTAATCTCAGGCATGAAGTCCAGATTTATGACAATATTCCTTTGCAAGTGAGGCATAATTTGATCTAGGGAAGTGACTTACAACTCTGATGAATCGCCCTCTGGCTTCTGCCATATCAGCGCGTTCCGCCTGGGCATGGCGGGTCACCGACTTGAGTGTTAAATATTAGCAGAATGACAGCAAATGTCTTTTGACATTTATTAACGTATAGTGGAGATTCGCTCAGAACTGTCTTATTGGGTGCGTTTTTCACTAGCTCCAGGACCAGATGTGCTTGGCTTAAGCTAGCATGTGTTTAATTTTCATGCCACTGTGTTGACGTCCCCCAAACAACCGAGGCTAGTTTCTATTGACGTGCCACTGTGCGTGGTCGCTGAAACGTGTGCCTTGTACTGTCCCGGTGAAGTTATCACTTTCTCACGCGGGCTAATTCACGGCAGTTTCGCTCCTAGCTAAACACCGTGCTCAAGCAAAATTAGAATCCAATCGATACTGGCGGATGATGCAATGCCCTGTTTTGCCATGCTGCCCGTTTTTGGTGGTGGCCTGCCGTGACAACCTCATCAGTTGCGTGTCGTGTTCGTTTTGCCATGTTCCGTGATCGGTTGGGGCGTGCCGGCCGGCGGCACGTGACATCGGAGCAATGATACCAGCCGCGCGGTGTTGATGCACGTGGCCTGTATTAACGATGCTGCATCAATAGACGGACGGCGGTGATCGCTCTCGTCATTAAGAGCTGTCACTCTCCCAGCATGCGGCGGCACACGCCAGCATGTATGGGTGCCGCACGCTCCATTTTCGCCAGATGAGTTGTTTTTATCGCAGCTCTGTTGATGTCGATACACGTGTGGCTGGGCTGGGCCTGAAGCTTGGTCGGTGGACTGTGTTGTGTCAGTGGGCTCGGCTTTAGCGAGCCAGGATCGGCTGGCCTTCGCGGCCGCTGTGACTTCGAGGCCACTGCCGTCGGAGTGCATTTGTCCCGACGTCCCCCGCCCGATTGAGCGGGGCGAGCAGCCGGCGCGTCCTCGACTAAGTGCGCAGACTTCGGAACGTTAGCAGGGTCGGGGCATCTATCACCACGTGCTGAACACAAAGTAGCAGCTGCTGTCTTCGGCATTGGCGGACGCAGGGGGGGCATTCCGGTCATGCCCCCCCCAAAACGCTGGAGGGGGCAAACTATCTTTTGGCCCCCAAACGCCGGAGAAATTTTTGAAAAAGGGGTTTACACTAGGTTTGTAGAGCAAAAAATATTCGCTCCCACCCCGCCCCCGGAGAGCGATCATGTACTTGGAGAGGTAGCTTATACTAGGTCTGTCGAGCACTGAAAAAAGGTGTTTACACTAGGTCTGTAGAGCAAAAAAATCTTCGCTCCCCCCCAGGAGGAGAGGCAGACATGGGTTTGCCCCCCAAAACTCGGGGGTCCCTGGTCTTCAGTACCGTGCCGCTTTGGAGCGGCGGGTTTCTAGCGAATCTGCCCGTGGAGAAGAATGGCATGCGGTCTAGCCAATAGGGTGAATTCTGTTGACAAGATTGAATACATAAGGCATGCGTCGAAGTGCGAATATGTCTGTCTGTCTATTTGAACGGGTTCCCGCTGCATGCCGAATGAGGTTGCCCGACGTGTAGCCCTGGATACTAGATGGCTGCTCGAATCCTTTTCGACTGACGACAGGAGCTGATTGTGGCTGTCGATGTCGGAGTTTGTAGTTCCGCGTTAGCATATTTACAGTTAAATCCAGCTCACTCGGAACAACCACAAGGAATTGCAAATGGCACGCTCGGTCCGCTCGCGATTATTCGGAAGCCGCGACCAGCCGTCCGTCTCTGGACGGCCGACAGCAGCTGCGTCAGCGTCAGGTGCTGCTGCGACCACGGACGATTTCCGGCCGGCCGCCGCGTTCCACAGAGCAGTGACCGACAGGTGCAGCCTCGGGAGCGACAGCCTGGTCGTCCAGGTGTGCTCGGGCGGTGGGCTCGCCTGCTTTCGTGAAGCACCCTCAGGCGTGTCGCGTCTGGGTGAAAGCCACCACGTTTCATAATTCTAGTGCAGGCTTTGAATGGTTTGAATGCCTCACGCTGGCGACAGATTTTACGGCCGGCGGGCGCTGTGCGCTGGGTTTAATGAGACGTCTAGTGTCGGCCCGCTCCGGTGTACATATTAATGGTTTCTGTAAGCACACTGTATGACGTGAGCCAGATGCGTCGGCTTCGCGGTCGGATTATTGCACGCAGCTGCGTGGTGTTCATCGTCGGGGCAGTGAGCTTTCACGCCAGCTATGGCGCCCGCCAAGGTAGCAGCGACATATATAGCGGGCGCGGGGCGAGGCTGCCCTGCCTCGCCTCTCCGGCAGCACACCTGGCGCCGCCGTCGGGTCGATTTGGTATTCGGCCCTGTCGAGTGTCGTTATGGTGGCGCGGAGACATAAATCCCGGTAAGAGGCCCGCTCGGTCACCGCGGTATGCTTTACGTCAGCGGGTGTCGGCCTCCTGGCAGGTTACATGGGCCGCTGATTCCAGAAGCGAAGGTGGATTGGTTGCTCTGGCTCGTGCCTTCGCTTCTTATCTAGGTCATGGAGCTTATTTACTGTCTTTTATGTGCATTCGCCGTAGTGTCATGGCTGAGTTTGACAGTATAACTATTACTTAACTGTCTAGTTTTCTGTCGAGCAGCAGGAAGGAAATGGGGACAGACGTTTACAGTACGGTTGTGTAAACCTTACACTGTGGGTTGGTACAGCGCGGCCTGCTAGTGCCGTCTCTCTCTCATGTACATACCTTCTGCTCTTGGTTGACAAATTCGCTGCAGGCATCACGGTCGGTGCTGGCCCGCTATAGGCAGACCTCACTGTCGGCGCTGGTCTATGCAGATCTCGCGGTCGGTGCTGGTCCGCGTCAGGCAGGCCTCGCGGTCGGTGCTGGTCTATGTAGATCTCGCGGTCGGTGCTGGTCCGCGTTAGGCAGGCCTCGCGGTCGGTGCTGGTCCGCGTCAGCGCCTCGCGGTCGGTGCTGGTCTATGTAGATCTCGCGGTCGGTCTGGTCCGCGTTAGGCAGGCCTCGCGGTCGGTGCTGGTCCGCGTCAGGCAGGCCTCGCGGTCGGTGCTGGTCCGCGTCAGGCAGGCCTCGCCGTCGGTGCTGGTCCGCGTCAGGCAGGCCTCGCGGTCGGTGCTGGTCTATGTAGATCTCGCGGTCGGTGCTGGTCCGCGTCAGGCAGGCCTCGCGGTCGGTGCTGGTCTATGTAGATCTCGCCGTCGGTGCTGGTCCGCGTTAGGCAGGCCTCGCCGTCGGTGCTGGTCCGCTGTAGGCGGACCTCACGGTCGGTGGGACCCTCGGGCCTCTAGGTAGACCTTAGGCGGACCTCACTGTCGGTGCTGGTCTCGCGGTTGGTTCTGGGCGTGGACCTCGCGGTTGGTTCTGGGTGGACCTTGCTTTTGGTTCTGGGCGTGGACCTCGCGGTTGGTTGTGGGCGTGGACCTCGCGGTTGGTTCTGGGCGTGGACCTCGCTGTTGATTCTGGGCGCGGACCGTCTCGCCTCTGAATGGTATGCGACCTTGCATCGCTCACGTGCCTGCTGAGTTGGCGTGCCGGCCTGGCGGAGAGAACGAACGGTGGGAAGGCGGCCGCCGACGCTGCCCGACTTCCATCAGTACTGGCTGGGGTGTGGACGCCGGTGATGAGGGCCCTTGTCCGAACCCGAGTTTCTGGTGCAACTCAAACGCAGCCAGGCGATGGAAACGTGCAGTTATCGTTAATCGTCATCATCGTGGGTTATTAGGGCATATCGACAATACGGGTCATTTTGCGCCCGTCAGGCCTACTTTTAGATGTTGAGAAGTGTTCGTATAACCAGTTTTGCAATGCTAAATACTGAAATGAACAGGTATGGGTGCTTTTTTGCTGTGCCGCCTTGTCTGTGACCGGGAGCTCTGAGTGATTGGTTTGTCCCACCCGCTGTGTGTTTACTGTAACAGACCCTCCGTCACGCGGCGGCGCCCCTCCCCCTCGCCCTCCGGCACTGCCGACGGGAGCTGTCGTCACGGGGAGGCGTGACGTCACCGCCTGGACCGGAAATGCTGTGAGAGTGTTCAGAATGATATTGCAGACCATTTTGTGTATGTTTCACTTTTTGGCTTTTCTAATATGTGCGACTGCTTTTTTATTAAAAGAAATCTAGATGGACGTGTCCTATAGGCTACAAACATGATTTCCCCCTCCCCAACTGTTCACACGCACACAAACACACTCTCACTCCACTGTCTTCAGGAGTTGATTTGGGTCTGTTAGGGACGGTTGGTTCGTGACGTGCGGTTCACCTGCGTTTCGATTTTCTACTCAGAATGTTTTCGGTATACAACCCAGCCACATGTGCCTCTACTCTCGGAGTCTCCGCCGGTGTGGCGATTTGCGCCTGGCTGAGAAATCTGTTTTTTTTGCGCTTCCGTCACGCCTAGTCACGGAGCAGTGAGCGGTGATCTCTACGGGTGTTCACTCGCTCACAGTGCTAAGCTATGAGTCTGCTTGTCGTCAATGTTTGGAGTGCACGTGCCAGAACGAGAGAAACTCTGATCGTTTTACAACAGAACAGCCAAATGTTTGCTCTTGGGTGGAGAAGTTTCTCCCGGTGGGACGGCGCCGAAACTCAGCTGTGCGCCTGGGGTATACTTGACTGCAATACTAATGCCACAGTACTGACACGGCGAAGCAGAATTAGTGTCGTCTCAGCACGCTGCACTGTCAAATACTTCGAAACTGATTGTATTAATGTAAAGACGGGACGTCACTTTGAGGAATCCCAGTCGGCCAGTGTGTAAAGCGCGCCAGCAGGGCCACCGCGGCGGAATTTGCCCGGGTGGCGGTGAGGTCTCGGGCTGTGTTTATATCGGGCGCAGCTGCGGACTCTGGAAGTACGGCGGTTATCTCCCCTCTGGTCGGCAGGCGCCTGCGCTCGCGCACCAGCACCGGCGGAAACTCACTGCCGACGATGAGTGAACAGGAATACGACCCAGTGGCGTGTTTTACCGCTCTGCAATGTCGCGAATGGCTCCTTTGCACTTCATTTTGGTTTTTATAGTGCAATGTCAAGTGTGTTGTTTTGATAAGCCCACATATCGTCTACGGAGATTCAGACATTTTACAAAAATTTAGGCATCGGGTGACTAATGACGCAATGTTTTGAACATGGAACATCCTCAAACAGCTGGAGTTACCCGAAATTGCAGGGTATTTCCGCGCGGCGCGGTGGCGCGCAACCTCGAACTACTCCGTCGCACACGTGTACCGGGCTAGGCGGGGCTGCGATTGTAGACTCGGCGTCAGTCGGCCTCTCTTAGATGACATATATGGAGACCTTTGACTGGTGTGCAATTTGGCCCTGGCGACGTAAGGCACCCGCTGCTGGCAGGACAATTCGCCGCGTGGGCGTGCTGTTCGGGGGCAGCTGACTGCGCTTGCGGTTATGGTTATAGTGGTAAAGTGATTGGAAGGTTTACACTACGGAACCCATCATTTTTTTATATTTAAAATTGTCCAAGTTGTTCCCCGTTTGGCTGTTGGAGTCGGAGTCTCACTAAAGTCCTCGAGGGACTTGCCACGGGGACCCCGACCCCACCACCCGAACGAGCAACTCCCACAATGAAGGGTTAATTTAAAAGCCAACGTTTGACGTCCAACAAAGCACAGGGACGGCTGCCCCGCTTAGGTCACCCTCTCTCCAGTCAGTTGCCAGCCGACCTACGTCGGTTACACTATTGAGCGCTGGAGCCTCTTAGGGGAAGCGATCCCAAGTCTGAATATGCACTGCCACCGCATGTTTCTGAGCAGCGGGCCGGAGCCCAGCGCTCTACCAACTGATCTACCGGGGCGGTAATCATGCTTCCTTTAAGCGGGAATGGAATATGTGTAATTTGTGTGTGTTAGTAAGATAGTCGCTGCTTGATTCTTTTTATACTAGCATCCTTTCATTACGTTAGTAGATTGAAGACTTAAACTCGAAAACAACTGGCTTGCTTTTTCTTTTTAAAGTCTAAGGAGAAAGCAAAGGCTCGTGTTTCTTGTCATTTGAAAAGGCATCTATATCTCATCTTGATTCTAAAGTGTTTCACCTTGAATTATCCCCAGCGTAAATGTTGTATATGATTTTTTAAAACTCTTCACTTTTAAATGATTTTGTCGCACTTGCTGCAAACATCCCCAGCTAGACGAGACCCCCCCACGTGTACGTACCCCGCCGGCCCCACCCCTGACACCTCTCTCTGCTTCGGCAGGACTTTACCGCGGCTCCACCATTGGCCTGCTGTCCGACCTACCCCCTGGTCTGCCGGGGGCCGGGCGGCGGCCCGAGCGGCCCACCACGCTGCCTGCCCGCTACGAGAACGTCCGGCTCTCCGGCACCGGCGCCGGCATGTCCACCAGTCTGGGCGGCGGCGAGGGGGATGAGCCGGTGCTGAGGCGGCCGCGCACCACCGTCACCGTCTCCGGCGACAATCGAGCCTCCAGCCTGGTCATCCTCAGTCCCTTCAACGAGCAGGAGGAGTGGAACAAGGTGTACGACATCGTGGCCTCCTACGGCGGACGGCATCATGTCGGAGATCGACCAGGAGCTGCAGAGCAGACGAGGTGGGTGTAGGGTCTGAACAAAGGTTTACAGCTGGGTGTGCTGGGAAAAGGTGATTAAAAATGTCTGCTTGATAAATGGAAAATATGCATTCATATTTTGTGAAGCAAGTTCATTATAGTTGCTTTGTCGTTCTGGTGCTTTAAATGTGGGACATATAATGTGTAGTACGCTGGATACATACATTCCCTATTGAATTTATTTAATCTGAAGTATTTTAACGAATCAGTTTTAACGAACAAGTCCTATCTTAATCTTTGTCATTGTGGTAGGAAGTCATTAAAAGGACGTTTACCTACAAATTTATTTGTTATGACAACATTGTGAGACGGGGTAGCTTCACTTGTCGATATATACAAGTCTAGAGCTCGGGAAATTTGAAGTCACAATTTTTCAGGCGCACTGAACAACCGTGGTGCAGTGAAGGTCAAATCGGTTCTTGTAATGCGTTGCCGGAACTGTGGTGCGATGGCGCTATAGCTCCAGTCTCGTACCACCCGTCACTCCCTGCTTCGTTTCTTTTGGTGCGATTTGTATCTAAAGTGGCCAGTTTTGCGGAGCACGTGCCTGGCGCGCGCGAGGTGCGGAGGTGACGCGATGACACGGCATGAGACGGCGCGCGGCGACAGGGATGACCTTGGCGTCTTGCCCCAGGCTGGAAGGACATCGGATTGGCTATCTGTCAGAGCTGTGAACACGCGTAGACTGGTGTCACCCGGCCTACTGTATGGCAGGGTCGCCGGACTGACTGCACGCGATTTTTATGACGTGTATTTATCAGAGGCGGATCCAGAATTTTTGGGAGGGATTGCAGCTACTGAGATCGTTATTTTTGGTTTCCAGAAAGAGGTGCAAGGGTTCAAAGGTGGTGCCGATTTGCTCTTATTATTTAGCTTATTTCATTATTTATTCATTTGGCTCATTTCATTCATTATTTCATTCATTTAGCTCATTTCATTATTTAGCCTATTTCATTCTGTTTTGGATCACTACAGAGGCATTCCATTCTGTTTTGGAACACTCCAGAGGCGTCTCCCTTGATTCCTAGATGCCTGGTTTCCCTTATTTAGTAGCTAAATTGTCTGTTAGAACATCAGTGGTCGCCTTTTTCACCACCTCCTTGTGCAATGATTGGAAACCACTGGTTGGGTTAATCACCACATTTATGTTCCCGGCGCAGGGGCACCATCTTTTCTGCCCCGAAAGAAGGCGGCTACCGTCCCCAGCTACATCCCTGGATCCGCCCCTGAAATTTACCCTTTAAATCTGAAACCCTCGAAAATGTAGGCTGCGTATCGCCGGTGGAGACGGCTGTGAACGACTGTGAAACCAGGGCTGTGACAAACTTTTGGGTGGTCGCATCGGAAATCTCTGCGTTTGGGCCATCGTTGCTTGGGAAAGTTTCCCGCGTCCATGGCGGTTAGTGTGGGATCGCCTCCCGCCCTGGCCGCTGCGGGGCAACACTGCGTCGGTACCCTGAAGCGGGAGCTTGTTGGCCATATTTGACTCGAAACCACTGCTTTCCTGGGAATCTTCTACCCCCGGTGTTGTGTCTAATGACCGTGATGCAGTCGATTGCGGCAAATGTTGGGTTGTGGCGCTTGGCAACAAGACAATGGGCAGTCGCCGACAGGAAAATTGGGTCACAATTTATCAAATATACGTCTGCTTTGCTTTCAGTTTTTCGTCACCTTTGCACGCGTCAGTGGCAACCATGCAGCTCCATGTGATTGTTCCAAAGAAGGCATGTTTAGTTCCCTAGCCGTGGTGTAATTTGTAGGATCCCGCCGTCCGGGCTTCGTCCACTCCCAGCGTGTACTGATGGTGGGAGGCTCTGTCCGGTTTGTCACAGCGCTTCAAAGTTATGCTTCCTTTTCATGGCTTCAATGCGTAGATTAGGGATTCAGCAATGCGCTGTTTCTGTACTGTTTGGTGCTTAGGACCTTTTCTCACGCGACCTCTCTGCAACAGTCGAGGAGTGCAAAGTTTTGTTTCGTCTGATTAGTTGTGTCGTGCGGTTGTCAGGTTCATAAACGGTAAGCGTTGAAGAATACCTTAGTGCCTTACAGCCGCATAGGCCGCCGGAGAAATGATTTAAAGGGAATGTGGCACCTTGGTCGAATCCTGGAATTTAGTTTAATTAGGGGTACTTTTAGCCGAAAATCATGGAAGCGTCCATGATGTAAATGTACAGTGAATATCTGGGGAAAAATGTACAGGCAACAAGCAAGCGGCCAAAACCCAACAGGAAGAGTTGCACGCCAAACCCGGCAGTGGGCGTCGATAAGCCCCAAAATATTATGTACAGTGAGCTCAATATTTTGATTTTTGAAATGTTCCTCTAGGGGAAGAAATAAATATCTGCCTGTGAATGATGTCATGATATGGCAACCACTACCATCTTCAATACGCTTCAAGGGCTTCGATTGGCTGATACTCAACGTGACGTCAGCATATATCGTCACACCAGCAGCTAGGATGACTGTGGCCTGCTGCTTGAGGTACATGTAGGGTACATTTCAGGTAGTTTTTAGCCTTTCTCTACGGAAATTTTGGTTCCAAGACAAATGATATATAGAGTACCGGGTTTTCCTGCATGCTTTACAACTTGGCTATCTCAGTTATAATCACATTATAAAGGGGCCACATTCGCTTTAAGCACTGTTTAAATGTACTGCGACATTGTTTTTTGTCTTCATGGCGTTGTATATTTTCTTACCCATTGTTTGCTTTGTTTGCATAAATTTTAACGTCGCATTTATAATTGTGGGTGTGCTTATTCGTACAAAAATGTGTTTGCAACTTTGCTGTGGAGTGGATTTTCGTACGGGAACAAACACCTGTCAAACTTATATGCGAAGGAAGTGCGATGCAAAAAAGATCAAAAGACTCCGGATGCGAAAATATGGGTGTACGAAGAAGTATGGTCCGAAAACTTGAATAAGATGCGGCTCAAAAGCGTATCCGGATACCGTTAAAAAATTTCTAGGTCTGGACCGTGGTTGTCGTGAGTTTAGAAGTCATCTCATTTGGGAATTTCCAGTCCGCTCGGGCCGCGTGTGTTCCGTATTGGCGCGGCTGCATATGGCACACGTAGGCGTCCGCTGTCGCTTTTTTCCATTTATGAATGAAGTGGCATACGTCCGTGAGGAATGGGCGCACCGTCTGGCCGCCAAATTCGGCGAATGACTCAGCGTGCCGGGGCCCAGTATGGCGGAACAGCGCGCCTCTGAGGCTATCTGATGAGGGGGTGGTGTCGGTTCGACGAAAGGCGTTGACCGCTATGTAAAGTGCCAGCTTACGGCAGAAATTAAACGGCTGAGGTCAGCTGTGTGGTAACACACGGTGGGCAGTACTCAAAATCACGCTCTGGGCTAGTTCATTTGATATTACTTTGATAAAGACTGGAGGTTGTCACTTTAACGAGGTCCTTAAAACATCATGTGTGGTCCGTGGAGTTAAATGTTAGAGGGCTAATCTTTTCAAGCGTCATATTGCATTTCAATGGCGCTGGTTAGGAGCTGAGGAAGAGAGTTTTGTTGACTTAGGAGAAACCACAGAAGATAAACGGGAAGAGAGTTTTGTTGACTTAGGAGAAACCACAGAAGATAAATGACTCGGTGTAATTTTATTTGCTGTTTGCCAGGCTAGTCATTAATATGCTTGCGGATTTAAGTGTTTTTGGTCCCCTAGACGGGAGCTTTTGCAGAACAGTCGTAGTCTTAAACGATTCAGTGGTGATTTGGGGCTTTAGGGCGCCTCGACGTCAGAGTCCAATCTGGGGCTCAGCTGCGTCCAACGATATCTTCCCCGTGCAAAAAAATGAGTCAGTTGTAACGTTCGCTTCGGCCGTGGGACTTCTGTCCTTACCTGTGACCCGCAGAATGGAGAGAGCAGAGTGGGCGCACCAATAGGTGTCGGAAATGGGGGGGTGCGTTTGCTCCGTCACTTTTCATCCGGAATGTTTTCTTTTCTCGCAAAATTGCGCCACCCTCCCCCTCCCCACTTTCTGGCGCTCTCTTGGACGCGCCCCAAATTCCTGTAATGATGCTCACGTGACAGCAAAGAAGTGTTGGCAGTATATCTGCCTTACCGGGACAAATGCTGGCCGATAAGCCGGACAGAAGATGCCGGGTGAAATCGGTGTTTGATGCCCCTGAATGTATGGCTTCCCATGTCAGTGTTAGACGGGTAATGAATGGACAAGTCCGACCGTTTCTCAACATAATGACCCCGGAGATAACAGAAATACCTCCAGGGAAACCATATGAGGAAGAAAAGTGCGGAGCGCTTGTAGAAATGGTGAAATTGTGTTCATGCTTCGCTTCCTGCACTTGTTTCCACGATCGACTGTCACTTTTTCTAAGCGCGGCAAATGACTGTCCGAATTTCGTTACCATTGTCTTCTTGTTTTTCTCTACGCTTTTAGATGAGCTAGTTACGTAGCTAAATAAAATTTGTAAAGCTAATATCGAAAAAATATAAAGCTATATGGAGATTTGTGTTGTGATTTGACCTGTCGGTACCGGCCGACCTCTCAGCCCGTGTTCCCGCCTCTCCCTCAGGTCAGACTTCAGTACCGTCCGACGGCAGCAGCAGCCGGCTCTCGGCCGGCGGCGTTGCCTCCCTGCTGCAGACGCTCAGCCTCTCCCGGTACGAGCAGCGACTCATTGACGCCGGCTTCGACGACGTCGACTTCCTGCGCGGCATCCTGGACGACGCGGACCTGCGCGAGGCGGGCGTCGTCGACGACGAGCAGCGGGCGGCGCTGTTGGCGGCGGTGTCGCACCTGCCGGATGGCCTGGCCCGGGCGCGCAGGGACGCCGCCACCGCCGAGTCTGTGCCCGGCTGGCTGCGGGCCCTGCGGCTGGAGCAGTACGCCGACGTGTTCAGTCGCAGTCTCTACACTGAGATGGCCCGTGTGCGGCGTGTGTGGGAGATGGAGCTGGTGACGGTGCTGGAGGTGACGCGGCCCGGCCACCTGAAGAGGATGCTGCTGTCCCTGCAGCCGCCGCGGACCGAGGCCGAGGAGAGCCAGACGCCCGGGCCGGATCCCGGAGCTGAGTTCAGCGATCTGGTGAGTTCCGACAGGGCTGGAAGGGATGTAGGGGTGCTGCCCTAGAGTGTGCTGTCTGCCTCCATGGTGAGCGTTTTCCTTTCCCGGCTGTCGCCTTGACCTTATCGCGTTGTCCAGGGAAATGAAAGCACAAGGCTTTTCTGAATATCACGTGAAATGAGTGGCCGGTCTATCAAAATCTCTTGGGCTCATTGTTTTGTACCCTGGTTTTTATGTTACCCGAGTAAGGTGTTGCATGTGTATGGTCACAAATGAACCATCTCCCGACCAGTGATCATTACGGAACAGTCTGGCATTTTCCGGGCTTATTTCCTAAAATTATTGCAACGGAATATTGTGGTCTCTGAAAAGCAATACCGTCCTTTTTTCGTTCACTTCTGATTCGTGACACCACAGACAACCTGCATCTTCCCAAATCCTTTCTTTCGAGTCAAAGCCAGCTTTATTTAGCCTTAAAAACTGTTTGCTACCATAAATGTTAATTTTGGAAAGCTATTTTTATTCAATGCCCCGGCGTATCTGTCAGAATTGGTCAGGCATCGATTTTTTGTGATGTTGCCATTGTTTCGGATAAAGTAAAACTTCCTTGCAGCACCGATTTTTGCCGGATTATCTGCTGATCAGAGACGATTGGCTACAAGGTGTGCCCAGTTGAATTGAGCGATCTTGATCCAAAGTATACTGATAAGTACTTATGGGTCAGGTGTGTTTACTTTCATAGGAAGTAAAATTCAAGGCGTGTTCTATCATTACAAATGACCTCAAGATTAAGCATAGTCGCATTCAATTCAAATTGTGGTACTACCGCGACAGCTACCTCGTTCTGGGAACCGTTTTCCCTTACAAAACCACGCAAGGTCAAAGAAACCCTGACCTTTCACCGGCTCGACCTTCTCATTGTTTCCCTATTTTGAATACAAGCTCCTTGGGTGGTTAATCGCCGTCCTGTGAGGTATTCTCAGACTTGTGCACACCCGCGCCATTCTGGGTCTGACGCGCCGTTTCTGGCGCCGGCGCCGCACACAATGGCGCGCCCTCCGCGCAGTTAGTGCGGGGCGCCAGATTCCGCATTGTTTACCCGCGCTTCGGCGGGCACTGTTTGACCTCGCGAAGCGTGCGAACAATACGGTCTCTGACAGACAGACAGGTGGCGATCTGGCCTCGTGTTTAGACGTGGGGGTGGAGACAGGGTGCCAGTTTGCACGATGCACACTAGTGGCACGTGCAGCGAATGAAATATCGCGCTGCAATGTGCAGCTCTGCAGGTGGCACTTGAGTGGGGAGTACTCTAGTGCCGCAACGCCCGAGACGTCCGCTTTGGTCTGCGGGCTGCCTTTCACCGTGAAATGTAAGCCTGGAACAGAGCCGTGAATCCACGGCGTGACTCCGCGGAACACGAGTTTTCCGATGTGAGCTGTTTGGTGGGCGCGGCCTATCGCGCCGTGACACGCGGTATGTCGTGACTCGTGACGTGCGACTTCGTGACCGCAGACCACAATTCACGCGGTGAGGCGATGCTATTTTTTGCTGCACCGCTGGTTTTTAGTCACCCCAACTGAGTGAGACAGTTACAACGGAGCTAGATTGGTCTAAGCCAATCAGTTATATGTGTTATCTTTTGTGGGCTAACACCGAAGTGGTTAGTGCATTGGGGGAGGTTGTCTATCGTATGTCTAGACTCAGGGTGCATTTCTTGGTGTGGGTGGGTGTTTAGATCCGGCTACCCTCTTTCTCTCGCAGAGCTAACGTCAAATGGCCGTGACACCAAGGTAATCAGTTTGACGCAGTGATGGGTCTAGGATTTGACTGCGGGGGGGATAGGCAGCATTATATCACGCAAGGGTGCCTCTTGGGACTCACTTTGAGGTGGGATGTAATAGGCCACGTTTCATCTAGTCATTGGGTTTCTGACAATTCTTCAGATCCTGATCATTTTTGTGCTCCCGGCTCTTGAAAACAAAACCAGCGGCCATGGTCCGCCCAAAAGTCCGCTCAAAACCAGAGATCTTGAACTATACCCGATCCAGATTCGGTACTCAGATCCTGATCTAGATCTAGAGATCGAGTTGGAAGTCCATCTGGATATCCGATCCGTAAAGCGCAAAGAACCGTGCAGTGCACCACGATCCAGATTAAAAACGTGATGCACTGCACGGTTCTTTGCGCTTTATTTCGTTTTCAGCTGAGCCTGGTCGAGTGCTTTACGGATATATATATATATATATATATATATATATATATATATATATATATATATATATATATATATATATATAATTGATATCCTGACTGCACCGTATTTGGGACCAGATCCGAACTCCGGATCGGATGGGAGTCAAAAGCTGTGGTTTTAAGCGGACTGTCATTAATTGGCTGGGTGATTTGGGAGTTGGGCTGGATAACGTTTCATTTTTATTGACGTTGTGGTGCTCTGGCGCGGCCGCCGGCCGCGGAGTGGGTGGGCGCCGGTGCAAAACTGACTTCAAAGACCGTGTAACCGGGTCTGACTTATGATTACGAGGAGCGCTCATTCAAGCGCTAGAGTCCCACCACTGCCGCGTAATCTGCTTGCAGCGTTCTTAGCCTTGAGATGAGCATCTAGCTTGGCTGGGAAGACTAACAGGCTGAACTAAAGACAAAATAAGATGGTCCATTTAGCTTTAATCTTTTAATCGTTTTACCTGGGAGAATCGTCTTCTTCTTTGGCCGCTGTCGGTGTAATGATCACCTTCGCCTGAAGTCAGAGGTAACATTAGCTGGCTGCTGCAGCTGTGTGATATCACTCCCTGAACGGAAGTGCAGCTCAGTGGTAGAGCCCCGCGTCCTGAGCCACATGTCCCGGCCGCTTCTCAGAATAAGTACAACCTGATCTTCAACAATCTTCCCGACAGGGCAAAGTTGGCGACGTCTTATAGCCTCTGCTGTTGGTGCGTCGTTAAAATCCAGCATTTATCATCATCAGTCTGTCCCTGATCAGCTGTATCGATGTTCGGCATCAGTCCCTGGCCAGCTTTGTCTGTGTACGGCACCAGTCCCTGATCAGCTGTGTCGGTGTGCGGCCTCAGTCCCTGACCAGCTGTGCCGGTGTGCAGCACCAGTCCCTGACCAGCTGTGCCGGTGTGGAGCACCAGTCCCTGACCAGCTGTGCCGGTGTGCAGCACCAGTCCCTGATCAGCTGTGTCGGTGTGCGGCCTCAGTTTCTGATCAGCTGTGTCGGTGTCTGCGGCAGGACTCGACTCTGGCTCTGCTGCGGACTGAGATGGAGCAGCTGCCCGGCTCTGACGAGCAGGATCGTGAGCTGGAGGAGTCGCTCTTCAAGGACTACACGCTGCCGCGGCCTGAGAAGCGCACCAACGGACACGGCGGCGGTGTCGACAGTGGCGACCCGGCGCCGCCCGTGCCGCCAGCCAAGCCGCGCCGCCGACGCGCTCAAGGTAGCCGGCGGGCTGGGCCGGATAGTGTATGGCTTCCGCTGATGAAAGGCTTTGGGGTTCGGATAGAGAATGTCCGTGTCAAAAGCTGAGTGAGACTGCTGCTCAGTATTGAAATTCTCGGAGACGCTGGAAAGAGCGGTATTGCTTAAGTTGTCTTTTCTGGATATTTTCAGTAGATGCAATTTCTGTGGGCTGAGAACATGAAATGCAGTTATGGCATGGCTACCCCCCAAACTGGATAAATATAATCAAACCCCAACATTATGGTTTTGAGTGTTTGAACCGTATGATAATTAAACGACAATCAAGTCCGAATTTCTCCTCGCCTCGTTTAGTTACCGTACCTACTTTACCCCGGTCTCCTCTCTCAGGCTCCGGCAGCGGCAGCGACAGTCGGCCCGGGGAGGATGTGGGCAGTGCGGCGCCCGGCGACACCAGCGCCGCGCCGCGGCGGAAACACGAGTCGCTGCAGATCCGCGACCCGTCGCAGCTGGTGGTGGGCGTGCCTGCCGTGATAGCCACCCAGTGGCGGCACGAGCCTCACCACCTCGTCAACGGCAGCATCCAGTGAGTGCTGGAGATGGTGCCGGAGCGAACGTAGCAACCCACTGTTTATTCTGGGTCGTAGCCGTATTGAATGTAAGCAATCTACTTCAGTACATGTGAAAGGAGTAGTGCGTGTGTGTGTTTTGTTTTGGGTTTTTTTTGCTGATGCATCTTCCCATTAGCCTGATGCCGCAGAGTATTTAAGTGTCAGTTCAGGCTAAGACATGGTGATATCAATCAACGTTTGTTTTCACGTTTCATGACTTGTGTCGTAAAAATGGCATAAATATTGTCTTTTGTTTGTACTTTCTCCCCCGTATTTCGACATGAACACGTTTTCTGACCATTTTTCGTTGTACCGTGCAGGTACATTGCCGAGTACTTGGGCTCCACCCTGGTGAAGGAAGTGCGGGGCACCGAGTCCACGCGCAAGTCGATCCAGAAGCTGAAGAAGAAGAGCGGCCAGCTGCGTAAGGTGCCGCGTATCGTGCTCTCCATCTCGCACACGGGCGTGAAGTTCCTGGACGCTCACTCTCAGGTGGGTGTGAGACCGTGCTGTCAGTGGGTGGGGCTCACTGTGGTGCCCATGCTTTCAACTCCGAACGGGATTTGATCCTGAGAAGAATGACTTTATATTGGCTGTCTTACGTGTTTTTATTGGCCCCCATTGTGTCGGTTTTCCAACATGAAGGATCTCTATGTTTGTGGTGTGGAGTTACCGATGATTGAATGTGGGAACTCGGTTTGAAGCGCTAGTATTTCGTTTGCGCATGTTCTGAACCATATCAGCCGCTTCGGTTTCATTATATTGCGCCGTGCCACATATCGGCTGGTGTGCTAGGTTCATTTTACTCCCCACCTCTGGTTCGATTCAACTTGTCACCTCTGCTTGCTTAACACTGATGTTGGACGTTGGGGGCGCGGTAGTGGAGCGGTCATCGTAGCTCGCTTCCACGCAGCCGACCTGGGTTCAAGGCCCGGTGGCTTCCCCGAACAATCCCTTCCAACAGGGGAAAGAGTTAGCGACGCCATATGACCCTGGCAGTTGGTGCGTCGATAAGCCTCAACAATTATAATTGACGGTGGGCGTTGGCAGAAACTGGTGTGCGAACACGAGATCCGGAACATTCACTGCGCCTGTCAGGACGCTGACGATCTCTCCCACTTCGCCTACATCACCAAGGACCTGGACTCGCGCACCCACTACTGCCACGTGTTCCGGGTGCAGAGCATGGTGAGGTTTGGCAGAGGACTGGAGCCGAGCGGCTGGCAAGTCCTATTCTATATCCACTTTTGTTTACGTAACGTGACGAGTAATATATCGTTTGTTTAGAGCCATAGCCTTCATACAGTGGCGGAAAGAAACTGAATTTCGGGTGGGGGTCTTTGGAGCTTAACCCTGGGCCCCCGCCCCCTCCCGACCTTTACCCCAAATAACCTCTTACTCTCTGATTACTGTGGACGCTCAGAAATTTCGAGCGGGGGGCTTGAGCCCCCCTAGCACCTCTTGTGTCCGCCACTGCCTTCAGAGCGTCTAGGGGTGCTGTGCGATCACGTGTGAGAAACATCAGACGTAGGGGTAGTAAAATCCAAATTTATGCTCAGAATGTTAGCCTCCTTGTTGACGTATGTAACCGTTGAGATATTGCGCGGGGTTGAAGATATGGCGTGCCATTGCAGGACCTGGCCACGGAGATAATCCTAACACTGGGCCAAGCCTTCGAGGTCGCCTACCAACTGGCCATTCGACAGCGCTCCCTGCTCAACCAATCGGACGACAGCAAACTGATGCTGGGTCACCAGAGGTCACAGTCGGCCAATCACGTGCCGCGGCCGCCTGCGGCAGGACACGCCCGCAGTCACTCCGTCAACCAGATCACCGCCCCGCTATCAGTGACCCCTAGTGTTGCGGAAACGCAGCCGGCGGTAACCCTGCCCGACTGACCCACGCTGAAGGAAATTGGTACCTTCTAGTGGCACCTGGCGGGAGCGGGGCCAACCACAGGTTCGCGTTTGTTCTGCGAGTCGCTGCTTGCCGGTATGTTCTAGCTCTGGGGGCGATGGTGCTGTCACCTGCAGTGAGGTTGCAGTGTGAACCATGCTGAAGTGATGCTTGAGCTGAGTTCCCTAGTCATCCAGTTCCAGCCGTACAAATGGACCAGTCTTTAGAGGGTAGCGTGAACAGAAGAGCTTGCGTTTTGTAGCCTGGAACAGATATACGTGTCAGTTTATTCAGAAAGCAGGCCTGGTGGTACCAGAATCAATAGGCCTAGCTATTTGTTATTATTGTCATTCCTAGGGTGTGTGGTATACTTTTGGCCAGCTGAACACTACTCCTTCCACATTTCTTCGTTCGATCAGCGGCTTAATTCGAACCAAAGAAGCGCTGCTCGCCGCCCGCCGTTGCGGTGGTGCTGTCGAGTCTTCGGTAAAGTCCTCTGTCGAATTAGGACTGCTGTGCAATGGGTTGAACGTGTGAGAATTCTAGCGAATGTCGCCAGTAATGTTTACTGTGTGGATGGGATAGGTGCTTGCTGGCCAAAAAGCATACACGTTCTTCTATCTGAAATATCTGCCAATGTAATTGCCTCCTTTTTATCAGACATATGTTCGCCAATGTAGCTGCATCCTTGTTTTAGTGGAAGTGTGTCTACCGATGTATCCTGCTGGTCAGGTCTGCTTGAGTTGAGAGGCAGCGTTCCTTCAGTGTGGATCCAGGCCGCAGTGAGCTAACCAGAAGACATGAGCGCGACTGAGATGCGCGCGGTTCCGTGCGATTGTGGCGCGTGGCCGGCAGTGTGTATTCTGTTACCGTGCATTCGGTGGCTGTGTTGGGTGTGCTCTGTTCGCTGCAATAGGGGCGTGGGCGGCGAGTTTGGTGCTCTGGGTTTCAGAGTATCGCTGAGGTGCTCATTTCTCCGTCAGAAGACCAGAACGGTATGGCGTGCGGCGCTCTCAGTCTTAAACGCTCTTTGCTATTGTCATTATGAGGCTAGGGGAGCTGTTGATGGTCTACCATTCCAATGATACTTTTCTTTTAAACATATATTCATATGCCTGTGAAGATGTTCGCTTAAGTCCAATAAATGCCTGTGATGAACTGAAGTAGTTTGAGAACATTGGGATGTACTGATGGAGTGCGACGCTGTTTTTATTGTGCCTTTTTTCTTTTTGGTCTACAGTGGATGACTGTAACGCAGGTACATGAAAACGGGGCGTTTGGATAAGCTGGTATAAGCTTCGTACGGGAGAGCTGATTCCCGGTGCATTTAGCTATCGTCGCGCAGGCTCGAAATCAGAGTTGGAACTAGTTGGTGCTCGTCTGAGAGTGCGGGTTTTGTGCGTGTCGGGACGCCGGCGCCCGGCGTCGCTGACGATTTCCTCTCTGCGACACCGCACCCTGCCATTTATATGCAAATCGGGTGTGTTTTATTGTTGAATGAGCCGGCCCGGGCAGGATTAGCCTGGTCACTGAGGTGGAAGTAAGGCGGCGACGTGTGCTGTCCGCCCCTCAGGGCCGCGCCACCCCGCCCCTCCCCACCGACCCTCGTCAACTGCGAGGGGAGAGCCAACCCAGCACCGCGCTGGAAAACCAGATCTCCGTCGGGAGGTATGAAAAATGAACTGCACTTAATCGATGATTTTCTCATTATTCCAGCTCGAGCCAGCCATGTTCTCTTTGATAAAGCGGCAGCTAATGGCGTGGATGATTCTCCGTCAAGAATTGCCGAAAATGAATCGGTGTCGGTGGTACCACCCAGTCTGCAGTGCCCCCGGGTCTGAGTAATTGGCCGCCTTTGTGTTGGCCCGGCGGCGATATGATGCCGGACGGGTTTCAACGGGGTGACGATGAGTTTGAAAAGTGCTGCCGGTAGCCCGAGGGGTGCCGGCAGCAGTGTCGAGAAGTGATTCGCTGGCTCAGACGCAGAGAGACTCACCGGATGGGCTGGATCTCTCCTTATGGTGATCGCCAATTTTCGGCTGTTGACTATGGATTGTGGCACTCTCTCATGCTCCATCAGTAAGCTTGTCAGTTATTGAACTGTTGAATTCCTCCTTTGCCTGTCTAACCTCCACAATACGGTACATCAGAAACTGGTCACGGAACATGGTAGTAGACAGTGGCGGTAACAGAGCATTATTCACACTCCACAGTCACGGGTCGGCTGGAACCGACTGCTGCTGGCGCTGGGTGTCCGCAGGCGTCGTTTTTACCGGCTGCAGGATGGGATCAGTGACAGTGGCTGTATGGCCACCCCGACCGGCACCCCTGCCCCGGCCGCCGCCCCAATATCGCGCCAATATCGCCATTTCACGCCGTTTTGAGCGCGCGCCGCGCCGTCCGTTGTCAATAGGGCGGGAGCGCGGCCGCCATAGAAATTGGAGTAGCCCTGGCCAGGCTAGTGTCGCTCGTGCCCCAGCCGTCTCTGGCTGGGCTGGGTGGCACAGGCCGGGGCAGGGCCGGCAGTACTTGAAACAGCGATGAAAACATCGTCATTGAGTGGGTGGCGTGAACATTTCTTCCGATGAATAGGATCGATAGGTGGAGTTAGATCATGTGGTTATACAGGTCTTCTCACCTTCAAAATTTTGTGATTTCCTATACCTACTTAAGCCAATTTAGCATTGCAGGTACGGGCCTGGGCTTGTCTAATTCCCAATGTATCTATCTTGGTTGAATGTTATTTGGATCCTTCTTATGCAAACATATTGTTTTGAGCCTCCGAATCTGTCTAAATCCATTTTGATCAGCTTCAAGAAGCAACATTAGTTGCGAAGTATCTAACAATAATAGAATGACAGGTCGATCATTAAAAAGGAACGTCACGCAGTGAGAGTATGCCACAATTTAATCAGACGGTAGGTCTTGGGTGCAAACTCAAGTCTTCTGTTTTATCATCGCTTTAGGTTCCAAGGCCACTTCCACGACACGCTCCCATATCTGCCTTTGTCTGAACAATCGCGCCTGCGATATATTTTTCCCATGTTTCTTTGGCCTCATCCCTTCTGGAAAGCAGGCCTGATAATTGTTTTACTTTAACTTCCATCTTTGCATGCTGTGCACCGCCTTAGTTTAGCAGGTCTGCGCATGACCGCCGCCCCAGCTCCTCCCTTCCCCTCTCACACACCGCTAGTTGCTAGGCGCCTTAGGCGCCTCGGGACGTTTACCGCTGCGGCTTCCCTGACCTTTGACCCGGGGCGTGTGTTTGCTCGGATGGGGCGGTTAAGGCTGGTTTCTGGTCTCAATTGATTCAACAACGTAGTGTACGAGCATAGGAATATTGAAGACATCCAGTTGTCGGACTTGGAGGCAATATGGCCTGGTTTTAACATACTGCGCTGATGTATGTAGCATAAGTGTCGCCACCGGCAAAAAGTGGGGGCCAGCCAAACTTCAACCTGATGCTGACAAAATTTTCAACATCAGTACCAAAAACTGTTCGAATTTGGGCTCCTCTTTGCCTTCCGCAGCGGCTGGATATAAGAATGTCCGGCTTTCTCTTATTTTGACTGAGATCAGAAATTTTTTGGCCAAAAAGTGGGGGGCCTGGCCCCCCGGCCCCCCTTTTCCGACGCGTATGGTATGTAGTAAGATATGCAGTAAAAGACTGAAGCACTAAGCAAAATAGGTGTACGGCTGCGTTTTCCTGGAAACGGAAGGGATATATCACGGTACCCTTCTCTGCAGGTACTGTCAAGGTTCGTGGCCGCGTCCAAATGGAGGGTTTCATGTATTTCCAAACTCCATCCGGCACGATGCGATGATAGTGTAAACCCAATATTTATTACGCAGCTTTTGCTTCCAATTTGATTTTTGGGCGCTTTGAGCGTAAATTATCCGAAGTAACAAGATAATAACGGACGATTCAATGTGTATTCCTTTCCCCGTGACGAAAAAATAAACTGGAAAAGAACAGAAGAGGACATACCTCTTTCAAAGTGTTTGTCATTGGCACTTAATGAAACCGCTGAATACCAGGTCCATTTTCACTCGCTCGTCAACTGCGCTTGAAAATGGGAGCTGCTGCAGGTATACAAAATTTAGAATGGTTAGGAAGAGTCTCCATATCTGTACTAGCTGCAAATATTTCGCCACCTTATACAGCAGGTAGACTTGAAGGATTGGTGCAGAGCTTGTGGCTTATCCTCCACCCTCTCACGTATTACTTGTATTGCGTATTGCTTGAGAACATGATTCAATCGGATCATGTTCCCAAATCAAGTCAAGCGTTCCTACCTACACATAACTTGAGCTGGCATTACTGGTAGCAATCGTAACTGAACAATCTGTCCTGCCCACTATTTTACGGTGGGCTACAAAACTGCTTCTTTTTTCTTATATCGGTAGCCTCAGGCCAGGTCAGTTGCATGAGAGCCCATCGCTAAGCTTTATCGATGGGTTTGGAAACGAATTCTCCAGTTTATAGCTTCAGGACCTTTGTTTAACCTCCCTTGACCTTGGTTCTACCGTAAACCAGGGAAAGTCTGCATTGCGCCGATTTGTCTGTCCAAGAGCTCTCGGATGGAAATCACTTTTCCCAACTAGTTGATGGAGTTGGATGCGTCCCTCTGTGGAGCATTTGATTAACTTTTAGACTGCCTCTCAAACATGCAAGTTAGGGATGCTAAGAAGGAAACTTTCTTCCAGAAAGGAATGCGTGGAAACGTTAAGCACGGAATATGCTAGTCTCGAATAACATCCGTAAAAATAATGTTTTTCACCAGTTTTAGCCCAGGCTCAGTAGTTTCTATTATCATGCCTCATCAACGGAATGTGAAATTTGGCACTGCCAATTATTTTTGCTACCCAGCACAGCGCTGATGTTTTCGTTTGGGAGTTGTAAGCTTAACTCCAAATATCCCGAAATATATTTAAATGTGGTGTCAGCATCGGAGAATCGATGTGTAAAATTTTTGAACTACTGGGGAGCGAAGCTCAAAATGTTTGTTTTTGGAAGAATTAGGACAGCTGCAGTAGGAGAATAGGGAAAGGATGAAATGCTAGATAACATATATTGCATGCACAGCCTTTTTCAAAAATATTGCCATACGGCTATAAATCTTGTTTTGTTCGAAGATGTCACCTTTTTATGAGCTCAGTGGTGTTGAAATTGACCATTATCTGCCAAATTATTATTTTTATTTTAGATCTAAATTCACACTAAAAGAATAGATACAGTACAAATCAGAGCTTTCGACTTCAAGTCATCTTCAGCAATGTTTTGCTGAAGATGACTTGAAGTCGAAAGCTCGGATTATTACTGTATCTATTCTTTTAGTGTGAATTTAGATCTAAAATAAAAATAATAATTTGGCAGATAATGGTCAATTTCAACACCACTGAGCTCATAATAACAATGCTGCTGCCAACTGTTCTCCGCATACTTATGTCACCTTTTGTAAGACCATATTCCTGTCTAACTTTAAAATCGATTAACCGCGCTCCAAACAGTGCCTATAGGCATAAATTTTTCATGGTGGTGTGAAAGGTAGCGTCCCTCTTCTCATGCGTCCCAATTCTCCACCCTGTCCTGGTCGACAAATATTGTAACCGCCCAGTGCGAAATGCAATAAGGAGCCCGAACGTTCAGATGCTAGAGTGGAAATTATACTGTCAGCAGCAAGTAGTACATTTCTGCTGCCCAAGGGCGCCAGCAATGTAGGTACTATCGTCTTCATTGGCAAAATACAGCTGGATGTTTGCCGATGAAGACGCTTATGCTCAAACTAATTTTTTCCAACAACCAGCGGCGTAGACATGGACCAAAATCTAGGGGGAGGGCGGAGGTTGTGAGTAAACTCCTTTCTCCTAGCTAACAGAAAATTAATCCCTATAAAACCAAGAACTCTTCTACTTTCTAACTTTCTCTTTCCTTCTACTTTCTCTCTTACTTTCTACTTTCTAATTTTCTCCTTGCTAACAGAAAATTAATTCCTATGAAACCAGGAACTCTTCTATTTTGAAGACTTTGTGATGTTCCGCACCCAATGCGTCAAAATTTCGTAACTTTTTTCCAATTTTCTGGAAAAAGAGAATGTGTTGACATAAAAAGTGGGAGGGCGTGTCCCCTCGCCCCCCACACCTTCTCCCGCTTTTGAATCTTCTGCCAACAACCATGACGTTTTTAGAAATGTGATGGCGGATCATCAGACCATTCTTTATTGATTTCAATCCGGGGCATAGATTTGCATCTCTTTGGCGTTGCCTGGGCAGCCTCAATAATTCGTAGGTAGGGGAGGGTGGGGTGGGTTGTATCAGTTTTTACTCCGGGTTCATTAATTTCGTAACTAATTGGGATGACCCCGTGATTTCAATACCATCTCGTAGCTGCATCCTTTGGCTTCCTTTTGCCGATATATTTTTTTCTTAATCTTTACTAGTTTGTCTCCTACTGCCCGGCAAATGGACCTTTTCACTTGATACAACTTACCCCACCGGTTGGGTGAGTTGTATCGCATTGTGGGCTAAGTTGTAACAGTGTGCCACGTTTTGGAGACTGTGCCTGCTACCGATCATGGCCGTGGGAACAACCTACAACGAATTTAGAATTTAATTATAAACTTAACTTGCATTTTATTGAACCTAACTATGGCCAATACAGTACGAAATTCATGGCGACAAAAAGCGCAAATGAAACATCAACCGTCCAAGTGTAAAAGTGACCCGTTTGGAAAAAGGTAGCCAACACAATGCGTCGAAACGGGCAAATTCTTGACTAGGTACCAGCAGACTTAAGCCAGGGCTAAAGTCTGTTCAATCTGCAACTGTTCAATCTGAAAAGCCTAAACGTATTAGTTATGGACTTACTAAGTAATCATCTCACAATAGTTACGGGAAGGGTTGTATCAATGATACGGATGAATTGCACGGACGTGGGAAGTAGGAGGCGGGGGGCGAGCAGGGGTGTCCCCTGAATTTGCGAAGCGAAGGTGGGGATGTGGCCATAACTTCTCGGGACTTGTTAGACTTTAATTTTTGTTTTTGCTCTCATTCCATCAGCGCGGTCTGTCTTGTACTTATCCTGGCCCGCACTTCTTGCAGCAAATATATTTTTACCTAATTTTTCGTTGTGGCTACCAGTGATGATATAGTTTTTTTTGGAAAAAAACGAATCTGTGGCGACATCCCTAATGAGCGGTATAGGCAGCGTGGGGTGCCTACCCATTTAAACGGGTCCTAAACAAGCTCAGGGGGCCAAAACTAGCCCAGGGGGCCAACCTTCAACTCATGGGGCCTAGACACGCTGAGGGGGCCCAAAGCAGCTCAGGAGGCCCATACAAACTAAGATGGCCAGACTAGCTGGGTGTCTCGACGAACTCATGGGGCCCAGATACGCACAACGGGCCCCATACAATCTGAAGGGGTCTATATCAGTTAAACGAACACGATACCAACCCAGGGAGACCCTTGCCAGCTCAGGGGAGACTAATCCAGCTAGGGGCCCTATGATCAAACCAGAGGCCCCTTAAGTAAATCCTATCACGGGCCCTAGACCAGCTCATGGCTGCCACAATAATTTCACCTACAGGGTTATTTTTAGCTTAAGGGGGCCCAAAGCAGCGAAGGATCTAAGGCCAAGCCAGTAAGCTCCCGTGCAATACTCTTTCACGGTCCCAGAACAGCCCAGGGGGCAACCTGAAAACTCGCTCTCAGATAGCTAACAATTAACTCAGAGGGCCCAGGATCTGTTGAGGGGGGCCTACACCAATTAAGGGACCCCGAAAAGCTTAGAAGGCTCCAGTGGCGAAACATTCAAGTTCAGTGTGAGGGCCTGGTTATCTAAAGCGGTCCCAGATCAACTGAGGGGACTCAATATCAGCTCAGAGCAGCCACCAAAAACTCAGAGGCCCAGGCCCGCAGAGGCTCTGCGGCCTCGATGCTTAGGTTAGCGTCAATCGGAGATTTCAGTAGGGACTCAGCGTTAGTCAAAACAACTGTGATATGTGGAGGTGGTCGATACGGCACCTTAGCTTTCGCCATGACTTAAGTTCAACAAATTTCACTGTATTCATTGTTAATTGCGCTTATTGTAGCGTCAATGGGGGTTTCTGTAGGGACCCAGCTTTAGCCAAGACAACTATGATATGTGGATGTGGTCGTTTCGATACCTCAGTTTTCTTCCAGATCGAAGTTAGTTGTATTCTTTGCTCATGGTGCTTCAGTTAGCATCAGTGGGGGCGTCCAGCTTCTTCTACCAATGTACCAGTCATTACGTTCTGGGCGAAACCTTGCCGGCCCGAAATATGTTTGATGGTAAACGTGAACATGTTTCACTGAAAGGTAGCTTTCATGAAAATAAACATTTACAAATACGTTTTTTAAACGCGTTTTTCTTCGACACTGGCCGCCTATTGGGTGGTAAATTGGCGCCCCTCAGATTCCGCACCCCCAGGTTCGGCGCCCCTCCCCTCTCAGAGCCTGCCCCCTAACGAAATCCTAGATTCGCCACTGGACTTGTTAGACTTTAATTTTTGCTTTTGCTTTCATTCCATCAGCGTGGTCCGTCTTGCACTTATCCTGGCCCGCACTGTTTGCATCAAAAATATTTTAACTAATTTTTCGTTGTGGCTAGATGTGACAAAGAAGTGTTTTTGGCAAAAACGAATCTGTGGCGACACCCCTAATGAGCTGCATGAACATTGGGGTGAGTTGTATCACTGTTACAACATACCCCACCTGGCCTTGATACAACCTGTACCACCCTCCCACATTGGAAAAAACGTCCTCGTGCTCAACAACCAGTGGCCAGCCGAGAAAATCCTTCTCACGCACGAAGCCTTAGAATCTACCCTTACCACGGCTACAGCGATCCTTCCAATTCGTGATCATCTGAATGACAAAAACACACATTTCCTTACGTCGAAATTTTACAGAATGACACCCCGAAAACACATTTTCTGCACTCACCGCGAAACGCGCCAAGCCAAGCAGACGGCAGTATAAAGAAAGATGGCGGACCGCTTGCCGCATCATCTGGTCGTGTCGGGAGCGCTATCTCTTGGATAGTTTTGGAAAAAATCACTCTGATACAGCTTGTCCATGATACAACTCTCCCCGCTCTCCCCTACCAGGAATGTGGATTTCCGAACATCATTGGGGTGTCAAAAGTTGAAGAAAAAATGTTGATGGCCACCATATGAAAGGAGATAAGCATAATATTATCCTTGTTTTAGCCATCACACAGTCCTTTTGAACCTTGTAAATGATGAAAAATAAAACTTGAAGGGTATTTCAACACTAACTCGATATTTAATCACGGGTACCCGGAGAGTCCCAAAGAGATATAAGTTTACAAACCTGTATAGTAAAGCTCACTAAGGTCCGCGCAACAACCAACCACTGCTTTATTTAGAGACCGTTCAGCAACCGCTTCCACTGGCATGCGCCGTGCTATAAAGATTTCACAATCACATCTTAGCCATTTTGAACATACTAAGAAAAAACAGCCGTTCAAAAACTTTCGCCACTCGAATGAATTTAATTAACGTTGTTTGGTGTTTCAGCATTATCTTCTCATCCTTGTACCAAAATATCAGTGCGCTGTATTGTTACCGTCAGTACGGACATTTTGGCCTGAAAAATCAACATCTACCAAAAAAGTATTTATTTTGCTAGGATCCTTCCAACCTTTCAATGCTTGACAATGACTTGTGAGGTCATCCACTGCCTCAATTCCACTAAATTAGGTATGACTTGAAAGCTGAGTGTTTGACGTCTTGATCTAACAACGGTACGTGACATTTGGCGGCTAATGGTAATAATAAGAAATAATGACTAGGAACGCGAGGTCACCCGGGAAATTAATAGCGGAGTATTATAGCATACAAACCTATTTTTATAGGCCTAAAGATAGAGGGTCGGACAATCACGGTTAGACGGCCGTGCGAAGTGGCTTTTGGCTGCCTGGAAGCCGAATGGCGGCGACATCGAAAGGATGTGGTAGGGGAATGGCGTACGCTAATGAAATACAAGGATGTTTATGCCATTAAAATATACAGAATTAACAGTTAATTGCCTCGGGCATCTTTTGATTTGCCTTGGATCCTCCTTGTTTACTCGATTAGAACTACTTATCCCTCTGTCTCAAATTATCATTTTAGCGTTTTTAACTTCTAGTGTTAAATACGCATGCAATTTCAGCTAAGCGCGTATGTCACATGTGCCGTATGTGTTGTATTACTATTAAGTGTGTTAATTTTAAAAAGTCTTGCAAAGCTATATCATTTACCCTGATGCTGAACAATGCTACGGACTCAACTTCGGTGCCTACAATTTTGTCCGCCAAGCATATTCATATACCGAACTCATGTGATGAACTCGTAGTCATGTTTTTTAGAGTTATCGGCACCGCACATTGCGCAAACACCTAACACATACCAGAATGTCTCCTACACCGGTCCCATCCCTCAGTGTGACAGCCGGTACAACGACCACCATTCTCAACACCACACGTGTAGGTATTACAATCCGCCCGCGACCCCCCCCCACTGAGGCTTGAACTCGGCGTCAGCGGTGGCCAGCGTGATCTCTTAACCTCTGTGCCCGCAGGCAATCGGTACCTAGTGGATGGCGGTCGCTGATTGGTGGGGATGCGTCTACTTGTGTTGCGAGAAATTCAGTGGAACTGTCTCCATGAAAAATATAAAGCTTTAAACCGTGAACCAGGAGATGTATTAACATTATGTTTTTCAAACATTCCTAGCTATAGTTTTCCCTCTATTGGCGTGATTATCTGCTCCACCACCTGAGGCTGCTATTCGGTACAGTCGATACGGCGGCAGAGTTAGCACAGGCTAGCCGGTGGCCGAGTTCACTGAATCCAGCAGTGTCGCGAGATGGATTTCTGCCGAGTGGGGAGGAGTGGGGCCTGTCCAAAGGTAACCGAGGGAAGGAAGAGAGAGACGTTCCTAAAACTAAAACTTAACCGTCGGACGAGTTATACAGAGTGAGGATTAATGGGGAGTGCGGCCGAAGTACAACCAGATAAAATACCAGAAGAAAGCACGCGCTGTTGAAAGAAAGCTAAGAAAGTTGGAAGAAAGCATCATCCGTGTTGGATGATGAAAATGCACAGCATCTGATTGGGGACTCAAAACATCATTGATGTTTCTTGTCGAATATGCTCGAGGATTTCCGTTGTTTGGTAAAATACTAAGCTCTAGGTCAAATGCAGAATGTCACTATAACACTGTGGAACACATATTTGTTGACAGTTTCCTCTATTTCCGCACTTTGTACGGACTTTGCCTTACCTTTTGGTGGGAGTGCCCAAATCACCATTGGGGGTGCCCAGCACATCATTGGGGGTGCCGGGGCACCCCCAAAGTGATAGAAATCCACACCCCTACTGGGAACAAATATTGTCAGAATACCTATCGTTTGGATTTTCGTGCTTTTCATTTTGAAGAACTGCTGATTGGTTTTGTGCCATTTTATAGCGCTATAAAGAACGTGAAGCGCACTTTATATTATATATCCTCTTTTAATATTGCATTTATTTAGCTTGTTTCAAATTTGGGCACCTGTAATAATTTACAAAAACCCATGCCCCTGGTACCACTCATATTTTGTTGTAATATTTTCTTTTTCATGGACTGGACCTGTATGGTAAGCGGGGGGGAGGGGGGGTAAGATTGCGCAGGAGATAAGAGTACGCAGGAGATAAGAGTACCTACGCAGCAGTTGTTTTGGTTACTTAGCAACTACTGAGATGTTGGCTACTTTGGTATAAAAAAAACAAAATCAATGTCTTGGCTGCTAAAAAGAAAATCAACGTGCTCCTGTTCTTTCCGCGAGAGTACGGAGCAAAACAAGTTTCTGGGCACCCTTGATGTCATGTTTCTTAACTAGGTAGACTTGTAGACCATGCTTCTATTGTCAAAAGTATTGTATTACGGCCAGTCATCAGTAAGAAAGCTGAGCTAGGACTGTGCTGCAGGACTAAAGCTCACGCTAAAACGCCTGCCAACATGTTCACGAAGACTTTCTGCCCAAGGGAGCATGTCCGGCATGAGTACGCAGTAAACCATTGTGCAAAAGTATACATACTTAAGAGATAGGAAAAATTATTTTCGCTTGGACAACGTCCGTAACTCATATTTGGAACACCAAAAATTGTAACATTGTTCTTGTATATTTAGAACCATATATAAATCCTACAATCGCCTAGTTTGGCGACAGAACAAACTTCGCGACATAGCCTATACACCTAAAACATGGCGGGGCATCAATGCGTAGGTACTGCAGCCTCCTCTTTTGCGTTCTCTTACCAACCCACTCCGGCAAAAGGACGCACGTGACTTTTTATTTTTGATGGGTTCGTGGCGAGTTCCCTTCAGAGGCATCGAGTTGAAACATGGACCATGCCTAGACAATTCTTCAGGCTAAGCAACCATATAAATTTTTTTAGCTGTTAGACATATAAAAGGAAGCTGAAAGCCTATAGAAAGTTAAGTGCATGCTCTTGAACGGACTTCCCCTACCTCAAAACGACATCTGCACCTGAACAGATATCAAAACCAAGTGACTGAAAAAAATCAGCCAGAAAACACAGCTGGGTAGAACCTCTATTAGTTTTTCTTCTCCCCAGCGCCCACCGTCGCCTCATTCTCACTCAGCTCGTCAGCGCGGCCGGTTCGATGGCGTCGGGGGAGGACCGGCCTTGTCGCGGCCAACAGACCACTAATTACACAGCAACGGCCTGTTCCGGCCAGCTAATAGCCTCGGCAAAAAGACGTGGGCGCCCCTATTGTGCAGCGCTGGAGCCCTTCTGGTGGATGACGTCACCAACAAAGGTGACGTCATCAACCACGCAACGCAGGAGTGGACGGGTGAGTGTCTTCTCGCCTCACCTACGTTTCATAAAACACCAAAGAAAGAGAAGGGATTCTGGAGGGATTTCAACCCGTGCATTTTGAAACTGTAAAATGCTAGAAAAAGCTGGCGATGTTCAAGTCATAGCAGTCCTCCCGTTAGGCCAATTAATCTCTTTTCATATCTAAAGAATAGGTATAAGTACAGTAGGTATCGGTGCGGGTGTTCGTAGAGCAATGAAATCGTTTGAATTTTTCGAACAAAATAGAAAATGCAAGGATTTTCTACCCAGTTCCAGTTCCTGGTCTGAGGTGACTTCCCAGCCAAACCCAAGTCTACCTTAACTGTCTTGTCAGCTTCGAAGTACCGGTGACAAATCCGGCGAAACGGAAAGCAGTGCGCACCGGGAGATGTCAGCAGTAGCCTGCCGTTGCCTCTCACCTGCCAATTAGGCTGCAGGCCTAGCCCTCGCCCCGGTGATTTGGTGTTTGAGCCTCCTCTTCGGGTTTTTTTCCGGCGGCTCCAAAAAACGGCGGCGCTTCGCGCCGCCGTACTCGGCACGCCTCATTATTCATCCATTCTGCAACTATTCCCAATATCTTTAGGTCGGGTCATCTCAGGTCAGGTCACCAGTGCAGGTCAAGTGACGGCGCCTTCAAAGAAGTTTAAGATGCGTAAGTAAGAACAGGGCTAATCTATTCAATTGAAACTCATCAGATAATGGGCCCACCGGGCGGACGCAGACCGAGTTTTTTTGGGGGAGGAGGGCAAACACATGCCTGCCTCTCCTCCTGGGAGGGGGGTGAGACGTGCAATTTGGGTGCTCGACAGACCTGGTACAAGCTACCTCTCCAAGTACATGATCGCTCTCCTGAGGGGGGGGTGGGAGCGAATATTTTTTGCTCGATAGACCTATTGTAAACACCTTTTTCACAAATTTGTCCGGCCTTTAGGGGCCAAAAGATGGTTTGGCCCCGCTGCAGCGCTTTTGGGGGCCATGGCCGGAATGCCCCCCCTGCGTCCGCCAATGCACCGAGTGCTGCAAAATATATTCAGAGATCTTTTCAGATCCATGACCTAAGGCCGGAAACGGATCATGACCTCTTCGTTGGTAATGCACGGGGAAAACGGGCATTGGATGAAAAATGGTTCTATTTGTGTAGATACAGCTTAGAATACCTTCGAATTCTCCAAATCTTACTATCCTACGCCCCTTTCTAGGATCATGTTGCAAGTTTAAACTTGTGATCTTTGAGAGGTCATCGAGAGCTATTTTAGCAGGTTTTCAGACTTGGGTCAATAACTTTACGGAAGATTATAGGGTAAAGTGGTGAAATGGCGAAACGCTTAGCTTTTTTCCGTTTACCTCTTAAATTACTTGCATTAAGACGGTACAAATACTTGTTTTGAGGAGAGGACGAATAATTCTTCGTTTTCGAAAAAAATTATCAGGTTTGACTGATAAATTTGCTTATAGTTGTGATCCAAACTTTCTTAGGCACTTCAACAAGTGAAAAACATGGTAGGGTAATGACGCCCATTTCAAAATTCTCCAACAAATTGTTTCGGTGGGGATATCTGTCGCGACATTTTTGTTCCTTAGTATAGTAAACAACTTGCCAGGATATTTTCTTTGAGTTGTTAAGATGTTCCCTGGCCTCTTCCCTCGAATCCGGAAATGTAAAAAACACTGAAGATTATATATTCGGGCACAGCCCTTCATCAGAATCGTGGAGTAAATATCAATAATTCTCAGTCCTAGTATAGCCAGACAGCCCCCGTCAGTTGCCTGGCATTTTGCGGCGTGACGTCATCGCCGCGATGCCGCAGGCGTTTGCGGCTTGAAGTATTGGCAAACTGGGCATATTTGACATGGTCAGTAAAGCTTGCAAATGACTGAAATACGTCAATAATGGCTTAGTTGACAAGTTTGATCATATTTCTAGCCAGTATAGAGTTTCTGCAGCCCTAAGACCAGCCTGCAGGGACTTCAGGGCTTTCTCGCGTGATGTTCCGTTGCTCTTAAGAGTCATTATCAGTGTAATAGCACTGTAATTTCATCCTTCACGTCATCGTTGCTTAGATGAAAATATGAAGTACGGGTCTTTCCAATGGAGGTTTCTTAGCGAGACGAACAAATTGTTTGAGGTACCGCGTGGTCGCGGGTCCAGGACTTATTTTGAGGAGGCTAGAAAACTCAAACCTCCCCCACTGCCAGTGGCGGATACAAGGGACCAGGGCTCGAGCCCCCCAATGTTAGTATCTAGTCAATGCATAGGCCGATGCTGATGTGAGGCAATGGAGAGGAGGCTCGAACCCCCTTGCCCATACCCCAAAAAGTCCTGTACCCGCCACTGTCCCCCACCGTAGCCTCCGAACAGCCTTTGCTTATACAGATGTTAGTAGACATCTCGGAGGGGTCCCCTCGAAATTTAGGAGGCTCGTGGGCCCCAGAACCTCCTTATATCCGCCACTGGTACCATAGGCGGATCCAGGGGACAAAGCCCGGGCGGGTGTCCCCCGATGGGCCCTCGAGGTCACACCTGAAATGGTCACAGCGCCTCCTGAAAGGTCGATGGTGCCACCTGAAATGTCGCTTCCCACCCCCCCACCCCCTCCACAGGATGCGGAAAGCAGCGCCTGCCGATAGGATTTGGCGCCCACCTGATGGGTTTTGCCAACCAAAAATGGTGCCCCCTGGTCCGAATAAAGCCCCCTGGTCTGGTTGACCTCCTTCCCGGGAAGAATTGCCTCCCCCGACTGGCAATCCTGGATCCGCCTATGACTAGTGCCCTGTATATAAAACAGCCCAATTACAATAACTCGGGTAAAATTAAATCACATTTACAGGTTTCAATGGGGTGAGTCAGAGGCGTAGCCAGGGAATTTTACGGGGGACAGGAGTGGTCCGGCAATGATGACAAGGAGGGGAAGAGTTGGCACTTGGTGGATTTAGGAGACAAGGGGCATTTGGTCCTCCAATAGCCAATGGGGAGCACATCCCACGTCCATGCTGCTTTCGACGCCCATGACTGCAACTGTTAGAGCGATCGGCACGTGTTGCATTTAGGCCTTGAGCTGCGGCTATAAACGGGCTCTGAGATGCGATCTTTCCTACTATCGTTACTATTTCCATATTTGCCCAACCCCACTCCCTTCACCCTGTATGTCGTTTCATTGGTTTTTATTCTCTCTCGGGCCTGTCATGTTTCTCTTTTACAGTGTTGCGGCTCAGTAAAAACCGTAGTAGGATTGCCAGACTAGTATACTTTTTAGTATAACATACTAAAGCTACTAGATTGTCAACATATTTCACTTCACAGACATTAAAGTGCAAACAAGTGTATTCCATGGCTCTTTTCTTAAATATCTAAACTTAATTTATCCAAAAACCTTAAATTTTAACCCTCAAAATAAGGCGATGTTTCCTTTCTTAGTGGATACCAAGAAAACAACCAAAATTTTACTAGTAGAAAACTTGAACCAACCTGGGATTCTAGGGCCTTGTAGCCAGACCTCGAATTGAGCTCCACACAAAAATGCCTTTTAGAATGAATCGTTAAAAAAATAAGATTGGATGTCGTGACAACAACCATATTGGTACCTCTAACCTAAAAGTAATGCCGACAATACGACAAACCTAGAGCAGTATTTGTGACAGTCTTATCTATTATTTCAGCCAAACACTAGCTTTTGATTAACAGTGAAAAACTCGCTGAAGCACCTTAATCGGTTATTTGAATATTTCTGTTCTTCTTATTTACTATTTTTCCGTCGACTGCAGCTAAAATGCTAACTAAAAACTACCTATTAAGCACTAGTAGACGTGATACTAATTCGGTGTAAAGACTGCATACTTTCCCCTTTAAGATGATGCTATATTTTTACAATAAAAGCCTCCTTCGAATTATTTAGTTAAGATTGTACCTAGTGGTCAAGGTCAACTTTTTTTGTAATTGATAAACCCATTTTCCACAGCCTGCTCCTCTGGCCCAACGTTAAGCGTCGAAAGAGTATACGTGTGGCTGTAAAAAAACATTATAAATTTTACATTATACTTATTCAACAACCCTTGCCCTTAGTATGTACCTCTTAAACAAATGCAACTTTTTCCTCAGCCTGTACCTCTAGCCCAACGTTAAGTGTTGAATGGTTATACGTCTAGCTGCAGAAAAGTATTATCAATAATTAGTTGCATATTTCAAAAACCCCAACCCCAGTACGTACCCCTAAAATCGAAACATCTCTTTGAGCTAGTTAATCTGATCAATCATTAATAAACACTTTTTCCCAGCCTGTACCTCTGGCCCAACGTTTAGGTTTGTCGTATTGTCGGCATTACTTTTAGGTTAGAGGTACCAATATGGTTGTTGTCACGACATCCAATCTTATTTTTTTAACGATTCATTCTAAAAGGCATTTTTGTGTGGAGCTCAATTCGAGGTCTGGCTATACTAGGACTGAGAATTATTGATATTTACTCCACGATTCTGATGAAGGGCTGTGCCCGAATATATAATCTTCAGTGTTTTTTACATTTCCGGATTCGAGGGGAGAGGCCAGGGAACATCTTAACAACTCATCATCATGCTCCTCGCCGCAGCACTTCAAAACTTAGCAATATTTTCTTTGACTTTCAATGGTTTTGGTCTCGCAAATGGCCATAAAATAGTTTCAAAACTTGTATTGAAATCTGATAGATTTATCGATATCGATAGTTTCATCGATAAGACATGGAACCACATACAAATCATCAGAAAATGATATATTGAGAATACGTTTCCAAGCCAGAGCTCAGGGAATCCACTCAGCACTAACAGGCCTTGCAGAAATCACAGACAAAGCCTCTCGAAGTGCTTCCACTTGAACATTCTTCATGTCCCCACTTTGCACACAAACACACTGTAGCTATATTTCGTTTTTCGTAACTACTCCTTCCCCACAAAAAAATGTAGGCATCCGTCCCTGCTGCTGTCTTTTTCCGGTTTACAACAGCTTGTCTAGGCTGCTTCTGCTTCTTAGGCTGCGGTACATTTTGTACTGTTTTTGCTACTGGCTGTTTGCTAGAGGAAACTGTAGCGGAGTGGCAGACGCCGGTCCCGCTCATGATCTGACTCTTTGCCGGAGAGCGGGTCAGGATTATGAACCTCTGCATTTTTGGACAACGTCCGGCGGTTTTGACTTTCACCCTGGGAATGGGACGGATCTCATCGATCACGTTGGCCACGGAACCCATCGCTTGCTGATCCACAGAGTCAGAGTAGGGCCATGGCGCCCACCCGGGCGTCAATCTACCACTTGTTCCTGCGTTGCCTTGGCAACCAACAGACCGCTTCCAAAGCGTTATCTCAAATATGGTGGCGATGGATTTGCGAGGAACAGTGTATTTTCAATTTAGAAGAATAAAACTAGGCTCTTGGCTAGTTTCAGTCCGAAATTACGGTAAAATAAAGTATCATACAATTACTTCAATACAAACAGACAGCATAGGCGGATCCAGGATTGCCGATCGGGGGAGCACCTTCCCGGGGGGGCGCCATCCGGACCGGGGGGCGCCATCTGGACCAGGGGGCGCCACTTATGACCGGCAAAAGCTATCAGGTGGGCGCCAAATCCTATCGGTGGGCGCCGACTTTCGCATCCTGGGGGGGGGTGGGAAGCGACATTTCAGGGGGCGCCATCGACCTTTCAGGGGGCGCCGAGGGTCGATCGGGGGACGCCCCCGCCCCCTGGAATCCGCCTATGTCAGACAGCTGTCAATGCCTACCATAGAAAAAAGGACAGAAAACTACGGAGCTCTTACCCTCTCACCAAGGTTCACCTGGTCACCGCCGAAAAGGGGAATCAGCTGATCGTCTGTCGCCAGCCATATTCCCAGGATAGCACTGGGCGGTATTACCCAACCGGGCGTGGTTTACCCATCTTACCCTATATATTTTATTTTTATGCCATTATGCTTGGATTATCATTGCAAATCGATTGATATGCATTTTGGCAATGCTAGGTCAGATTATGGCCTTGACCTGACCTTAGGTCAAGTCATTTTTCTAATTAGTGTAGGTATTCATATCATAAGTCATTAGATTTGTCGTAACGAGCGGAAGCGAATGGTGCCTAAAAATATATTCCAACTCAACTCTGTCAGACGCTAGAGCACAGAAACTCTTTTCAAATTTGTCTCCTTCTTTGACTTGCCTGACCTCAATATTGACCTGAGTCAAAAAGTGACTGACTTAATTTCTTCATGAATTTGTATGAGCTATTCACCAGCCTTGGCGATTTTTGCTATCCCGCATAGTAGCCGAGTTCGATAAGGGGGAGAGGGTGTTTGAACACCCCCAACAGGGCATAGGTGACTCGGAGGCTCACCAGGGTGGGTGTTGAGGTGTTGCACAGCCTTGCCTCCCAGAATTTAGATTGCCAATCATTTTATCTAACAACCTCGAGCACGTTTCCGAGGGACTGAGAACGATAGCACATCAGTTGGTTGCTGTGTTTCCTGCTAGACCAATTATTTGCCTCCGCGAAAACGGGTCTTCCCGAATGCATAGACAGACTTTTGCACGTGTTTGTCTGCAGCTTCGTTATCGCGGCCGTGTCACGTGACTGTTTCCGTTCTGGCGCCCTGTCCAGGCCAGCATCCTCGCCAGCCTCTGGAGCTGGTCTGCTTGGGCCTAAGAGCCGGCGGCAGCACCAGGCGCCTGCATCCGTCCTCCCCCCTCTGGAGGCGGGGCTTTGGGCGGGGCCTAAGGCGCAGTTACTGTCGGCCGCACACGCCCCCGATCACACCCGCCGCCCAATCACGCTTCAGTGCGTAGCCAATAACGCGCTGGCGCGCGGCGGCCGCAGCGGCGACGGCGGACCGAGGTTTCCGCAGTGCAGAGCCCGGGAGAGTTCGGGCGGGCGGCCACTGCAGATGGGCTGCCTAAAGTAGGTGGTGCTCTCTCTACCTTATTTAATGATTCCTACCAAAATGTCTGGCCATGTCCCCAAAAAATAAAAGTGGGTCAACCCCTCTTTTATCCTACCCTCAAAGTAAACTAGTGTTTCATAATTGCTGGCGATGGGTTAAGCGTGTCCGTCAGGAAAAAAACATTTTCTGAATCCCCTCAACCAGGGACGTCACCACGGATTTCTCTCCATGATAGCCAGGATCAAAGGGAACCTCCTATCCTTGGTCCTGGGGGGCCTTCTAACTATTGGGGGCCTCCATTTTGTAGGTCTTTTAGGAAATTTCTTCATAAGTAAGGAGCCACCTCTGCTTGCCGTTTAGGGGCCACCTTTATAAAAAAATTCGCCTCCACGTAGGTCATTTAATGAGCTTCCTTTACAACTGAGGGGCCTCCTGTCACTTAGGGGATTTGCATTATAAGTAATGGGGACAGCTATATGGGCTGTTTAGGGGCTTCAATTTTAAGTAAAGGGCTCTCCTAGGTAGGTCTTTATGGGGACTCATTCATAGTTAATGGGGCCTCCTGCATAGGCCAATTAGGAGGCCTCATTTATAAGCAAGGAGGCTAGGCTCTTTGACACTCAAGGGGCTATTCCAGAGTCTGGGTATCAAGGGGGCCCTCTTCAGTCTGGTGGAGGGCCTCCAAAAGAATCCATGAGGACCATGGTCCTCATGCCCCCCCTGGTGGGAACGACCCTACCCTCACCACTCTAAATGCGGGATCTACCAATGAGGCGTTAAATTGCATCAAAGGGGCGCCGGTACATGCCTGCCCCCACCCCTCGCCATATGGCGAAATTTTGGCCGATTTTGTTTAAAAAGCACTATTATTCATTGTTTTTCCCGAGTTGCCCCCTCCCCCAAACGGCGCTCCTGCGTCCGCCAGTGGCTGGTACCTACGTCACGTGAAAAGGGCCGGGGAAGCTGCGCTTAAGGGGGAGCAGCGAGGCAGTTCTGACGGTGCCGGCTGACTCGATAATGGGAGAAACGTACCCCCGCCTCCTTTATCCGTATATAAAACAAAATACCTTCCAGACTTCTGTTAAAAACGAAACGAAGCAAAACAAAGGACAACGGAAATATCAGGATGTTCATGTATTGGAGACACCCAGTCTACTCTTGAGTCTGGGCTGTCCCTTGGTCTCGAAGCAAAATATTTCAGGAGCAGGCTTACATTCTCTGCTAATGGATTTGCCTTTCAAGTACAATTTCAGCAGTTTTTTCTTTCTCATCTGGCTTTTATGGCAACATTGTAATAGGGATGGGTGCAGACACTGGCGGGCAATTGCCCCCCGCAAACCCCACATTTTTGCCGATTTTCTTAAAAAATGTTTTCCACAATTTTGGGCCCCATTGCCCCCTCCCCTCAAAGCGTCGGTCAGGATCTGACCCCGGTGGAGGTTTCGGGGGCACGGGGTCGGGGTTCAGGACTCCCCCTGGATTTTGCGCCTCCCATAGGTTTTGCATCACTTGTATTGCTGTGACAGCGTTAACCCATCCATGACCCCTCCTCCCCTTTGGGTATAGACGAGATCTCTAGTCTTTTAAGAGGGCATGATAAATGTCATTCAGCAGGCATTGTGGGTGCGGGGAGGTTCTATTTTTAGGCATAAGAAAATCACCAGAGCGGAGAGAAATTAGTATTTTACTGGGTCTGCCGGTCTTGCTGTATAATGCAAAGGCAGGATTAAGTACTAGTTTATTAACCTCTTGAGCATTTCTATAGATTAGGTTGTGGGTAGAATTTGTCTGTTATGAAAACACAATGGTGGAAATTTTTTGAATAGGAAAATACAATTTTAATTTTACTTGCTCATCAGTCACTAAAAAGCCGGATTAGTGAGTGCTAAACAAAAAGGCCTTTCTCTCTTGTTGTGTGGTATAAAAACGATATAAATGATCTGTTTGCTATACCACAATAAAAAGGAAAGCCAGTGTTTATTTTAGGATGTAGAATGTCTCAGGGTGCAACGGATTCAATATTGAAATGAGTTTGATTATTTGGATTCGGATTCTGACTTCTTGCACCCCTCGGATCGCCCGGCCCTAAAACGCGATGGATGATCTATGACTTAAAGAAAACCTTAGAGCTTAAACCTGTTAAGACAAACTTACAGACATTTATTGACCAACGCTGGGTAAATAGTGGCGGATGGAAGGGCTAGGGAGCTCAAGCCTCCGCCCTCCCCCCGCCACTGAAATGTCAGAGCTCCTATAGTTAATGCATAGCCCGAGACTGTTCCGAGGCTTTAACGGGGTAGGCTCCAGCCCATACCCCACTCTCAAATGTTGCCCTGGATCCACCACCGTGGGTATACATCGGATAAAAAATAAGAGCCAGTTTTCCATATAATCTTACAAGAAAAAACACATTATGGCTTGCATATATGTAAGTGATCCCACCCAAACTGATCTTAAATGTAAGCTATCATTCAAGTCTGAGTGAAACAGGCCACAAATAAGCGAGCTCGAGGAGATTCTCAAACTATATACAAACCCCAAAACGCTCTTCTATACTTAAGGCTGAAATTGTCTGTACGCACCGTCACCAACATTGCAGGAGCACCGCGAGATATTTCATGGCCAAAATCATTCTCGCAGATTTATTGGAACATACTTGAGATTTATTCATGAACTATAAATAAAATCATTGCCAAAGATGCACACGCCACAGCATGCGGAAGAGCAAAAGGTATATTGCAAAATGTTCTTATCACTCTTCACTTATCACCCTCTTATCACTTATCACGCGTCGAAAATTTTAGCATTTCATTCATTTTGAAATTTTCAGACATTGTGCCTGAAAAGAACGTTGAACCCATACCTATATGTAAAGATTTGACCGTTACCAAAACATCATTCCTATATCTTTAGCGCAGACAATGTTGCACGAGACAAAATAACGTCTACTGTCAGGGTTCCCTGAAATGCCCGTACCAATAATGAAAAATATGTCACCATGGCTGACAACTAGGTACTGTTCAATGTCAGATTCTTCCGAGCACTAGTGGATAATAAAGAACTGTCCAACTATACTATTCATGAGAAAAACATTTCGTATTCTTATCTCCTTGCTCAAATCGTTTTTTTTTAATATAACGTTACGCATGGCTGGAGATCTCTTCTCGATCCAGGGGGGTCCTGGGTGGGTTAATGCTGGCACGGCAATACAAGCCCTATACAAAACCTGTGGGAGACCTAAAATTTAGGGGGTCCTAACCCCCCCCCACCCGGGATTTCCACCCATGACTTTACGTGCTGACTAGCTATTTCGGGAAAATATGCAAATGCAAATGGCTTAGTTCCCTGACCACGCTTATAATTTTGTCGTAACAACTGTGGCCTATGGCTACGAACTTCCGCGAAGTTTCTGTGCTTGCAGCTCACAACACCAGTATGAAACACGGCTGTCTTCTGAGAAATTTCCTCAGATTCCCGCATGCAGAAGCTGCCAAGAGGAGGCAACAGAAGCCACAGGGCCTGCCGGCGCCGGTGGCGGCGCCGCTCGATTCGCTTGGCTGGCTCAGTAAACAGCGCCTCCGCCTCTTCCCCTCTGCCTGCCCCGACGGACGGACGGTGGCTCTCCTTCGATCACAAAGGCTTACAATTGGCCCATCGCGGCAATTGCTATAGATCACTGAAAAGGTTTCCGCTGGCTGACTGCGGCTCGCCGGAGCATCTGGGCGTTCTCAGCACGCGGGGTCTCCGGAGGGACCGCGCCGGCTCGCGCTGATAACGCTCAGCGCTGGCCGTGGCAGATACAGGACGTTGTTGTGGCAGACACAGGACGCTGTCGTGGCAGATACAGGACACTGTCGTGGCAGATACAGGACGCTGCCGTGGCAGATACATGAGAATGTCGTGGCAAATACAGGACACTGTCGTGGCAGATACAGGACGTTGTTGTGGCAGATACAGGACGCTGTCGTGGCAGATACAGGACACTGTCGTGGCAGATACAGGACGCTGTCGTGGCAGATACATAAGACTGTCGTGGCAGATAAAGGACTCTGTCGTGACAGATACATGAGACTGTCGTGGCAAATACAAGACGCTGTCGTGGCAGATACATGTGACTTTCGTGGCGGATAAAGGCGATGTCGTGGCAGATACAGGACTCTGTCGTGGCAGATACATAAGACTGTCGTGGCAGATAAAGGACTCTGTCGTGACAGATACATGAGACTGTCGTGGCAAATACAAGACGCTGTCGTGGCAGCTACAGGACTCTGTCGTGGCAGATACATGAGACTTTCGTGGCGAATACAGGACTCTGTCGTTGCAGGTACAGGACTCTGTCGTGGCCGATACAGTGGCTGTCGTGGCAGAACATGCAGCTGTTGTGGTAGATACAGGACGATGTCGTGGCAGATACAGGACGCCGTCGCGGCAGATACGGGACGCCGTCGTGGTAGACACAGGACGCTGACCATGATGATGATGATGTTGACGATGCCAACTTATTATTTTATGGCCGTGTCAGATACAGGACGCTGTTGTGTCAGATACAGGATGTTGTTGTGGCAGATACAAGGCGCTGTTGTGGCAGACACCAGATTTAAAGTCTGAAGCTGTGGTTAATTACTCCCGAAGTGAGTTGGAAAGGCAGTAGTGGCCCCTGTGAAGAAAAATCAAGTTTTCTTTGTTCCATGACTAGCGTGAAGAGCACTATTCCCTATGTTTCCCTTTTAAGTGTGCAAACGCAGCCTCGGACATTTATTGAGCACCTTTGAAGGGTCCGTTCTGGAACACAGAACTAGCTGCAACTTCAAGTTAAGCGGAGCCATTAAGCTTAACATGCTCAAGCGGCCAGCTCATTGTGTTTTGGTATCAGAATTTCGCTTTCGCAATTCTGTTTTCCTATTTGGGCCAATGCTGAAAGAAAGGTGCTGCTAAAGCTGTACCTACCTCACCCCATACCACGGCTTACCTCGGGCTATGGGTGACAACGTCCCTTACCGCTCACATTATATGAGAACCTGCTTGTAATTTGAGTTGTGTCAAGAGCCAAATCGTAGGTAAATATAATCGACCAGGAAGACTTCTTCAGCTAGCAAACTAGGGCTGTGGGTGCATGCCTCTTTTGGAAGGTGCCCGGTCACCCTCAATGACAGTTCGAAGAAGGTAGGGGGACTGGGGTCAAATGTAACACGGGGCTATTGTAACAATGGCCATATCGTCTAAACTAATCAATGGATGGATCTAGTTGCACAACCGGAAATGCCCAATCAGCTGCTGCCTTTGTAAACGAAGTTTCAACTCGGTGCGCCGGGTAAGTCAGACGCTGTTCACAATTATGTGTTTTTGAGGGTGTTTTGTAACTTTTGAAATATCCAAAGTAGATTAGCTTATTGATGGGTATGATAAGGTACAGCGAAAACAGTTTCAGTGCATAAAGAGTGTTTAATTAGGTACGAAATGAGCACAGAAGCTGTCCCCTAGGCCAGCTCATTGAGCGGCAACTTGGATTAAAAAATTGCGCGTTGCGATGGGGACAATTGTAACATTTGTCTTGGCGTCAAATGTAACAGTGTTACAATCGACCCCTATGGCCCTACGACGTATTAAACTTGCTCTTACTACACAAATGCAGTAGCTAGATTAGTGATTTTATGATCAGGCGCGCACCCAAGATGTTCGTTTGGGGGGCTGACAAGGGGACGTCAAATCGATGAAGGGGGCGCACTTGTTCACTCAAATGGGCCAATCTTCATATCTTGGGGGAGCGATGAACCTTTTGCTTCGCAGACCTAGTGTCAACTGTTTTTGGGAGGAGGCACTTAACACATTGGGGGAGGGGCAGGCCTGGATCCGGGCCGACCGGTGGGGGGGGAATTAACCTAAAATCTAGAAAACAAGGATTTTGAAGAAAATAGATAACAATTAGGCGATTTGGGGGGAGAAATTGTTCCGTTTGCCCCCTGGATCCTACAGTGGGGAGGGGGAGGGTGGAGTGCGGGCCCCCTGCCCCCTGGGCGCGCTACTGATTATGATAATCACATTACTTTGCAATGATATGTTTGTTCGTAGGCTGGTATATGTTTCGGAAAAGTGGCAATGTGGGCTGCCCTATATAATATCTCTTATATTGAAAAATTAACGGTGATAATTAGGGCTTAAGGGCACGACAGCTGTTAAGGCTATATGTGCCCTGTTTGAAAAATTAACGAGATTTCAGTCAAATTATGAATACATTTTTTACATTTGCACTGCCATGCACTGCCGTTGAGAGATATCAGGGATACCTACATCTGTGAAAACTGTGGTTCGGACTAAGTAAATGCCGACGCCTGAGTGTAGCAGGCCAAAGATGCAGAAGTATTTGCATTAGGATGTTTTTTTATGGTATAAATAAATTGCCGAAATTCATATGGCTTTAGCATGGTACAATTGACCCCCGGTGCTGTTATAATTGCCCCTCATGTGGGGTCAATTGTAACAGCTGAAGTAAATTTTTAGAAGTGAAATTTTGACCCCTAATTGTTTTTATTTTGAAATCTTTCTACGTCTGCCACATTGCCAAATCTTCAAAGTTGATAAAATATAATCATAAGTGCTCTAGCTCAAAGCAATATTTCTCCAGAACCAGAGATGTGAAATTTGTTACAATTGACCCCAGTCTCCCCTACCTACTGTCCAAATTTCCTCTCAGTGGTCTTACTTTCAATTCAAATACTTTAAATAACTTTTATGGTGTTTAACAAGTCTGAATAAAGACTAAAACACACTTTGAAACACACTTTTCCTGTCGCTATGCTGGTAATGGATATTGTTTGAAATTTTGGCACCACCATTTTTTCCAAAATCGACGCGCCTGGCTGTCACACTAAGCCTATCCCGTGGCGGCATTAGCTGTGGCCGTCGCGGCCCGTGAGCTGCCGCCCAGCCGTCACCGAGGCCGATAATTGCACGAGCGGCGTCAGACGGCGCACGTGCCGCCATTATTGCGCACGTGCAGCACGTGCAGCCACAGGTCACGCGCCGGCTGCACTCCAGTCTCCGCGCCAATGGCGCCACCCTGTGACATAACGCAGCGTATAGAGGCGACGACGCTGATATTGTCCCCCAGCACTAATATACACGCTTGTCGGCCAGCTTTGGCTGGTGTGATGGATGCTTTTACAAGCAGAGCTTTACAGGTAGTAGTGCCTGAAAACTATTAAAAGCTGGTATGCTCGCATTCACAATGTCTTTTTATAAGAAAATAACACCCATGCGAAAATTCAATCAATCTATTTTCAATACCTAAGCATTAGGAAAGGGTGTACTTAACCTTTTTCTACAGAAAATTCAAAGTAGCTGCCTTAAAGATCTACCACCAGGAAAAATATACAGGTGTTGTTTTTAAATTATGCGAAAATGTCTAGCATTGAAATTGAAATCATCGATTTTGGTTTGTGACATTTGTGATCGTATTTTTCGAGCTCATAAACCAGTGAAAAATTCAACAAAGCTCTTAATTAATGTCTCCATATGACGGAAATACATTCCATCGCACGAATACTTTGAAAAGCGGGTAGAGTATCTGGATTAGAGGTGAAACCTAGATTTAAGAGCGCGAGAACAATTTCCATTTGTACCATTCTCTGGCGTTGGCGGGCGCAATTAGTTATTTATTTCATTTTTATTTTATTAGGGCCACTCCCAACAGGCAGACTTGCCCAATTACAGGGAGTATTGGCGTGGGTGTTTAAGGCTCCTCTCCACCGGGTCAGATCGGACACGGGAGGCGGTTTCCCGCCGTGGAGATTGAACCCACGTTAATCCATGCTATTCGATCCGAAGACTGGCAACGAAGCCACTGGGCCAGCCCGGCCCCAAGTCATGTAATACGCATACATGATTTCCCTACTTTCCATTCGTTTCCCCATTTATTTTCACATTCCATCATTTTGCCTTCCTCTCAGGTCTCCACTGGTAGATCCAGGAGAAGGGGAGGGGGCAACCGGGCAATTGCCTCCCAAACCCTCCAGTTTCTGCTTATTTTCATTAATAATAATGCTTTTTTAACGCATTTGGGTTCTAATGCCCCTCCCCCAGCAAACCGTCAATCTAGATCTGACACTGCAGCTCCCTTCTCTCATTTCTCTCTCTCCTTCTCTTTCTCCTTCTCTCTCTTTTCCTCTCTTTCGTTTTCCCCTTTCACTCACTCTTTCTTGCCTTCTCATACTGCTCCTCATTCGCTGCTCTCTCCTCATCTCATTAGGTACCTCCTTGTTTGTGTTTCCCTTCTGGCACTCAGATTTAACTCCCACTGAGCGTTTGTGCCTTCAAGCCCTTTTCACGTTCAGGAATTCGACAAATCATTGAAAGCATAGCTCTCAAGAGCCATAGAAAGCCAGCAAGTCAACAATCAACTGAACACTTCTCTTGCTACTTGCAATGGTCCATTATTCATTTCAAGAGCGCCAAAGAGGCATACAAGTGGAGAGCAAGAAGGTGGCCAAGCACAAGCAGATGGGGTAGGTATAGGGGTAGATAAATACCAGAGGGAGGGAGAGAGAGAGAGAGAGAAGAGAGAGAGAGCGAGAGAGAAAGAGAGAGAGAGAGAGAGAGGGAGACCATGAAAGCGATAAACAGGAATATGAAAACCGTGGAGGACGACTGCATTGAAAGCACAATCAGTGTTTCAGTGAAGCCCTGCGGCAGTGCGCCGGCGCCCTTCGCCGCTCCAGGAAGGGTTGCCGGGGTATCAGCCCCGTTCTGCTGTCTCGCACCGGAAGTCGTCGACAGACGCGAGTGTGCCGCTCCACTCCCCTCTTCCGGCCCGGCGTCGCTTTAGACAGCGCCGTCGCCCGATATGACGGCCGGCTTTATATCGTCGTGTTCGACGCGGGGCGTCACTCAGACGCACGCGAATCAATGGGGAGATGCAGTCGGCCGTAAAACGACGAGCAGGATGCCACCCCTCCTCCCACCACCCGCCGTAGCGCTGAGCGATCAGCCTTCTGTCGGCTGTTTTTATCATTGTACAGGAGAACATGCAATTTCAAAAGCTAGCTTTTTCTGTGTGACTGCCGGTGACCAAATTTGCCATTTACTATTCAGCACTATTTAGGTATTGGATGGTCCCATAATTGACTGGAGATCTCCTCTCGATCCAGAGGGTTCTAGATGGGCTGACAGGGACACCATAATACAAACTCTATGGGGGATTCAAAATCTACAGGGGTCGTGGAGTCGACGCCTCCAACCCTCTCCATTCCACGGGATCTCCACGCATGATGTTTGGAATGCAGACAGGATTGCTACATCATGTATTTTCAGATGTTCACTGAGCAGGCGCACCGGTCTATTTTCGCACAGAGTTGCTTATCTCAGCTGTTTCAGGCGGAACCTCGCCTCTCTTCTTTGCCGTCTCAGTTTAGTCGGGGAGAAGGGGCGGAAGAGGAGAGGCGCCGAGACAGCGCGGCTGGGCGGTGGCGGCCGTCTTGGAGTTGCTGAGTGCTGTTTCCAGTCTACCGACTCAGAAGTCTGGCTTTCAACAGCGTACAGTACGGAGGTCCTCGACACAAGCAACTGCCTCTCTCTCTCTCTCTCTCTCTCTCTCTCCCTCTCTCTCTCTCTCTCGTTTTTCTCTCGCTCTGTCACTTTTCCATCTCTACCCTAGCGCCAAGTGTGAGTGGGGCTCTTTTATCAGGCGCCCGGCATCTATACGATCCGGGACCTTTGGATCGGCGACAAAGCAGAACATACGGCCGCCTCGGCAACGGCTGTGCGCCCTTTGTAAGGAGATTAGCCGGCTCAAATTGGAAACTGATACAGTCTTGGCTGAAGCCGCTCCTCCCGCCGTCTCCAGCCGTAAGCCGCTTATTCCGACGAGAGGAGACGAGTTCAGAGAGTCCGGCGCCTCTGTCGCTTTTATTCGCGCGCAGGGAAGAGAAGGGCTGATAATTTGAACAGGGCGTCGAACGGACCAGGGGGTGATCGGGGCTGGAAGATTTACCTAGACAACTGGAAGAGCTAGCACAGGCACCCGCGTTGGAGTGTAATTGTGGCTTTGTTCGAATGGAATGGATGGTGGTGGAATCCTTCTTATGCTACAGTTGTTACCTTCTCTTGCAGTTTCTGCCAAGGAGGATAACATAAAGCAGCCCGGGTCCATATAGTTGTATGCATACGGTGCCTGGTACTGGCAGAATTATTTGGCTGTTTGCAATACTTGGTCTATGACTAACGTGTTATAGGACTGGTGACAGTAACCTTTGCCTTTTGTCACAGTGACTTGGCATAACAGTTCTTTCTAGGTAAATGCAGTCATTGCTCTTGTTGTTTTGTGAACAAGTTTATGGCCATTTCTGAACCCACTGATGGAGATCTCGCCGAGCGGGGGAGAAGGGGGGCTAGTACAGGTTAGATGACAATTTAGAACATACGGAACGACTTTGAAATTTATTTTTCGCCAATCATGCACGATTATTTACATACCTATGAAAAACACCTAAAATGATGTCTGGATCTTACTGAAGCTGGCTCGTCAAAAATATTCACAATAAAACTGCACCACATCCCTAGCGTGTCATCTACATTATCATTTATAACGAAAACAAGCAATTCCCAGATAAAATTCTTTATCAAGCTCCTCAAACTGTCACTGCTGCAATAAGACATGTCAATATAGAACAGCTAAGAAGAGTAGAAAAACTGGAGGTGAAAACCGAGGCCGTTTGACAAACATGTATGTAGGGATTTATTCGGGCCGCACAAAACATAGTTCACATTTGAGAAATTAAAACATATTTCACTTCTGTTCCAGACAAAGAACACTTTAAGTTATTGAAACAAACGGATTTCAAGAACACACTTCTGCGTATCAAGGCTTCGGTCAAAAGTGAGGTGTCAGTTTTGTGACTCACAACGGAGGGAAGTCGAAAGGACATTTCAAAGGCTTGGCTTATTCAAATTATTATTATTGTCCAGATATTAAAGAAAATAAGCACTTGAATATATTAGTTGAGGTAGTTCATGTATCTTCTGTTAAAAATGAGACAACTCATATAGGTGTTGTCTAGTCAACTGTCCCAAAGAAAGCCCTGCACCTCCAAAAAAGAAAGACATCGGTGTAGGCAGAACATCAATACAATTTTCAAGCCTCAATAAAAATTCATGCGGGAACAGAAATACACAGAAACTATCGCGCCGCTTTTGAATTTGTACAAGTCTTCCAACCTGCTGATATGTTGCGCAGCCATTTGCTTCATTAGCAGCAGGTGCCTCGCAAACAGTTGAGTGTTGCTAGGTGTCACTGATATCACAATAGGGTCCCAGCGTTTTAGAAGTCACTTTCGCCAGCGCAGGGTGGGGAAGGATCCCCGAATCTCTAACTACCAGCTCAAGGTGGCTAATGACTGGAGAATGACGGGGATGGGAATTTGCTGTCAGGATAGGGAAACATGATTTCAGAGGTGAAACATAAATAAACTCCAATGGATCGGGGGCGTTTCCAGGCCGGTGAGTTGTGACAGTGAAGTGTCAGGTTCATAATCTTATCAATCGAGAAGAGTCAAACCTGTAATCAGCAATCAAGGCATGTTTAGATCCAGGATTTTCTTTCAGAGGGGGTGGGGGCTTATACATACATACAGGGGGGCGCCATCAACAAGAGAAAGGTACGTACCTCCTTGCCCCTTGATCGACCATGGGCAGGAGCCGAACCTCCTTTATTACAGATGGATCTCGAGGATAAAGTAAGAGTAGACTACCATGCTCCATTTCAGGTCACAACGCCATCTGAAACGTTATCAGAAATGCTCTTCAATGTCACTTTCTTCCTCCCTCTCCGGATTGAAATAATGATATTATCATGTCACGATTTGGTGCCCCCTTATAGATCAGACTTGAACAAGCAGTCCCTCCTAAGACCAAACAGTGGAGATGCTCCTCTCACTCGACCGTCAACCACAAGTTTTGAATACGATTACACCCAGGCTAGGAAAACTGTGAGTCTTAAGGTGCATTGTACGTGAAGGCGAACGCCCCTTGATGGTGTTTAGGAGGGAAAAGGCTGCGGGGATAGGTGTCCCTTCCGCCCAAAATTGGGAATTTTCCGACAGAGCGGGGTGGTTCCACCGGAGGCGTCTGGGTGACATTCCATCAAATTTTGACTGTCCTTTATTTCCGGAAACAAAGTCATGCTTCAAGGCTTGTACAAAAATGTCAATTAAACCGTACCGCCCAGTCGGGGAGGATCAACAGTCCAGAAGCCAACCCGAATTTCCGGCACATTCGAGGCGCAACAGACAAAACACCCACGATCAAGGCCCAAAAACCAGTGTTTTACATTCCGACAGGAAGGCCAGGACATCTAACAACCATCATCATGCTCCTCGCCGCACACTTCAGAACTTATCAAAATGTCAATTCTAAGAACACAAATTTACCTTTGAGCCCTCTACTTTGCTTCCACTATTTACCATTGTTACTCTGGGTACTTTCCGATGCTTATGATGCTTTTCTGCCTTTTAGGTGTACCAGTGCAGCCCCGGAGTCAGAACTGTAAACATCCACTGGAGCCCAGCATCAACTTACATCTATAGTTACTCTGCGCATCTGTGGCTTTGCTCCAAGCATGAGACATCGAACTTTGATAACGCCCCCCCGTCTCCGGCATCCACAAAACTAGTATGTATTCTACAAGCTTTGAATAATTTTCTGAAAGTTTCCCGTTTGGAAAAAGACTTTTCCTAGCTTTTGCCCAATAAAATAGCACTTCTCGGCCTGGATTAGCAAAATAGATAAGAATGGTTTTAAGATTTTCACAATCGCCTAATTCTCGTGAGGTGGCGCGGAAGAGGAGGCGCCTCCCGATTCCGCATCTAAGCATATCACAAATCAAAACGCTTACCCTTGATAGGAAACTTTGAAGGATGTCCTGACTTGAACCCAGACGCTTCGTAGTCTCTGATTATCCTGGGGCGTTTACCCAATTGTGGATGACGAGACCAGGACTCCCGTCTTCTTCTTCTGCTGACACGTTCCTCAAACCAACGATTTCATATATCTTGCGAAAATTTCCTAAATGAATTATAAACATACCAGTTCAGTCCATGGGCCGACTGTTCCCCAGAACACACTTCAGACATGCGAGCGTAGTGCCTCCGCTGCTCAGCCGCCGAGGGAGGGCCCTGGGGGAATAAAAGGGAGGGCAGAATGTGTTTGGTGACTGCCAGTTATCGCTAATTGGATGTTTGCCGTCGCAAATATGATTACTGAGGGGCACCGAAATTCCGAGAAAATCAGCAGACGAAACAACAAATAGTGATTTGTACCTGGTAGATCTTAGGAGTGGTAAACTCTGTATTTGTCAAGGTACCATCCAGTTTTTTTATAGTATGTCATTTTTGTAATTCGCTAATCGTTATAGGGGCAGAAGTGTTATTGAGTTACTGTCGCAGAGGTGATTTTCGAGAAAAATAAGACTACAGAGCCCAACCATGTGTCCTTGATTTCCTATATTTACACCCATTGGCTAAGAAAACACAGTAATAGTTTCACCACATATTGTTCCAATATCTTATTTCACACTGAACCGGGCCACCTACACAAAATGTTGGCTGACATATAAATTGGCAGTGCCCCACTGTATTCACATTGTCTACCAAGGCAATACACTGAGTCTAATTCAGAGCAGCCAACACTGTCAATACAAACAGCTCACTGTCGACATTTGGTCCAGCCTTCACCAAGCACACATCAGCCCTACCCACCCGTCTGCGCCGGATGGGTAAAAAGCTTCAGTAAAGCTTGTAAGGGACAAATAAAGACTTTCACAAATCGAAACTGCACCCAGAAGAAACTTATGAAACGGCTTAGAATTGTTCAAACTTTGCTTAAAATACTTTTAAAACATTGAGGACAAAAAATCCACCTCAAGTCTACTTGTAGTCTCCCACAAAGATTGCTTCCATTCACTTTATAAATATCTGAAGAACTTCATTAGCATCTAAATTGTCTGGCCGCATTCTGCTTAATTTATGAGGTAAGATTCAATTAAAGTCGAGAGCGGGGGCTTTTATGACAGGCCTGCAAGCTATGAAAAGTATTCGAGCTTCCCCTGTTGTGCGAAGCATGGGGCGCTTCCCGCCACGTAGGTACCAAATAAATCACGCAAGTGGTGGCAGCGCGCGCCGCGCCGCTGATGACTTCAGACTCGCGCCATTTTTCACGCGCGCCGGAACGCGTGAATGGCGAGTACGCTGGGCGGCCGGATCGGTTGGTCACGCGCTGCAGTGCATGTATACGCGGCGCGTGCGGCGTGTTTAGAAGTCAGCGGGCGCGTCGCCAGTGCCGACTGCTGCAGCCCTGGGAAAACGACACATGAATATAGATCGGCTGCTGAAGCGGGGAGGGGAGGAGGAGGACACCGGGGCGGCTGGCGGCAGTTGTCGTCCGCCCGCCGGGGGGTATCATTAGGATATCTCGGTAGATCCGTTCGGCGGGAGAAGATCCGGAGGCCGGGGCTGGGAAGAGAGAGAGAACGTCTGACGCACCATTGCACCGGCGCACCGCTCCGGAGATGCGGTAACGACGCTCCCCCTCCGATTCCCTGTTGTGACAATGTGCACCCAGATGATGACGAATGTAATCGACCCAGAGAGAGAGAGAGAGAGAGAGAGAGAGAGAGAGAGAGAGAGAGAGAGAGAGAGAGAGAGAGAGAGAGCGAGAGCGAGAGAGAGAGAGAGAGAGAGAGAGAGAGAGAGAGAGAGAGAGAGAGAGAGAGAGAGAGAGAGAGAGAGAGAGAGAGAGAGAGAGAGAGAGAGAGAGCACGAGAGAGAGAGGGGGAGTGACGAGAGAGAGAGAGTGAGAGAGTAAGAGTGACAGAGAGAGGGAGGATGAGAGGGAGGGAGAGGTGGATTACAGATAATTCAGTTCACTCCTGACTAAAGAGCCCAATCTGTCACAGAGCAGGGTGTGCAGCCGAGTCCTGTTGGTCCCAGCCCGCCAGCGTCGGCGGCCCCGTTCCTAGACCGCGCGGCCGCGATTTCTCGACTGCCTTATTAGATTGTGCGCCGTGAAGCGAACGCGCGAGTGTCGGCTCGTTAGCGTTAACAAGCGCCGCGGGGACGAACACGGCGCACTTGAGACGGATCAGTGCGCCGCGACAGCCGACTGCGGAAACCCGCGCTGCAAGTGCCGCACGAATGAGACCAAATGTTGACTACTAAATCGGGACACACCGCCACCCATGCAGTACTGAGAGCGAGGAAAACCCAACAAATGGTAACTGCATGATTCACAGCTTTTGAAGTCAGCCCGGCATATCCTGAGTTGGACCCAACAAGCATGGTGGATAATTACCTATCAAAGAGTATTAGCTTACCGTGTTCATCTTTAATTAGTTCATTAGGCTCACAATGCCACCGACATCTGCAGAGGATGCCTGGATCATGGAGTAGGCATAACAAAGTAAAACAAGTACCAAAACTGATCAACTGGGTGGCGCATATTCCAACAGTTGCATGTTCACGGTATCCGTCAACGCTGGACGGCTTCTTTGCATCCGGCCTAACCTCATGTCCAGTTAGAGTGGCTCTGTGTGAAACTTCTGTGACCCTGAGAATGAGATGGCGCGCTGGAAATGCGCTGAATTTCCTGGCTCTCAATCTACGCTTTCATTGGCGTGAGAGGTGGCAATATTGTATGTTCTAAGAAACTGGTGAGTCGTGAAGTCTGAAGACGAGAGCAGATACATGGGCGCTTCTTTGGTGCTCCTCGCGTAACCGTCGCGCAGCCTCCATCTCAACGCAGAGGGACTGGTCCAAGTCGTCCTGGCTCCCAAATAGAAGGCTATTACTTATTATCACCAGGAATTATTTTTTATCTATTCCTTTTTACGAATGCTGCTTTTCCAGAACCAGGCACAGGCCAGCCATGCTCACAATGGACGAACATTTTCCAGACAAAATGATAGGAGCGATTCAGAATGAATTTCATAAACGTTTGCTTTCCCTACCACTTAAATGATGCGCTATCTCAGTCTTGCTCTCTTTTGTTTTTGTTGTTGAAAAAATAACCATTATTTCACTATGAATAGCAGGTATGTTCATTTCAAAAGCATAAGACTGCAGCTCTCCTCGCTAGCATACCTTTTTCTATTCAGATTGAACTGGCTAACCTATCATAGTCCAATCTATCCGAGATCAGTGGTCCGTGTCAGGAGATGGGTGCTCCCGTCATCGTCGTCGGCGGCGGCAGCGGCGGGAGCCGGCGAGCGCGCTCTCGTCGGTTCGATCGGGCGGACACCGGCCGCCGCCCTGCTTACCCGCAGTTCATGCTCAGTGAATGTCAACGCGGCCGTCTAAGTAAAATTTTCAACTCGGCCGCTCGTGAAATTGGAGCAGCGGCGCTGGTATAAAGCTGGGCTGCAGCGCGCGGCTGGGGTCAGACGCCGTCGGGGGTCCGGGCCGAAGCCGGGTCAGCCCGGGCAGACCCCAACCGGGCGCTGCGGCAGTCAGGTGCTGGCGGACAAAACTAGCAGTGTGTGACAGCTGGATAGAATGATTAATGAGGAATTGATATCGCACAGTGGTGCTGACATAGTCAGGAGGAGGTATGGCTGAATGGCGCTGGTGAAGTCGATGGCTGTTAGCCGTGAGGCAGTAGTCGATGAGGAACTGGTGACTCAGGATCAGGGCGACAGTGGTTAGGAAATGGAAACAGGCTTTACATCAAGTCCCTCAGCTGACGCATCCGAGGCCAACAAGCTCAGGACGCTTCTTCAGTGCTGCATTTAATGCTACCAGTTCCCATTTGGTGAAGATTGTCGCCTGAAGCTTCAGTGGTGGACTCAGTCTTGGTCTCACTCAGCCTAGACAGCAGCAGTGATGCGATGCCCTGACAGAGAGGAAACTTCTGTATCTCAGTGCGGAGACTTTTCTGAATGAAGCTGCAATGAATCATCAGCTTCCTGCTGCTCCGTCATTGATCACTGCAGCTGACACAGCAGTGGTCGTCCCAGATTTGACAGCTGGAATGAAGCCGTTCTCCAAGTTCGTCGAAGCAATCGTCAGCAAATGCTAACGCATATAGACGCTGTCAGCTAGGCGGAGGCAAATTTGCCTCTCCTCCTTTGGCTTGAAGACATCTCCCAATCTACCAGTACTAACAACTTTGCAGCCACTGGCTAAACTGGCAGAAACATGGACCAGTGTGCTAAACACAGTGTAATCGATCAAAGGACTGGTCATAGAGCAAACGTTTTGTATGATGCAAAACCAAGATTGCTGCCTGGATAAAAGTATTCAGTTCAGCTAAAATATATGAAGGGGTGAAAATGACCGCAGTATTTGGTCCACATGTTTCACATCAGCATTCATTCATTATCATCAGTTTTGCCAGATAGGAGTTTTGACCACTGCTTAGTTCATAAGCCGTCTGGGGGCTCGTCATACTTCGTAATTATATATCGAAAGTCTTCAACTTTAGAGTAGTTTGGGTACCCATTGTGACTGTGATGGTGCGCTGTATGTACATCGTGGCCTCTGCGAATTTGGCAACATTACTCCCACAGGATTTCACTGGTGCTGGTGCTCTTGACTTCTCGTGCATCTTAAAAGAGCTACCGAAAACGACGCTTTCCAGGTGCGTGTATTTTTGAAACTATTAACAGTGGCCGAAGTGTTAGGACATGCAAATAGATGTTGCGTGGGAATGAACCTTCGATCAAACTTGTTTTCATAAGATTGTGACCATTTTGAATTCTATGAATTGAAGTCAAATATTTCTGCGATAAAAATAATTAGTATGTTTTGTCTTAGAATTCGATTTTGGATGCGGAGTAACAACCAAATAGATGTAAATATATACGCCTGGTCAGCCCGTGCACCAGGGAATATTAAGTGGCTTGCCTTTTGCTCCAACTTTAACGATAATTGCAGTTTGAGCATTGTGCTGTGCTGCGCTGTATCTTTCTCTATTGTCCGTGAACGACGTTGTGTTTAGATCAGTGTCATGAGGAATATTTTTAACAGTTCCATTTTATGTCAGTGTAAAATGCGTGAGCGGTTACATTGTGAATAAAATGTGAAATTTTCTATCTTTAAGAGAACAAATTAAGACATTATATATTGTATCATTAATATTGAAGTTTAAGGGCACGCCACCAACAACCACGCTTATGGTGATGATGAAATGTGATATTCTCATGTTAGGGTATCCTAATTCAGTGACATGCTTACTTGTATTGAATATAATTACAGCTTTTCAATATTGCCTTTTAAAATTGATATTGCCCTGTCAAAGTAGTTGCGTTCGATGGTCCTACATATACCATTCTCTTTTGATTGTCAGCAGCAACTGCCGCCATAGAATTTCTTCCCGAGGCTGTTCCAGGTACCACACCCACTTCTGCGCTCTGCATCAGCCGCCCAACTGTAATCAGCATATGTTTTTTTCTTGCTTATTATTCTTCTATGCTTTTGTTGCATCATGTATACGGCAAAAACATAATACTGTTGTACTCTTATTGCAAACCTGAAAAAGCGAATAGAAGACATTTTAAAACGAAAAAATTGAATGATGATGAAATACTCAGTATATTCGTGCTGCGTAAAGCCCTAACTGATAGAATTGGCGAGAGCCTTCGAATAGCTTTTTATTGGTGTCATGAAAGTTGGACCATCTTCAACGTGTGAAGTGAAAAATGTTTTCCCGGAGTGAACTATGGCCGTAACAGATTAGGAAACTCCACAGGCATCTTGTGGCCAAAATAATTCGCAAAGGCTGATGGATTCAGGTACGGTTAGCTTTAAGATTTTTTCTCTGAGTTTATAATTTTGGGACGCTTGAAAATGTATTCCGCTACATGAGTGCAGAAAAAAGCTGAACAAGCAGGTTCATTGTATGAGACTCTAGTGAGTTTTATAAAACAAAAATCACTAGGGATACCTTCTACATGGGGGCTGACTTGAGAGAGTCTTTCTCTGCTTTAACCCGCGCCCCACCGGAGTCCGGCGCCACCTTCGCCCCACCGGGGGGCCATCGATGCCCCCTCTAACTCCGAAAATATGAGCGTTAGCGCAAATCTGCAAAGTGCATTAGAAAGCTCGCGTAAATTCATTAAGAAATTACTTCGCATGTTTTATCACTCAGGTCAATGGTTTGACCTCCAGAGGTCAAATTAGATCAAGATCGGTAATTTTCACTCAAATATGCAATGCTTAAGCAAACTGGGCATAACTCTTATGCCATTAGAGCTATTGAGATGTGGTAAAGTACATTGGATAGGGAAATGTCAGGCCTTTGTCTGCTATGTGGAACGTTACGACCTTCCGCCAGTGGTTTGACTTCCGGAGGCCACCTCGTGGCCTAATATGACCTGAGGTCACGAAAGGTCAGAAGGTGAACTTGCCGTATATTAAACGAAAGCCAGTGACGAGACATACACGATGGTGTTTGATTCAGTGCTCTAGCTTATCTAGGTCAAAAGGTATTGTCAAAATACTGTTTTCTTACTCTTGGTGACCTTGGATGACCTCAGAGAGGTCAAAGGGAAAATATAGCCCCTGTAATCCGTGAAGGGTGTGAAGGGTGTCCAAGAACGCTTTTCTGACCAAGTCGATCATTTTAAATTGTTTTTGTGACTTTTAGATCATAAGGCGGATCATTTTCCCCATGCTTTTTCAATTGGAGAGGTCACCTCGTGACCTGACCTCAGTTCCCGAAATCGAAAAATCCCGGATATACACCTCGTAGACCCTAGAGGGTTCATGAAGTGTAGGAAGTTTCAAATAGATCTACTTCGAAATGTAGCTCTCACAGAGCTCTTAAGTTGAAGTGAGGTGACCTTGGTTGACCTCGCCTGGTGACCTGACCTTGGGTGACCCGGGATAGAAAATTTCAGGGATGGTGGGAAAATGATGCAGTGAGAGGTAGAGTCCTCAACTGCGGTGCTGCGCCTCTTTGTTTTTCTGCTATCCCGGAAAAACCGTAGGAGGACCATCGATGGCCCCGGTGGGGTGAGGTTTAAGATATTTGTTTTCAATAATAATTAGGTTTGCCAACTACAGGGGGCTGAACTCCCTCAATTTCAGAGTGTCTTGGCTGTGCCATCAGGATTGTTGCATGCTGCTACATGGCCAGAGGCTATTTCGGGTAATGGCGGGGCAGGCTTAAGCCCCTAGCTCCTACTCAAAATTGGTGAAAGGGGATTGAGCCCTTAGCCGCTACCCAAAATTGAGTTATTGATCCCTTTTAGGTAAGTAACTTTCAATTTCGTTTGTGCAGTACATGGCTGAAAAAAATCAGCACATGTTTCAATTTGAATAGTTTTGCACAGTTTCTTTGCAGTAGAAGGACAACTCTATACGGAGTACTGATGGATCCAAGGGGGCGAAAGGGGCCGTGGCTCCCTCCAGAGCCTAAAATAGTATCTTTTGCCTCTGCAAAGGACCTAATCTTGGTCGCTTATCTTTAAAAATATCACATTTTCGCGATTTTTTCTCGATTTGGCCCCCCAACATTGGTTTGGCTGTCTCCACAAGCTTATCCTGGGCCCGCCAATGATACGGGGGATGGGTGGCTTAGTGGATAGCATCCCTGTCTCCTAAGTCACCGATCCCACGTTTAACACGCGCATTAACGGGGGGCGGGTACCCGCCCCAACCCCTCGGGTTTTTCGGGGAGAACAGAAAAACGGCGGCGCGTAGCTCCGCCGTACTTAAAATACCTTTTCCTCATCATTTTTACAACTTTTGTGAAAATTTTAAGGTTAGGTCATCTCAGGTCAGGTCACCAGTAGAGGTCAAGTGACCTGACCTCAAAAAAGTTTAAGATAGCATAAGTCAGAGCAGGGGAGCTTATCTGGTTGAAACTCATAGCACAAAATGGGCCCAACGGGTTCTCTAAAATATGTTCCGGTATTTTTGATATCGATGACCTAAGGTCAGGCACGAGGCATGACCTCTCCATTCGAAATACATGGGAAAAATGGTTTTTACTGAATAACTCAGAAACAGATCGTGAGAGAGCATTTATTTTAGCTGCATTAGACTCGCCTTGGCTTTGCAGTTCTAATGATATGCATTTTGTATAATTTGACCCTGACCTGACCTTAGGTCAGCTCAAACCATTGATTTGACCCAGCAAGGTCAAATTATATATCATTCGATTCATATAGTTCAAGTCGTTTTGCTGTATCTTTGCTTGTTCAGATGTAATGGCCGAAAAACTTAATTTACATGTTATCCCTATGACGGCATGTTTTGACCTCTCGTGACCTCAAATGTGACCTGACAAAAAATGGTTCAAATATTTTCGATGGGGAAGTGGATGGGCTACCCAACGCCGTTTTTCGCTACCTACCGTGGTTCTCGAGATCTTAGGGGGGGCGGGTACCCGCCCCACCCCATCGTCAAAGCGAAGGTGGCTCAGACCCCCGTCAATGCGCGTGTTAATTCCCGGTGGGGGCTCTGAAAAGTTGATCTGATTCCCTAAATTCCTCCCAACAGGGTGAGAAATGGCGACGCCGTATGACCTTGGCAGCTGGTGCAACGCTAAACCCTAATAATTGTTAAATAATACTTAAAGAAAATTATTTTCTTAATATATCTTTATCTTTACATACGCATTTATTTTTTTTGACAGAAAATACGCCTCATTTCAAAACTTTCCCCAATCTTCAAATGCATGCTCAAGTCTCAAACTAGTAGAGGCATATTTACTCTCTCTCTCTCTCTCTCTCTCTCTATATATATATATATATATATATATATATATATATATATATATATATATATCCTTATCTTCTCTAACTAGGCTCGAAGAAAATAAATAACTCTTAATCAAAGACTTTCTGGCAACTTTCTGAAATAAACATCTGGGTCATTTCAGGACAAATCGTCCAGGTGAGTCCACCATCACCCCTTAGATTCCACCAAATTTTGTACCCAAAGTTCCCTATACAAAATGCAAATTTGGGCCCATTATCAGGTTCCAGGGTCAAAAAGGTCACCAGATAGTGGTCATCAAAATCTCGAGGTCAGCACAAACACTGGAGCAGAAATAAATTTATGTCTTAAAAGTGACTGATCTTAATTAACTAAAATTGATGTCACTGGATAGAGCATACAATGGGCCATATCAGAAAAATAAAACCTTTAACCTCAGGTCAGGTTTTGACCTTTGGCCTTGTGACCCTTTCTTTAAATTAAGCATTTTTTGGAAAAGTCCTATTTTCAATTTTTCATTGGCTGATCCTCAGGGTATAAGCTCACCGGCGCGGTAGTAGGGGATTTTATTTCTTTCTAACTCAGATTGAGTAACAGGTCACAGAAGTCATCACCTAGGGCAAAACGCTCATTGGAAGTACCTTTCCTGCGGATGCGCTATAACATGGCTAATAAGGATGTCAAATGGGATCTGATCATTTACCTACTACAGCTTCGTCAGCATAAGCTATGTTAAAATGGGCTCAATTCGAAGATCGTAATTTAAGAGCCAAGGGCCCCACCACAGGGTGAGGGGGGAACGCGTCCTTCAACATTTGCAAAGGTGGACCAGGTCCCCAACTTCCATGGAGGCCGCTGTAGTAATAGTGGAGGGTCTCGTGGTAGGTCCCTAAAGAAAGCCCTGAGCACGCCTTGAAGACCCTCGAGCTATCGTAGAAGGAACAATAACGGCTTATATTCTACCAGGGAGCCCATCGATTACTGCAGGAGGACTCCAAAACGGTAAAGGAAACCTAGATATGACAAAGTATGGGATTTAAACTTGTTAAAGGGAGTGGACCACTTTGTGAAAATCCTAAGAAGAACATTTTAAGAACATGAGAGGTCTGAAAACCAGGAAACAGAATTTTTCCCCGCTTCATTGCGCTAAAAACAGAAATATATCCACTTTTCTAACAATATATGACGTTATCAAAATAACACTGTTGATAACCAGTGAAATCCCAAACGTTGATTATAGACTCGCTATAAGCTCCATTCAGAGCATTTTCGCAGGGCGAAAATAGCATGCAGTACAAGAAGAAGCACTGGTGCAAGAGCTGCACGTCAGGTAACACTACGGTAGGCAAGTTTATTCAGTGGTAGAAAGATTATGCATATGTCTCATGTAAGGAAACAATTTCAGAGTTGGACTTTGACAAGAACATATAACTCTTGTTTGCACAGGTACGGGGGATGCAGCATATTATGTGTATTGCAGTTATTGGCCTAATTTTGACCCAATAACGCCCTGAACTGGACAACTTTTTGCCTAACCTGCCAGTGGACAAGCAGTTGCATGCTGGTTCACTCGCTAGCATGGTATATTCAGTGTGTGGGCGAGACGTAGACCAGTGTGGACGAGACATACGACCAATCAGATTACTGCAACCATATTGAAGGTATTCCTTCAGAGTTTGAAATAAGCCGATAGACCCTTTTACTTTTTTAATGCAATTCTATTGCTAGAAAAGGTCCGCCACCCATTTAAACGGGTAGCCAGGCGTGCCCCCTCCGCGATCCCAACGACAGCAGTACCCTTACGTTAACACCACCAGAACGTAAAATATTACAAGTCGCGGCACGCCCTGCTAGGAAAAAGAAAGTAACTTAAAGAAAGCATAATAAATATCATACTATTAGTAAAAACTGCCAGTAGTAGCTCCCTGTAAATATACTGGGAGCAGGAATACAGGTCTATTTAGGTTAAATGCACAATAATTTAGCTCATTGCATGCTGAAATTGCGGTTAGATTGTTAGTCTTTTTCCAAACGGGACTACCCAAAACTGGAGATTCGTGTTAGCCCCTCCGAGATTCTGGCGAAAAGATAGAGGCCTAGTAACATTCGCCAGAGAACTCGGAAGACAGTAAGCAAATTAGGGCAGAGATGTAGGTATAGGCAAGCAAGCAAGCAAGCAAGCAGGCAAATTAGCAAGCAAGTGCAGCAGGGAGTCAGACACACGCACGCACGCACGCACGCACGCACGCACACACACACACACACACACACACACACACACACACACACACACACACACACACACACACACACACACACACACACACACACACACACACACACACACACACACACACACACACACACACACCCACACCCACACCCACACCCACACCCACACCCACACCCACACGCACACCCACACGTACACGCACACACGCACAACGTCCATGCAACACGCACAAACCCACACATATACACTAGGAAGCATTTATTGGGACACATAATTACAGTCTTCCATGTGCAGCCCCATTACCAAGGTTCACATGTCTTCCCCCACTATAAATTTCACGGGCATGGTCACGTTGGTTACTAATTATTTATTCTATACTTGGCAAGGAAAATAGCCCTCACATGTTTTATTAGTGTGTTTTTGTTTAGGGGTACATCTTCCGTAGTCCTAATATATATATATATATTTTTTTAAAGAGAAATAGTCTGGTCTGCGCTGATCGTCTTTTCTTTTTTTTGCTAGTAAGGGTTAGTTGATTCCCTGCGCCCTCGCCCTCCTACTTTGAACTGTAAAGCCGGCGGAAATTTGATACCGAGAGCTTTGGGTGAAATTAAATATGCCGATAGTGGTCTCTCAACACGCTCTACAAAACTGCTATCTCAGTTCAAAACCCATTATAAAAGTGGGACACTCGCTTTGAGAATGCATCTAAAACGACCCAGAAAGGGCCATCTGAAAGACAAAGCAGCCCTAATAACGAAAATGTTTGTCCTCAGAATTCATACGTAATTTTGTCTCGCAATTCTAAGGATGCCCCAAAATGCCCCAAAAGGCAAAATTTGACATGCTTGTATGCCTCGGTGAAAATACCGGAAGACTATAGCTGTACTATTTCTGAATTTGCCAGTGGTACTAACTACTAATCAGAAGTTAGTACCATTGTGTACTATGACAGCCATGAACTAAAGGTATAGAGAGTCTCTCGCAGAAGGCTCCAAGTGCTTTATCTTGTGAAATTGGAGGTGGCTAAGCATTATCTAAAGTCGATGTATGCCTACTTGTTTGATGGCATCACTGGAGAGGGGTCTGGCACTAACGCACAGTAGAGGGGGCCTGATGTGCCTTCCTATGATCTCAAAAACTAGTTGGCGTAGAAATATTCCGGTTTCGAAGTGAGTGAGGTCTAGGGTGATCTACATCATGACCAATCTTCATTGACCTAGGTCAATATTTCGAGGGTCAAAGGAGGTCATAACCAACAAATCTTAGCTATGCTGGGGACCTATTGGGAAATACCGTGATTATGCGGAAAAAAGACGGGAATAAGCTAAAGGTGGACCGGGGTCATAAAGAGTAGGTCCAAAGAATCTTTTCTACTATTTTGGGGTCAAAGCCAATCAAGATCATTGACCTATGAGGTCACAATATGGTATACCACATGTAATGTATGTACGCTTTGACTAGCACTCTAGCAACGGTTGGTGCGCCCTTAAGCCCAAATAATCATCATCAGCACTAGAGCAACTGTTTGGCGGAAAACGAGGATCGACCTTTACCAAATATCTTTTATCTTGACAATTAAACTTGACCTTTACATTTCGGTAATTTTACTTTGACATTATAGCATAATATACTTCAGACTGGGTAACTCCATTTGACCGGAAGTACTGGGATCAATGACCTTGAAAGTTAGAATGTGACCTTGACCTGTGACCTTTGACCTTTATATAAGGTAACCTTGACTTGTCATCCCGGTTATATGGTGCGTTGACGTCACCACTCGGTCTTCAATGCAAGCGAACTGGTCCGACCGCGCGATTGTGGCGATCTGAAAATGCAGGTCTAAATTTAAAAGCCTATAAGCAAAATAATTTAACCGATTTTCCAAATGCTTTCACCAATCGACTCACCGTTAAATTTTCTCAAATGTGGTCGAGTATAGTTCTTCCGCTACGAGCAGTTCTCTGGTCACCTTGGAAAAATAGGTGGGGGCCTCCAAGGCCCCCCCAGTGCGCATGTTAATGTAGCCTATGTAAATTCAACTGATCACTACTTTGTAGGCAAGCCATACGGAAGAGAACCCAAGAGGTCCAATCCGACCATAGCTCCCTCCGAAATCAGTGAAGTTCTACACACTTCTATCTAATTTTCGTGACGCCATGTTCACTCACGACCCCTCTCTGACTGGCCACTCCTCAATTTTTTTGGGGGGGTGATATCCGCCTCGGAACCCCGCGCCCACCAGTGTGCCGCAAATGAGCCGCACCCATTCTCTGGAGCTAATGATGCCTACCACACCGCACTGCGCGGGCGTGCGCTCACGTTCAGCGGCATAGTGACGAAGCCGAGAGGGGAAGGGATCACCCAGGGGTCCACTTCTCTTATCGCACCACACACAACTGGCCAGTCGCGCCACACACGGCGAGAGGGGATGCTGACACCGGGCAGCCGAAGATAAATTCCCGGACAGAGGGGCATAACAATATTTGCACGCTCGTATAAGGGTCTGCTTTATGATTGAGTGTTTAGCTACGCCAATAAAGTTTCCATTGTTCCTTATATCTGGGTGGTAGCGGACGCCGGATATTTGCTGATAATGTCAGCCCCATGAAGGACAACTTTACATCTGAGAATTCCTCCAATCTCAAGTCTGGTGAAGAATGCATCCTTCGGCTTGCATTCTCCGGAGCATATGCCATGGGTTTTCAATCTGGAGGCTGCGACCCTCATCCTGACATTGCTGTTAAAAATCGAAAAACCTTACTTTTTGGGCTGACGGGAATCCCAGGTGTGAAATGCATTCAGCAGGATGAGAACTGTCACAGAAGTGTCACAAAGGATAAATATAAGCTTTTAAAATATCGTCTTTTTGGAAAACAAGATAGATCTAAAGCCGTAAGAGCGAGGAAATCAGACTTTCTGCAGCCTCCGTTGTCTCCCTGCTCAACTAGCTAATAAGTACTGCAGCATCTCCGGTGGCAGTTTTCTGCAGCACACTATATGCATACAGACTGTTCCGCAGTACATAACCTGCACGTATACTGTTCCGCAGCACGTTTCTTGCATACAGACTGTTCCGCAGTACATAACCTGCACGTATAGTGTTCCGCAGCACGTTTCCTGCATACAGGCTGCCCAGTAGACCAAGTCCTCAGAAAATGATTTCCGATTTCGGATTAAGAGTAGTGATTTTATTATGTCATATGTTGCAAACATGATGCAAGCAAAACAAATCCGATGAATATACGTTTGATGGGCGCGGAACGGCCTTTTCTGAAGGCATGTTTTCAGTAGGACGGCGTTGAAGTCTCCATTGACTTCACAATGCATTGTTGTCAGTATCCTTGCAGCACGGTAACTTGGTTACCAGCATCAAAACATCGGATCTATTTGCACCCGACCCGTAACCAGGCGGGTGCTCTGGATACCCGGGCAGCTGCTGAGAGGCCAAGGCACCCTCTGGTCCTTTCCTGGTCAGTCCCTTGTATTGAAGATAGGTGGATTTCTCGAGTTTTGAACCTTAACAACTTTGTAAATTGTTGACCTTTAAAGGGAATGTGGCACTTTGGTCGAACCCTGGTATTTAGTGCAATGGGGGGGGTACTTTTTGGCCGAAAATCATGGAACCATCCCTGATTTCTCTGAAAAATGTGCAATGGGCTCAATATTTTTACTTTTAAAATGCACCCCTAGGGGAAAAATAAGTATCTCCCCGTGGATGATGCCATGATCTGGTAACCACTACCATATTCAATAGGCTTCAAGGGCTTCGATTGGCTGATACTCACCGTGACGTCAGCACAGTGACGGATCCAGGGCCCAGGGCCGGGCCCCCCCCCCTTAGCCCCAAGCGCCCCAGTAGAGCTTAGCTCATATCGGGCGCCGAAGGCGCCCGATATGAGTGGCGCGCCTGTACCCATCTCGTGCGCCAAGGTGGTAGATACCACTTATTCCACTTGAATTAACACATACTCCTTAAAACCATGGCAAAGCGCCCCTGCCCAAACATTAGACGCCTTTACTGGTCTTTTGCGCCCCAGTAAAATGTTGCAGATGAAATTTAGAAAGCTAACAAAAGCGCCCCGGCAAAGAAAAGGCGCCACTAGATAGCAAGATTACGCCATGGGGAACTAATACACTCCTGAGTAGCCTAGGCGCCCCCTGGATGAAGCGCCCCCAGGTAGCCTAGACGCCCCCTGGATGAAGCGCCCTACGGATATCATATGCGCCCTTGGCTAGGAAAGGCGCCCCTGGGCAGCAAAGGTAAATCTTGGTAGCATATGTACCCCGGACAGCATAAGCGCCCCTGAGATAGAAGTAGGCGCTTTAGGAAAATGAAATGCTCACCTTGGGCAGAAAAAGGCGCCCTTTAACAGCCTAAGCGCCCAGTGGAAAAGCGCCCTACGGATGTCATATGCACCCTTCGATAGCAAAGGCGCCCCTGGACAGCAAAGACAACCCTGGATAACACAAGTGCTGTGCACGGCAAAGGCGCCCTGGGTAGCAAAGGCGCCCCTAGGAAGGCACCCCTTCGATAGAAACCCGCCTTTGGATAGCCTAGGCGCCCCCTGGATGAAGCGCCCTACGGATATCATATGCGCCCTTGGCTAGGAAAGGCGCCCCTGGGCAGCCAAGGCAAATCTTGGTAACATATGTACCCCGGACAGCATAAGCGTCCCCTAGATAGAAGTGGGGGCTTTAGGAAAATAAAATGCTCACCTTGGGTAGAAAAAAGGCGCCATTTGATAGCCTAGGCGCCCACTGGAAAAAAACGCCTTACGGATGTCGTATGCACCCTTGGATAGCAAAGGCGCCCCTGGACAGCAAAGACAACCCTGATAACAAAAGTGCTGTGGACAGCAAAGGCGCCCCTGGGTAGCAAAGCCGCCCCTAGGAAGGCACCCTTCGATAGAAAAGCCGCCTTTGGATAGCCTAGGCGCCCCCTGGATGAAGCGCCCTACGGATATCATATGCGCCCTTGGCTAGGAAAGGCGCCCCTGGGCAGCAAAGGCAAATCTTGGTAACATATGTACCCCGGACAAAATAAGCGCCCCTTAGATAGAAGTAGGCGCCTTGGGAAAATAAAATGATCACCTTGGGCAGAAAAAGGCGCCCTTTGATAGCCTAGGCGCCCACTGGAAAAAGCGCCCTACGGATATTATATGCGCCCTTGGCTAGGAAAGGCGCCCCTTGGCAGCAAAGTCAAATCTTGGTAACATATGTACCCTGTACAGCACAAGCGCCCCTTAGATAGAAGTAGGCGCTTTAGGAAAATAAAATGCTCACCTTGAGCAGAAAAAGGCGCCCTTTGATAGCCTAGGTGCCCACTGGAAAAAGCACCCTACGGATATCATATGCGCCCTTGGCTAGGAAAGGCGCCCTGGGCAGCGAAGGCAAATCTTGGTAACATATGTATCCCGTACAGCATAACCGCCCCTAAGATAAAAGTAGGCGCTTTAGGAAAATAAAATGCTCACCTTGAGCAGAAAAAGGCGCCCTTTGATAGCCTAAGCGCCCACTGGAAAAAGCGCCCTACGGATGCAATATGCACCCTTGGATAGCAAAGGTGCCCCTGGACAGCAAAGACAACCCTGGATAACACAAGTGCTGTGGACAGCAAAGGCGCCCCTGGGTAGCAAAGGCGCCCCTGGATAGCAAAGGCGCCCCTGGGTAGCAAAGGCGCCCTTGGGTAGCAAAGGCGCCCCTAGGAAGGCACCCCTTCGATAGAAACCCGCCTTTGGATAGCCTAGGCGCCAACTGGAAAAAGCGCCCTACGGATATCATATGCGCCCTTGGCTAGGAAAGGCGCCCCTGGGCAGCAAAGGCAAATCTTAGTAGCATATGTATCCCGGACAGCATAAGCGCCCCTTAGATAGAAGTAGGCGCCCTAGGAAAATAAAATGCTCACCTTGGGCAGAAAAAGGCGCCCTTTGATAGCCTAGGCGCCCACTGGAAAAGTGCCATACGGATATCATAGGCGCCCTTGGCTAGGAAAGGCGCCCCTGGGCAGCAAAGGCAAATCTTGGTAACATATGTACCCCGTACAGCATAAGCGCCCCTTAGATAGAAGTAGGCGCTTTAGGAAAATAAAATGCTCACCTTGAGCAGAAAAAGGCGCCCTTTGATAGCCTAGGCGCCCAATGGAAAAAGCGCCCTATGGATGTCATATGCACCCTTGGATAGCAAAGGCGCCCCTGGACAGCAAAGACAACCCTGGATAACACAAGTGCTGTGGACGGCAAAGGCGCCCCTGGGTAGCAAGGGCGCCCCTAGGAAGGCACCCCTTCGATAGAAAAGCCGCCTTTGGACAGCCTAGGCGCCCCTGGATAAACTAGGAGCCCGAGAAGGAAAACGAGCGCCCCACTGGGAAATACAGGCTCCCTCTGTATAACATAGATGCCCCTTATCCACCTTCAGCTGCCCTGGACTGGAGCAGCGCCCCCAAGAGCAAAGGCGCCCTTGGACAAAAAGCCGCCTCCTGGTATCAAAGGCGCTCCTAGATAACATATGCGCCCCTTAGATAGAAATAGGTGCTCCAGGAAAGCAAAATGCGCCCCTTGGTTAAGAAAGGTGCCCTTGGATAGCAAAGGCGTCCCTGGGCAGCAAAGGCAAATCTGGGAAACATAGGTGTCCTGGACAGAATAGGAGACCCTTAGATAGAAATAGGCACTTCAGGAAAATAAATGCAACCCTTGGATAGAAAAAGTGCCCTTTGATAGTCCAGGCACCCACTGGATAAAGCGCCCACGGATATCATATGCACTTTTGGAGGCGCCACTGGACAGCAAAGACAACCCTGGACACAAGTGCTTTGGACAGCAAAGGTACCCCTAGGAAGGCACCCTCCGATAGTAAAGGCGCCTTTGGATAGCCTAGGCGCTCTCTAGATAAACTAGGTGCTTGAGAAGGAAAATGAGCGCCCCATTGAAAAGTACAGGCTCCCTCTGTATAACATAGATGTCCCTTATCCATCTTCAGCTACCCTGGATTGGAGCAGCGTCCCTCAAGAGCAAAGGCGCCGCTGGACAAAAAGGCGTCTCCGTATATCAAGGGCACTCCTAGATAATATATGCACCCCTTACATAGAAATAGGCACTTCAGGGAAGTGAAAGGCGGCCTTTGGTTAGGACGGCCCCCTTGGACAGCCTAGGCGCCCTCTGCATAAGGCGCCCTACATATATCATATGTGCCCTTGGATAGCAAAGGCGCCCCTGGACAGCAAAAATAACCCTTCTTGAAATAGATGATCTGGACAGCATAGGCGGTCATGGATAAACTAGGCGCCTGAGAAAGAAAAACAAGCGCCTCACCTGAGAGTACAGGCGCCCCCAGGATATCATAGGTGTCCCTTTCCATCTTCAGCTTCCCTATTGTCTATGGTTTGGCACACCTGTCCGACAGTCGCGCGCTCTGTTACAGGGCTCGAGCGCTCAATTTGAGCATGGACTGCCTTAAACCACATTTCGTTAACCTATAACTGAAGGCTTAGTGCTCCACCGCTGCAACTGGGTGTCTTTTTCAGTATGTGCGCCCCACTTCCGAGAACGCTGCCCTCACCAACCAGCAGTCCTCCCCGCTAAGCAGATGAGCGCTTCTTTCTGATAACTAGTCACTTTATTTCAGTGTTCGAGCGCCTTATTTCAGAATTTTTATTCTCCATCTATTTTGGGCTCCTCCTGGATTGCAGAGGCGCCCCCTCAAGTGCAAAGGCGCACCTGGATAGAAAAGTGCGCCCCATGTTTGCAAAGGCGCTCCAAGACAGCATATGCGCCGCTTAGATGGAAATAGGCACTCCATTAAAGTAAAATGTTCCCTTTGGGTAGCAAAGGCGCCCCTTAACAGCGAAGGCAGCCCCAGATAACAAAGGTTCTCTGGACAGCATAGGTGCCCTTTAATAAACTGGTGCCGAAAGAGAAAAATAGCGCCTCACCGGAGACAAAAAACACCCAGGATAACGTAGGGGCATGTATTTCAATCATGTCTGTGATTGAAAAATACATCTAGACAGCATATGCGCCCCTGGATAGAAAGACACCCCTGGGCAGTAACGGCGCCCCTGGAAAGCAATAGTGCGCCCCTGTGGAGAAAAAAAACCGCCTCCTGAATAACCTAGGCACCGCCCCGAAATATCAGATGCCCGTGGATAGAGCAGACTGCCTTGAATAAAACAGCGGCCCTGGATAGTAAAGGCGCCCTTTGATAGCATAAGCGTTCCTTAGCAACAATATGGGCGCTACATGAGCTCAAGGTTCACGCGCACCTAAGCCCAATAATAGAGCAATCAATCGATGCCAAAGCATTCCTTAAAGCGCGGGCGCCAAACTTCCTGAGAAGTAAAGGCGCCTCTGGGTAGCAAAGGCGACCCTCGACAGTGGTGTAGGTATTCCTGAATAACAGCAGCGTCCCTTGATAAGAATAGCCCCAAGATGGCACAGGTACCCTGCTGATAGGAAAAGCGCCCCTGAATATCAGAGGCACCCTCTGAATGAGGTGCCCATGGAGAGCATAAGGGCGCCCTATGTATAGCAAATTGCCGCCCCTGGATAGCCTAAGCGCTCCTTGCATAGGGTAGGCGCCACTGGGTGGTATAGGTTACCTTGAATAAAAATACGCCCCTAAATACCAAGGTGAACTTGGATAAGAAAAAGCTCCCCTTGGCCACTGGGTATCAAAGGCACCCCCGGAACAGCAAAGATGCCCCTGGATAGCTAGGTTGCGTCCATTGGGGAGCGAAGGCGCCCCTGGGTGGCACAGGTGCCTCATCGAAGCAAAGGCCCCTCCAGAGAGCATAAGTGTCCCTGATGAGCACAGGTACTCCGGGACAGCCCCTAAATGACGTTGCATAATGTTACGACACCTATTATGACGCATGCAATTACATCAAAGTAAAGGTTATTCAGTGTTTAGATCCAGGTTACAGGTCAATTTTAAAGGTCACTGGCCTTGATGATCAATGCTTGATCAAAGGTCATTGGTAAGCTTGGGCACAGCGCTAGTTATAGCGTAAATTAGGCCTAATTTGTTGGGTTGTGCCGTAATAGGTCAATGACCTTGAAGGACCTTGACCTCAAAAATTGCAGACATTGTTTAGAGCCTTCCCTTTTGGCCTCAGTCCTGTTCTAGAGTATTCACGCCCCGTTCCGGCCCGTTGGGGGGGCTTGAACACCCCTCGAGGTCTCCCAGTGGCACGAAAAAACGTCGGCGCGAAGCGACACAGTACTTGTCACCCCTTATCATTGATCAATTCCGCTACTTTCCCTCAAAATTCAAGGTTGTGTCATCTCAGGTCAGGTCACCAGCGCAGTTCAAGTGACCTCACCCCAAAAATGTTTAAGGTGGCGTAAGTAAGAAAAGGGTGAACCTATCGAATTCAAGCTTGTACCATATAATGGGCCCAAAAAGTACTAATAGATTTATCCCGGGATTTTTCCCATCGATGACCTAGGGACAGGTAGGAATCATGACCTCTCCATTGAAAATGCGTGGGGTAAAACGGAAATTTGCCGAAAAATTGTTCTATGTCTGCAGACGCCGCTTGGAATACCTTCGGATTCCCCAAATCATAGTATCCTCGGCCTCTTTATCGGTTTATGTTGCAAGTTTAGACATATTACCTCTGAGAGTTCATCTGGGGCTTCCTAAGCAGGTTTTAAGACTTGGGTCAATTGCTTTGCAGGAAATATTGATAAAACCCGTATTTTGATACCATTTTTATTGCTATTGTGACTTGATTCATATGCATACTGACTATGCTAGGCTAGATGGTGACCTTGACCTACCCATAGGTCAGGTCATTTTTATGTTTTGACCTAGTATAGTCATATTATGCATTATTTGATGATTCGCCGTAACGAGAGGAAGCGAAGTGTGCCTAAAAATGATTCTAGCTCAACTCTGGCAGATGCTAGAGTATATAGACAGAGACATGTTGTAAGCTTTGTCTCGGGGGAGGGACCCCAGCGCTGATCCCTGGAAAAATCCGCAATGGCCCCCAGGGGCCCTCAGGGAGTCAGGAAATCTGGTGTGGGTGGAATCCGGGAGGAGGGATTTTGGGTATCTAAAATCAGCTGAGGGGCCCGTGCCAGTTAAGGGGACCTAGATAAGGGCGCCCGACGAGCTCATTTGACCTCAGTGCCAACACAGGATTCTCAAGACCAGCGTGGGGTGCCTACCTATCTAAACGGTTTCTAAATAGGCTCAGGGACCCAAAACTAACCCAGGGGTTCAGTTTTCAACTCATGGGGCCCAGGCACTCTGAGGGGAACCTGCAGAAGCTCAGAAGGCCCATAAATTTAATAGGGCTAGACTAGCTGGGTGGCTCGCCGAACTAGTGTCCAGATACGCACAGCGGGCCCCAAACAAGCTGAAGGGATCTATATCAGTTAAACGAAAACGATACCAGCCCAGGGACAATGACCATCTTAAGGGACACTAATCCAGCTTGGGGCTCAGAGCTCAGAGCTCCAGTTTTTAGCTCAGAGGGCCCAGGACCTGTTGATGGGGCCCTATATCAATAAAAGGGCCCCGAAAAGCTTAATAGGCTTCAGCGGCGACATATAGGTTTCAAGTTCAGTGTGAGAGCCTAGTTAACTAAAGCGGTCCTAGATCAGCTGAGGGGACTCGATATAAACTCAGGAAGTCACCAAAAACTCAGGGCCCAGGCCCGCAGAGGTTCTGCGGCCTATGAGGCTCAGGTTAGCGTCAATCGGGTATTTCAGTATGGAGCCGTTAGCCAGGACAACTGTGATAAGTGGAGGTGGTGGATACTACGCCCCAGTTTTTGCCATGACCAAAGATAAATGTATTATTTGCTCATCGTGCTTCAGTGAGCGTCAGCGGGTGCTTTCAGCATTTTCTACCAAGGTACCAGTCGTTAGCTGGCCCGAAATATGTTTGATGGTAAACGCGAAGATGTCTTCACTAAGAGGAAGCCTTCATGAAAATAAGCATTTACAAATCCTTTTTAAACGCGTTTTTCATTGACACTGGCCGCCTTTTGGGTGGTAAATTGGCCAGTGGCGGATCCAGGGGGCAAAAATGGCATTCCCCAAACGGAAAAGCTCGGGACAAAACTATGTTTTCGCCCCCAGAGCGATCGACCTCCTTTTTCCCCTACTCCTTTTTAGTTTATAAGCAAGATTTTGGTGTTTCAACTCTCAACTTCAAACAGAACATAATTTGATAAGATGTTCCCTGGCCTGTCCCCTCGAATCCGGAAATGTAAAAAACACTGAAGATTATATATTCGGGCACAACCCTTCATCAGAATCATGGAGTAAATATCAATAATTCTCAGTTATAGTATAGGGGCTTAGGGGCGCACCAGCCTGGTAAGGCCATATAGCAGTTATAGTATAGCCAGCCTTGGATAGGAAGAAGTATCTCGAGCCCTTTTTGGGTTTTCGTCTGAAATACCCCAAAATTCTTCCGGCAAGTGATATTGGTGGCGTAGCTTTTGACTGCGTGACGTTTTTTTTTGCTTTTCGACAGTGGTTTGTCCCTTCCAAACCGACCGGCTAGATTCGCGACTGAAATTGGCGCCCCTCAGGTTCGGCGCCCCCAGGTTCGGCGCCCTCCGAGCCTGGGCCCCCCTTAACGAAATCCTAGATCCGTCACTGCGTCAGCATATGTCGTCACACCAACAACTGACAACTGTGGCCTGCTGCTCAGGGTACATGAGGGGTAAATTTCAGATAGGTTTTAGCTTTTATCTACGGAAGCTTCGAGTTTCAAGACAAATGAGATATTGAGTAACCCATCATACTAGGTCATTGCAAATATATGATGATGATTCACAGCATTAAGCATGCGTCAGACAAATAAATACGGCAAACAAATAGAATTAGTCGTCAATCCGGTTTGTTTCAGAAATGTGTGTGTCAAAATGCCCATGACGCAGGATAGCATACCTACAGCCTCCAGTCTGATCATTTGATTATTACATTACTACACTGTCTTACTACAAGGTCTCACATACAAACCACGCTCGCAGCCAGACCCAAATCTGAGTAGGTGCTCAACTAGAGAAAAAGCTCAACCAGTTGACCAACCAAAGTTATTAAAGGTGGAGGGGGAGGAGGGGGGAGGGGTTCTGTGTTGCATTAGGCAGCACATCTGTGTCCTGCACCATAGGTTCCGGGTTCAAATCCCCGGCAGGGACAGTGAATGAGGACAACCTGACTATCCCTCCCAACAGGATGGGACTTGGCAACACCGTATAATCCAAGAGGTTGGTGCGTCGTTAAAGGGAATGTGGCACCTTTATAACGTGATTTTGACTGAGATAGCCAAGTTGTAAAGCATACCGGAAAACCCGGTACTCAATATCTCATTTGTCTTGAAACTCGAAGCTTCCATAGATAAAAGCGAAAACCTACCTGAAATGTACCCTTCATGTACCCTGAGCAGCAGGCCACAGTTGTCAGTTGTTGGTGTGACGACATATGCTGACGTCACGGCGAGTATCTGCCAATCGAAGCCCTTGAAGTCTATTGAATATGGTAGTGGTTACCAGATCATGCCATCATCCACAGGGAGATATTTATTTTTCCCCTAGAGGTGCATTTTAAAAGTAAAAAATATTAAGCTTATTGTACATTTTTCAGAGAAATCAGAGAAACCAGGGCCGGTTCCAAAATTTTCGACTAAAAAGTACCCCTAACTACACTAAGTTCCAGGATTCGACCAAGATGCCAGATTCCCTTTAAACGTCAACAATTTCCAAAGCTGTTAAGGTTCAAAACTCGAGAAATCCACCTATCTTCAATACAAGGGACTGACCAGGAAAGGACCAGAGGGTTTCTTGGCCTCTCAGCAGCTACCCGGGTATCCAGAGCACCCGCCTGGTTACGGGTCGGGTGCAAATAGATCCGATGTTTTGATGCTGGTAACCAAGTTACCGTGCTGCAAGGATACTGACAACAATGCATTGTGAAGCCAATGGAGTCTTCAAAGCCGTCCTACTGAAAACATACCTCCAGAAAAGGTCGTTCCACGCCCATTAAACGTAGATTTATCGGATTTGTTTTGCTTGCATCATGTTTGCAGCATATCATGACATAATACAATCACTACTCTTAATCCGAAATCCGAAATAATCTTCTGACGACTTTCTCTACTGCCCAGTAGCTCACCACCTGCACACAGACTGTCCCGCAGTACATAACCTGCACGTATACTATTCCGCAGTATGTTTCCTGCATACAGACTGCCCCGCAGTGCATCATCTGCACACAGACTGCCCCGCAGTACATAACCTGCACGTATACTGTTCCGCAGAACGTTTCCTGCATACAGACTGCCCCGCAGTGCATCACCTGCACACAGACTGCCCCGCAGTACATAACCTGCACGTATACTGCTTCGCAGTACGTTTCCTGCATACAGACTGCTCAGCAGTGCACTGCCTGCAAAATTTACTGCTAGCGTGCACTCACACTGTCCCGCAGTATACCGCAGGACCTACTGTATACTGCCCCGGAGTACATACATACTCTAAACCCGGACAAGTGCAAACACTTCTGCATGACGTTTAAAATAAAACCGGTCCTCCCAACGTATTCTGTCGAAAATATAGAGTTGGAACGTGTTGGAAATATCCGGGATTTGAGAGTCATTTTAGACACAAAACTCACGTATGGTCCTCAAATTGAAAACATGGTGAAAAGGGCCAACAGAACCCTTGGTTTTTTAATAAGATCGTTCCAAAAATCCGGTGAAGGAGGAACTCTCAGCCAATCAGCTGTTCTCGTATCTTACTATGCACAAGTTCGTTCGATCCTCGAGTATTGTAGTGTTATTTGGGGCGGAGCAGCTGCTGTTCACTTGACTAGAGTCGCCAGGGTGCAGCACAAATTTATTCTATAGTTGAACGCAAACTGTCGGACCCAATCTAGATCACTATTGTATAGCGACCTCATGAAACATTTAAGGTCATGTTATTGTCATCGCGAAGAAGTCAGCATGATTTGATGGTCATGCGCAATGTGCTTAAAGGTAGGATCGACTCATCTTTTTTAGTACGACGTTTCTCACTTTATGTGCCCGTGAGAGCAACGAAGCAATTAACTTTGTTTAATGTGCCATAGGCAAGAGTGACTACCGTGAAGTAAGGATTGTTTGTTAGATTGCCCAGAGTCATGAACACATTCCTGAGCATCCGACCACAAGCAAACATGTTTAATGACACCTTCACCTCATTTTGAGCAAATGTCATCCGCATATATAGCCACAGTATAGTTTAGATTGCACTTGTCGGTTCCAGTATTGTGTTCTTGTACCAGTTTTAGTTTTTATGTCTTATATTTTTACATTTTTAGCGTAACGTTTTAGCTTTACGTGTTTTATCTTTAGAAGTTTTGACAAACTTTTACCTCTTAATTTTTACGGAAGTTTTAACTTCTGCCTTATGTGGATCTTATGTGTATAACACTTTCTTAGCCTATTTTGACCTCCGATTCTTATGCGACTTGCCTGTAAATGAGTCTTGTTACGTGGAGAATATGATGAATAGATAAATAAATAAATAAATAAATAAATAAAATAAATAAATAAATAAAATACCTGGCATATATGTTTCCCGCGATACACCCATGGCTTCCACACGGGTATCAAATCAGGAGGTGCGGGATAAGTTTAAAGAGGACCTCCGCTTGAGGGCCTCTTGCTTTTAAGGTGAATTCCTTTCATGGTGGCTTAAGGCTGGAGTTTGTGGACTGTTTTCTACTTATGGGGATTCCACAGCACTTCCAGTGACTGTCCTTTTCTGGTACCAATTAAATATGTACCATTAGGGGACTCCTAAAACAGTTCCACAACTTGTCCGCTTGAGTACATCCTGCACCGTCGTCATGCATGCGTCATGCGAAAGGTTGCCCCATCACCTTGGAAAAATAGGTGTGGGTCCTCTGAGCCTTCCTCCAGTGCGTGTATTATGTGTATCCAGTGCTGTATTATGCGTGTATGTGTATCCAGTAGGAGATGGTCCACGAAAGCTGCAACACATGGTTCCTAACAGAATCGATCACTGATATTGCGCTTTCTATGTCCACCCAGCGCTATAGAAAGCTTCTGAGAAAATTGCTGAGTTATCGGTTGAAAGCTTGTTTCGGGGAACTCCGCCACGGGTGATTTACCCCATTATATACATATCATATATATATATATATATATATATATATATATATATATATATATATATAGGGCATATATAGAGCGTCAATAGCAGACACAGGGTTTGTTGTCGGCCGCCGTGAGTGGACCCGGGTCCGCTGCCGTTGTCATCCCCGCTGTCGCTCCCGGCAATATTGGGCCGGCGCCGGCTGATCAAAGCTGGCTGTGATTGGAAATTTTCTGCGCCGCCTGGCCGCCATTTCCGCAGCGGCGCACTCGCTGCACTCGCACGCGCCGCCAACGCCGCCAACGCGCCAAGTTTGCGTCTGACGGCTGCGCTAATGCGGCTCGCACAGTGGCGGCGCCCTGCTAATTGGGACGCATCTGCCAAATCTGAGAGTGCTCTTGTCAGCTACGAAGACATGGGAAAGTTATATTTTGTATTAATGATAGGTTTGCGGCATATTTTGTCTTGGTGCTATCAACGGAGTGGGACTACTCTCAGAGCCTGAAGTGAAACAGGTTTCAAGGGAATTTTCCACTTGTGTAATGCGCTTTGGACTTAGCAGTTTTGGAGAGTGTTGAAAAACCACCTGACATATTTCGTTTCACTCAAAGCTCTCTGCATAAAATGTATACACCATTGATAACAAGAGATAGAACACACCAATACTCTAATTTAAGGCATGAAAAGAATCCCTTGTCATCTGGCTGCAGCAATTTAATTGTGTAAGCCCTAAGCCCCTCCCAATTACTAAAAAAATCGTACTAGCAAGTGAGCTATCCTTATTAAATGTCTGTTATACTTTTTATTCTAACAGGTGCGCATGACGGTAAGCTGTAAAGCAATTAAACATCTATTTTGGAGGAAATGTACAAAACTAAGTTTTTATTTCATCCCTATCATTGACTTTAAACTTTGAATGAAACTTTGAATTTACTATGGAATATAGGTAGTGGCTCGAAGCCTAAGCGAATCTATCATCAAAACAATCATTTTTTTCAGACGCCGGGAGCAGGCCACTTTTATGGCATTATACCATATCCATTGTTAGAAAAAAGAAAAAGGCTGTATCTTTTTTTCCTGGAAATTTTAAGGTAAAAAGGATTTCCGCGTTCCCCTATTCATTTTATCCACAGTCATTTTCAGAATTTCGACTAAGTGAAATACTCACTTTAATTTGAGTGAGCTTTTGCCATAACATGTGCCCTGGTGGCGGGGAGGACGTAAATAAAGAACCCCTATCTAAAAGCTTAGAGGGGTAAGAGGAGTGAGAACGTGGGAAACAAATAAAAGAACGTTCCAAACGCAATCAGTTTTACTTCAGGTCAATTTTCGTCAGGTCAATATTCAGGCCACTAGAGGTCAAAATTGCTGAGAAAGATCACGCGGCTAGACTTAGATACTATTCGTCCCGTCAAAAATAACAGAGCAGAGATAGAAAAGAGTCGTCACTTCAATTTGAAAAGTGTTGGAAATCCATGCTGATGTTATCTTCCATATTTAGGCTAGTTCTACATGGAGGTCAACTAGGTGGAACATGATGTGCTATCCATGCTATGGTGTGTCTACTGTTTTACGAATAGCCTCCAAACCAAACAAGATAGAGTCATTATTGAGCAGCCGTTGCAATTCTCGCATCATTACAAATAAGAACTAATTTGGTTTTACAATGCTACGTCAAATTCTAACTTTGACTTGACCTCACATCAGCTGACTCCAACCGAACTAGCATGATCATGATGTAGGAATATCATTAAAATTGCAGCGATAACAATAACATAATGACGGCAAAAGAAACTCTGTATATTTGATTAGCCAAAAGATAATTACTGAATTATTCAAAAACTATTTATTTGACCTGCCATGAACTGCCAAAGGTGACAGAAATTTTTCAATCCATAAGATACAGCAAAGTAGAAGGTATTCACAATATTTGAATTAGTTGCATATTTGTCACTACACAATACGGTCGCACATTGGAAAGGTATTTGAAATCAACAAAGGCGCAGCATCATGGTGATTTTTGTTCTGTGGTGCCAGGTATTTTTAAATATTTGTAAATATATATATATATATATATATATATATATATATATATATATATATATATATAAGTTGTATGCATCGACATACCACTTACTGTCCAATATTGATAAGCAGCGCCTCTTCCGTTGTGTTCCTGTTGGCTGATATCATGTCATGACGTAATAGTCCGAGCTCCTACTATACATTTTATTAAGATGCAATAGTGTTGCCAAAAATGTAAAATATGAAGCTGCTTGCACGACTACTCATTGTACCAATCATCAAGAACAAATAAAAATCCAGAACGGCATCGCTCCCAATATAAAACACTGGTTCATTATTTCTCCTATACTAATCCCACCTGCAACTGAAAATGTAATCCATGAATCAACCAAAAAACTCCCTTTGAAGCCTCTGGGCAAGATAATTCAGACATCACCAAGAATCTGTTTCAACCTGCACAGACATATCCTCTGTTCGCCTGATGTTCCAGAAGCGTTTTGCCCGATCGCTTTGTCGATTGCCTTCCCCATTAAACAAGTCAAAAGATGGAGGAGGATGAGGGAAATTAAACACGACCACAATAAATGGCACTATAACACTACGGGAAATATATATTTGAGATTATTTCGCCGAGAACCATAAGAATTGTTAGGAATATACTTAGATATTCCTGGTAAGCAGGTTTTGATATTTTTGTAACTTAAGCTATCTGGAAATTATCCATTCACAGGGTTAAATGATGGCATTTATGAGGCACTTAATAACGAAAAATGTAGCGCCTCAGATGCGAATAAAAACAAAATGCAGTTCTGTGTGTGGTATGAGGGTCTGTGTTTCAAACAATAATGTGTATGCCTCTACCACCTACCCTTGTTTAGATGATGACGGCGCATAGAAAATATCAACCCAGATTTATCGGAAACAATTTTCGAAGCATACATCGAAAACTAGTATTTGTGAAACAGACGGAAGGAGGAACATCGAAAATTGTCTCGTACGATTCGGTAAACTCTCTGGCGCTGACTTTAAAATAGTCAGGAGCCTCATTATCATAATAATTATAGTTTTTCGATGATGCAGTTACTTTGGCTATTGGCGCCCATAACACTAGATGGTGGATTTATCATTCCTCCGCTGTCTTTTTATTTTAAGTATTTTTTTTTACAAAATATGTTATTCTTTATAAGTTTGCTTCCTATGTATATGCTCACTGAGCACTGAGCTCTCTCTCTCTCTCTCTCTCTCTCTCTCACTCTCTCTCTCTCTCTCATCTCTCTCTCTCTCTCTCTCTCTCTCTCTCTCTCTCTACTGGCTTCCACACCTAGCAGTGTGCTAAAAATATTGCGTCAAGTCAATATTAAACTGTGAATAATTAGTTTTAGAAAATGCTACACGTCGCTTTTTCTGTGGTTTTATGACTACCGCTAGGGGGCGTTTTAGCCTCAAATCTGTCTTTTGTGGTGTTTATTTGGCTATTTTAGTGGAAACATTTTGGTGGAAATAAAATTGTGCCCCTTTTTGGCCCTTTTTCTAACTCGGTTTGAACTTTTCCGCTGAAAAAAACCTGGGAGCCATGGGCAACATCTACAATCTCTTAACTTGGAATAACTAAGAAATTGAGGTAATTTTTTAACACTGACGCGTCTAAGCTTTGTGAAACCCCCTCAAAATGAGGTCTTGACCCCTTGAAGACACTATGATGGCCAGCAAAAGAAATGCCCCCCCACTGACTTTTCCTTAAGAAATGGATCTTTAAGATCTGGATTTTAAAATCTGGATCTTAAAATCTGGATTTTTATTTGTTCTTGATGATTGGTACAATGAGTACTCGTGCAACCAGCTTCATATTATACATTTTTGGTAACACTATTGCATCAATAAAATGTATAGTAGGGGCTCGGACTATTACGTCATGACATGATATCAGCCAACAGGAACGCAACAGAAGAGGCACTGCGTATCAATATCGGGCAGTAAGTAATATGCCAATGCATACAAATATATATATATATATATATATATATATATATATATATATATATATATATATTTGTGTAGTTTGGCAGGATGTTTTCATTTTGGCACTGACCGTTGAATAATATTGCACTTTTTGCTTTTGCGATCTTCTTGTTGGTATTTTCGATCGATCGGATTGTCTTTTTTGCTTTCGTGCTTAGGTCAAATATAAGATTTCCCAGGGGCATTTGTGGTGGATATATTATTGCTTAACGTTTCGGATTATCTAATAAATCCATTACCAAAAGCATACATACACACATGACTCACATAAAATCAAACAGTTAACGATTGCATCGAGATAAAATCAGATCGAGCCGTTCGGGAAAGGTCATTGCGGTACATTTTTAAAATCGCTACACGTCTCTTGAAAAATAGATCACACTTTGTTACATGACATGGTTCATATTACACTTTTCATTGCGCGGAATATAAATATTATTTAGCGTGTACCTACATAAGTCAATTTCCAATTGCCGTGCTCCACAGGGTAAGTGTATTTTGTGAGTGCAGTTGTTTGTTAAGAGTTGGTGTGTGTTCGCGGATGTAAAGGGCTTCAGTGATCATGAGTTGGGTGCGGCTTGAGCATGTTTTCAGGACTGTTGTGTTTTGTGTGAGGTGCTTTCGTGTAAGTGCAATGCCATGGTGTTCTGTCATGTGTTCCTTGAGTGTGCCTTATTGTAGGTGCATAGTGAGACGACGTGAAAGTGAGGTTGTGGTTGAACCAATGTAACCTACGTTGTGAAGTCTACAATCTTCAATGGGGCAACAGAATTTGTAGACTACATTGGTCTTTTTAAGGTGTCTGTGCTTGCAGTGATGTTATTTTTCATGATGAGGCTGCTTGTCTTTTTTGTAGTGTAATAAATGGTGAGGTCCAGGGTGTCATTTTTGTTCGTGCAGGTAACATTATCAGAGATGATGCCTCGAATAACCCTCTCATCAACTCATTATTTAGTTTGTTTATCGACTTTGGCTTGCCCCCTAAACCTACCGGCTAGATCCGCCTCTGTTCATTGTGCCAGGGGATTCCCGTTGCTTGGTAAGATATTAGGTTTAAGGTCAGATTCAGAATGTCATTATAATACTGTACCACATATTTGTTGAAAATTTCCTCTTCTATTTTTCTTCTAAATTTCTTCTTCCCGCACCCCATGGGGCTCCAAGCCACCTTCTCCCTGGTGGGGAGGGGGTTGTTTGAACACCCCCTTGAAATTGGCCCCTATGCGGGATAGCGAAAAAGTGAAGATTGGTGGATAGCTCAGACAATTTCATGAAAAAACTATAATGGTCACTTTTTGACTCAGGTCAATATTGAGGTCATGACAGGTAAAAAGGTGGTATTTTGAGCAGAATTCTTGGGCTCTAGCATCTGACAGAGCTGAGTTAGAATCATTCTTAGGCACCATTTGCTTCCTTTTGTCACGGTAAATCGAATGATGTATAATATTGCTGTACTGGGTCAAACCACAAAAATTACCTGACCTCAGGTATACATATCAATCTACTCACAATAGTAATCCAAACACAATTATATCACAATAAAATATGTATCATTTCATGCAAAAATATTAAGTAGTCACAGATATTAAGTAGCCACAGATGACCTCTCGGATGTCACATCAGGTCACAAATTGCAGCATAAACCTGGAAAGGGGCTTAGGATACTTCGATTTGGAAAATATGAAGGTATTGTCAGCTTGATCTACACAAATACAGCCCAATTTTTTTCCCATGTATTTCCAATGGAGAGGGGTCATGGTCCGTACTTGACCTTAGGTCATCGATATGAAAAATCCCGGAACCAATGTTGTAGAACTCGGTGGAGCTATTATGAGTTACAAGTTTCAAACTGATAGATTCACCCTTTTCTTACTTATGCCACCTTAAACATTTTTGGAGGTGAGGTTACTTGATCTGCACTGGTGACCTGACCTGAGATGACCTAAACTTAAAATTTTGGGGGAAGTTGCGGAATCGATCAAGGATAAAGTCTGCCAGGTCCGGCGGCGCTTCGCGCCGCTGTTCTTTCGTGCTGCCGGAAAAAGCCGAGGGGGTGTTCAAACACCCATCCACCGGGGCGAGGGTTAAGCACTTCATCAGTACTTTGCTGCACATTTTGGTTGGGCATGCCCAAATCACAAATGGGGGTATCCAGTTAATCGTTGGGGGCACCGTAGCACCCCCAAACAGATAGAAGTCCACACCCTTCCCCACAACTATTTTTCAATGTGGCCGGAGAACCTTCCCAGCCGAAAAACGCTACGCAGCTAAGCTTGAGAGACTTTAGCACACGCATTGACGAGGGTCTGAGCCACCTTCGCTTTGAAGGGGAAAGGGGGCGGGTACCTGCCCCCCCCTAAGATCTCAAGCACCACGCTAAGTAGCGAAAAACAGTAAACGGCGCTGGGTAGCCCATCCACTTCTCCACAGTGGCGTAGCCAGGATTTGGCCAAGGGGGTCCGACTACCGTCGGGGGGCCCCCAGGCCGGGGGCCCCTTAGTAGTCGGGGCCCATCTACTTTATGTGTCGTATAATATTTTGGCATTATAACATTAACACGACAAAATTTTTATATCCCTTCTTAAGTGTTTGTTATTATTTTGTTTATAGTTTGATTTTTTATCGATCCGACCAAGTGTTGGTAAATTTGGGTCACCAAATATTAAGGCTGGCCCATACCTATATGACAGCGTGGCTATAATAACATTATTGTGGCACATTTCGGGAAATCAAATGCTGCTGCGTGCATGATGTTAAACCTGACTTTACCTCAATTCACTCTGGTAATCAGGTATGAAGCTATTGAAGGTCAGTCGTTTTGAGTACGATGAAATGGTCTTCTACGGAAAATGATTACCAATTTTTTTCCGGGTGTCGAATTCATGAACTCTTTAATCAGAAAGTTTCCAAAGAAATGGAAAAAATGAATAAAAATACAAGGGATATGGTGGATGATGGTGTGTTCCGGACGTCATATAACGTCTATTCCGGGGAAAGATCCTGATGAATTCACCACATTTACTTTCTTACCCTTGCTATGTTGTAAATGAGCAAATTACCAAAACAGTAGGCGCCTGAGATAACTATCGCCTTGGATTACTCTGTCATTGTTATTTTAAACCTTTCCCGGGGGCTTGGGGAGGTGAGCACTTCCTTGGACTTTAACACGCGCACTGGAGGGGGGCCTCGGAGGCCCCCACCTGTTTTTACCAAGGTGACCGGAGAACCGTTTGTAGCCACAACAATGAAACCTGGCCACATTTAACAGAATTTAATAGCGCGTCGATTGGTGAAGAATTTTTGAAAATCGACCGAAAATTTTTTGACTTATAGGCTTTCTAAGTCAGACCTGCATTTTGAGATCGCCGTAAACGCGCGGTCGGACCAGTTAGCTTGCATTGAAGACCGAGTGGTGACGTCATAACGTCATATAAGCGGGACTATATGTCAAGGTCACTTCACATGAAAGTCAAGGTCAAGGTCAAAGGTCACAGGTCAAGGTCATATCTGCACTTTCAAGGTCACTGACCACTGTGCGTCCGGCCAAATGACGTTACCCCGTCTGACATATATTATGCTATGACGTCATCGGTAGGGTACCCCAATACAAAGTTCAAGGTCAAATGTCAAGGTCAAAGGTCATTGGGAAAGGTCAATCCTCATTTCCCGTCAAACAATGGCTACAGTGTTAGTCAAAGTGTAAATAATAAGTAGTATACCATATGGTGACCTTAAAGGTCAATGATCTTGAATGACCTTGACCCAAAAGTTGTGTGGAAGCCTTTTTGAGACCTCTTGTCTATGAACCTTGTCCGCCTTTAGCTTATTCCCGCCATTTTCCTGCATAATCACAGCATTTACCAATCGATCCCAGCATGGCCAATATTTGACCTTTACGACCTCGTTTGACCTTGAAGATATTGACCTAGGTCAATGAAAATTGGTCATCATGTAGACCACCATAGCCCCCACCCACCTACCAAGTGGCGTTTTTCTAACCCTCTTAGTTTCCGAGATCTTAGGGGGGGCCTACCAGGCCCCCCTCCAGTGCGCGTTAGTGCCAGACCCCCTCCAGTGCGGGTGTTAAGTCTCTGATAGGCTTTGTACAGGGCTTGTATTGATATGGCAGTGTTAAGCCATCCAGGACCATCACCCCCCCCTGACCCCTGGGTCGAGCAGAGATCTCAAGGGGCCTAGCACTTGACACGGTGCCGAAACCAGTATCTGGGACCCCTGAAAACAACACATGTCCCGCAAATCAGTATTTACGTCCCCCAAAACCAGCATTTGGGGGTACCATGAGACTACCTACTGGGACTCCCTGGAACTTACTCTCGTGGGGCCCTGAGGATAAATTTAAGGGGAGGGGGAGGAAGGAGAGGAGTGCTCGCTGAGACTAGCCTTTGGGACACCTGAGGGCAGCTTCAGGTGACCCCTGAGACTAACTCCTGGAGACCTCGTGAGACTAATTGTCGGATCTCTGAGATTAGCTCTCCGGCCCTCCTTACACTAGAACTGAAAGGTCCTCTGAAAATAACTCGGGCTTCCGAGATCAGTTCTTGGGGGACCTGAGACTAGCTCTGGGGCCGACTAAGACCAACACTTGGCGCTACTCACAAAGTTAATTTCCGGCCCCTCTCCCGATTAGATCCCAGGGAGTCTCTGATACTGATTCACGGCGCCTCTTGACCAAAATTGTGGACTCCTGAGAATCTCTCAGGGCTCCCTAGATTAGTTATCAGCAGCACCTCTGGGCCTATTAATCGGGCCCCCCAGATTTGCTCTGGGGGAGGGGGCTGAGACTGACTCTCGGGGCCATCCAGATTAGCTCTTGGGGTCCCCTGATGTTGTCTCTGGGATGGTGCGGGGGCTGGGAATGACTTCCGACAGCCCTCTGAGACTAACCCTGGGGCGCCCCCTGAGACTAACAATCGAGGAGGGAGGCGTGGAAGCACCCCTGAGACTGAGTATTTGGCACGCCACTCCTGAGACTGCCTCTCGGAAGCCCAGATTAGTCCTCAGAGGCCTAAGGCTAACTCGGGGCCGTGAGACCAAAATTCGGGAGCACCTCTGGGAATTACTCTCAAAGCCCCAAAATTAGCTCTTGGACGAACCGGAGACTAGCTCCCAGGAGCACTCTGAGACTAACTTTTAGGTGCTCCCTGAGATTGACTCTCGGGGCCTCTTGTGCAGGGGGAGGGGCACAGCCTCAGGCTAAATCTCGAGGGTTCCAAGGATTACCCCTCAGGGGCCTCCTGAGATCAGCACTCTGCGGATCAAATGAGACTAACTCTCGGACCCCCAGATTAACTCTCGGGGCCACCTGAAAGTAAATATTGACTCCTGAGAGAGACGCCCGTAAGACTATGGGACCGAATATCGGGGGTCCTCTAAGACTGACTCTCGGGGTCCCCTTGACCGACTCTTGGGGTTCTCTGAGACTGATTTTAATGTAGCCCCCTGAAATAGACTGTCGCGGGCCCTGAGAACCACTCTCTGGGGGACCCTGGGACGAGTTCAGCCCCCCTGAGACCGACTCTCGGGGCCCCTGAGACCGACTTTTGGGATCCCCTGAGACTAACTCTCAGGGACCCCCTGAAATATACTTTTGGGGGTCTTGAGACTGACCCTCAGGGCGGGGCCCTGCGGCCGACTCGGAACGCCCTGAGAACGAATCTTCAGGGACTTCTGAGACTGATTCTGGGGGCCCCGTGATCAGAGAATGCTTTGCAGTGGTTCAGATTGGCCCAAAGGGGGCCCACGGACTCCTGCAACCCCTTGGCTACGCCACTGCATCCACACATTCGGGGGCCCGCCGAGATCAGCACTTGGAGGCCCCTGAAAGCATTGCTTTCCCTCGATACCAATACTCCGGAGCCCCTGGATACTGATGCGCGGGGATCCTAAGACCAAGCTCGGGGTTCCACTTAGATCAGGTTCGGGGGCACCCTTAGGCCCATGCTTGCGCTTTTCTCAGGAGTAACTCGACACCGTTGTTCGGGGGGGCCCAGATCAACATTCGGAGGCCCCCCTGAGACTAATGCTCGGTACTCTGGAGCCCCCCGATACCAATGCTCGGGGACCCTGAGCCCAAGCCTGGGCCCCTGAGACCAAACTCTGGGTCCCATGGGGCCAATTCTCGTGCCTCGCTCATAAGTCCCCTCGATATCGATAGTCGGGGGGCACCCCGAGATCAATATTGTCCCCCCCCCACTTCCCGAGATCAATGTTCGCTGCTCCGGAGCCATCGATACCAGTGCTCGGGGGGATCCCTGAGACCAGTTCTGGAACCCCCTAAGACCAAGATCGAAAGGCCCGTGAGAACAAGCTCGGGGCCCCCTGAGACCAAGCTCGGAAGGTCCGTGAGACCAAGCTCAGGCCCCTGATGCAAAGCTTGGGGGCCCCTGAGACCAAGCTCGGGCCCCTGAGACCAAGCTTGGGGGACCTGAGACCACGCTCGAGGAGCCCCCTGAGACCAAGTTCGGGGGCCTGAGACCAAGCTCGGGGGTCCCCTGGTACCAAACTCGGAGGGCCCCCTGACACCAAGATCGAAAGGCCCGTGAGACTAAAGCTAGGGGGCCCTGAGACCAAGCTCGGGGGCCCTTGAGACCGAGCTCAGGGGGCCCCTGAGATCAATGTTCGGTACTCTGGAGCCCTCAATACCGATGATCAGGGGCCCCCTGAGACCAAGCTCGGAAGGTCCGTGAGACCAAGCTCGGGGGCCCCTGAGACCGAGCTCGGAGGCCCCTGAGACCAAACTCGGAGGGCCCCCTGAGACCAAGATAGAAAGGCCGTTGAGACTAAGCTCGGGGGTCCATGAGACCAAGCTAGAGGGAGCCTGAGACCATGATCGAAAGGCCCGTGAGACTAAAGTTCAGGGGCCCCTGAGACCAAGCTCGGGGGAAACCCAGAAAAAAACCTATGAACAAACCCAGAACATATGTTGTAGAACTCGGAGGAGCTTTTTTGTGTTACAAGTTTCAATCCGATAGATTCACCCATTTCTTACTTATGCCACCTGAAACATTCTTTTAGGTGAGGCCACTTGACCTGCACTAGTGACCTGACCTGAAATGACCTAAACTTAAAATTTTGGGGAAAGCTGCGGAATCAATCAAGGATAAGGTGTGCCAAGTCCGGCGGCGCTTCGCGCCGCTGTTCTTTCGTGCTGCCGAACAACAAAGGGGGAGTGTTCAAACACCCCCACCGGGACGAGGGTTTAACTTTTTTAGGTCAGTTCAATTGACCTGTACCAGTGACCTGACCCGAGATGGTCTAACCTTAAGATTTTGACAAAAGTTGTAAAAATGATCAGAGAAAAGGTATGCCAAGTACGGCAGCGCTACGCGCCGCCGTTTTCATGCTATCTAAAAAAATACCAAAGGGGGCGGGTATCCACCCCCGTCAATGTGCATGTTAACGGCACATTGATTAGTGAAAAGTTTTAAAATATTTTTGACTTATCAAGTCAGAACTAAATTTTGAGATTGCCGCAATCGCGCGGTCGCACCAATTCCCTGCATTGGTGATCGAATGGTGATTTTATAGCACCAGAAACAATTTGATCAAGTTCATCTCACAGGGAAGTCACAGCATAAGCGTCAAAAAGGGGAATGATGTTAACCCGCACCCCACCGGGGGTCCAGCGCCACCTTCGCCCCACCGGGGGCCATCGATGGCCCCCTCTAACTCCGAAAATATGGGCGTTAGCGCAAATCTGCAAAGTGCAATAGAAAGCTCGCGTGAATTCAGTAAGAAATTACTTCGCATGTTTTAGTGCTCAGGTCAATGGTTTGACCTCCAGAGGTAAAATTAACCCGCGCCCCACCGGGGGTCCGCGCCACCTTCGCCCCACCGGGGGCCATCGATGGCCCCCTCTAACTCCGAAAATATGGGCGTTAGCGCAAATCTGCAAAGTGCAATAGAAAGCTCGCGTGAATTCAGTAAGAAATTACTTCGCATGTTTTAGTGCTCAGGTCAATGGTTTGACCTCCAGAGGTCAAATTAGGTCAAGATCGGCTATTTTCACTCAAATATGCAATGATTAAGCAAACTGGGCATAACTCTTATGTCATTAGAGCTATTGAGGCCTGGTAAAGTACATTTGATAGCAAATTGCCAGTACTTTTCCGCTATGTGGAACGTAAAGACCTCCCGCCAGTGGTTTGACCGCCAGAGGTCACCTCGTGACCTAATATGACCTGAGGTCACGAAAGGTCAAAAGTGATCTTGCCGTATATCAAATGAAAGCCAGTGACAAGACAAACACGATAGTGTTTGTTTCACCACTCTAGCTCAATTAGGTCAAAAGTTATTGTCAAAATACTGTTTTTGACCTCTGGTGACCTTGGATGACCTTGGAAAAGTCAAAGGGCAAATATGACCCCTGGGATCCGTGAAAGGGTGTCCAAAAACGTTGTTCTGAGCAGTCTGAGTATTTGCAATCATTTTTGTGGGTTTTATATCATGAAATAGCTTTTCCCCATGCTTTTCCAATGGGAGAGGTCGCCTCGTGACCTGACCTCAGGGCACGAAATCAAAAAATCCCGGATATACACCTTGTAGACCCTGGAGGGGTCATGAAGTGTAGGAAGTTTCAAATCGATCGACTTTGAAATGTAGCTCTTACAGAGCTCTAAAGTGAAGTGAGGTGACCTTGGTTGACCTCGTCTGGTGACCTGACCTTGGGTGACCCGGGGTAAAAAATTTCAGGGATGATGGGAAAATGTTGCAGTGAGAGGTAGAGCCCTCAACCGCGGTGCTGCGCCTCGTCGTTTTTCGGCTATCCCGGAAAAACCTTAGGGGGCCATCGATGGCCCCCGGTGGGGCGAGGGTTAAGTCAAGATCGGCTATTTTCACTCAAATATGCAATGCTTAAGCAAACTGGGCATAACTCTCATGCCATTAGAGCTATTGAAGTCTGGTAAAGTACATTTGATAGAAAATTGTCAGTCCTTTTCCGCTATGTGAAACGTAAAGACCTCAAAATAAATTGTCCTCAAAAAAATTGTCAGAATACTGTGTTTGGCCCCTGGTGACCTTGGATGACCTTGGAGAGGTCAAAGGGCAAATATGGCCCCTGGAATCCGTGAAAGGGTGTCCAAGAACGCTTTTGTGATCAAGCTGAACATTTTCAATCGCTTTTGTGACTTTTAGATCATAAGACAGCTTTTCCCCATGCTTTTTCAATGGGAGAGGTCACCTCGTGACCTGACCTCAGGGCACGAAATCGAAAAATCCCGGATATACAACTTGTAGACCCTGGAGGGGCCATAAAGTGTAGAAAGTTTCAAATTGATCTAATTAGAAATGTAGCTATTACAGAGCTCTAAACTTGAAGTGAGGTGACCTTGGTTGACCTCGTCTGGTGACCTGACCTTGGGTGACCCGGAGTCAAAAATTTCAGGGATGGTGGGAAAATGATGCAGTGAGAGGTAGAGCCCTCAACTGCGGTGCTCCGCCTCTTCGTTTTTCTGCTATCCCGGAAAAACCTTAGGGGGCCATCGATGGCCCCCCGGTGGGGCGAGGGTTAAGGACCTGCCCCTCACTTTTTGGCCAGAAATTTCCTGATCTCCAGTCAAAATGGGAGAAAAGGGGACCTTTTTACAACCAGCCACTGCGGAGGGCAACGAGAAGCCCAAATTCGAACAGTTCCACTAACATGGAAAGTTTGTTGTCAGTCTCAGGCTCCTCCCCGATCGACAACCCTGGACCCGCCTATGGTCTGAGCAGCTACTTTTGAGGCGCAGGTATCAGTCTTGGAACTTCTGAAATGCGGAAAATGTGGCCAATGACTGATGTTGGCCACAAATCGGCCTAAGGCGCCCCCGAATCGTGGTCAATGATGTTCCCGAGCGCTGACCTCCGGACCCTGAAGTCTTAGTCTACAGGCTCCCAAAATCTTGTTCTAGGGACATAAGAGAATCCAGGGCAAGTGGGAACATTTTCCCTCCCCGATCGACCCTCAGCGCCCTTGAAGTGGTTACGGTGTCTCACTGGAAGGTCGATGGCGCTGCCTAGAATGTTGCTTCCCCCTAGGTTGTGAGTATCGATAACCCCGCGATAGGATTTAGTGCCTACCTGTTAGGCTTTTGCCGCCAAAAAAGTGGCGCACCATCCCTCCCCGATCAGGTTTCCACCCTTGATTAGAAATCCTGAATCATCATCTGTAGTAGCCCTAGTGTTTTTCTTCCTCCCCTCTCCCAGCATAGGCGGACTCAGGATTGCTGATCGGGGGGCACCTTTGGGGGCACCTTCGGGGGGGAACCTTCGGCGGGTGGGGGGTGCCACTTTTCACCGGTAAAACCTATCAGGTGGGCGCAAAATCCTATCGGTGGGCGCCGATTTTAGCATCCTGGGGGAGGAGGTGGGAAGCGACATTTCAGAGGGGCGTCATCGAACTGTTAGAATTTTGTGCTGGGTCTGTGTGTGTGTTAGAATTTTGTGCTGGGTAGGTGTGAGAGAATGTTGTGCTAGGATGATATGTTAGAAATTGGACGGACGGAGTGTACAAGCGCCGCGGCTCACCAGCTATGCTTTCTCGCTCGTTTCCTCCGCGCACGTGGCCATTCTTTTCGCCATTTTCCAGCCGCTTTCTACATGAACACTTATCGTAGGCCGAGTCGGCACCGCGCTTTCCACGTGAATCGACTGTCGAGGAGCGGCAGAGGCGGTGACCGACTTGGGCGATGGCCGAGTGGAGAAAGATATATAACGGTGCTGCAGTGAGCAAGGGGAGGTCGCGCCGGAGCTCTCGGACCATTCACTTCACCTGTGCTATCGCGGTTCTCCTGCTACAACTTCCGTCATGTAAGGGCGTCGGTTTTATCATCTTTCATGGTCATTGTAAATAGGGGAGAATGGGGTAAGATGCCCAGGATTTAGGGAAATCCGGATTATAGAATAACCGCGGTACCAACAGCGCTGCTTTAGATGCAAAGTCGTAATATGATCATTTATCTTCCTTATAGAGCCGATGAAATTACGTATAACTATCATATGTCGTAACTATTATAATTTTACTAGAGGCTTGCAAAGGGGCGTCTTACCCCATTGGGTGGGTAAGACGCCCCTGAAACTTTGGTAAGATGCCCCACCCTTGGGCATCTTACCCCATTTTCGTATATCGTTGATGAAGAAGCTTTTTTGTAGTTTTTAGCTTCATTTGTAATCATTTAAGTATTATTCAGAAGTCAGAATGCATTTGGAAGCATCCACACACATTGATAAAACGTGTACATATGTGGTTTATCATGTTTCCACGTCAAATGATAAAACAAAGTTACGTAAAACTAACGATAAAAACCAAGGATAAAAGCATGCCATAAAAGTAATATAAAATCATACACACACACTCACAAAGAACGAAGTACGAAACGAAGTAGGTAAACTGGTACGAGGTTTCTGAGAACCTCCCCTATATCGCCCACCTTGTCTTTTCTGTGTTCTCTTTGTTTCAAGTCCCTATTTTATAAGAAATATGGGCCAGATGTTGATAAGTACAGAAACATTCACTTCAGAGAGTAAAAACGGCTTGTGGTGACTCGAAGCTTCCTCCCACTAACCGTTACAGGCTCCCAGTCTATCATTTATGGCGCTTAGCATTCTCGTCAAGGCACACGGGTCCAGCCTTCCCAGAGGCGGTACACTCGATCTATTCTTTGCACGAGAGAGCAAAACCCACCCCGCAAATGAGATATCTGGTATCGTCATGCCCACTGTCTTTCTTTCCTTATACCGCTTTTGCCTGCCTCGTCCACGTCTTTTTAGATACATTTGCTTTCGCAACCCTTTTGACTAGTCTCAACTCTTTTGACTTCCAGAGCCTTTTTTATATGCATGTTGTTGCAAGTTCGGCTTTTGGAGTCGGAGTCTCGCTAAAGTCATCAATGGTCGTGTCGCGGAGACCCTAGCCCTACCATTGGAGCGAGCAACTCCTGTAATGAAGATTTAGTTTAAGTCAAAGTTAAACATCCCACAAACCACAGGGACGGCCGCCCCGCTCAGGTCACCCTCTCACCAGTCAGTTGCCAGCCGACCTACGTCGGGTTAACTATTGAGCGCCGGAGCGTCTCAGGGGAACCGATATCAAGCCTGGACATGCACTGCAACTGCACGTTCCTGAGCAGCGGGCCGGAGCCCAAAGCTCTACCAACTGGGCTACCGGGATGGCAAATGTAGGGACGACATAAGAGATCAGGTACGGAGCTTTGCAGGATTAACCATGTGGAATATTTCAGGTGTAGCCCATTCATAGGCGAATCCAGGGTAAACAGTTCAACCTTAGCCTCTTCCAAATTGGCCAAAATTGACCGATTTTGGCCAATTTTGGTTTAAAATATGTTTTACGGTTTTTTCATTTGAATTTAACCCGCGCCCCACCGGGGGTCCGGCGCCACCTTCGCCCCACCGGAGGCCATCGATGGCCCCCCTCTAACTCCGAAAATATGGGCGTTAGCGCAAATCTACAAAGTGCAATAGAAAGCTTGCGTGAATTCAGTAAGAAATTACTTCGCATGTTTTAGTGCTCAGGTCAATGGTTTGACCTCCAGAGGTCAAATTAGGTCAAGATCGGCTATTTTCACTCAAATATGCAATGATTGAGCAAACTGGGCATAACTCTTATGTCATTAGAGCTATTGAGGCCTGGTAAAGTACATTTGATAGCAAATTGCCAGTACTTTTTCCGATATGTGGAACGTAAAGACCTCCCGCCAGTGGTTTGACCTCCAGAGGTCACCTCGTGACCTAATATGACCTGAGGTCACGAAAGGTCAGAAAGTGATCTTGCCGTATATCAAATGAAAGCCAGTGACAAGACAAACACGATGGTGTTTGTTTCACCGCTCTAGCTTAATTAGGTCAAAAGTTATTGCCAAAATACTGTTTTTGACCTCTGGTGACCTTGGATGACCTTGGAAAAGTCAAAGGGCAAATATGACCCCTGGGATCCGTGAAAGGGTGTCCAAAAACGTTGTTCTGAGCAGTCTGAGTATTTGCAATCATTTTTGTAGCTTTTATATCATGAAACAACTTTTCCCTATGCTTTTCCAATGGGAGAGGGTCGCCTCGTGACCTGACCTCAGGGCACGAAATCGAAAAATCCCGGATATACACCTTGTAGACCCTGGAGGGGTTATGAAGTGTAGGAAGTTTCAAATCGATCGACTTTGAAATGTAGCTCTTACAGAGCTCTAAAGTGAAGTGAGGTGACCTTGGTTGACCTCGTCTGGTGACCTGACCTTGGGTGACCCGGGGTAAAAATTTCAGGGATGATGGGAAAATGATGCAGTGAGAGGTAGAGCCCTCAACTGCGGTGCTGCGCCTCGTCGTTTTTCTGCTATCCCGGAAAAACCTTAAAGGGGGGCCATCGATGCCCCCGGTGGGGCGAGGGTTAATTGTTTTGCGCCTCCACCACACCAGTTTGATCTGAACCCGCTATGAAGTTATCTCCGGTTGAGGCATCAGGCCAGGTCCGGTGAACTCCCAAACAATTGTCTCAAGGTTTTTAATGATTGAGCTGGGATTCGCTTTGTCGAATGAAAGCACCAACCACAAAAATTTTGCTGGTATGGGATTTCTTGCATTAGTAGCCTGGGTTCAGGTGCGAGGCCTTCAATTGGAAAGGTTAGTCACAAAGCGGCAGATTGAAGTGTGCTCTTATTTAACACGTACGGTCATGCGCGTCGAAAGCATAGTAAGGAACGGGAGGACGGATCCCCTGACTTGCCAATCTGTGAGGACGTCTCCCGACAAGTTTTTGGAATCAACCTAGGTTTTTATTGTTTCTCTATTACCTGCCTGCTTTGACCTACGTAAATTTGTTAATGAGCTTCATGGGCATTAGCTTTTTCAAAGACGGTCAATTTAAAGTTCACGTCCCCCCCCGCGCCATCACCAGTCCAGGGTCCGTAGCCCCCAGTAACAATTCCGTGGCGCTGCCCGTGGGTAGGGTTTGGACTAACCCCAAGTTTAACACACAGTTGTTTACTCTAAGAAATGGCGTTATATTGCTCTGGGTAAAGACGCCCCCTTTCCACCGGGAAAGTTGCCCATGGGGCATCTTTCCCCATTCGTTGAGGGGGCATCTTTCACATCAGTACCCAAACTAGATAAAACCTAAAGGGCAAAAATCGTACAATTAATACACTCAAGGGAAATGCTCAGTTAATAAGTTGAATGTGCCATCATTCGTAATGCGAAATCAAACAAAGCACGCATCCAATACTCTTCGAGATATCTGCAACCTATGTGGGCAATTTTTTCTTAGAAAAACATCGAAATAAAGACTTACCAACCAGCTTGAAGCAAATCACAGGAGGGAACTGAATTTTTGCGCAAGAAACAATCAAAGCCTCTGCTTTTGACCAAGAACAATATTATTTACCAGTGGTGGCCCGGATTGCCAAAAGAGGGGATGGGGCATCTTACCCAATGGGGCATCTTACCCCACTCTCCCCTATTCATTCACATAATCATGGTTGTATAACGGATAGGATGGTTGGAAAATGTTTCATTTGCGGTATAATGATCGACATGTTCTTACACTATTTGGCACTGACTAGAAGTAGTATTGATGGGATAATGTTTGTTTTTATTGGGAGTGTAAATAATGTTAATACAACGAGGTCATATATTTACCAAGACTTATTACTAGAATACGTTAAATGTGAACTTAAACGAGACTGACGATCGGTGGTGAGAGGATGCATTCGAATGATTGACGATAAGACGTAACCCAAGGAACGCAAAGTAAGACAACAAAAGAAACTCTAACAGAACTTTCAGGGGGCGCTTTGACCATTTCAGGGGACGCCGAGGATCGATCGGGGAGAGCACGTGCTCCCTTTGCCCCCTGGATCCGTCTAAGTCTCCCAGTGAGAAATCCAGTTTACTGGTACTTTTCTCCGCATTCGTTCCAGGGGGCGCAGCCAGGGGGGCAGAGGGGGCACGTGCCCCCCATCGGTGCCGGGGTGCCCTTTTGATTGCCAGATGGTGTGCCCTCTTTGGGCCGTGCCGCTCGAAATTTAGTACCCTACGTCGTTGAGCCTAGATGGAACTAGACTGAATTTAGTGATTTAAGCTATTGTTTGACAATTAAGTGCCTTTTTGGTCAGTTAGGGCATTCTGTCGCCTTTTCAAGCACCCGGGAAGAGTAAAGGCACGTAATCCGTTTCCAGATAATGCCTCATCGTCGCCAATAATCGTATGGGCAGAGCAAATCTGGTGCCCCTTGATCTCATCTGGTGCCCCCTGAGCGCTGGTCTTGAACCCTGGAGCTGATCATGTGCCCTCTGAGCTGATCTGATGCCCTTGTAGTCAATCTGGTGCCCCCCTGAGAAAATAATTGTGCCTTCTGAACCTATATAATGCTCTCTGAGTTAGTCTGATGCCTCCAAGCTTGCCTGGTGCCCTATTAGCTGTTTTAGTGCACCTTGAGCTGATCCGGGCCCCTGAACTTATTTAATGCCTCCCGGAGTTTATTTACTGTCCAGGGGGCACAGGGGGCACGTGCCCCCATCGGTGCCGGGTGCCCTTTTGATTTCCAGGTGGTTTACCTCCTTTGGGCCGTGCCGCTCGAAATTTATTGCCCTACGTCGTTGAACCTAGATGGAACTAGACTGCATTTAGCGATTTCAACTATTGTTGGACAACTTAATACCCTTTTTGGTCAGCTAGGGCATTCTGTCGCCTTTCCAAGCACCCGGGAATAGTATAGGCACGTAATCCGTTTCCAGATAATGCCTCATCGTCGCCAATAATTGTACGGGTGGAGCTCATCTGGTGCCCCCCTGGAGGTTATCATGTGCCTTCTGAGCTGATCTGATGCCCTCGTAGTCAATCTGGTGCCCCCTCCCTGAATAAATAATTGTGCCTTCTGAACCTATATGATGCTCTCTAAGTTAGTCTGATGCCTCCGAGCTTGCCTGCTGCCCTATTAGCTGTTTTAGTACCCCTTGAGCTGATCCGGGCCCCCTGAACTTATTTAATGCCTCCCGGAGTTTATCTACTGTCCAGGGGGCACAAGGGGCACGTGCTCCCATCGGTGCCGGGTGCCCTTTTGATTGCCAGGTGGTGTACCCTCTTTGGGCCGTGCCGCTCGAAATTTAGTGCCCTGCGCCGTTGAACCTAGATGTAACTAGACTGCATTTAGCGATTTCAACTATTGTTTGACAACTAAGTGCCTTTTTGGTCAGCTAGGGCATTCTGTCGCCTTTCCAAGCACCCGGGAAGAGCATAGGCACGCAATCCGTTTCCAGATAATGCCTCTTCGTCGCCAATAATCGTACGGGCGGAGCTCATCTGGTGCCCCTTGGAGCTGATCATGTGCCCTCTGAGCTGATCTGGCTGCCCTCGTAGTCAATCTGGTGCCCTCCTGAGAAAATAAGTGTGCCTTCTGAGCCTATAAAATACTCTCTGAGTTAGTTTGATGCCTCCGAGCTTGCCTGGAGTCCTTTTAGCTGTTTTAGTGCCCCTTGAGCTGATCCGGGCCCTCTGAGCTTATTTAATGCCTCCCGGAGTTGATCTACTGTCCAGGGTGCAGCCAGGAAGGCACAGGGGGCACGTGCCCCCATCACTGCCGGGGTGCCCTTTTTATTGCCAGGTGGTGTACCCAATTTGGGCCGTGCCGCTCGAAATTTAGTGCCCTAGCCGTTGAACCTAGATGTAACTGGACCGCATGTAGCGATTGAAACTATTGTTGGACAACTTAATACCTTTCTCGGACAGCTAGGGTATTCCATCGCCTTTCAAGCACCCGGGAAGAGTATGGGCACCTAGTATGTGTCCACCTAATGCCTCATTGTCGCCAATAATCGTACGGGTAAAGCCGATGTGGTGCTCCTTGAGCTCATCTCGTGGCCTCTCAGCTGGTCTTGGCCCCTTGAGCTGATTACTTGCCCTCTAAGCTGATCTGGTGCCCCTGAGTCAATCGAGTGCCCCACGGAGCAAATAATTGTGCCTCCTGAACCTATATAATGCTGTCTGAGTTAGTGTAATGCTTCCGAGCTTGTTTGGTGCCC